>CM068952.1:52283917-52316634 GCA_035128595.1 Eptatretus atami
TGCTGGTCCTTGTATCAGGAACAAAATTATACAAACCCATAGGAAAACACACACACACACCCACACACACACACACACACATGGCTGATATCGGCAACAACCCCCAAAAAACCATGAGTAGCTTTCACCAAAAAACACCGTTGCACTTATATAGACGTTTCAGGGATATGTTCACAAACATTAATCTTTCTAAACAGCTGCGTGTGATGGGAGGAAAAAAAAATTGGCTCGGTAATTTAGAAAACATTTTAAGGCAAACGGCTCAGAAATTGGGTGTTATTTCCCAACAATTCACTCAGGGTGACGGAGCTCGAACCACTCACTTAGGGTGAGGGAGCACGAACCACTCTTTCAGGGTGATTGAGCACAAACCACTCGCTCAGGGTGACAGAGCACAAACCACTCGCTCAGGGTGACGGAGCACGAACCACTCGCTCAGGGTGACGGAGCACGAACCACTCGCTCAGGGTGACGGAGCACGAACCACTCGCTCAGGGTGACGGAGCACGAACCACTCGCTCAGGGTGACGGAGCACGAACCACTCGCTCAGGGTGACGGAGCACGAACCACTCGCTCAGGGTGACAGAGCACGAACCACTCGCTCAGGGTGATGGAGCACGAACCACTCGCTCAGGGTGACGGAGCACGAACCACTCGCTCTGGGTGATGGAGCACGAACCATTCGCTCAGCGTGACAGAGCACGAACCACTCGCTCAGAGTGATGGAGCACGAACCACTCGCTGAGAGTGATGGAGCACGAACCACTAGCTCATGGTGACGGACCACAAACCACTCACTCAGGGTGACAGAGCACAGACCACTCGCTCTGAATGACGTGGTGGGCAAAAGTGTCCGCAGTGAGTGATCGATTCGCTCAGGACATAGCGCGGTACCGCTATCGACTGTAAAGCGTTTTGCAAGTGGCTTAAGCCCTCATGCAAGCACTCTAAAAAAAATGGTTGATGAGGAACAGTTAGCCAAGCTGTCGCTGCATATCATGTCGGGTCACTTTAACTTTAAAGCTGGTCTTCACCACGCACGCAACAGTGAATGAAATACAATGAATTCGTTCAAATAATGACTTTATCCACAAAAGAGTTGCAGCTTAATGCAAAAAACCCTGGAGACATCGCAAAGTTCAATCACCCGTGAAATAAACATTGCAGATAATCCGCCATCTTGCCTGCTCGTCTGTGCACGTGTCACGTGGCACATTGGTTTGGGGTGCGCACAAACGTTATGACTTCTTTTTTTTAATACATCCGTTTTTGTTTTTTTACCAGATTTGCTTTGATTCCCTGTAGAGCACCTCGCAAAACCTCCGAAAATATAGACACAGATCTGGCAGGTGCTATGGATAGGAAGTCTCGCAAACAGATCAGGGGACAGAGCGCAAAGTCCAGCAGTGAATGCATTAAATCATACAGCTCAATGAAGCTAGTTAATTTTAGCACGTTCCTAAAAAAATTTTGTTCACTCAATATAATTCTCCAAACAGTAGAAAAAGATAAGTTTAATGCTTTAGAAATTTCACATTTTATTGTGTTTCTATGGAGAAAGAGGGAACATAGCCTTACATGCTTAAAGTAAATTGGTATATGGGCTTAGTTATGACTCATTATTTCTTTAAATCATCAGATTTCACAACAGGTTTGACACTTATTTAGTCCGGACGATATCCGATCTTCAAAACCAAAATAATATTTCGATGATATACTTAAATTAGTCCATGAGTGTAGATCGTGGAAAATTGTATCATATTTTATATAATTAATAATGCATGACATCGCTCCAAGCTCCTAATTTGAAAACTATACCACTTACAAAAGTGATGTATACAGCGTTTTGTAGCTATGATGAACAAGCATTCGATAGTATGCATGAGGAAAGTGAAAAAAAACTGTTGTTAAGAAATCGTTGCGGCCTGTTCCAAGGGAAGGCGTGGTTGAGCAGGCCAAAAAACATGGTGGTTTCAGACCCCAGTGAGGTTACCCAGGAAATGCCGAAAGACCTCATAGAGCGAGGTGGCCGAGGATCGCCTGATGAAGGATATAATTAAATAAGGCCGTTAATTATCTTCAAAAGGCTTGTTTTAATTAACCCAAACACCCAATTTTCACTCTTGCACTTGGAGTTTTCTTCGTATGCATGCAAAGTTTCAGGCTGCTACGTTTTATGGTTTTGGAGTTATGGAGGAGACATACTGACACACACACACACATTGACATTTATTTGTATAGGTTAAATCTCGGTTTATTTTATACTGCAATACAGTTTATGAAAGTATGATTGTGGGAATTGCTTTAAATGCCTTGCGTTACTCCCCACAATTCAGTGACGTTGCTTGAGCACCATTTAACCTTCTTATTTTATAACGTAAGCCAATACAGTGTCAATAGCCTTAATAGTTGGCTGGCCAACCGAGCAAAAAGAACCTTTAAAAAGTCCTGTTAGCATTTCTCGTTAGAAGCTGGCATCCGTGCTAATGTGTGTACAAGACCTTGCTCTCCAACATCGGTGTGGATGCCTAGCTCACAATCGCATTTTCCAGATGTAGTGGTCAGTTTTGATCACAAGTGACAAAATTGACCAATTTTCAAAAGGAACATTTTATTATAATCAGGATGACAAGGGCTTTCCAGAACTGTGACATGTGTGGATTATAGTGGTATTTGTAAGAAGTTTGTAGTGTGATAAAGGTTGGGAATTATATGATGATACAAAGAGATTCTGGAAACAAAAAGCGTTTTTTTTGTCTCTGATTACATAAATATGCCTGGAACATAAAAAATAAGTTATTTTTGCCAAATTGGAATTATTTTTTAGATTTTAACACATAAAGAGTTTGGCAACATATATATATATATATACAGGGTGTCCAAAAAAATGTACTCGCTCTTTAAATGATAATAAATGCATTGTTATTGACTTAGAAACAGATTAATGGTTAAATGTATAAATGGATAAATGCATGTTTACAAATGTTCAAACTGACGACCATTCACGTTCCAAACACAGCCGATAACGCGGACCATTGGATTCAACAGCGTTACAATCATTTCATTTGGAACTGAAGACATTGTCTTTCAATTTCCTCTTTCAGCTCATCGAGTGTTGCTGGTTTGCTGTAGCAAACTATCTTTAAGATATCCTATAAAAAGAAGTCCATAGGAGTGAGGTCTGGGGAACGCACAGGGAATTCACACTACCTCTTCGCCAATACTTTTCGGAAAAGTTGCTTCGAGATAGGCCCTTACATCACGGTGGTAGTGGGGATGTGCTCATCTTGCTGAAAGTAAATCTCTTCGTCACCAAATATCTCTTCGACACGTGGACCGACGGATCTGCAGCAAGTTTAAGTAAACATCCCAGTTATAGTTTGGTCAAAAAGAATGGCTCGGATGCCCAATGCTGATATCCACACCACACAGTAACCCCTGGTAAGTTTAAATGGTGTTCCATAGTAACATGCGGATTTTCAGGAGCCCAGTAGGTGCAATTGTGTCGGTTAATTGAGCCATTTAACTTGAAGCTGGCCTCATCGCTCCAAACAATTTTGGATGGAAATGCTGCATCTTCTTCGCATTTGCCCAGGTACCACTCACAAAATTCAGCTCTCGGTCAGGATCGTCTTCATTTAGAGCGTGGATTAATTTTGGAATGTAACTTTTCCAATTAATTCGCTTCAAATACGATGGGCGCTTGATTTTGGGATTCCTGTCTCACGAGCCATTTGTTGTACAGATTTCCGTGGGATCGGTGCAGGGTTTCCAGCAATTGATTTCCTTTGCGGGGGTGGTTGATGACCGTGGTCTTCCTGAACGCTCCTTATGGACGTCATGCACAGTTCCATCTGTTTCAAACTTATCTCGGATGCGAGCAATGGTGCGTCGCATTGGTGGATCTTTGTGAAATGTCTTCTAATTGTCTTTGCACTTCCATGATGTTTTGTGCTTCCAGTAGCACTTTATGATAAATTTTCTTTCTTCAAAACCTAGTCATACTTCTGCCATTATTAGGGTCTGAATTTGATCTGAAAAAATGAAAAATTCAATGAGTTATGAGGAGCCAAAATGTGAGTACATTTTTTGGGACCTGTATATGTATATGAAATTATACATGTATATGTATATATATATATATATATATATAATATATATTGTTACGGATCTGGAAACCTATGCATTCAACATACAGATGTCCCAAAAGTCAGTTATGTCGTTAAGTATGTGTGGAGTCAGATCCCTTCCTTTTGTTCGTGGGAGAATCAAAGGTGTGCGTTGCGATTTATTTTAGTTAGGTTATTACATCTACAAGCCATCTAACAACCAATCCATCCCGTCACGATCCACCGCCAACCGGCTGCCTTCTCGCACCCTGATGTGCCGAGGCAAGATCTCGCAGTTCCAGTTTCTCGGTTTCCACAACGTTGTACCTCTTTCACGACGACCTTTGAAACATTGATATGTTGCTCGACAAGTATGAACCCGCATGGAAGAGTGGGTGGGGTTTCCCGGCAGGGGCCAAAACCCTGCCAGAAAGGGCGAACCATAGGAGCTTGTCCAATCAGGGTGGGGAGTGACGTCTGTTCGAGCGAGCCGGCCCGTTGAGGGAGGTCCATAAATTCCCGAGGACTGTCTGAGGCAGGGGTAGTTATGAAGGTTGTTCTGAGGTTTTTGACAGGGTTGTGGTGGTTGAGAGTCAGTGAGGAAGAAGGGTCTTGGAGGAAGTTCTCCACGGGTTTCTGACAAGGTTTTGGATAGTGCTCTGAGGGTTGTTGTTGAGCGTGCAGTTCTGTTGAAGCGGAGGGTTGAGCGAAGGTCGTGAAGGGGCGAACGTGTCCCTGCTGGCTCTACAAGGAAAGGAAAGAGCGACCCTGACCCCCTCTGTGACCCCGCTATTCACACCCGAGCTCCGCCACGACCACGAGTCCCACACGTGCGACTGGGGACCAAACCAGCGACCATTGTCAGGTGCCGCACCACGGAGCACCCATTCCTCCGACGGTCAGGTTCCCAGCTGGACTCTGACCCCCAGCTCGTCTCTCTCTCGGCTGCGAGGGTCCAATAAAGAACTCTGGGTTTATTTTCATTTGTGTGTGTTGTCTACGTGTGGGCCCGTCTTATAAGTAGAAACTTGTTGTGTTTGTTTTTGATCATTGTAAATATTACTTGCATATCCGCGTCTTGCCTTGTGTCTTTTTCTTTTTATTTTAAATAAACAATTGTAGAAATGTCCAGTTCGTTTCTGTCCTTTCTTGAATTGGTCCAGCATGGTTCGGATCTGAGTTTAGGCGGGATTTTATCCCGGTAATCGACAATTGTAGCCGGGACGTCCTGGGCAGGCCGCTCGAGTGCATCCGAGCCGGAAAGGTAGGTGGCAGAGTGGTAGTCGGTAGGTGTAATTTTACCGCTGCCGGTAGAGTGAATCGGTTCGGCCAGGCGTTCCAGGGCGTGGATCCCAGTAGCCGAGACCGCGTGGTTACTTAGGTACATTGGATCTAGACAAAATAACCAACCGCACGCGGTCGAGATATTGGCGTTCCACAGTTGGTTAAACGACCGCCGGCTCGCGGGTTATCGAGCGACGGCCTACAATTCCGGAGGGTCCGGTGGGAATTGACGTAACTCCCCACCTAGTGTCGTTCTCGCCACCGGACTCCGGCCCGCAACAATATATATGTATATGTATTGTTGCGAATTCGCGCCCGGCCGCGTGCGATCGGCCGTAACTCGAATCGCGGCACGTCGCCCACCGGACGGACAATTCTTATAACTCTCGGAAAACCGGAGCTAGTCACGGGTGGGTCTTTCGACCTCACCACAATCGTGCCAATCGGCCACCTGCGTAGGATAGGGTTGTTCGCCAAACTCGACCTACCTAAGTACCTACGCGGATGGTTAATGCGCGATCGTACCTTCGCCGAGGTCGACTTCGGACACGAACCGCTTAAGCGTTCGTTCCGTACTGCAGAGATAACCGAGCGGAGTTATCGTGACCTCGACGGTTCAGATTAGTTACCGGAAACTTCACCCACTACCAATCTCTTACGCGATGTAGGATGGAGAGTCAATAAAAAGAAAGGAGACGAAGCAGAGCGGGAACGTTCAACAACAAAGCATTTTATTTACACACACACACAGACAAGCACGTATTTACAGCAAAAGAATAATGCAAACAAGCAAATGCAGAGTTAAAACCGAATAAGACCGACACACGGCAAACATTAAAACAAATACTACTTGACGGACGGCGCCACCACAAGCATTTACACAAAAGCAAAGGAAAAAGAAAAGAAGTCGCGACTTCCCTTTCGTCGGCTGGTGAGTCCCTCTCCCAGCCGTCAGCGTGGTCGCGCTGGCCCCGACTCTCTCGCGGCGGCGAACCCTCTCCGGCACTCCTCGTCCGGACGCGCAGGTCCACCTCACACCGGCGCTGCGCGTCTCCCGTCCGTGCCTTCGTTGACAGGCCGCTCGCCAAGCCGCGAGCGCAGGACCTCTTCCCCGACAAGACAAGCAGACAGAAGCCTCGAAGACAACTCTACCTACTCAAGGTCCGTGCTGTCTGCCTTTTGTAGCGCGGGGCTCCGCCCTTCGCTCGCCCGTTTTCGGCCCGCCTCCTTTGAGCTTCTGGAGAAGCCTCTCAAGGGGGCGTGCCTCTTCGCTCTCCTCCACCCGCCCGTGCGGGCCGGGGGAGTCAGTTTTTGGCTCAGGCCAGAGAATTATTCCCCAAAAGAGGCCCCACCTTTTCTCACCTTTGACCCGCGTCGGATCGCACTTCCACCACACGGCGCGGAGAATTTAGACGGGAGAAACAGGCGGGAAAAACCCCGAGCATCGTTGGTGGTTTTTGTTCTTCCGCGGAGCTCGTAACCGCACGGGGCTATTGAATGGCGAGTGGCGAAGATGTGGTAGCGTAGATGTGGAGGTGGCGTGGTTGTAGTGTGGTTGGCGCGGTGGTGGGGATGGCGTGGTTGTTGAGATGCTGTTTGTTTGAAATAAAGATAGAACAGAAAAATGGCTAACTCAAAGTGTCGCAGCCCGGATGGATCACATAAATTCCTCTATACAATGGTGTGGGCTAACTACACACATGGACCTATCGAGATATCTCACCTGAGGACTCTTTATGGTGTAATGCGAATTTCCACAACCGTAACAGTATATATACAGTATGAAGGGACTTGTGACTGGTTCGTAAAGATGTCCTCGGCAGATGTTTCAACCCATCGCATAGTTGTTCATTTGTAACTGTTTCTTTCTCAGTCTGTTCAAACAATTCTCAGAAGTAAAGTTACTGAAACGAGTTTTGTGCCAATGGACACAGCTTAACTCCCAATGTATTTCAGAAATGTTCCTCAGATTTTCCAGAAGAACTGCTGAATCGGTGTCTCCTAATTTTCTTCTCATCTCAATAACTTCCGAAATTCGAGTTTTCCCCACAGATGAGCCGATCCTTCAGGGTTCTACTTTTTTCCCCCTGGCAAAACAGGCAGAGGGTGAGATCTTAAACATCTGTATTCCGCTTCCGCTTCAACATCTTTACCGGCTTCACTCAAGGGCTGGCCATTTTCTGTGGGGTTATCTTCTATATTCAATGTGAATCTGTGAAGATGAAGTTATTCTTTACATGTTTCATTGAATATAAACTTTCTGGAATATAGTATTATTCGTGTTTGCCCAGTTGTTATGTTGTGGACACTTCGTTCCTTTCCTGAAATTAATACATTTCGCTTTAAAAAGTGAAATCAAGAAAAACAGGAGTTTGCCTTTCAAATTCCTATGTTTCATCATGCAATTTCAAAACTAGAAACAAGAGATGTGCTCAATTTAGTGCGACTATAGCACAGATACGCTTTTTTTTTTTCCTGAAATCCTGTGAACTGTAGATTAAATGATGATAAAAAGTGAGAAATTGTCATTTTTGACCATATATGGTCAAAACTGACCACAAAGTCCAAAAATATGTGAACATATGCAAAGTATCTACTCCTATGTCATTCAGCCTGGTAATCCGTAGATATTTGACTTGGTTGCCAGCTTCTAACGAAAAACATGTGGCGTGCTTGCCAACATCTTCCGTTCCAAGTGCTTTTTTTGACCTGTTGGCCGGCCAACTACAATACCTACACAGTCAAGCCATGGTTTGGAGCATTCCTTCTGACTCTTTACAATTAAGATGTAGTTTCACCACTTATTTTTTTCGAAAATGTCAAAATTCATAGAAGAAGATTAATCCCCAGCTGATTTACCACGTGCTTTGCATCATTTTCTTGCTGAAAAAGAAATTCCTACCTGATGAGTCATGCTCCTGAGAGAATTGCATGAAGGATCAGAGTCTACCTGTACTTGTCAGTAAGTTTTGTTTTTCTAACACGACTATTTATATTATTTACAGTGACAATCTCATGCACCTTTTTCAGAATCGCGCATCCAGCTCCTCACAAAATATGGACTGCTGCCATAATTGTTCACATGCTTGACCACAAAAAAAAACCAAATCTCTGATTTTTACTTTTTTTGATAAACAAAAGTTAGGTTCATGCAAGAGCAAGGAGGCAGGGGGCAAAAAGACAACATACTGACAATGGAACAGTTGGGTCATTAGGTGGACACATGCAAGTCAATGAACAAACAGGAAAAGAGGAGAGAGGAAGGAAAGAAAGTGACCTGAAAGTAAGGGTTTGGGTTAGGTAAAGTTCATGGGGGTAGACAAGATTGTGGTGTAATGCCAACTTTAATCCATAGTAGGTAAGATGGGATTGAATTGGCATTGAAGGCAGTTCCAAAAACGGGAGTAAAAAGGAACCAAACCGTGAAGATGGGCATTAAGTCTGGATTTTGGAAGTTTAACCAGGAGGGGGTTCATGGAGGAATGTGTGTATCCTGGAGGAGCTGGCCTTAGGAGGTGAGAGAAATATACCAAAGGAGAATGAGGAGGGGGGGGTGGAAAGAGAGAGCAGAGGCCAATTCTTATACTTCTGGACCTATCAGCTACTTTTTAACACAGTTGACTATCACATATGACTTTACCGTCTCAATCCCTTTTTGGTATCTGTGAATCTGTCCTTGAATGGTATGAATCTTACCGTACAGGTCATATATCTGCTGTAAACTTCACTCACTGGTAATTATTCATCAGACCCAATTCATCCATCTGTCAGTGTTTCCCAGGATTTCAATCCTGGCAGCCACTACTGGATTCACATTACCACTACTGAGCATATATTGACTGCCTCTGCTTTTATAAGCTTTCTATTGGTGCGACATTTTCTGATAGGTTACATTGTGATTTATTGTCATCTTACCAATCAGGATAACTACTGTTCTTCTGGGGTTGATTTCCATCTGACTGAAAAGCAATTTCTTTTTCTGTGTTTGTTTTTCACTGAACTTTTCTTTTTCTTCATTGCTTAAAACCACATACCTTTACCAGCATGTAATACATCTTTGACGTGTTATATTAAGTTTATCAGTTACATATCACCCTTCAAATGGCATTTGTTATATGTGGCAGGTCTCTTTGTTGGACTGTCCTTCTGCAAGAATAACTCGCCTGAATGCCGAGCAGCAGAGAGACATTGAGGTTGCACGTTGTGGAGTACTCGCGCTCTGGAGCTGTAGCAAAAGCTGCAGTATTAAACGTGCGATCCAGCAGGCTGGTGGCATTCCACTGCTGGCTGACCTACTTCGGTCTTCACATAAGGCCCTACTAACCCCTGTGGTTGGCACACTTGAAGAGTGTGCATCTGAGGTTAGTACCACATCATATTATGTGGATCTTCACACCAGCAGTTATAATCCTGTATGAAATGCATATGTAGCTGGATCTAAATTCATTGCTCAGAATGACTTTACAGCTCTAAATAATTAAACCCCCCAAAAAACTCACACACCGAGAAGAGAATCTCTCTAAGAACATTAACCAGCCCTGGAAGGCAATGTTCCAGCCAACATTTTAAAAACATAGGGGAGAGGAACAGGGACAGACGGTCGTATAATGGAGGAACCCTATTATAATGAATGGTACTTTTGATGGATAGTCAGTTTCAACAAACAAATTTCCTCTTAATGTAATGAGTAGTGAAATGTAGGAGGAGGGGGGAGGGTGGAAGACGATTACTCTTGTAAAAATTTTATTTTAAAATATATATTTTGAGCAATGCATAGACATTAAGTAAAGTCACCATCATGGCCAATTCAATTAAATGCCAATCAAATTTTGTCTAAATTGAAAAAAACGTTAAAAGCATTAATGTAGAGATATATAATTATATTTGTGGCGTGGACGATGCTACAACGGTATGTTGCACGCATTTTTTGTGAAGCGAGAGGTTGGGGGGGGGGTTGGGAGTGGGGAGTGCTTGGGAGGGAGGGGTAGAGCTTAAAAAAGGCCAGTAATTAAATGTATTCTATCGTTCTTGCATAAAATTTGCATAATGAGTAGATCAATGACTCAAAATGAAGGATTGATTCCATTGAGATGAAACCTCAACTAAAAGAAACCACCGATTGAAGCAGAGATGTCACAGAGCATTACCATTGATCACCACCCAAAATAAACAGTGCAATTGTAGATGGATTGTCACAAGTTCACAAAAACATCAGTCATGGACAGTGCTGTTTTTGCATACAGAGTTCAGGTTCGTGAAAAAGCTCGAACGCAGAGACAAGCAGAATACAACAGCTAGAACACCATGGAAATTGGGGAAACACATCAACTGTCAAGTAGAGGGACACAACAGGACGACACTTGGAGAAGAATAGGCAAGGGAAGAATGAGAGAATAAGGGGAGGCGAGGGCACCAGGAATTGGGTACAAACTCAAACATAGCAAGAAGGGGGCTGAAAGACCTGTGAAGGAGGTGAACAGCCATCTTGAAGCCCAAGGGGAAGGATTAAGATTAAACAGACTGAGAATGTTGGTTCTTCAGGCTACAGGTTTATTTCCTCTCCTCCCTTAGCCAACATGTGGCACTCAATGGAATCCTTTCATTTCCTCTCCTTGTCAAGGCCTCAGTGTCCCAAGGCAGTGTTCTGGGCCCAGTCCGATTCCTGATCTTCATCAATGATCTCTCTGACTCTCTGGAAAATCCCCTTTAGCTATTTGCTAATGATTCCACTCTCTGCTGTGACATCCCTCATCCTTCACACTGCAGTTTCTTCCCTCTCTTTCTGAAAAACAATCACAAGCTGGTCAAACACTTGGAATATGCTTTTCAAGCCTAACAAATCTCACACTCTCACTATCTTTCTCTGAAAGGACCATCTGGCAAACCCTCCTATATACTTTCTTAACAATCCTCTTGAGGGGGTTTAGTCATTCAAACTCCTGGGTCTCACGATCAGTCATGATCTTTCTTGGGCAAACAACATATCAAAGTTGGCATCCAAAGCCAGTCATGGACTGGGCATTCTCTATCGTACAAAGTCCTTCCTTGGCACACCCGAACTCCTATCCACCGACAAGGCCTTCATCTGCAGCTTGATGGAGTACTGCTCTCCCCTATGGGCTGGCTCCCCTGCTTACATCTTCCTCAGATTGCCACTCTGGAAACCAAGGCCATTAAGATTATTAGAATCTCCCATGATGAAGCTCAGTCTATGGGCTTATCACTTTGCTATCGCAGACAGGTCGGTGGTCTCTCTGTCTTCTACCGCCTCCTTTCTGCTCTTGCACCCTCTGCTCTTTCTGTGCTTTGTTTCTACCCCCCCCCCCAGGTTTCTGCAAACTCATATGGTCTACTATCAACCCCCTTCTGGTGAAATTACCTAAATTCGGAATCACTGCTCACCTCCACTCATTTGTTCCTCTTTGTTTCCCCGCCTGTGGAATCAACCTCCACATCCTCTTAATTCTCATTCTTCCCTCCAGGTCTTCAAGACAGCTGTTCACCATAATCTCAGATCATCCCCAATCCACAACCATGATCTTTTCTACCCTCGTTAACCCCACGCAAATCCTTCCTCCTTCCTTTTTTTTCTTCCAGTTTTCCCACCTTGGAGTTCTTTCTGTATCCATCTTGTCCACCCCATGCATCCTCTGCATCCATCTTGTCCACCCCATGCATGCATGTTTTGCACCCTATTTTGTCTGTTAGTTCCTATCCATTCAGTGTGCTAGCTCTTCCATGAGCCTCGACTATGTATTTTTAAAAAAAGAGGAACAAATGAGTGGGGGTGAGCAGTGAACCTAGATTGTGGGAGTTTCACCAGAAGTGGGTTACTGGCAAAATGAGTGCCCACTGGAGAAGCCTGTGAAAGAGGGGAGGGGCTCATGGGGTGCATGGAAAGGGCAGATGGTACACAACCAGAAAGGAGTTGGGAGAAGACAGAGAAACCAAGTCTGTGATGTGGGAATAAAAGACTCAGGTTCAATTTTGTCATGGAAAATTCCAATTAATTTGAGGGTGTTGGTCTCCACGGTATCATTTTGTGGAAGGTGTAAGGCAAGGGTGTCAGCCCGAAGTAGAGAGCAGTACTCCATTGAGCTACAGATGAAGGCCTTGCATGTTATTAATGTTAATATTTCCCAAGAAAAGACTTGGCATGAAAGGGGAATACTTCGCAGAAGACTTCGACAGCAGAATTACAAAGGCTACACACAAGATGCAAACCTCTCATCGGCACCAAAAATAGAAAGGCCAAATGAGAATTTGCTAAGTACAAAGGTGAGCCAGTAGAGTTCTGGAACAACGTTTTATGGACAGATGAGACCTTTACCAAAAAAGATAAACCTTTACCAAAGTGGTGGAAAGTCGTAAATGTGGAGAAAGGAAAGAACCGCATATGATCCAAAGCACACTACCTCATCTGTGAAGCATGGTGGAGGTAGTGTCATGGCTTGGGCTTACGTGGCTCCCCTTGGAACCGGCTCACTCATCTTTATTGATCATGTCACTCATGATGGAATTGTACAGAAACATTTTGTCTGCCGATGTACAAGAAAATGTCTCCAAACTCAATGGGCGGCACTTCACCGTGCAGCAAGACAACGACCCTTAACACCCTGCGAACACATTGAAGGAGTTCATCAGGGGGGAAAAGGTGGAAGGTTTTTGACTGGCTAAATCAATCAATCTCCTGATTTAAATCCAATGGAGCATGCCTATCACTCGCTGAATAGGAGAGTAAAGTCAGAAACCCCCAAAACAAAGAACATCTGAAAATGGCTGCAGTAAAGGCTTGGTAAAGCATCTCAAAGGAAGACACCAAGAGTTTGGTGATGTCGATGGGTCACAGGCTCGATGCATTTATTGCATGCAAGGGATATGCAACAAAATACTAACTATTATACCACTTTAATTTACTTTAACTTGATCTGTTCCAATACTTATGCTTACCTAAAATGGGGGGACTGAACATAAAAAGTGATATTGTTTTACAATGATAAATCATATGTGTAAAAACACCAATAAATAATAGCTGACCTGTGCTCTTGCCTCATATTCATCTTTTGATCTGAAAAATCCAAATTTCTTGAGTATATAGCAATAATTACAAATTTGACTTCACTGTTCCAATACTTATGGATGCCACTGTATTGCAAATGTTAGACCAGCTCCTGATTCCATCATGGTTTGCAAAGAAGGAAAAGGCTGCAACCTGTCTATTTCAAGGATGAGGGATATTACCGCAGAGGGTGGGGTTGTCAGCAAAAAGATGAGGGTTTTCTGGAGAATCAGAAAGATCATTGATGAAGATTGGAACAGAACTGGGAAACGACCCTGGGGCACTACAGTCTCGACCTGCTTACCAGAAGTGGGTTGCGAGCAGAGTGCATGGATAGAATTGTGGGTGAGAGGAGTAGGAGCCCTGGTGAAACCTGGAAGAGATGAGAGGATCCCATTGAGAGTCACTCACCTGACGATGAAAGTGGAGAAAGTAAACCAGTCATCAGAGAAGGTGGCTTTGGATGCCATAACCATAAGCAGAGAAATTTGAGAGCAATGTGGGGTGCCAGACTATTAAATGCTCAACATATGTCCACAGAGATGGTGCTGATCTGTTGTCTGAGATTCAGCACCTCCATGCATTGTTGGAAATCAGCAGCAGCAGCATGTCCAGGGTAGAGTGACTGGGTTGGATACCAAAATCATCATCTGAGATCAGGCCTTTGGGAAAAGGAAAGGATTTGATATCTACTGCAATGATGGATTCCATTACTTTGCTTATAATTGGAAGTAAGCTAATGGGACTGAAGTCAGCAAGATCTGTTTTGTGCCCTTTTATCTCATGCAGTGATGTTGGCTGATGTCCAATTATATGGAAGATGACCGAGGGCAAATTATAGGTTGAACAGAGCAGAAAGAGGATCGCAAGAGCAGCAGAGCATTAAAATATTTAATGGCTTTATCAGCAGGTCAAAATGTTCCAAATGAAACTAGTACAAAAAACGCGTTAGAGTGTAGTTTAAAAATAAAATGAAACTTGTGAACAAATACCAGTGAGGTGAAAATATATCATAGAATTCCTTCAGTTTATACTGCAATTTAAAAAAAAACACTATCACACAAGAATATAAACCCCATTACACAATCACAAGGCTCATGCAAGAGCTTGCATCTTTTTTTCCAATATGTTGCATTGAAACAGATACATACACTGACCCACTTACTGACCGTTCAGTCAAGAACCTCTCCAAATGGCTTGTTCATAACCAGAATTGTTTCCAAAGGGTACTCAATATGGTTTTCTATACCTTTATAAAGAATATATAGTTTGTCTATTGGTCAAACATTTACCTTCATCTTTAGAGGTTATTTTACATGACCAGCCATTAAATACAAAGGCTAAACATCACCAGACATGATATTAATATGAGACAATACAATACCACAAATGGAATTTCTTTAATAGTCCAACTAGTTTTAATTAAAAGTCTTATTTTTCCAGTTCACGAGCTGTCATTTCAATGAACATGATTCATAATCTCTTGCACAAACAAGCAAAAGCTTAAAGAAACAAAAAGCTCTTTCCCTGAAAACTTAAAGAATTGGTCACGAAAATTATGAAAGTACGTAATCATGTAACTTGAAATTTCATAACTATCTCACGAAAACACCCGATTAGCTCGCAATCGTAACTTTCAAGCTCTGTGTTTTACATTGTTAATTTGAGATTAAGGTGGCTCGTGGCCTTCTGTTTCAACCTTGCAGAACTTGCACTTGTCTGCGTGACTCGTTCCTGCCATTTTCTTAAAAGTGTTTGTGTAGTGTCAATCTTGGC
This sequence comes from Eptatretus atami, assembly GCA_035128595.1. Lineage (NCBI taxonomy): Eukaryota > Metazoa > Chordata > Myxini > Myxiniformes > Myxinidae > Eptatretus > Eptatretus atami. The sequence goes on from CM068952.1 coordinate 52,299,147, forward strand.
TATTTTATTATAACTCGTTCTCTATCCATGCCTGGTGTTGCCTTAATGGTTAGGGTGGTGGGTTTGGGATCCTCGGATCCTGAGTTCAAATCCTGCTCGGCTGTTGAATTAATACCAGGTGGGGTTGATTCTGCCTGTCATCCTTCTGAGGTTGGCAAAATGAGTACCAGCTTACTGGTACCCTGTGTTGGAGTGGTGACCCGTCCATGGTTGTGCCCAATAGCCAAGGAGAGTGCTCTCAGCAGCACCAATGCCCTGCATAGAGGATGGTCCCTATGGATGGATTCTCCATTCCAGTAAAGCTGCCCTCAGCTTATGCATTCCATTGAACCTTCCTTTTAGATTTCCAATCTGTCCAGCTCTTTTGAAAATAATGTAATCTGTGAAGATTCCCATGCTAACATGACACCAGATCCATTTCTGGTACAAATCAAAACTAGAAAAAACATAAACATATGTTATTACCCTGTGTGCGTGAAGTTAAAAGTGGGGTTAAGCAATCGGTTCATTTCTGTCCGTCCATCCAGTCGTCCACAAACGTCAGTTTGATCGAGAAACAACTTATTTCAATTGAATGTTATACTATATTTTGAACATGAATCGTAAAACAAACCTGTAGTTTAGTAGTATATTGGCTCTGAATTTGTCCCGATTGCACATGCACAGAGAGGAGTGAGATACAGTAATTGTTTTCCACTGTCTGTCTGCCTGGCAGTTAAACAAAATTGCAAATCATTCCAAAGAGGACCCTTACTGTTTTTAAGGACGTCATAAAGGACACAAACAACAGACACGAATAACAGATGTAACGTGTTAGATAAGGTGGTGTAGTAGCCACTGCGTCAATGGCAGTAAACTTCAGGAATTCATTTTTTAATATGACTTTTAAAATCATGATTTTATTTCAATGAAATTATATACTTGAACACTGTAGAACACAAATCACCTTCCTAACACTTCCAAAAACTCAAGTTTTGCAATACATGGACATATTAAATAAGGTGGTGTATAAGACTGCTTCAATGGCGCTAAACTTCCAGATTTTTTTTATACGACCTTTAAAATCATTACAAGGATTACAAGGAAATTATGCACAGGAGGAGGCCATTCAGCCCATCATGCCTGAGCCACACCAATACCAGATTTAATAAATCTGTCAATACCCCTTCCCTTCATGTGCAGCCTTTTGGCTGCTACAGTGGTACTCATTTCGCCGACATCAGAAGAATAACAGGCTGAGTCAACCCCCTGGTGTTAATTTAGCAGCCAACAGAGCTTGAACTCAGAACCCTAGGATCCCAAAGCACCACCCTAACCGCTAAGCCAACACCAGGTTATTAATGACTATTTCATATCATGACAGTATTTTATTTCAATAGAATTATATACTTTAGCACTGTGTGAGGTAATGTGTTCTATGAACTCTCAAGTTGTTATTACAATAATTGATATTGCCATTGTCATTAATATAGAAGCGCTGCCGGATGGCAATCAAACTGGAGGGAATGATACCAGATCTTGTTCAGTACCTAAGAAGCAATAAGTCAGAGCTGCAGAAACTCTGTGCCAGTGCAATCTTTAAGGTGAGGCGGGACCACTTTCCTTTGTTGTACACTTATACTAGTTGTGGCTGTCGCTTCGCTGACGGGTTTAATCAAAAGACAGCGTGTTGCACTTCACAACCATATTGCGTGTCTATCTGTGTTTCTCAATGAGGATGTAAAATTAAGTGAAACATGTGAAAAGGATCTTTTATAACGCATAGATGATGGTTTTGTGGACGTCTTCGTTGTTGTGTTTGTTGTTGGCGGTGTGCTCCTTTCCTGTGTTCTCATATATTTTTCTATTGCTTCAAGAAGTATTATTATATTGTTACGGTTGTGGAAATTCGCATTACACCATAAAGAGTCCTCAGGTGAGATATATCGGTAGTTCATGTGTAGTAAGCCCAAACCCGTTGTATAGAGGGAATATGTGTGATTCATCCGGGCTGCGACGCTTTGAGTTAGCCATTTTTCTTTCTCTATTGTTATTTTCGACCATTAAGCCGCCAACAACGCAAACAGCCACTACCTTTACCTTCACAACTCCATCCCGCAAACATCACTTCACCGCCATTCCCAAACGACGCCCGCCAACCACCAAACCACCACAGAAAACCCCACCACCTTCGCCTATCTCCTTCTACAACCATCGACCACACCACCAGTCAACACCAAACGTCGTACTGTCCAGGGCCCGTTCGGCGATTGGTGCCGAACGCATCGAGCCGCGAGCGCGAATGGCGGCCTTTCCGAGGGAGAAATTCGGATCAGAAAGGCTTCACGCCCTTTTTCTCCGTCCAATGGGCGAGCGTCGGCGTATGGCCCCGCTCCAAGCGCGATGAACGTGGATTCTTTACGAGAGGAATTGGATCAAAAAGGCTTCACGCCCCTTTTTGCCGCACCAATGGCTGAACAGAGGGTGGCGTGGCCCGCCTCCAATCGCGTTTTGATCCTGAAATTTGCATATAGGCTCCTCCTGCGGCCTATAAAGACGCGAGCATAAGGCGACTCGCGGAGTTCGCGCGGTTGAGTTGCAGGCGGCTGTCGGGCAAGTGAAGAGTTCAAGTTCGAGTCAAGTGAAGACGAAGGTCGGCAACGAGGTTGCGGTGTGGGGGTCGCTCGTCTCGTCGCGGGGTCCAAGCCAGCCAGCTATTCCCCTCTCCCTGAGCATCAGCAATTTCCCCCCCCCCCATCCGCGCTGAGATAGTGCCGGGGGGCCCGTTCCTCCCCCACCCTAAACGTGGTGCCAACAAAACTGCTTGCGCGGAGCACGCCGGAGAGGGCTCGCCGACCACGCCAGGGGCACGGAGTCGGGGCGCAGCTGCGCGACATTGCGGCTTGCCCGCCATCGCGTCACGAGGACGCGGGTAAGACCTTCTCGGTCTCGTGGACCTGGCCGCTCCTCCAGGATCCACGCACATTTGGTCCACGGACCTGTCTGCCTCCTTGCCTGTGAGGGTGGCTTTCTTTCCTTTGCTTTTTGTATGAGTGATGTGGCGCTGAGTCCCGACAAGTAGAACTGTATAAGTGTTGTAAATAATTGCCCTTTTATTCGGTCGTATTGCATTTGCTTTTGTTGCATCTTGTCTTGACTGTAATATACGTGCCTTCCGTGTTTCCGTAATAAATGTGCATTGCTCGTTGAACTGTTTCCCGCTTTGCTTCGTCTCCTTCCTTTTATTGAATCTCCATCTTGCATCACGTAAGGGATTCGTAGTGGGTTTCAACATCCCGGTAATTAATCGGAACCGTCAAGGCCGACGATAACTCCGCTCGGTTATCCCTGTAATACGGAACGAACCGCTTAAGCGGTTCGTGTCCGGAGTCGGCCTGTGGCGTGGTACAACTCCTCGGTACGCTACTCGCGCGAGTACTTAGGTAAATCGACCATTCGGCGATCGGACCCTATTTCGCGCGGTGTAGAATGCGGACTGAGTTGTGGTGAGGTTAAACCCCCACCCGTGACTGGCTCCGGGCGGTAGTTCCGGAGGGTCACGACTGAATTGTCCGTTCCGGTGGGCGAGGCGGCCGCTTTTGGCTACACGCGGTCAATCGCACGCCGGCGGGCGCGAATTCGCAACACTGGCGTCAGGTCGTGGGATACGAACCCATCCCCCTCCTCGCAACACTGGTGTCAGCGAGCTGGAAACAAACTCTCCGTCTCCAGGCTAAATTCACGGGGATCGGACCAGGGGTGTGTGAGGCGACCCCCCGTTCCTCCAAATTACGAGCAATTTAAATTAAATCGCTTACGAGAAATAAGATGGAGTCTCAAGCGAGCGGGAGCCGGGGGTAGATATGGATTTAGAATGTGTAGAATCCATGGTCCAGGATGAAATCCCCGTGCAGGACATTCCCATTGTAATGCAGGAACAATTTCCCCCCAACTGAACCCAGAGCCCGAAATGGGCGCGGCAGCGGCCGCGGTGTATGACACCTCCCCTCCCCTTCTCCACCAAAACCCCCCGATCCTTGCGGAATCGGCTCAGCCGAGTGTACTCGACATGATTTTACAAGCAATGAACGAAATAAATGAGAGTTATCAACGAATGAATGACAAAATGGATGAGAATGTGCAAACAATGCGGGGTGAGATGCAGCGCGGGGGGCGATGCCTGCAGGCGGCATAATGGCGGCACCACGTGCTGGAGCGAACGAGCTGGGGGGAGTGCAACGGCTGTCAGGCCCGCAATGGAGGCGGGTGAGGAGAAATTAATTCGGGGGACGTGTAGGACGAGACACGTGGAGGTAACAACGACGGAAGCATTAACGGTGACACAGAGGAAAAATTAAATGGGTGACTGCGACGTGTGAGACGAGACACGAGGTGACGACGGAAAGAATAAAGAAATAACAGAGACGAGGGAGATGGAAACGGTAGGGGAGAGACTGCACGATAAAGACGGGGTTAAAGACGAGCACACACACACACGGAGGTAGTGGAGGATAATGGGGGCGAGCTCGCGGAACGTGTTGGGACCCGGTGCGAGCAGCCGGATGGCCTCCTTCAGGAACGGAGGGAGACGCTATGCTCCCTTGAGGCGGATCACGACCAGGCGGGTCCGGTCGTGCCGAGCGAGGTTGAAGGGGCGAGTGCTGTGGACGAGTGCACGGAGAGCTTGGGGGTATGGAGGCCCCGGAAACTCTTGTGGTGACACGATTCCCAGTGTGGTTGCGATTGTGCCGATGTGCGTGCCTTCCAGCACGCCGTGTGTGGAAGAAACCACGTGCGTGAGTAGTATGGCATGCGTGAGCGAACAGCCCTTAGTGAGTGAGCGGTCGAGTGTGAGAGGAACAGCGTGTGTGAGGTCGCTGTATGTAAGGGAGATGATGGTGGGCATGCGAGAGCACGCAGCCGCGTCTCCCGGTGTGAATGTCATGGAGTGGTGTACGAGCGTCATGACACGCAGGTGTGCGTGGATCGAATGGCGACGGAGACGGCGACAGAGGGACAAAGGCCGAGTAGCGGCCGTAGCTGTATTGGGGACCGCGCCGGGTTTACATGGCGGCGAGCGCGAGGTTCGTGCCGTGCTACGCACGAGGCCGCCACGTGCGCGCTTGGGGAGTGAAACCCGGTCCGGAACGACGGCGGTGAATGTTGCCGAACCCGCGACGGACAAAAGCCAGGCTGGGTAGACGGATTTGGACCGGACGGGTTCTCCACGCGAGCTTGTGTTAAGCTCCAACGGGCAGAGCACATGTGTTCGCGTGGGGAACCCCTCGAAACGCGGGGCTTGTTTTTTTTTAATGCGCAGAGTGGCGTCATGGCAGCGTGTAGGGTTGGAATCCGGCAGGAGGGTGAATCCCTGCCGGATGGTACCGCTCAAGAGGGACGAGGGACGCGAACAGCTGCCATGACGTCACGCCAAAGGTGCGCGGCTGTGAATTGCCATGCTGGTGCGCAGGTTGCGAGTTGCCGCGCTGGTGCTGCGCGATGAAAAAAAAAAAAAAAGCAAGCCTCGCTTCGGGTGAACAGGATTCCCGGCATGTGGTGGAAGACCCCCCTGCCTGGGCACAGGATGGAACTAGTTAGGGGAAGGGTTAGTGATAGCTAGACCAGCTTCATGGGCAGGGTAAGTCCTCAGGGGCCTGTGGAATGGATTAGTTAGAGGGATTGTTAGTTGAGATTTAGGATGGAGATGGAATTTTTTTTTGATAATTGGAGACAGTGACAGACTGTGGATGTGTAGTGGGGACGTAGCTTAGCTACGTAGTGTTAAAGAACGTGCTGTAGTGTAAGGGACGACGTGGGAGCACGAGTTAGTTAGGGGATGTAGTGAGCAGAATGGCAGGATTCAGTGGTGAGTTGTGGTGTTGTGAAGTGGAAACATGTGCTTGGTGAGTGAGTGAGGCCAGCGGGTCTGAGTGTATGGAGCGATTGTGGAATGCATGGTGCGATGAGTGATTGGGGGGAGGAGTGATTCCCGCCCAAGGGACCCGGGGTCATGTAAAGTGAGTTAGTGGTTAGTTAAATTGACAAAATGGAAGTCGTTTTGCTGTTGGTGTGAGTGTAGGCTCGAAACCTGTTTTGGAGGGTGCAGGAGCCCTGTTGACGGGCTGGGAGCGTGGCTGCGAAAGGTGAGTATCGCTGAGTGGGTACCCGGCACCGGGCTAGTCGGCCGCGGTAGGCCAAGGGCCCATGGGGGGCCGGGATAGTGTAGTGGGCACGGGTGCGCCCGCATGATGCGGGGGCCCGGGCGCCATTAGCCGCGTGGGCAGTGTCGTGGGCACGGGTGACCCTCGGAAAGGGGCCGGGAAGCCAGCCTGCCACGTGACGTTTCAGGGAAGTCGCATAGAGGGCACTCCCCGGTGTTTAGGGAGCTGGTAGGCTCGGAGGCAGTGTAGTGCCCGGGGGTGCCATAGCTGGAGAATCGGCAGAGGGTAGTGCCTGCCAAGGGAGCCATGCGTCCCAGCCATGAGACCGTGTGAGGGCACGGAAGGAAAATTGGTGGGCGAGGCCCGAAATTTGCGAGGACACCAACACAGGCGACGGAATCTGGGTTGATAGAACCAATAGTTTAAGCGAGAGGCGCTTGTTGAAAGCCCCGGGGTAGTTCAAAAGTTAAATGGATAGGGTAGATAGGAAGTGTACCCTCCGCACCATCCATCCCTTCGCTCTCCTGTGGGCCGCTGGACCACTTTGGGTTAAGATCGCTGAAGTCTGGGGAGGCCATCCTGAGGCTTCATTGGGCTCGACGCAGGACGCTAGCTCTCCCTTATTCCCCTCCGGGAAGGGAACGTAGGGGTTGGGAGTAGGCTAGATGACAGGATAGGTTAGCCGAACAAAGACAGTAAATGGGGTTAGGGGACGATTTATAGTGGGAGGTATAGAAATAAAAAATAAAAAAGTTGGGGCTAAATTTGGTTTGGACAAATTAAGGGGTGGGTATGGACAGAGACAGGCAAAGGCGATAGGTTGGGAGGGAGACGGGTAGGTAGGTCCGAGCCGCCTTCTGAGTGGCCAGCACCACCGCACTCCCTCCACCAACCTCCACTGAAAGGCAAAGGCTAGCCAACTTCATCGGCTGGCTGTGTTACTTCAAGGCCTGTGCCGGCCCACTTATCGGCTGGCTGTTTACTGCGAGGCCTGTGCCGGTCGGATCGTCTGCGGCTGTGTTTGCCTGCAACGGCCTTGTTCTGCAGGCTGTGTTTGCCTGCTCACCTTTGCCATGCCATGCCTGCTACCGCGGTTCTTTTTGCCCCTGTTCTGTGCTGCATTCCCCCCCCGTTCATTACCATGTGCGCCGGGATCGTCGTGATTTGCAAGGACTGTCCCGTTGGCAGCTACAACACGGGCCTGCAGTGGCGGCCCGTGCACCGGTTTTCTTTTGACTTTTGTTTTTCTGCTTGCAGAGTCCATTGATCCTGGGCCATGGTTTAGTGTAAATTATAAGGTTAAGTTGTTAAGATGTACTGTAAATATGAGTGCGCCCCCGGCATGTCTGTCTAGCGCCGGCAATTTTATTTATGTCGTCCGTATGAGTGGGTTTGTTTAGTTAGTTACTCAGCCCGTAGGTTATTTATTTTGGGGACACGAATACACTGAATGTCGCACTAAGGGATCCGAAGGTAAAACGTACTAGGGGAGAACCACACAAGATGGCACACGAGAATTTGACGACTCGGGACGAGTCTGTAAAAAGGGGAGGGGTAGTGATACGGTGTGGAAATTCGCATTACACCATAAAGAGTCCTCAGGTGAGATATATCGGTGAGTTCATGTGTAGTTAGCCCAACCCGTTGTATAGAGGGAATATGTGTGATTCATCCGGGCTGCGACGCTTTGAGTTAGCCATTTTTCTTTCTCTATTGTTATTTTCGACCATTAAGCCGCCAACAACGCAAACAGCACTACCTTTACCTTCACAACTCCATCCCGCAAACATCGCTTCACCGCCATTCCCAAACGACGCCCGCCAACCACCAAACCACCACAGAAAACCCCCCACCACCTTCGCCTATCTCCTTCGACAACCATCGACCACACCACCAGTCAACACCAAACGTCGTGCTGTCCAGGGCCCGTTCGGCGATTGGTGCCGAACGCATCGAGCCGCGAGCGCGAATGGCGGCCTTTCCGAGGGAGAAATTCGGATCAGAAAGGCTTCACGCCCCCTTTTTCTCCGTCCAATGGGCGAGCGTCGGGCGGTATGGCCCCGCCTCCAAGCGCGATGAACGTGGATTCTTTACGAGAGGAATTCGGATCAAAAAGGCTTCACGCCCCCTTTTTGCCGCACCAATGGCTGAACAGAGGGTGGCGTGGCCCCGCCTCCAATCGCGTTTTGATCCTGAAATTTGCATATAGGCTCCTCCTGCGGCCTATAAAGACGCGAGCATAAGGCGACTCACGGAGTTCGCGCGGTTGAGTTGCAGGCGGCTGGTCGGGGCAAGTGAAGAGTTCAAGTTCGAGTCAAGTGAAGACGGCGGTCGGCAACGAGGTTGCGGTGTGGGGGTCGATCGTCTCGTCGCGGGGTCCAAGCCAGCCAGCCATTCCCCTCTCCCTGAGCATCAGCAATTCCCCCCCCCCATCCTCGCTGAGATAGTGCCGGGGGCCCCGTTCCTCCCCCACCCTAAACGTGGTGCCAACAAAACTGCTTCGCGCAGCATGCCGGAGAGGGCTCGCCGACCACGCCAGGGCACGGAGTTGGGCGCAGCTGCGCGAACATTGCGGCTTGCCCGCCATCGCGTCACGAGGACGCGGGTAAGACCTTCTCGGTTTCGTGGACCTGGCGCTCCTCCAGGATCCACGCACATTTGGTCCATGGACCTGTCTGCCTCCTTGCCTGTGAGGTGGCTTTCTTTCCTTTGCTTTTTGTATGAGTGATGTGGCGCCGAGTCCCGACAAGTAGAACTGTATAAGTGTTGTAAATAATTGCCCTTTTATTCGGTCGTATTGCATTTGCTTTTGTTGCATCTTGTCTTGACTGTAATATACGTGCCTTCCGTGTTTCCGTAATAAATGTGCATTGCTTGTTGAACTGTTTCCCGCTTTGCTTCGTCTCCTTCTTTTATTGAATCTCCATCTTGCATCACGTAAGGGATTCGTAGTGGGTTTCAACATCCCGGTAATTAATTGGAACCGTCAAGGCCGATGATAACTCCGCTCGGTTATCCCTGTAATATGGAACGAACCGCTTAAGCGGTTCGTGTCCGGAGTCGGCCTGTGGCGTGGTACAACTCCTCGGTACGCTACTCGCGCGAGTACTTAGGTAAATCGACCATTCGGCGATCGGACCCTATTTCGCGCGGTAGAATGCGGACTGAGTTGTGGTGAGGTTAAACCCCCACCCGTGACTGGCTCCGGCGGTAGTTCCCGGAGGGTCACGACTGAATTGTCCGTTCCGGTGGGCGAGGCGGCCGCTTTTGGCTACACGCGGTCGATCGCACGCCGGCGGGCGCGAATTCGCAACAATATATAATATATGCTCATTCCGTGTCCGTCGCACTTTATTCTAAAGGGTTCCTGCTGTCGTACTGCTGGAACTGCCTACATTAAACTACAAGTCCTGCTTCTTCCTCTTCCTCTCCCCTCCTGGAAAGACAGGCTTTTTAAATGAGCATTTTAAAGTGGTGAAGCCACTTCAGTATTTGGCTACGTCCTTCCTTCCATCCGTCCATCCATCTGTCCATCTATCCATCCATAAATAAAATTAGAAGAAGAACCTTTCTAATCACCGTGTTTAATTCTAAAGGGTAATAAAGTGTAATTCTAGAGGGTTCTAAAGGGTAATTCCAATGAGTTTAATTAGTTTCTCGGCTTTGCCTATTTCATATTTAAAAATGCCAAACTGAACGGCTTCCTTCGGACATGGGTACAATTTTTATGATTAAACGGACACTAATTTTTGTTCCAAGTCAATTGATTATTAGCTTTCCAACAGTACCAGCTTTATTATTCTACGACAACAGGAACCCTTTCAAATAAAGCATGATGGACACACACACACACACACACACACTTCTCATTTTAGAAATATATTGTTCTTCTTTATTGTGTTAATCACCGCAGTTTTTGTTTTTGATCACTGCCACAAAAGTCATCAATAATATTGACTCTTAGTGGATGTTCATGCCTTTCTTTAATTACCAGTGTGCAGAAGATGCTGAAACAAGGGACATTGTGAGGGCGTGCAAAGGACTTGACCCCTTGGCAAGTCTATTAAACAACACAGACTGCACTGAACTGCTCACTGCTGCAACTGGTGCCATATGGAAGTGTTCTTTAAGCCAGGAGAACGCAAATAGGTAAAACTATTTTATTCAGTCAAAGGATAAATGGTAGTAGATATATAGCTTATTGATAACACATGAAAGCATGCACATTGGTAAAACGTCATCTACATAATATGTTGGTGGGGAGGAGGAGTTGGGGGGAGGGGGGGATTGGGTAAACTAACTAAAATCGAGAAAAAGAAGGAAAGATGGGACAATACAAGAGGGTAAGGGAGTGAATAATAGGGGAAAGAGGTTTGGAGGAATAGGATTATATGTAAGAGAAAGGTGGGGAATTATTTGGTAGTGGAATTCTCACATGTTTTGCAACAGTACTTTGTAGATAGCCCTTAAGACAGCAGTATCAAAGCATCCAAGAAGCCATGAACTTGTCAGATCAATTTATTTATCAGAAAACCTCCATCTTTTACATTGTTAAAATACTTTTGTTTCCTCATGTCATGTGGTTGTCACCAGTGATTGAGTGAAAAATCTGTGAAAGTTTTCATCAGAATTGGAGTACCTTTTCCGTTTTGTTTTGTTTTTGTCAGAAAATGGTGCACTCGAAGCTGGCTGGGTCTGTCAAGTTGTTAACATGTCATTGCCAATTATTACCCTGCACTCGCGAAGCAAAAACCAGGGTTAAGCGATTGGTGGCGTACATACGTATGTCGTACATCATACGTGTCTGCATTTTGTTAAGAGTGTACATCGAAACCCATTCAGCAGTGAGGTATGAACAGTATTTCCATATCAGGTCACTAAATTCAACCACCAACTATTTTTGAGCTCAACATAGGCCAAAAGGTCAACATAGACCGAATTTCTAAAATTATCAATTTTCATCTGATTGACTTGAAATTTGAAGAGAATTTGCACATTTGGTCATTGAATTCAACTATCAATTATTTTTGAGGTCAACTTAGGCCGTAAATTCTAAAAGTATCAATTTTCATCCGATTGACTTGAAATTTGAACAGGATTTTCATATCACGTCACTGAATTGAACCACCAATTATTTTTGAGGTCAACATAAGCTAAAAGGTCAACAACGGACAAATTTCTGAAATCCTCAATTTTCATCCGATTGACTTGAAATTTGAACAGGATTTTCATAAAAATGACCATCATGTGTCATGTGGTCTGGCAGCCATATTGGATCAAAGGGAAAATCTTTGAAAATCTTCATAGGAGAAACTGCTGAACTGAAATTTTGCATTCCAAAGCAAAATTTAACTAATTGATCAGCTGAGTAATGTGGTAATGAGTAATGTGGTTTGATAATTATGATGCCATTGGTCACGTGGTCTGGCAGCCATATTGGATCAAAGGGAAAAAGAAAAGAAAAGAAAAAAAAAGAGTTGGCTTGCACCAAGTCCTTCTCAAGACTGCCCAGGGTATATATTCTATGAATACCATCTAGTTTACACTAGTGGTCTCTTGATAATATGAATTATCACCAAATGAAATACAGTAAATTGAAGTCCTATTTTGACCATTCCTTCCATCCATGTACTGTACGTACTACCAATTTGAATACCAACAATTTTAAATGGGTTCGGGTTTTTTTTTCATTAGAGCTATTACTTCTACTGTGTAGCATATGGCAATTAACACCCACATCCATTCACTGATCCTATTTTCCTGTACAATTAATTGGCAAGAGTCAATGCAGAGCTTCGATACTCTCCATCATTGAAAACAACGAACATGTACAATTGATAATGTAATTCTTGAAGGAGTGCTCCAGCGTTCATTCCAAGTACCTTTTTGGCACAAGGGATTTGCAGAACACCTTATTGCAAGTTTCCATGTAACAATTTATTCATGCAATAAGAGTTCAGCACATACAACTCGTGCACCCATAGGTTTTTAGAGGTGACCATTGTGGCTATTTGCATGCTGAGTGAATAGACACAATAGTGACCAGTATTTCACTTATTTTGTGTCCATTAATCCATTTTCACCAATATCTTTGCACTTCCAACACGCCCATTATTGTATAATTGCAGGGGTACCCAGCGTTGCTCAGGGGAAAAATTGAGAATTGACAACGAAAAGGAAATTAGCACAAAAACATTTATTTCAAAACATATATTTTCCTAAAAACGTAGCATAACACATAAATACTCAAACACTAATACTAAAAATGAAATAACTACACCAATGAGCCTCTTTGTAAATAATGTCTTGCCTTCTGGTGCAAAGTTATGTAAATGTTTTTCATTGCCTACACGAGAGCATCCAACATAAAGCTTCCCATGAGAAAAGCAAGGAGTTGTCAAATTTAGTCAAACAACCTGTAAAGATTGTCCTTGAGCCTTGTTAATGGATATTGCACAGCTGAATTGGAGGGGGAATTGAAGTCTCTTGAATTCAAAGGCTGTGTCAGTTGGGGTGATAGGTATCCAAGGCAGAAATCCATCTTCATTTTTGAAATTGTCTGTAATGATTGTAGCTTTGATGACATGAGGAAGTAATTATTTCACAATTAACTTTGTGCCATTGCAAAGCTTTGGTGGTTCTCAAAAGGTTCTCCAAGGTTCTCAAAAGCATGAGAGGTGCTCCAATTTTGAGTACCAAGTTGTGTGGTTGAAGACCTGGGAGTTGCAAGGAATTCAGGAATTCATCTGGATAGTGAACAACTTGATCAGGGTCAAACACTAAGTCAATGGATTTGTAGGACTTGTTCTTTCTGGTAATTTCTGCAACAACCTCAAATTTATCATGTCAACAGAATCATGTTTGGGAGACAAAATAGCCCTCTCCCATCGCCAGCTAATGTCTTGAAAACGTTGTTGCATATTTGGGAACACCCTTTGCTCCAGTTCCTCTCCTGAAGTGGAAAGGATGCCTTTAGACATGGTGATAAGTCCATCTGAGCCTTCAGCAAGAATATTTTCATTTCCAAAGTCAAGAAGAGGGACAGGAAAGTTTCCTGCCTCCTGGTCACAGTGGTGATGCACTTGCATGTTTGTAGTTAGCTTCTGTTTGAAAACATGTCTCCAAAGGAATGATGACTTGATGCAGGCATTCAACTCATCAGCTTTGGTTCCTCAAGGTACAACAGGTAAGGTCTGTCGTTAGTCATCAGCCATGAGGAAAGTTACACCACCCATAAACCTAGCATTGCCCCGAAGGTCCTGCAAAGTTGTGTTGACAGCCTCAAATTCTCTCTTGTGGAACATGGTGCATTCATCCCACACAATTGATTCACAATCAACAAGGACTTGTACAAGGGCAGTCCCCTTTGAAATGTTGCAAACAGGGGACTCTTGTCAGGATAGATCCAATGGAAGCTTGAATGTGGAATGGACAGTTCTTCCTCCAGGAGGAAAGAGTAGCTGCAATCCCTGATGAGCAATATTTTCCCTCTGAACAATATATTCCCTCTGATGAATGAACCTTAGCCAGGAACAAGTTGAGAACAAATGTTTTCCCAGTGCCGCTCGGTGCATCCAGGAAAAATATGCCTCCATTTTTAGACTCAATGTCTTCCAAGATTTTGGTGTAGGCTTCTCTCTGTCATAGCTAGATTACATCAGCTTTGCTTTCAACTTTGTATCAGCTTTGTCACATCAGCTTTGGCTCATTTTCTTCAATAAAGTGAAGAAGTTCCAAAACATCAGAGGAAATTTCGCATTGGATGTGTTGGGCAAGGGCATGCTGGTTGTTCCTGGAGGGTGATGGTAGTCCTGTAGACATGAGGTGTTTCCCACAAATGGAGAGAATTTTATCTTCAATGAGGATAAGGGCCTGGTTGAAGATGATGTCAGAAAAGTTCACCTTAAGGTTGTGTTTTTCTCTCTGAGCTCTGTGGAGGATGTCCTCACTCACAGATTTTCGATTGGATTTAGGTCGGGGCTCTGTCTGGGCCACTCAAGGACATTTATCTTTTTGTTCCTCAGCCACTCCAGTGTAGCTTTGGCTTTGTGCTTCGGGTCGTTGTCACGCTGAAAGGTGAACTTCTGTCCCAATTTCAGCTATCTTGCAGAGGGCAGCAGGTTTTCCTCTAGGATTTATCTGTATTTTGCTCCATCCATTTTCCCTTCTATCTTGACAATTGCCCCAGTCCCTGCTGATGAGAAACAACCCAATAATGTAATGCTGCTACCATCATGCTTCAGAGTAGGGATGGTGTTCTTTGGATGATGTGCTGTGTTGGGTTTGCGCCAAAAGTAATGTTTTGCATTTCAGTCAAAAAGTTCCATCTTGGTTTCATCAGACCACAAAACGTTTTGCCACATGGCTTCAGAATCTCTGGAGTGTTTATTTTACTTTTTGCCTACCTCAAACGGGACTCAAGGTGGTCTTTTTTGAGTAATGGCTTCCTTTTTGCCACCCTACCGTACAGGCCAGACTTGTGGAGTGCTTGGGATATTGTTGTCACATGCAGACAGTGACCAGTCTTTGTCATAAAGGCCTGTATCTCTTTCAAAGTTGCCATAAACCTCTTGGTGGCCTCTCTGATCACTTTCCTCCTCACTTGGTCATCCAGTTTGGAGGGACGGCCTGATCTAGGCAGGGTCTTGGTGGTACTATACGCCTTCCACTTCTAATGATTGTCTTGACTCTGCTCCAAGGAATATTCAAGGCCTTTAAATATGTTTATACCCACCCCCTGTTCTGTGCCTTTCCACAACCTTATCCTGGAGGTCTTTTGAAAGCTCCTTTGTGCTCATGGTTGAGTCTTTGCTGTGAAATGCACTACCCAGCAGAGGAAACCTGCAGGAACAGCTGATTTTATTCTGAAATAATCAAAATCACTAGAATTTAACTCAGATGGAGACCAATTAACTTGGTGTGTGATTTTGAAGTTGATTGGTTACACCTGAGCTAACTTACAATTGTTATTATAAGGGGGTTGGACACTTATGCAACCAAGATATTCTAGTTTTGTATTTTTATTAATTTTCTGAAATTGGTAGAATTTTGTTTTTTAACTTGGAAGTTATGGGTTACGATGTGTAAATAAATGTGGAAAAAGTCTGATTTGATGCAATTGGCTTAATGGTTAAGGTGGCTGACTAAAGATTTTAGGGTCTTGAGTTCAAGCCCTTGTTGTGCCATTGAAATAGCACCAGGTGGGTTGACTCAGCCTGTCATCCTTCCAAGGTTGGCAAATTTAGTACTAGCTTACTGGTAACAGGGGCACTGCATCAGCAGCACATCTGTGCTTACAGAAAAAAAAATGATGCAACCAGCAGCCACAGACTGCATACAAAACAACAATGAAACAGAAGACCAAGAAGAAACCTGACGAAGTAAAGAGCAAAGATATAGTCATCAGGAGGAACCTGGATAGGATTCGGGTTTCAGCATCATGATCATTATTATCATCATCATCATCATCAAATTATTCTCATGAATCAAATTTTTGCAATTTCAAAAGGTCTCCGAAACTATCTTTTCTAATTATATGACAGTCAACTATATCCCACCATTGTTGGATTTACGATTTGCAAAAATAAAAATAAAAATTTGATAATTTTGAGTTGATTACTTAATTGCCTTAATTTATTTATTGATTCCAAAGTTAAGTAGAATGTGATGTATTCCAAACTGGGCAATTTTGTGTTGATGACTGTTGTCCATCTTCAATACTAGACTAGATAGAGACCATATAACCTCTCAACATTAGGGCTGAGATTACAAGGATGTAAATATTGAGGAAAGCTCGTTGTACTCATTAAATCAATGTATATTCAAATCCATGCAAATATCTTCAGAAATGTGCACTTACAGTCAATAGGATGCCCAGGTGCTCAGCAAACCAGTCGGAATGAATGCATGAGAAAGCTGGTCTGATAATTGGATGTCAGGACGGCAATCTTACAGGTCATCCTTTTTTTTATTATAATGATCGTGGAGAAATTTTGTATCATAACAAATACTTGGTGGTGCCTGTTTTGATGTAATATGCAGGTTTCGGGACCTGAAGGCTGTCGAAACTTTAGTGTCACTGCTCAACGATCAACCTGAGGAGATACAAGTGAATGTGGTTGGGGCACTCGGAGAGTGTGCCAAGGATCCTGAGTGCCGTATCATAATTCGAAAGTGTGGTGGGATCCCACCACTTGTCTCACTACTCACGGGCACCAACCAAGCTTTGCTAATAAATGCATCAAATGCTGTGGGCGCGTGTGCTCTGGACCATGAAAGCATGGAGTGAGTTTTCAGCAATACCAATTTATTTATTTTTACATTCACCTCTCTTTTTATAACTACCTTTCTCTACAAGAAAACAGACATAGAAAAAGGCTATTCAGACAATCAAAGCTGGCTCATATCTACATTCACCCAATCTATCTGTCTTGTTGACATTCAAATAATGCATACTTTATTTTAACATTTGCATTCCAGTTTATTTAATCTTGCCAATTTAATTTATATTTTGGGAGAGTAAGAGCATGGCTCTTACTGGTGCTTTCGAAAGAGACTGCTTTCCCATCTACAAACAAATCAATAACTTATATCTTTCAAAGATACATTGAAAGATGTCATAATATGTCATTGTGATTGTAGAGGAGACATCAGCTTCATCCCATGAAGTCAAACCGAAACGTCTTCCACATCCCATGGCAGTCTTGATTCCCGGCCACTTTAAGGATCGGTGGTCATAAAAATTCATTTAAAATTTTGAGAATATTTTGACTGGGGGGAATAAAGAAATTAATTTGGAACATTTAGGAAAATAATACCATGGAGACCAAATGGTGGTGACACAAAAGATCCGTTTTTATGACTATCAAACCTTAAAATACAAGACAGTGCATAATTCTGCTAAACAATGGAATTTCCGCACAAAACGTATAAGACTGCATTTGGAAAGGAAGGGACTATTTAATGCGTTGCATTTCACCAGTTGGGAGGAAGGGGTGGTTGGGAGGAGGAGGAAAGGGTGGAATGAGGGAGGGGGGGGAGGATGATGGGGGGGGGGGGGAGGAGGGAGGGGGTCAATTTCCAACACGCATTCCCCAAAAGAGCAGCCAATACATTACAATTGAGAACAAGAGAGGAAAAAGTTGTTTTCTACATTTTCAGTCATCTATATATTACTAAACTCTCATCTTGTATATATATGTATGTTCCCAAAATACAGCCAAAATGGTACACGATAGCGCAAAAACTTTCGGCCCACCTTACTCAGCATTCTCCTGCGGTGTGCAGTATCAATTTTCGTTAAAATCGGGCAACGAAAAAATTATTAAAAAATCAATTCGCGATTCAGT
>CM068952.1:52316644-52336644 GCA_035128595.1 Eptatretus atami
CAATGCAAACAACCTCAGCGGTATAGTTCGCTGGAGCTATCTTTTTTTTGGAAATGATTTTTTATCAACTGCTGTCACAACGGGAACCCAACGGGTTCACGGGTCGTCTTGTAAATTATAATTTCCTCACTTGTATTTAGTTCTGTTGAAAATGATTTTTGATGCTATGCACAAATGTCGTACAGTATTGATACGCTATTGCTTTGCAATGAGATAATGAATCAAGTGTTGTATTTTATTAAATGATGATAATAGATAAAAGCACACCTTAATGTTTCACTGCATTTAATGCAGATATTTAACACATACATACACTGCATACACACCAATAGTCTACGAGGCTAAAAACACGTGTCCACTCTCCAGGAAAAAAAAAATTAGAGGCATGTTATATTTCCCTAGTAAAATATATTAGATGCTGTTTTCAGAATTTGTTGGTTCAAAAATTATCCACCCTTATTGATGAAATGAGCCTCATTATATATCTCCTTCCTTTCCGTGTCGAATTGTGTATCAAGGCCTGAAATTACTCTGCTTATCGTCAAATTATGGTACTCATATTGTATTTTGAAGGAAATGTGGTCATATAAATGAATCCTTTTTAGGTCATCTCTTCGAGCATGACCTAATAATATGGGTGTCGATGTCCTTCGATCCGTCCGTCCGTCCGTTCACAATGAAGTTGAAGCGGGGGATCTGGTCATTAGTGATCCTGATAGAGGTCGATGAGACGTACACGATGGTATGACTTTCAAGGTCACCGAAGGTCAAGGTCAAGGTCCGAGGCCTTTGAAGTTGCGAAAATGACGATTTTCAAATTCTATCTCCTCCGCCATTTCTCAAGCGATCTTGATTTGATTGTAGCATATGAATCTATGGGACAATATCTAAATTTGGTCAGGCCGGATTTTCGATATTCGCTTTCGTTTTCGTGTCACGTGACTTCAAAGTTGGCAAAAAATGCGAAAATGACGATTTTCAAAATCTATCTCCTCCTACATTTCTCAAGCGATCTTGAATTTGATTGTGGCATATGAATCTATGGGACAATATCTAAATTTGGTCAGGACGGATTTTCGAATTTCGCTTTCGTTTTCACGTCACGTGACTTCAAAGTTTGCAAAAACTGCCCTACCTTCAGGAGGCTATATATTCTCTACTGGGCATGGAAAAGTTAGTGAATGGTGTCATTGCATAGCAGCTGACCTTGTCTTTCATGTCCATTCGAAAGAATACCGATATCTTCGAATACTTACACGTCATGTGACTTTGAATTTTGCGAAAACTGCTTCATGTAGTTGCAAAATGACGATTTTCAAAATCTATCTCCTCCTACATTTCTTAAGTTATCTTGAATTTGATTGTGGCATATGAATCTATGGGAGAATATCTAGATTTGGTCGGGCCGGTTTTCGATATTCGCTTTCGTTTTCGCGTCATGTGACTTCAAAGTTGGCCAAAAATCCTCCTGACCCGAGAACACTACACCCTAGTAACAGGAACTCATGCTTGTAAAGGTCGTTCTCGTGCTTGGTATTCGTTAACTCTCGGTTTGTGACTCCTATTATATAATCTGCCTGCCTGCCCGCGGCCACCTGCCTGCCCATAGCATAGCTTTTTAGGTACCCCCACTCAATACCGAATGTCCCCACCAAATCGGCAAATCGCCATAGGCCTAGGTCATAGAAGCTATCAGAATCGAAAAATATCGGATGCATTCGTTATGTGTTTAATATACGTCAAAGTGCTGGAAAACAATAGAGAGATCTCCATTGTTTCTCGCAGAGATGACCGTCACTCCCGCACGGGTGTATTTTTTATTTCTTAGTACTGTACCGCACACCAACCATAATTTGGATCCATTCCCTGGTGCTTTCTGTCTTATCTTATTCATTTTCAAGTGAAAATTCAAACATTAACACATCCCGTGATGAGTAACTCCCACCATCACGACTCCCTTTCACAGTCGATATTCTGATAATTCACCAACACATCCCATTTCGTCACACCAGGGTCGCACTTGTTTATACCTAAGTAGTGTGGGAAGTGGGGAATCTGGGTCAGTTACAAAAATTATTTCTGGTTTACTTGTCTCACTTACTTTGGTCAAAGCGTTAAGAAAACTGTGCGCTTTCATTTGTCATAAAAGGTTGGGGAGGGTCATTTTCTATGCCAGTGGTCTTTTAATTCCTTCCCAGAGGTTAATTTAGAAATGTCTGTATGTATGCATGGGATGAGGATTTTAGTTGGATTCAGTATGATATAAAAGGAGTTTGTATATAGAAGCTAAGTAAATGAATAGATTATGTTAATAGGGTAAGAAAATGACTAGTCAAACAGCCCCTTCATGTTTATATGTTTCCTTGTATCATATAAATTCTTCTTTTTTTTTGCAGAATTATTAATCATTTAGATGGTATCCGCTTCCTCTGGTCTTTACTCAAAAACCCAAATCCAGAGGTGAAATCCGTTGCAGCTTGGGCAATTTGCCCCTGTTTGGAGAACATTCAGGTCAGTGGGTTAAAATATCGGTCTTATTTCTGATTTTCCATCCATTTTAGTAGGGATGTCCCTGAGTGGAGCCTTTCTTCTTAAAATGTATTAATTTCAAGGATTGTTTAAAGAATGGGAAATTTGAGTTATCAGGCTCTAAAATAAGAAAGAAAGATGGTTCACGAGGATCCATGATGGAGTAAATGTATTACTGCCGGACCATGCTGTTCACAGATTCGCGATTCCCTTATTTTGAATGTCCCTTATTGACGAACAAGAAAAATACCAAACTTACAATACCAAAATAATGAAGTTTCTTTCACCTTAGTTAATTTTACATCTAATTATATTAACCATTGTTTCCAGAAGATATCAAGGTTCAATTGTTCTGGGTATCCCTAGTTTTGGTGTCTGTGTTAAGGTTTCTGCAAGGACAGAAAGGTTGAAAACCCTTGTCATAGAGAACACACAGGTGCTATACAGCTGCGTGGAAACAGGCGGTTGCTACTCAGTGTAACTAACTCGAACGCTGTTAAGTCACACCCAGCCAAAAGCCATGAAGTGGACTACACGGCATATGTTATTCAGTCATTGGAACAAATGTAAAGTGAGCCATTAAGCCTAATGCATTGCTTCTATTCATCCAAACACCATTTGTCTTATGATATTCAAATGAATGGCATTGTTTAATGACACTGCCATTTGTCTTATCAAAATTTTGAAGTTTGACATGTAAAGTTTAGCAGCACCTTACTCTTATGTTCAAACCATGTTATATAAAATGGGGTGTTTGGTGCAAATGCAAACAAAAGTAGAATTTTAAGATATCTCCAACAAAGAGTGTAAAGCTTGCTCTGCTGATTTCAGCATTGATTACTCGTCACATATTACAGGACATCTAGCTTCTGCTTTGATTAAAGTTGCCTTCCAGGAAAAATGATCTCTTGGTAAAAAATTACGAACCCCCCGCTTTAAAACCAAAAAAAAACCATACTAACTAAACACCGTTCATAAACCTTGAGAGGGGAATGCTTTAAAAGAAGTAGAAAACATTTCACAACACTGGAATGACCTTGTATAGCTGTCACTGAATGCAGGACGCAGGTGAGATGGTGTGTTCCTTCCTTGGAGGTCTGCGCCTCATTGTTCACCTCCTGACTTCTAATGATCGTGATGTTCTGGCCGCAGTATGTGCTGCTATTGCCATTATTGCCAAAGACCAGAAGAATCTGGCTGTAATGACAGACTTCAATGTTGTCCCATTGCTGACCAACCTCACCAACACTGTGAGTACCCCCCTTTCTAGATTATCCTTTTAGCTATAAACTGTGAGCCTATTGATAATTTTTAAAATTATTATTCATATATTGTTTAAATAAAATATTTATACTCTTATTTTATTTTATTTTATATTATTTTATTACTTTTTCCTCGCACATTTGGCTTCGCATTCATGATACAAGGAAAGTTAGATACAAGAGGATGGAATTTTGCCCAGCATGCCTCAACAGTATCCACACACCTTATATGAGCTTAACTCATTTATTTTATTTGTACTAACCATATTCTCACTCCTACTTTAATCGAACGTAACATATAATGATCCACATCTCTCTTTATAAATGAACCGAGGAATTAGGGTCAGGTAACTAGAAAATGTACAGGATCTTTAGCATTCACAATTTAAATGTACATAGTACAGACATAAACGTCCCCATTAGAGAAACCAATGTATTCCAAGAAGCAGCGTGTCCCTGTGGCAGTCATCGGAGTGGCAGTTTTGGTCGAATTTGATTTCTACTGAGGAGAAGAAATCCAGGAGCAGACCGCTCAGACACAAGCGCACAACCAACTAAGCTATTCTGCCATTCTTCAGCCTACAAAGTCTGACCTTCCACAAAGGTTTCCCAGTCAAGTATACTAACCAAGTTTAAATTCTTCACTTTGCTTTTTCCAAAATCTGACTGATACAGGAAGTTGTAGGACACATGAGATGAGTTTGAGTCCCCATATTTATTCAATACACAAATACTGAAACGAGCGAGTAAGGGGGTTGGGTTTGGAAGTGTTAATGTGGCTAATAAAGATCATGTGGATCAGGATGGGGGATGACATGAGGTACACTGCCTGCTTCAAGTCCTCAAGGGGAGAGTGGGGAAGAACAGATTCTGAAAGGCAGTTTACCTTCATAATAAGCAAATATGTGCCCCCTTTTTCAAAGGTCAGAAAGAAATAATTGCTGAGAGTGTAACCAAGAACAAATAATGACTTCAAAATTTGTTATTTGTCCAATTGATTACATGCAGACAGATGATCATCTGCGGAAACACCTGGCTGACGCTATTGCATCGTGTTGCACCTGGGGTGACAACTGTTCAGCTTTTCGTCAGGCTAATGCAGTGGCTCCACTTGTGAAACACCTGCAGTCTTCCTGCCCAGATGTCAACCGTTCCACAGCACAAGCTCTCCACCAGCTTTCTAAGGACCCAGAAAACTGCTTAACAATGTACCAGGAAGGAGTTGTCAAAGTAAGTTATGGGCAGATTGGCGCTGCTGAAATATGAATGTCGATAACGTAAACAATAAATAAAGCAGGATAATTTATCTCAGGTCCCTTTCTAATTTGTGGGCCACTAAATATATTGTTACGGTTGTGGGGGTAGATTGAGGAATTTCATAGGAAAGTTATGATTGAATAGAGTTGTTTGGTCCGTGGATGTGTAGGAGATATCTCGATGTACTTAAGTAAGGAAACTGTGAGCTTAAGTGTTACGTGTCACCACACGGGAGGTGGTGCGGTGTTAATTAGTTAGGGATTAAGGACAATGTTCCCCAGTATGTGATTGCCCCCTGTGACCTATTCCTACGTTTTTGCATTTACCAGCGAGCCAGGTGTGCTGAGTAGGCAGGGGCCCCACCTTCCCAGATTTTGTGTGAGCAAGCCATGCCCCGGAGGTGGAACGGTTGTTCGGTGTGACGTCAGGAGAGATAGAGAAGTGAGGAGGTTGTTGGTTTGGTTGGTTCAGTTTGGGTGTAAGGGACGAACGCAGTCGAGAAAGACCGTAGCGAGGAGATTGCCTGTAAGAAAAGGGCATTACGGCCAGCTTTCCTTCGATGCATGACGCATGAAGGGCACGATTCTCATATTCGTGCTGAGGCGAATTGGCTTACTGAGCAAGACGCTGGCTATTGCCTCTTGGTTGGGTCATGAGAGACGGACCCCGAAGCCTCATGCATGTCGGTGAGGATAATCGACGCACGAAGAAGCCGCACATGGTCTCTGAGCCCTGGTGTTGAATAACACCTCATTAATTGAATAACACCTCATAACGCTCATGAATTGCCCGATGTACATTTGTCCCACTACGAGAGAGCGGCTTGACGCCATTTTTTGGGCATGTCTACACATGCAGGACAAAGTGCCTCGATTCCAAGTTCCACAAAGACCATCTCTGGACCAAGCTAAGTGCCAGAATAAAGGAAGGAATTTCTTTTATTTTGTTTCCCCTTGTCTGTATTCAAGTGCGTGTGTCGAGGCGCCTCGATTTAGGTTTAATTTATCTCACAATTATTATTATATTTGAATTATTGTCCCTTTTAAATATTTGTCTATTTTCATTAAATCCCGTGTTTATTTTAAGTTGATGTGTCCGTGTATTTGTCGTGGGGTTCGAGTATAATCCCTCCTGTGCATCCATCTGTGCCTCCGTCGCTCCGCCAGTGCCGCGCCCTGCCCCTCCCAAGCGCGTTATAACCTCTGAGGATCTACGTGTTCGCCTCTGAAGGAAAACCGCTCGGCTATCCGGCTTCCGGTGTTAATTACCCGTCAACCACAAATTGGGTCGGAGGTTTAACGTAACCGCGCAGCACCACGACAATATGTATATACAGAATGATCCATAATTCAGTCCCTATTTAAATAAATACCACATTGTTAAATGTAAGTAAAACACCACAAATGTTGTTTTTTTTCTTCCTGAAAGGCCATTTATTGCCCTTTTAATTTATAAAAAAACAAATTTCAACACAACCTCTCGCATGCTCAGCAAATCTTTTCAACCATTCGACAACATTTTCATTCAACAGTGTAGTCTCGTGATCTCGCTGTGCTATGTCTTCCTGATCTTCTCACATCCATGACCGAACCAATTATTATAAGCTTTTGGTGACAGTTTTTAATCGTTTTTGGATCCAAAGTGGCATGGATTCCCATTTCTTGCCACAACCATCTTAAGACTGAAATTACAGACTGCCAAACCTCATAACGTGCAGCAATTCATGCTACTTGAGTAACAGTTAATCTCTCAGCCATCATGGATCAACCTGAAAGAGAATTTTAAAAATGATATTAATGGCAATAATCAAGCTTTCAAACATTTTTTTTTAATGCTCTACCTATAAAACAAGTTTTTCTATATTTTAAACAATCAAATATCACCCGTTGCTTCGCTGATGGGAATACTAGAGGGGGGTGAGAAAAAGAGGGGGAGAGAGAGAGGAAGAGGGGTGGGGGAGAGATGAGCAAGGAGGGGTGGGGGAAGGGAAGACAGCATGAGGTGAGAGGAAGGGAAGGCAAACATGTGGTGGAGCGTTAATTATGATTCACACCGTCTCATCAAAATTATTCTGCAGGGAATAACAGTGAAGATGTTAACAAAATAATGTCTGAAATCCATTTTTTACTGGTCATACTATAAATACCGCCCAGAGACAAACACCACCCGGACACATGTGGAGGCAAGCACTGCTTGGACACATCCGGAGACAAAACCTGCCGTTTTCTTCCGTGCAACCGCTTGGCCGATCAACGCAAAACTTTAAACATAGGAGGGACTCCACATGGAGAATATTTGATTGCTAACTCTGACATCATAGGTCATATGGTATGGCATCCATACTGGATTAAAGGAAAAAAATTTGGGCATCATTTTCTCTGAAACCGCTCAACGAAAAAAAATTGAAACTTCGTGTATGTAATCAACTCCCCATGGGGGCATCTCGGGTGATAACGCTGATGTCATCGGTGAAGTGGTTTTTCCAGCCATAATTGGTTGAATTTAAATCCTTATCCAAAAATCTGAAACTTCAAACATCTGATCTATGACCGTATGTAAGTGAAGGATTAAATTTATGACATTCATAACCTATACCAAGAAACGATGTGACATAGTAGGGTGCATGGATGATATGGGTATATATGTGTCATCGTAGCAGTGGACCTTAATGGTGGCGTGTTCAGTTGAATGTACGAGGTGAAATTATGCGCTCTACAAGTGCCGTTCTAGTTGGTTATGAAAAACGTTCGAGAATAAAAGGTATGCCTTTTAAACGCTTATGACTTCACTCTGTAGTCGTTTTTAAGTGTATTGTTTTGTACACATTTGAATGGGGAGCCATTTTTTCCCATGCCATCCTTACATATGGAGTACTACCGTACTCCATGGTACAGTATGTGTGAAATAAGTATGCTTATGCTTTTAGAGATTTCCAGGATGATTAAATCAGCATGTGGTATGCAATTATGAACAGTGTTCTTAATAATGTTGTACGGTTCATCCTGGCAGCTGCTGATCATAATGATGGGGTCTGATGACAGGGCCCTGCAACTTGCTGCTGCCAACTGCGTCCGAAACATCCGCCTGTTGGCACTTGCGTATGACAAACAGAAATACAAACGTGTTTTAAAGTTAAACCATTGACATATGAAGTAGAATGGCTTTCTTACATTTTGTTCATTGCTGTTTCTTTTGCTATTAAAAATTCATGTGACATTTTGCTTTTAAATTTTTTTTGGGAAATTTCATTTTATTCCTCTTTGTTGCTTTTGTTTGTATTTTTCCAACCACATCTTTTTTTTCCCAGACTGACACTTCCTATGATGCTTACTTGATCTTTCAAGTTTCTAACTTTAAAAAATGCTCAATAAATGTTCCGCATATTCTACGTAGAAATATAATTACTTATTATGTCTGCACAAATATTATTCTGTCCAAATATAATAAATACACATTCTCACAATATATTGGGTACCCAACATCAAATATGTGACTTGACAGTAAATAAACTTCTATAAAGGGGTTTTATACAAAGCACAGGGAGGTTTTGTACAGGGTGGTCCGAAATGATGTGCAACTTGTTATTTAACGACTAAATACAAAACCTGCCAAAGGCTGAAGGAGCTCCTTGTGGGCCAACGGCCATCCATATCTGGTGCGAACTGCATCTATGGATGTCCTCCTGCAATTGGTTAGTGGTAGAATTTGCACTCCGGCCACCATAAAACACTTCACTCTGCAAAACACACTGTTGTGTGCGTCGGGGTGGTGCTGAGGTGTTGTCCACCAGACGGCAGTCTCCTCGGGTTAACGTGAGGCGGTCCCTTTGGGTGGGTGCCTGGAATATCCTAGCCATAAGAGATGGGGATGGGCCAAGTGTCTGCCTGAGAGATGGCCAGACGGAGGCCCCTGGTATACCGGTGGAAAGTGGACACAGCGATGCGCTGTGACGCATGCTCCCAATGTATGTATGTATGTATGTGTTGTTATTTAACTACAATATTTGTATTGGTCGATTTTGTTTGTTTGTTTAATAATACACAGGATTAGTTATTAATTTGTTCATTAGAGTGAAAAAATGCTTCAACAATCAATAAGGAGCGATACTATTATTAGTTGAAGTGCTCAATCCAAGCACCGTGCTTCTAGATGACAGCTGCCACACAGACACTGAAGTAGTCGATGACTTGGCTGAGAACTGGAGTTGGTGTACATCTGATTTCCAATCTTAAGTTATTTTTAAACTACTGCAGCATGTGTGGGTCGTTTTTCTAGCCTTTAGATTTGAAGGACCCACATACTGTAAGTAGCAGTCGGGAGGAAACAGATCCGGGGTGTAGAGAGGTCATGGGTTGTCCGTCCGTCAAAAAAAATTCAAACCTCTCCCTCGTATTTCTTTCAGTCTGGTGCTGCAAGTAACCATCTTGTATGTATACAGTTTCAGATCGTAATGTATGATTCTGTCAACAGTCGTGTGAGAATTTTCCACCAGCTGTGCGAGTTGGTACGTCAACCTTTTTTGGAGAAGCCTGCAAAGCTTCTCTTATAGACTTTATCTTGTTGGGTGTTCTCACCAAAGGTTTTCAACCACTGTGTCCTTTAATTTGGTCTTTCACACTTTCAGTGTTTCTCAACTTTTCAACAATATGCTGAATGGTTTTGTGTTGTTGAATTCTTGCATTTGGATCGATCCGGCAAAATTGCCTTTGTGTGGAAACTTGTGTCTTTGTCACACAAAAAAAAATCTACAATGAGTGTACACCGGCAATTGTCTTGTTTGACATGGTTGAAACTTCTATGAAAAAACTTCAAACCATGTTCTTTAGGGAACTTGAAAATAAAAAAAATGAGGATCACATTCGTAAAATTATGACAGCTGTTTGCAAAGTTGCACATCATTTTGGACCACCCTGTATATAAAAAAAGATCAGGTGATGTGCTTTCTAGAATGAGTTAGAGTAATTGATATTGATGCAGAAAAGGTGATTGGCTTAACATTGGGCCGTGGCAGGAGGACATTTATACTCTTACATGCAGTAACAAATAAGGTAGTAACGTTTACTCTGAGGGGTTGAAAGATGGTGAAGTGATGGACCCATAGACTCGGCATCATCGCGGAAGATTCCAATAATCTTGAAGACCTTGGTTTCCACGGCATCAAGCTGAGGCAATAGTGAGGCAGGCAGCCATCCCAGAGGGGAGTGCAGTATTCCATCAAGCTACGGTGAAGGCCTTGTAGGTGAATACGAGTTCAGGTGTGCCAAGGAAGGACTTTGTACGATGCTCAGTCGGCGGCTGGCTTTGGAAGCCAGCTTTGAAATGTGATTTGCCAAGAAAAGATCATGGCTGATAGTGAGACCTAGGACTTTGAATGACTGAACTCCCACAATAGGATTGTTAAGAAAGTAGATTGGGGGGGGGGGGGGGGGTGGAGGGAGGGGTTGCCAGACGTTCCTTTCAGAGAGAATAGTGAGAGTGTGACATTTGTCAGGCTTGAAAGACATATTCCAAGTGATGGACCATCTTGTGATTTTGTCAAGGTCTGAAGAGAGTAAAGAGGCTGCAGCCTGCTTGTCTGAAGGATGAGGGATGTCAGATCGTATGTCACAACAGTGGGTGGAGTCATCAGGAAATATATAAAAATTATTTTTCAGTCAGAGAGATCATTTAATTTATGAAGATCAGGAATAGAAGTGTGCCCAGAACACTGCCTTGGGGCACTCCAACCTTGACAGGGAAAGGAGGTGAAAGGATACCGATGAGACCACATGTTGGCTATGAGTGTAGCGGAAGTCAGTAAGCCATGTGTGGAGTTGGCCTCGGATGCCATAGGCAGAGAGTTTGGGGGATAACGCAGGATGCATCATCTATAATTCAGCAATTCGTGTGTTGTGTGTGTGTTGTGTGTGTGTGTGTGTGTGTGTCTGTCTGTGACCGCTGTTTCTCGACAACCACTGACCGATCTAATTGAAACTTGCCAGGTATATTGCTGGGGACCTGAGTATGTGCTTTTCAAGGTTTGATATTAATCGGACAAGTGGTTCCAATTTATGGCCATTTATTTACCAAACCAATCACAGGACAACGTTGCTGCGTAGGCGTGGCCATGGGGAAAGGGCGCCTTAGTTACCAATGACAGGACACGTTGCTTGGCGTTTTGCACCACAGTATCTATCTTTCTATCTATCTATAATTCCAGCAATCTCTGTTTGTTTGCCTTTCAAAAGGTTTGAAATTAATCGGACAAGTGGTTCCCAAGTTATGGCCAAGTTAGAGCGCGTTCCCATTACGGGTTACAACGTACGGACTTCCGGATAGTGATGACTTAGTGTATTCTAATAATTTCTCGATTTCTATTGCACATTTAGATAAACACAATGCCCCAATCCAGTCGTCGTTTACGACAGCGAAGGAACGGCCTGTGTGGTTGTTTGAAAGTTTTTTTTTGCATGTACGGCACGCACGTATGGTCACGCGAGAGCGAAGGAACGGCCTGTGTGGTTGTTGTTTTGGCACGCGGTTTGAAACTTTTTTTTTTTGCACGTACGGCCACGCACGTATGGCCATGCACGTATGGGCAGCGAGAGCGAAGGAACGGCCTGTGTGGTTGTTGTTCTGGCACGTGGTTTGAAAGTTTTTTTTTGAAGCGAAGGAACAGCCTGTGTGGTGTTGTTTTCTGGCATGCGGTTTGAAAGTTTTTTTTTTTTTTTTGCACGTACGGCCACGCACGTATGGCATGCGAGAGCGAAGGAACGGCCTGGTTGGTGTTGTTTCTGGCACGTGGTTTGAAATTTTTTTTTTTGATGTCGGCACGCAGGGATACACCCAGGGAAGTGTGTGGTTGTTGTTTCTGGCACGTGGTTTGAGAAGTTTTTATTTGTTTTTTTATTTTTTTGCACGTTGGGCACGCACGCACTAGTATTGTATAAATAGCACAAGATATATCCAGAGCAATGCCCCTGAATTCATGTCTGATATTGAGGGACCTCTGTCCATTGTTGGGTGAGTAAGAGTAGCATGTCCAAGGTGGAGTCACTTGATCTGAAACCAAATTGGTGATCTTAGATGAGGTTGTTGGAGAAAAGGAAAGATTTCATATGACCAACGATGGTGAATTACATGACCTTGCTGATGACTGTTTGTAAGCTGATAAGTCTGTAATTAAGGGGATCAGTTTTTGCACCATTTTTATGTAATGCAGTGATGATGGCTGATTTCCAAGAAAATAGAAGATGACCAGCAGCAAATGACAGGACTAAAGGGGGAGAGTGAGGACGTGAAAGAGCAACAGAGCAGGATTTTAGGACAAGTGAGCTGATGCCATCCGGTCCAGTTGCAGAGTCAGAGTCGAGTGTTGAAAGAACCTTCTCCAGCTTCTCAGGTGCAAAAGACAGAGTCCAGGAACAGTTGGGTGTGACAGGGAAGGATGGGTTCTGAGAATGAGGGGTTGGGGACACAAGATTTGGAAGCAAACACAGAATTGAGGCATTCAGCCTTCTCATGAGCAGTTAGCCGTGGTGCCATGTGAAGAGAGGGAAGGAATGGAAGGGGAATATACACCAGAGACAGACTTAACAAGGCACCACCAGGTTTTAGAGGAGGGAGTGAAGTTTAAAAGTTAATTATTGATGTTTTCTGGCTCTCCTGAGTGTGGGTACACACTTGTTGCAGACATTTTGGAATGCACAGAGATTGGCTTCGGTCAGATTAGCCTTCCAGGAAGAGAATGCAAGTTATTTTTCAGAGCAATTTCCTCACCACAGGATTCAGTGTACCAGGGGTGGGAAGAAGGGTAGGATAATTGAAGACAAGATGGGATGAGTCTATGCATGAGAGAGAGAGCAGGTTTCTGTGGAAAGACTTCCCAGGCTGAGTTAACATCAGGGACAGCATATATGAGAGACCAGTCCTGAAGAGAGATGGCTGCTTGCAGTCCTTGCCAATCTGTCTGAGTGAACTACCAGACTTGCCGGCGTTGAGACAGCTCTCTGAGAATAGCCAGAGATGTTGACTTTGACAAGCACATGATCAGATGAACCAATTGGAACAGAGGAGGAGCAGGCAACATTTGCGGGAAAGTGAATCATCACCAAGTCCAGAAAGCAGGATTTGCCATTGGAAGAAATTCGGGTGGGAAAGTTTACAGATTGAGTCAGTCCCATTGAGTCACAGAAGTGCTTTGCTGAAGTGCCATGCCTGGTGAGAGAGGTAACAACACCCAACCAATTTGCATTGTAACAATTGAAATCACCACATATGAGGAATAGAGAGCTGGGATGGGTGGTTAAAAGTTTGTCGATGTTGTTTCTGAGAGAGATGTAGATGGAGTCATCATTGATAGGAGGACGGTCCAAAACATAAATGAACAAGAGGTGTGAGTGGAGGGAAAGTCGCAGCCAGAGATACTCCGGGGAAATTGGAGGTGTAAGATCAGTACATGGACAGTGAGAAATTAAGTTATTGATGTAAAGTGCAACTCTGCCGCCGGGGCATTGTTCATGCCTATCAAATGAGAGGAGACATTAACCAGGTGGAGGCACGAAGGAGTCAGGGACATCCTTATGGAGAAAGGATTCTGTTAAACAAATGATGTCTGTTTTATTACCAGTGGCTTGGATTGAGAGTTTGTGAGGGTGAGGTGAGGGGGAAGGTTTGAGTGTGTTGGGTGATGGTAAGTGGTTGATGTGAGTGAAGGTGTGTGTGTGTGTGTGTGTGTGTAAATAAATATAGACCACAGAAGCAGAAGGAAATTAAAGTATAAATGTGAACCGTGATGGAGTGAAAAAGTAAAAAAAAATTTTTATTTTTTGAAGTGAAAAAGGAAATAGGGCTATATTCTTCTTCTTCTTCTTCTTCTTCTTCTTCTTCTTTCTTCTTCTTCTTCTTCTTCTTCTCTTCTCTTCTTCTGTGTATGGAAGCTTGCTGCCAGGAAGCTATCATTTTGTTGGGGTGTGGCATGCGCTGTTGATGCTGTGCCCTCTACAGTAGACTGGTACTCATTTTGCAACTCATAAAAAGACAAGCTGAGTTAACCCCACCAGCAGCCAACGGGGCTCAAACTCAGGATCCTAAGACCCCAAGCCAGCCACACGAACCACTAAGCCAACACCAGGCTAGGATTATATTGAGGCTGCAGAAGCAAGACACCTGCGAAGAAGGCAACAAAATGAGAAACACAGAGCCAAAGAATTTTCACACTTTCTATCTGAGGATAGACCGCGTCAGGCCTTGAATAATACGAAACGAGATGAATAGCAAAACGACAAACAAATTTCCATGAAATATTGCACAAGATACAACAACAATACCTAGATCAAACACAACGCAAAAA
This sequence comes from Eptatretus atami, assembly GCA_035128595.1. Lineage (NCBI taxonomy): Eukaryota > Metazoa > Chordata > Myxini > Myxiniformes > Myxinidae > Eptatretus > Eptatretus atami. The sequence goes on from CM068952.1 coordinate 52,331,024, forward strand.
ACACGACATATCCGGTTCGGAAATCTCAAGCTTTAGTGAGGTGGAAGCGGAGAGCTCAGATTTTCACCAGCACATGCAAAAACCCCAAACCGGAAGCCTCAAATTCTTCCAAGAACAGCAAGAGGAACATAATTTGTGAGCAGAGGAATAGGAATGAACTCTTAACTTGTGGTTAGAAAAGGGTGAATGCAGCAAGGTTTTGCATTTCGAAACAATGGGAAACATTTCTGGGTTCAAAAGGGGAGCTCTCAGAAGAATTGGTGGGGCCAAAACTAGCGATGTGAAATCAGATTTGCAGTGTGGATTTTTTGAAGGGATAAAGGCTTTTTCTGCTGGAGGAGGGAAGAAAGGCCACAAAGTGACAGGAAGAGGAGATATAAAAGTATTCAATACATTGCTAAGTTCCTTTCTTTAAGATGGAGCTTCAAATTATGGTAGGATTTCACACAACACCACACACACACACACACACACCACACAACACCACAACACACACACACAACCACCACAACACACACATAAATACATACTCACCTGTAGCATTTGAATGATAGTTGCAGTAAGTAAAACTTGGTTTAATGAGAGAATAATTGGAAAACAAATTAAGGTAGTTACATTTTGTGACGTTGTGAAAGGAAGGAGAGAAATTTTGGAATGGGGTGGTACCATCTGAAGTAAAAGATAGGATTGTTTCATTGAAATGCTTTGTATTACAGAGAATGTTCTGGTGTCGCAGTAGTCCTGTTATAGTTAAGATTACAGACAGTGAGGTTTAATGAGTGTACTTCAGGAAGGATGGTGATGCCAATGGGCTCTTTCCTCGGAAGTAACCAGAAGCCACCTGGAATAGTAAACTTAAAGGTAGAATGAGAAAGACATGTGAAAAGGGAGATTCGTGATGATTAAAGTTATTTGTAGTGAAAGTTGTGTTGTCTTCTGAATAGTGTGGAGAGTGTTAGGATGGCAAAGGAAGGATTTTATAATTACCCAGAATGTGCTTGCGAAATGCCAGTTTTGAAGAATCCCAACCCATTCAATATTAGTTTGTCCGGTCCCCGCTGCCCCGCGGCGGTATCCCCTTCTTCAATCATTACCTCACCAAGTTCATTCTCTGCCCCCTCATCTCCAGTCGAGTTTTGCTGAGTTTTCTAGTGCGGCGGGACTGTGGGTCATTTGGCCGTCCCTGCGTCATGCATGTGTTCTCCGTCGCACTATTCAAAAGCAAACTTGCCACATTCTTGCGCCTGCCAGGAGCTTCCGCTTTCACCTTCTGAAAAACCTCCCTCCTCACCCCGTCGTCCGCTGCAACGCTGCACCCCTCGTGTGTACCTCTTGCTCCCCTGGTGCCAATCGGCCCCTCACTCCCTTCTTCCAAGTTGCCTCCGCCTCACATCCACGAGAGAGAGGTGCTCCTTCCTCACCCTCGTCCTTGCCATCTCATTCAGTTGCACATCCGTCTGCAATCTTAACTGCTCTCTCTGCCGCCCTCTCTATTACTCTACCAACTGTATTCCGTCAAACCATCGATCCCGTTCTGTCCTTTTTTAACAGAAATGTTCTTGTGTTCTCCTCTTCGCGATCGTCACGTGAACGTGTTGCCGCGGGTGTGTGGCTCTCCGCGCTCGAGCTCGTGGTTACTGCAACAGCGGCGGGCGCATCACGAAGTCTGCGGTCTTTCCAACACTCGTCCTTACCTGCCAACCCTCTCGCTTCTCATAGGGAAGCCCATCGTGGGGTTCCCCTCCCCTGCACGGTTTGGTCTCAATAATCGGTCGTTCCTCACTTCCTCTCAGACCGGTGGTTGTAACAGTTGACCATCAAATCATATGGGTCTCTATCCTAGAACATAGGTGTGGAACCGTCAAACATGCTGGGGTTCCCGTCTCCGTCCTTAATCAAGTGTGGACCTCAAAGCATCTGGGGCCTCCCACGCCTTTTTAACGTGTGGAGCCTCAAACATTCGTGGGTCCCTCTTCCTTAACAGTGGTGGAGACCTCAAAACATCTGGGCCTTCGCTCAAACCTGACAGATCTTTCAGTACAGGTTGCCGACTGATGACAACCAGACATAATCTGGCTTAACAGAAACATTTCCTCCTTGCAAGACGTCTCTGGAACTCCCAAGTATCTCTCCCTGGTTACTCCACCTCTCGGTAATGACAGACCTGAAGTCTCAATCCTGGCGGTGGAGTTGCTCTCTTCATCAGAGGAGACCCCATTTCTGCTCCACGTCACACGCTATTTGAGTCAATCTGCTCCCCTTCCCTCCTACACCCCTCGTCCAGCCAAATACCTCTCACCTGTTTCCCCCCCCTCCACCTACCGACCGTTCAATGTTTATTGTGTGTGTTTATGTGTGTGTTGTACCGTCCACCAAACAGTGATGACTCCATTTACATGTCACTCACCGAAAACATGGACCAACTTCTATCCTCTCATCCCATCTCTCTTCCTCATATGTGGTGACCAACTGTCATCATGTCAGTTGGCTAGGTGTGGGTACCTCTCTCACCTGCCATGGCACTTCAGCAAAAGACTTCTATGACTCATTGGAACTGACACAATCTGTCAACTTCCTGAACCAGATCTCAACCAACAACACGACATCTTTTCTGGATCTTATTTTGACCAATTTCCCTGAAAATATCTGCTGTTCTTCCTCTGCTCCAATCGGTTTATCTGACCACGTGCTTGTCAAAGTAGACATCTCTCTGGCTATAATTAGAGAACCACCTCAGTGCAGTATGAGTCTGGCATTTCACTCAGGCCGACTGGCAGGGACTTCAAGGCAGCCATCAAACTTCTAGATTTTTTCCCATCTCTACTTCCATCTGAACATTCAGCTTGTTCTGGAATTTCTTTCAAAAGAAACTCTCTTCCTTCTCTTCTCTTTCTCTATCTTCTTCTACCTTCTCTCTTCTTCTCTTCTCTTCTCTTCTCTTCTTAATTCTTTTTTTTCTTTCTTTCTTATTACTCTTCTAATTCTCTCTCTCTCTCTTCTCTCTCATCTCTCTCTCTCTCTCTCTCTCGTCTCTCTCTCCTCTTTATCTCTTTCTCTTTCTCTTTCATCTCTCTCCTCTTTCTCTCTCTCTCTCATCTCTACTCTCTTTTTCTCTCTCTTCTCTCTCTCACCATCCTCTCATCTCATTCTCTCTCTTTCTTCTCTCCTCTTTCTCTCTCTCTCTTACTCTCTATTCTCTCTATCTCTCTCCTCTATTCTTCAATCTTCACATATCTCATCCCTTATCATCTCCTCTTCTCTCTCTCTTCTCTCTCCTTCTCTCTCATCTCCTCTCATCATCTTCTCTCTATACTGCATCTCTCTCTTTCTCTCTTCTCTCTCTCTCTCTTTCTCTCCTCTTCTTCTCTCTCTTCTCTCTCGTCATCTCCTTCTCACCATTTCTCTCATCTCTCTCTCTCTCTTCTCCTCTCTTCTCTCTTCTGCTCTCCTCTCTCTCTTCTCTCTCTCTCTCATCGTCTCACATACTCTTCTCTCTACTCTTTACTCTCTCTTTATCCTCTTCTCTCATCTCTCTTCTTCTCTCTCTCTTCTCTCTCTCTCTTACTCTCTCTCTCTCTCACTCTCTCATCATCTCATTATCTCTCTTCTCTCTTCTCTCGACCAATACAATCTCAATCTCTCTTCTCTCATTCTCTACTCTCTTCTCTCTCTCTGCTTCTCTCTTTTCTCTCTGCTCTCCTTCTCTCTCTCTTCTTCTCTCTCTTCTCTCCTCTTTTTCTACTATCTCTCTCTCATCTGTTCTCTCTCTTCTCGTCTCTCTCTATTCTCTCTACTCTCTCTTCTTCTCTCTCTCTCTCTTCTCTTCTCCTCTCTCTATCGTCTCTTCCTCTTCTCTCCTCTCTCTCTCTTCTCTCTCTCTTCTCTTCTCTCTCTTCTTCTCTATCATCATCTCTTCAGATCCTCTCTTCTCTCTCTCTCTCTTCTCTCTCTCCTTTCTCTACTCTCTCTACTTCTTATTTTCCCTCTTTTTTTTTTCTTTCTATCCTCTCTCTCTCCTCTCTTCTCTACATCTTGCTCTCTGTCTCCTTACTCTTCTCTCTCTCTCTCTCTCTCTCTCTCTTCCTCTCTCTTTCTCTCTCTCTTATCTTCTCTCTCTCTTCTCTCTCCTCTTCTCTCTCTCTTCTCTCTCTCTTTCTCTCTCTATTTCTTCTCTCTCTCTCTCTCTCTCTCTTCTCTCTCTCTATTATCCTCTCTCTCGTCTTCATCTCTCTTCTTCTCTTCTCTTCTCTCTTCTTTCTCTCTCTCTCTTCTCTCTTCTCTCTCTCTACTTCCTTCTCTCTCTCTTCCTCTTCTCTTCTCTCTCTAACTCTCTTCTCTCTCATTCTCTCTCTCTCTCCTTCTCATCTCTCATATCTCTCTCACTCTCATCTCTACCTCTCATCTCTCTCCATTCTCTCTCATCTCTCTATTCTCTCTCATCTCTCTCTCTCCCTCATCAATCTCTACCTCTCTCTCTCCATCTCTTTCTCTCTCTCTTCTCTCTCTCTCTTCTCTCTCTCTCTCTTTCTCTCTCTCTCTCTCTTCTGCTCCTCTCTTCTCTTCTCTCTCTCTCTTCTCTCTCTCTTCTTCTCTCATCTCTCTCTCTTTCTCTCTCTCTCTTCTCTCTCGTCTCTCTCTTCTTTCTCTCTCTCTTCTCTCTCTCTCTTTCTCTCTCTCTCTCACTCCCCTACTCTCTCTACTTCTCTCCTCCTTCTCTCTCTCTCTTTCTCTCTACTCCTCTCTCTCTCTCTCTCTCCTCATCTTCTCTCTCTCTTCTCTCTCTCTCTTCTCTCTCTCTGCTCTTCTCTCTTCTCTCTCCTCTCTCTACTCTCTTGCTCCTCTCCTCTCTATCTCCTTCTCTTACTCTCTACTCTTTCTCCTTCTCTCTCTTCCTTCTCTCATCTCTACTTCTTTCTCTTCTCTCTCTCTCTCTCTCTCTATCTCTCTCTCCTCTCTTCTCTCTCTCTTCTCTCTCTCTCTCATCTCTCTCTCTCTCTCTCTCTCTCCTCTCTCTTCTCTCTCTCTCTCTTCTCTCTCTCCTCTCCTCATCTCTCTTCTCTCATCTATCTCATCCTCTTCTCTACTCATCTCTTCTCCTCTCTCCTCTCTTCTCTCATCTCTCTTCTCTCTCTTCTTCTCTCTCTCATCATCTCATTACTCTATCTCTCTCTCTCTCTTCTCTCATCTCTCTTCCCTACTCTACTTCTTTTCTCTCTCTCTCTTCTCTTCATCTCTCTACCTCAATCTCTCTACTCTCCTTCTCTTCTTATCTCATCTCTCTCTCTCTCTTCATTCTCTCTCTCTCTTTCTCTCTCTCTTCTCTCTTCCTCCTCTATCTCTCATTCTCTCTCTCTCTCTCATCTCTCTCTCTCCTCTCCTCCTCATCCTTCTATCTTCTCTCTCTTCTCTCTACTCTCTCATTCTCTAACTCTCTCTACTCATATCTCATCCTCTCTCTAGCTTCTCTCCTCTACTCATCATCTCTAGCTCTCTTCTCATCATCAATCTCTTTCATTCTACTCTCACTCTCTGCTCTCTATTCTTCTCATCCACTCTTCTGCATGCTTCTCCTCTTTCTTCTCTTCTCTCTCTTCTCTCTCTCTTCATTCAATCTCTCTCTC
>CM068952.1:52344380-52359944 GCA_035128595.1 Eptatretus atami
CCACACAGAGAGAGGACTCAATACGCATACGGCATTCTATAAAACAAATATTTTTTTACATGATTCTACAGCTCATAGTGATCTCTCTGTCTCTTTCTCTGTCTCTACAACACTCTCACTTACAGTACCAAATTCACCTCACTACTCTCTGCGCGCTTCGCTTCGCCCTCTCTCGCTCTCGCGCGCGCTCTCTTCATACCATCATGATACATCGTATACTGTCTCTGTCTCTGTCCTCTGTCTCTGTCTGCTTTCTCTCTCCTGTCTTCCTTTCTGCTCTGTCTCTGTCTCTGTCCTCTCCTCTCTCTCTCACGTCTCCTCTCTGCTCTCTCTCCTGTCTCTGTCTCTTTCTCGGTCTCTCTCTCTTTCATCTTGCTCATGCCTCGTCCCTCTGCATTCTCATCTCTTGTTCTGTATCTCATCTGTCTCTCATGTCCTGTCATCTTCTCTCTCTCTCTCTCGTCCGTTTGCTTTCTCTCTACATCTTTCGTACTCTTGCTGTCCTCTCATCTTCGATCCTTTTCTATCTAGCTCCAATCTGATTACTTCGTCATCTCTCTCTTACTCATCCTCTATCTCTTTCATCTCTCTTCTCTCTTACTCTCTTCTCTATCTCCTTCTCCTCTCTGTCTCTGCTCTCTCTCTTGCTCCTCCTCATCTTTCTCTCACTCTCTCTCTCTCTACTCACGTCTCTCGTCCATTGCTTCTCTCACCTAGTCCCCGTCTTTCTATTCTATCTCTCAATCTGCTGTCATCTCTGTCTCATGCTCTATCTCTCGTCTCTCTCTCTTCTGCTCTCGCTCTCTCTCTTCTCTCGTCCTTCTGTCTCTTTCTCTCTCTGGTCTGTCTCTGTCTCTGTCTCTGTCTCTCTGTCTCTTCTCTCTCGTCTCTGTTCTCTCGTGTGTCTTTCCTCTTGTCTCGTCCTCTGCTTGTCTTCCTCTTCTGTCTTCAATCTGTGTCATTCTTCCTGTCTCTTCTCTCTTCTCTTCTCTCTCTCTCTCTCCCTCTCTCTCACCTCTCTACTCTCTCCTTCTGTCTCTTATCTCTTCTTGGTCTCTCTCCTGCTTCTGCTTTCCTCTATCTTTGTGCTCTCTCTCTCTTGTCCTCTTCTCTTTGTCTTCATCTTTCTCTTTGTTCATTCTTTCTCTTTGTCTCTGTCCTGTCTCTGTCTCCTCTCACTCACGTCAACTACACACACCTACAGTTATAATGAAACAAAGTAGCCAATTGTAACTATAAACCAAGTTTTGAGAGCCCAATTTATGGCTTCATTACCTTCGCAAAAACGTTGTTGCGAGGTTATGTTTTATCGCTGTGTATTTATTCATATTTATTTTATTTATTTGTGAATATTGGTGTTTTGTTTGGTTATTCGCAATTAAACTCCAAAAGTAAAATTGAACTAAATCGCGAGCGCAAATTTGGTGGGATGATTGTTATTTCCGAGGAACGCATTGTGATTAGATTTTGGGAGCGATCGGTCAAAGGTCAAGGTCAGGTCATGAAAAGGTCAATACGTCTTCCTTTACAACTAAGCGCGCGGATCAAATTTGGTATCCAATTTGCATGCAAACTAAAATCCAAAATGGTTACAGAATTCAATGCCCACTCTTGTGATATGTGACATGACCACAATGATGTAATAACCGCTTATAGCGGTTGGGATGTCAAAGGTCAGGGGGGGTCACGAACATTGGCAAACATGTGCGATTTTAGTCATAAAACCACGGTCAATTCTTATCGATTGCAATGAAACCAACGACCAAATGGTTGACTGTTCTGTCCCGAATATTTATACCAATTAAAAAATTAAGAGTACAAAAAGGTCACAGGTCGAGAGTTATGAAAAGGTCAAAAGAATCTCCATTTTTTGTAAATGAATGTGTTGTTTTGTTCACAATAAATAACACTTATTTAGAAAAAACAGAAACCTCCGTGTGTGCTAAATCCCCCAAAATGCCCAGAAAATATATTCTTATAGATGTGAGCCAAGTTGTCATCAGAATTGACTTGCACACCGACCGTGCGCCAAAAGGTAGGGAAGTTCATACAGAAATTGTGTACCAATGTACGTGTCAAGTGGTCAAAACAGCAGGAAAATTTAATGTTTTTTAGACGGCATCATAACAACATCATGAGATGGCAGATGTGGGTATGAGGATTAAATACCCTCCACAATCAAGCGGTTTCTGGGGGGGGGGGGGGGGCAAAAATGTTATGCGTTGGCCGAAGGTATGCGCTCACTGAGTGCGCCGTTCTAGTTGGTAATGGTGGTAATATTTTGTATCTCTTTGAACTTTCCGTCGAACCGCCTCTGTTTTCATTGTTCCACGACATGTATGTATGACTGTCTGATCAGTGCATGCGAGGCTCTCTTTCTTCTTACAATTGTATGTATATTGTGGACCTGGCACCAAACAAATGTGTGGGCCCCCATTTTAGGAACCATTGCAAAAGACAGACCAACACAGAAGTAGTCTTCAACACAGAACACAGCTGTATATAAGTTTTGTTTATAAGTTTTGTTTACATTTCCGTGGATCATGGCAACTTTTTGGAGTTTATTCTACTGCTTAGCAAGTACGACGTGTGTTTGTTTACAGGAGCATGTAAACAATTTCATTGAGCAAAACAAAGCGCTGCCAGACTCAGATGTGGGCAGGGTCAGGGGGTCGTTGGTGACCTTGCTTTCAAAGACAACAGTAAATACAGTCAAAGAGACAATGCGGCAACTGGTCAAATAAGGTATTGCAAACGAAGTGAAGGAGGTGGGCATGTTGTCTATTCAAATAGATACTGCTCAGGACATAACCTCAAAGTACCAATGCTCTGTTATCCTCAGATATGTCACAGATTACATTCACGAGAAACTAACTGCAGTGATAGATTGTGAATCCTCAACTGGGAATTACTTTCTTCAGTTAATAAAGTGGGTTCTCGATTCATGTGAAATTGACTTCATGAAAATGTGTTGGCAATTCAACTGATGGTGCTGCAAATATGCAAGGCCAACATAAGGGGTTTTCCGCACTGCTCTCAACGGAGTCCCCCCATACCAAGTCCGCGTCCCGTGCTGGTGCACACGTACTTATCCTTGTATTAGCAGACACTACAGGAGTTGTGATTGCAAAGGCATCACTATTCGCTCATAATGAATGATATTGCCGTGTTGATTCAGGAATCGTATCGGCCTATGAATGTTTGGGAAAGTGTTCGTCAGGACACAGCATCGGACGGAGGCTGTCCACGATTGGTGAAACGCGCTGGTGGTCAAAGGATGCATCACTGACAAAAGTGTTTGGGTCATTCTCAAAACCAGATTGACAAAATTGTGATACTGACAAAGATTCAAGAGAATGCGCAATCCGATCCTGTAGTGCGTGTGAAAGCCAAAACGATACACAAGGTCGCTGCTAAAATATGAGACCATTCTCACTGTTCAAATCTTTCTGTGCAAATTTGAGTCTCCGTCACCACTATCAAAATAGCTGCAAGCAAGCGGAATGGATATATTGGCAGCTCATCACACGGTCACTGGAACACAGGACGATCTCAGAAAGTGCTGCAAAGGATTTCGATGCTGTCAAGAATGCAGCCGACAACTTTGTGGAGTGGGCCAATGACAAGCTGCTCGAGCAGGAGGATTGTGAAGCATGCATCGTCATTTTCTAAAAAAATATGGGACACCGTATGCTGACTTTGCTAGTCTGGACCCCAGAAACTTTACAGACATTAAGAAATGTGGATTTAAGATGCAATCACTGGAGGAGTTGAGCAAACGCCTGCTCAAATATGACGAAACGGCCACCGTGGATAATTTGCAGTCTGAATTAACCAGCCTGGCTAAATCGCACTGGGACAAGCTTCACACATCAGCATTGGATGACTATGTGTTGAAGACAGCAAGTGAAGTTCCTATTGAAGATCAGGGCCAGGAATGTGAATTAGAGCTGTTCATCATGAAAAAAACTGTGCAAGTTGTGTCTACCAAATTCTACTGAGATGCAACTTGCTGACTGATGCTTATGGTGTCATTGGCCTGGCCCACAAGTCCTCATTGACTCTATTCATCACACAAGTTGCATGTGAGAGAAGCTTCTCTACTTTGAAGTTCCTCAAGAGCCGATTGAGAAGTACCCCATCACAGGAGCATCTTGAGTCTTGTTTGCTGATGGCGAGAGAAAAGGACATTCTTTTGAACCTGGACTTGGATGGGGTTATCGATAGAGTGGCCAAAAGGAGCGAATCCTTGCCACAACTGCTGATTCCTGAAGCCTAAGGTAAGGCACTTACCAAATTCCTGAATTCTGAAACCGAATTTGGGCCGGTTTTTAGTCACAGCCCGTCACTGCCTCCCTTCCACGACCGCACTACTACTATCACCAGTCACCACATTCCGCACAAGTTTGAGAGTACTGGTTAATATCATCTACCAGGAGTGGCAGAAGAAACATTAGCACAGCCACAGGTGAGAAAGGTTAATCTTTTCCTTACTTCATTAACTGTCATGTAACCAAAGGCATATGAAGCAGAGGGGTCCTCACTGCTCACCTTCACTCTTACATTCCTCTTTTTTTTCCCCGCCTTTGGAACAAACTCCCTCACTCTATTCAATCCCATTCTTCCCTCCAAGCCTTCAAAACAGCTGTTCACCACCACCACCTCTTATCGTCCCCCATCCAAATCCTCGATCTTTTTATCCCCTTAATCCACCCCAAACCCACCTCCATCAAATTCCCTGCTTTCCTTCCTGAAAGTCCCTGAAGTGTCCATCTTGTATACCCCGTGTCCCACCACATCCTCTCCTTCCACGGACCCTCTTGTCTCATGCCCCCCTTGCTGTGTTGTGTGTTTACTCTCATATGAGCCTCGACAAGGTATACAAATAAATCAATAAATAAATCTGGCAAGTGGCGGTACTGCCCGACTCCCAAGGCTTCGCCACCCTCAAGCAGTTTCCAAATGATATATTCCTCCTTGAACGCGGGTTATGTAATCACGCATCATAGTCCATGAGCCAAGACCCGAATTTTGGGATATCGGTACCACCCGGGGTGACTAATTCTCTTAGGTGTTTTTAGCTTGCTACATGTCTCAGTTTTTTGTTTGATATGATAGCCCTTGCACACTGGTAGCTTAATGGTTGTTATCACTTCTTGAATAACACACCCTACCGAAAATTAGAAAAATTTTAAAATGTCAAATTTGGGGACAGGAATGCCTAAATGTCACTAAAATGAATATAGTAATTGTCACATTTAATACAAGTCCTGTAAATACACACTAAGCATGCCATGGGCTTGTACTTACTATTATGGCAAATTACTCCTCCTCAATATCATCTACGTCAGACTCGGATATCTGACTGTTGTGCTACGGCTCTTCTTCAATAGCCTTGTTCTGGCATGTCTGTAACCTGCACATGTCCGTACACTTCAGGCCATTGCTGAGGCAAGTGCACTTAGGGAGTTCGCATGACCGCACACACTGCAGGACAGTAGCTGCATAACAGCATCTGGTGCTGGTGAGCCTCGCATCCAGTTGACAGCAAGCTTGCCGTCCTCATCTGTCATCCAGCCGAAGTCTGTTGGGTTCGCAACAAATGGCTGGCTCTGCAGACTTCTCCTCCAGATCGCAGCCTGGTAGTTTGCACGTAGTGCATGCATGAAGAGGCAGTCCTCACAAGGAGGGAGTTGACTTGACTCCACCTCTCCACGTCTCGCACAGAACAGCTCATACCGAAGCTTGTTCACCTCAGTTGTGTGGGTAGTGGCAGGTAAATGTGGCAGGTGATTTCCTGTAGCTTCTCAAATAGTTCAGGAGACACTTCCATGAGCGCCCAAGTTCGTGGAAAGCATCCTGGTATGTCTTGTCCATCTTCACCTGCTTGAGTGTCGTCATCTTCCCGGCCAGCGAATGCACTGACGGTATCACAGCCTGTAAAGGCATGCATACCAACCAATGAATCACACACGCTGCCTCCCATGTACGGCTCAGTGTGGTGATATCCAGGAATCTTGTCCGGTTCTTCGTCCCGCACTTCTGGAACAGGTGGGATGGGATCTTGTGGCACATGCCCAGACACAGGACCATGACATCTGTATCCTCTGCAGTGATGATGACAGACTTGTACCAGATTCTGCTGCATGAAGTGCATGGGAAGGAGGCGTGTGTCTGCTTCTTCTGCCTTGACTTTAGCTCAGGAGCCTCTTCCCACTGCTCTTTGGTGATCTTGAAGCAGAGCTGCTCACATGTGACATACAGCTCCTTGCCCTCGAGCTTGTCCCTGTGCTGTGGTTTTTTCCATTCTTCTACCAGGAACTTGATGAGACTTGCCTTGTTGGAGGAACTACGAGTAACTTTCTCCACTGCTGGATGTTGCCCCAGGTTGAATGTTCTTGAAATGGATCCCTGTGCCGCACTTCTGTTGGCTCGTTCTGCATCTTTGATGGATGTCTCCTTGTAGACGTCACACACATCAAAATGCGCCTGCTCTTAGCACCCTCATGGACAACGTGACTCTAGAGTGCTGTGCCTGCAAGCTGTGAAAAAGTTTTGTCGTTTCCCTTCAGTTCTCGACCAGCTCATCCCATCAATATGGTAGCAGAGGGCTCGGGGATCACCTCTGCAGGAGAAACATTCCTCTCCAAACTCCCTTGCTAGGGCAGCCTTGTTGTCTTGCGGAGAGACCCATCACCGCTGGCAAGTGCCATGGCAAAGGCCCCAGGGATGAGCCAAGACATCACTCATTGAGCTTTCTGTTCTCAGCAACAAGGATCATCTGGCCAAATAGGTTCCTGTCAGCCTTCAAGATAGCCTCCTTGGCATGGCCTTGGAGCGTGGCTTCATTCTGATGTTAGTGAACGTTCTCAGTTTCGTCTTCGTCATCGTGTCATGAAACTGTATAGTTGGCGTATCGGTCTAACAGCTACAGAGCTGTTAGAATATATTTCAATTTCTCCCAATATTAGGGATTTATTCCAGATTTATGGAAATACCCAAAATTAAATTTTTTAGGGTAATCACAAAATATGAGGAAATTTGAAAAATACCTAGGAACAACTCTGGTAGAGAATCAAATTCTACATAGGTGTCAAAAGTTTCACGTTGATCGGTGTGATTGATTTTAAAGAAATGAGGAAAACCCCGAGCGTCACACGCTCACGCTGAAATCTGTTTTTATGGTAGCACCCCATTGCATCACAAAATCAGACTAAGCTACCAGTGCGGGAAGGCTATCATATCTAATGTATTTACAGTCACTCTAAAAAATTTTAGTACCATTCGTGTTTAGTCACCCAGGTGGTACCGATATCTGGCCTGGCTCATGGACTATCATGCACAAACACAAATGGCGCATGGTCTGGCAATCGCCAGCACGTTCAGGTATACATGGCAGAGAATCCGTCAGGGCCCTGGGTACTCTGAAGATCTGATCAGAAGGATTGTCAACGACTTGTTCTTTGGTTGTTCGTGTTACCGGATATGTCTATGAAGGTGATATTCCTTCTGTGGAAACTGTCCGTGAATCCGCGACTTCATGAGCAGGTATGTTCTCCTTGGACTTCAGGGAAGCCGTGCCGTGTCTCGGGACACTGAGTTGTGGAGGGGGGGGGATGGTGGAGGGAGCCGTGGGGGGGGAAATGGTGGAGGGACCCGTGGGGGGATGGTGGAGGGAGCTGTGGGGGGGGGGAATGGTGGAGGAGCCGTGGGGGGGGGGGATGGTGGAGGGAGCCGTGGGGGGGGAGGTGGTGGAGCTGTGGAAGGAGGGGGATGGTGGAGCCGTTTTGGGGATGGGGATGGTGAGGAGGGGGGATGGTAGAAGGGTGGAGGATGGTGAGCCATGGAAGAGGGAAGGGATAGTGCAGCCGTTTGGGGGGGATGGTGGAGGGAGCCGTGGGGGGGGAATGGTGGAGGGAGCCGTGGGGGGGGGATGGTGGAGGGAGCTGTGGGGGGGAATGGTGGAGGGCCGTGGGGGGGGGGGATGGTGGAGGAGCCGTGGGGGGGGGGAGGTGGTGGAGCTGTGGAAGGAGGGGGGGTGGTGAGCCGTTTTGGGGGATGGGTGGTGGAGGAGGGGGGATGGTAGAAGGGTGGAGGGATGGTGAGCATGGAAGAGGGAAGGGATAGTGGAGCCGTTGGGGGGGATGGTGGAGGGAGCGTGGAGGGAGGGATGGGGAGGGGGGTAGTGGATGGTGGAGGGGAGGGGATGGTGAGGGGGGGGTGGTGGAGGGGAGGGGGATTGTGGAGCCGTGGGAGGGAGGGAGGGGGGGATGGTGGAGGGAGGGGATGGGAATTGTAGAGCCGTGGAGGGAGGGGATGTGGTGGAGGGGCTGGGGGGGGTGTAGTGGATGGTGGAGGGGAGGGGGATGTGGACCGTGGAGGGGAGGGGATGGTGGAGGGGCTGGGGGGTGTAGTGGATGTGGAGGGGGGGGGGGGTGGGATGGTGTTGTGGTTGCTGTGCGACCTGAATCTCTGCTGGAAGTTTGCACTCTAATCGAGTGAGTGGCCGTTCCAGTTTACACCATGTTTTAATGTAAATGATGTAAATGTTGAGGTTACAATAGAAAAACAAATGTCCCCAAGATTTCCCTGAAAACGACCCGATCGCCGTCGCGTGAAGTGTGATCATTGTAAAACAGAGACCCACCTGGACTACCAGGAAACACTTTCCAAACACTGAAACAGGCGCACAAGGGCTTGAAGTTTACATTCGGGCAAATCTGTCACTAAAAATCTCAAATCCCCCATAAAAACAACTGGTCCGTCCCCCCGTCCGCCCGTAACTATAAGTACAGTCCATAAAAAAAATCATCGTTTTCAATTTGATTCGCTCGGACGGAATCTTTCCAATTCCAGCTCTTCGTTTCCAATAGAAAAACGTACTCAGATCCAGGTACGTATTAAATAGATAGATCGGCCCAACCGAGCAGAGCCATCGAATGAGGGAGGCGGAAGTTAAAGCGAACGTTTTTAACACTCGTCGCCACGAATAAAAACCTGCGATGAGCGGTTTTGTGTTACTCACTCTCCAGTCTTGTTAACCTGGAGACACACGTGACGGGTTTTGTTCGTTACTTGCCGTTTCACTCTTCCTGGAAACGGCTATTTAGCGATGACGTCATGGCGCACGCCCTGACGTCACACGTAATGTCCCGTATACGGACGTTCGCTTGATGCTGATGCGTGATCGGACGTCCGCGTCTGCGAGAGTTAAAGACGTTTTCTCACCATTCGTAACGCAACAACAAACCCTCTCGTTTTGAGGCCTTCGCCCCCCATGGGTTCGTGACCGCCTTGTCCCGGCGTGTTGACTGGTTGGTTCTCCGTGCGTCGGTGAGTCAGCACGAATTTCGCGTGTGGTACTCGGTGCGGGTCGTGCCCGGCGGTCCGGAGTGCTGAATGAGATACGTGCTTGGCTCACACGGTCGGTTGTTCGGAATGCCGTACTCGTCGTCGTACTCGTCGCCGTACTCGTTTATCGTACGGTCGACTTTCCTTACAGGAATCGTACAGTTTGCGTCCGTCAAGGTTGACGCTTCGACCTGTAGTCACCTTGACTAAAGCAGGTATTCGTGTCGGTGTTCGAGGACTATCCAAGCTCAGTGTAAATGTCGCCAACGGGTCCTTTTCGGCCTCGTCACGGTCCACCCGAAGCCGTGTCGCTCTGTCCGTTTCACTGTTATTTTTCCACCTTTTTTAATCCAACGTTTTGCTCACAAGACCCTTGATGAACACGATGCTCGTTAGTGGACATGAGGGAAACTGGTGCAAGGAAGCACAAAATGGCACAAACGGTAAATTCTCATGAAAACATCGTGTTCCACATCATTTGGAAAGGTATTTGCCCTAAAAATGTAATTTCCTCAAAATTCCTCGCGATGGCTGTTGCTGGTCATGAGATTCTCCAGGTGTATGTGTTGTGGAGGATTCTCGAGCAGGTGATATTGTTGCGAATCTGGAAGCCATGAACACTCAACATTCGGGTCCCTATAGAACAGTTATATCGGTAAGTATGTCTTTCTCGTTAGGGTCCCGTCCCTAGTCTAATGGGAATTAAATGTTCGTGCGCTGCGGAGTTATTTTGATAGGGTTTTCTTTTACATTTTTACACCCCGTATCACAACAACACCTTCGCTCCATCCTGACGCCATAACGCTCGTGGCATTCTTCACGTGCTCGCCAGCAAGCGCATGTGTGGGCGGAGCCTAACATAGGCTTGGCATCCCTCTCAGCCAATCGGCATGGAGCGGGCGTCTTACCCGCCCCGTTTCCGACCCAGCACCATCGCCATTAGGCACGTAGCCAGAGGTGAGCGGAGCCACAAACGCCTCCACTCGGGACTCCGCCCAGAGTGGTGGGAGTTGCCCCCTCCTACCGCGGGCCTGTCCAATGGAGGACGGCCAGGGAATGGCGCGATGGGTCCGACCAATCGGGAGGCGAGTGGTCGGGAGAAGCAGCCCCTCCCAACTAAAAAAGAAGTGTGGTGGTTGTCGGGACCAGGGGAAGGAGTTGAATTGCGCCACGTCTGCTCTCATCTCGCTGGCGCTTCTTCTGGTCTTGTCCTGTCGCCGACGCTGGGCTGGTCTGGTCTCATCAAGAGCGCTGGTCTGGTCTCATCTCAACGCGGCTGGTCTCATCCTGGTTCACTCGTCTCGGCCAAACCGCACGAGGCGGGAAGGTCCATTTCCTTTTGGGTATTTGTGTGTGTGTCCTATGGGCCTGTCTTTAAGTAGCAACTGGTTAAGTGCTTTGCTGTACATTATTCACATTCTTTATAGTCGGTTTAACTCTGCCCTTTATGTGTCCCTTCCCCCCTATTGTAAATATATATTCCTTTTGTTGAATGTTTCAGCTCGTCTTTGTCCTTTCCTTCATTGGCTTAGCACGGTGCGTGTTGAATTTAAAAAGGCCGTTGTTGCCTGTAGTTGTTGCATTTGGACCGACAGGACCTCGGTAACCATCCGCTCAGGTTACACACGGGTCGAGCACGGTTACGGCTCGTCCCGTTGAGCTCCGTCGAGGGTGTGAATACTCGGTAGTTCGCCACGTGGGGCTTAGGTCTTTTGAAGTTTGGCAAATAACCCTGTGCCCATGCGGTTGATTTATTGACGATTCACGGTACTGTAAAGGACCCGTACCTTCGGAGTTATCCGAGGGTGACGATCTGAATTCCGGGTGTTCGGTGGTGCCGACTCTACTGCTCCATCTAGCGGTCGTGCTCGTCGCCGATACCCTGCCCACAACAATATTAAGTTGTGGAGTGGGGACGTATAGTCTGCTGCACACATGGTGTGTACACTGGGAAGATTGGGGGGGGGGTCAAAAATTCCACTATATTTGCATACGCAATATTTAGATAACTTCTAACAGACCTTGTCAACACAATTGCATTCATTTGCATTACACTTTTGGGATGACCTTCTGATCATTTAAACCGCCGCACAACATGTACTACCCAACGAGCGGCAGGACGTGTAACCTGGACATCCCTGCCATATCCCCAAATCCATAGATATATCTGTATACCGGTTAAGTTCAGACAACTTATTTTGCCCCACCTTCCTTCACCCTCCCAGCAATGGAGTCCACTTCATTCCCACAAGGTAAAGACGATGCTGGCCTTAACTTTGATGCCGCGATAGCCTCTGATCTCGCCTTCACAGCGGCGATCAGCCAGGTGATGCGAGTTCCATCCCGCCTCAGGGTGGCCGCGGAGGCCGGTGGCCAATGTGGATCTGAAGACCTACCGTTCACTGCGATGGATGGCATGCCAATTAACACGGATGACGGTGCCTCCTGCATAGTGATGCAGGTGCCCAATCGGATTGTCGTTGCTGGTGAGTTGCAATTGTAAAGCACAATATATCATCAATCTGTGTTTCTCATTTCAGCATGTTGTCCAGGATGCCAATGGTTGGTTAAACCGAGGCATAGACTGTATGATTTGTTGTATAGGATGGTGAGGGACAAGAGGGGAAAAGCACGGACCACACACATACACACACTATACATACTGTGCTCACCATGGAGCAGCTCACCTCTAATCTTGAGAGTTGATCCAAAACACATGGTATTAAACCCCACATGAATGAGCCATGACATTTCATTTAACCGATAAAGTCTGTTTGTGGGATAATGCACAACATCTTGCACATGTCAAGTCAGAAAACCCATTTGTAAGCATTTGATAGAGTTGATTGTGTAAAACAAAACGATTCTATCTGTCTACCATTGAGAGATTGTAGTGTGATTGGAAAAATGTGGATTTGTTAAATCCATTTAAGAAGATGAAGAACGACCCGACAGGATAGTGTGTAAAGGTAGCGTCCATACCTTGGAGCTATCTAGTCTGAGTTCCATTCCCTTCCTGACGAAACGATCTGATTGGTTTTTCACAGGAAGGCTTTTGTATCACAAAATGCATCGTCCCCCGTATGTACGTTCGGCCGGGTGTCTCGTGGTAGCATTTGTTGGTTGGATGTTAAAGCTCCCATGGTGCCTTTCACGAAGAGTAAGCAAGCTATCCCTGGTACCCAGAACTAATTACAAATTCCTATTTATATCATTTGCAGTCGAAGATCAGGCCCGGACAGTCGGTTCTTGAAAGCCACGGGCCAAAAACCTTCCATGGCTGATCCCACGAGAGGGGAATGACAACGAGCAAAGATTGCAGACCCTCACCTGGACTTTTGTGTGGTTTTATAGTACGTATTGTTACGGCCCAGGATTTGAGGTTCGCCACGAGGGGAAGTGCTCGAGTTCCTCCCAAACACCCTGTTCTGAGGTCACCAGCCGCGGATAACTCTGCGGCTCGGCGGGTTGCCAATCAATCATGAACGCCGATTGGTACCATCAATCCTGACAGGGTTATCACTACTTCACGTGTTACCTTTAACCTTTGGACGACCGCACCAAGGGGGTTTCGTACCCTCAGCACATACTCGGATTACTGCCGAGCGATACAGTGAGTGTACGCTGGTGAGCAAGAGCAAATCACGTGGAGTACAACTTCCCAGCTAATACTACGTGTGGACTATGCTGGGCTAATGGAGGAAAAGACGCTACGAGCTGGGTACATTACAATACCAAGGAATTGATTTATAGAAAGGGCAAGGAAAGGTTTGTGTAAAAGCAAGAGTTTTATTACAAGGAAGATACGGATAGCAGGGAAAGCAAGGATTGATGAGGTGTGGCAAAAGAAAACACAGTTGTATACAAATAAGACAGTGCAGAGCTATAGCATTCTAATACTTCTCCAATCTTCATTTAACATGACCGGCGCCATCAGAAACACTTCCGAGGAAAGTTGGATGGCAAGAAAGATGAGGGAAAGTACAAGGTGTTTGCAACCTCTCGATTACCAGACAGGGCTGACAAACCTGCACGGTCCAGTTACTGAGGAGGGGGTTAGTGGAGGGAAACTAATGGTGACCAAGGTGCCAGGTCTGAGGAGGTGCAAGTGAGAGCGTGATGGTGTGCAAGATGATGTTCAAGATGAGGCGCAGAGAGAAAGCTGTAAAATGTGCATATCAGTGGGGCCACCCTGAAGGGGACAACTGTTTGGGACTTGCCAGAGTAATCGCTGATGCTCCTTTAGGAATATGCATCCACAACAGACAAAATGGAAGGAAAGAAGAAAAACGTGTTAGAAGACAACCTAAGGAGGTGTAAGAAAGTCGAAGTGTTTGGTGTTATTGGCTTGGCCCTGTGACTGTGCTGGATCTGGCTCTCTCTCGCTCTCCCAACGCCCCGCTCCGTGATCTCCGTTCTGCACTCGCTCTGACCCTTTTGCTCCGTTCCGTTCCACAGCTCCATTCCACCTCTCGCCACCAAGCCAATATGAATCGATCACATGAACCACTGTGTGCCTCTGAACTACGAGCTGAATTATGAGTGAGCTGAGCGAGCCCGCCGTGCAGGACGCACAGCTCTTAATAGTTACGTGGCGAGGGAGGAGCTGAAAGGTGGATCAGGACGGGCCGTAGGAGTTTTCCAGTGCCCCCATTGGTGTATGAACAGTCACCCCAGCGCTGGCTCCACCCACGCACGGGTACAGCCGCAAAGATGTCGCCATTGTGCACTGGGCTTCCTTACACGACGGAGCTCTACTCTTTACATGGTGCTGGGGTGCTTGGTCTTGCTGTCCGTGCACGCGCACCATACACCAAATGGGGACCGTAATTGAGCGGAGTGCTTGGGCTAACCATACGATATTGAATGGAGTTCAGCACACACTCCAAGTCCTAGGGGCTGCAATGTTACACCGCGCTGCCCCGTTCCTTGTTGGTCCAAAAGGGAGTGGTGATCGGCGGTGGTGATTGTGGTTGAGGTGATGGTGGCAGCAGCATAGCGGTGGGTGTGTCTATGGATGGTGGTGGTTGTGGTCGTTTGTTGTGGCTGTTTGTTATGGTCGAGGTGGAAATGGTGAATGTCAAGTGAGCTTGAGTTATGTTTCAATGGTGTCATGATGATTATGAAGGCATTTTGGATCGTTGCATGAATCTTGTCACGTTGGAGTTGGAGTACGGTGACGGTTGAAGTGACGTGTCCGTTAGGTTATGGCATGCAATTCAAATGGGAGTTTGCACACGTATGCTAATTAACTGCTTGCGTACATACATGCATGCATGGAGAGGATTGTGTGCTGGAGAAGCATGATAGGAAAGGAATGAGAAGAAACGTACTACCTAATCCCACACAATGCATATGACCCATAAGCCCACCACACATATGGGAAGGGCTACCTGGAACGAATACGAACAACATGACTATCTCAGGAACCGATATCTCTATTATAATACCAAGCTTGCACACTAAAAACTCGGCTCGCTGTCACACGATCCCTATGAAGATTGCTGTGGCACTTAGCGGACATGCCGACAATGTTTGGGAAGTCTTGGCGTTCCATAGTACCACTTGCATTTGCACAATGCATATTTTTGTCTTCCCTGTGTACGGTCTGTCGTCTGCTACCAGCTATGTTGTACTGCTATCCCGTGCATGTGCACGGGTATCGCTAGTATATATAGCTGTGGATCTCCGCCGCGCCGGCGTGCGAGCGACCGCTTTTAGCTAATCGCGGCCGCGCGCCCCACGGACGTGAAACCTAGTCGCAGCTTTCGGATCAACGCCGAATCAGCTACGGGTGTGTCTTTAATCACACCGAAAACAGCCAACTATTCTGTCCGCGCGCGACAGGGTCCGATCGCCGAATTGTCGATTTACCTAAGATGCGCGCAGACAGAAATGCCGGGGATTTACACCTGACGGGACCTGCTTGGAAACGAGCCCTTAAGCAGCTCGCTCCGTTTGCGATTTGCCGAGCGGTGTATATCGCCAAGCCCCGCCGGATCCGATTACTTTATCGGCTATTTAAAAGCCCGCTAATATCCTGAAGCATACAGGCCAGCTCAATTAAGGGAAAGGACGCAACGAACAGGTCAACATTCACACAAGGACATTTATTCATAAAGCACGTATGCAGGCATGCACGTATGCAATTATGCAGTCAACAAAAGCAACGCAGGTAATACAAGCATGACAAAAGAACTACTACCGTTCTAT
>CM068952.1:52359969-52375165 GCA_035128595.1 Eptatretus atami
CAAGAGATACAGTTCAGACCAACTTATTTTGCCCACCTTCCTTCACCCTCCAGCAATGGAGTCCACTTCATTCCAACAGGTAAAGACGATGCTGGCCTTAACTTTGATGCCGCGATAGCCTTGATCTCGCCTTCACAGCGGCGATCAGCCAGGTGATGCGAGTTCCATCCCGCCTCAGGGTGGCCGCGGAGGCCGGTGGCCAATGTGGATCTGAAGACCTACCGTTCACATGCGATGGATGGCATGCCAATTAACACGGATGACGGTGCCTCCTGCATAGTGATGCAGGTGCCCAATCGGATTGTCGTTGCTGGTGAGTTGCAATTGTAAAGCACAATATATCATCAATCTGTGTTTCTCATTTCAGCATGTTGTCCAGGATGCCAATGGTTGGTTAAACCGAGGCATAGACTGTATGATTTGTTGTATAGGATGGTGAGGGACAAGAGGGGAAAAGCACGGACCACACACATACACACACTATACATACTGTGCTCACCATGGAGCAGCTCACCTCTAATCTTGAGAGTTGATCCAAAACCATGGTATTAAACCCCACATGAATGAGCCATGACATTTCATTTAACCGATAAAGTCTGTTTGTGGGATAATGCACAACATCTTGCACATGTCAAGTCAGAAAACCCATTTGTAAGCATTTGATAGAGTTGATTGTGTAAAACAAAACGATTCTATCTGTCTACCATTGAGAGATTGTAGTGTGATTGGAAAAATGTGGATTTGTTAAATCCATTTAAGAAGATGAAGAACGACCCGACAGGATAGTGTGTAAAGGTACGTCCATACCTTGGAGCTATCTAGTCTGAGTTCCATTCCCTTCCTGACGAAACGATCTGATTGGTTTTTCACAGGAAGGCTTTTGTATCACAAAATGCATCGTCCCCCGTATGTACGTTCGGCCGGGTGTCTCGTGGTA
Source organism: Eptatretus atami (assembly GCA_035128595.1). NCBI lineage: Eukaryota > Metazoa > Chordata > Myxini > Myxiniformes > Myxinidae > Eptatretus > Eptatretus atami. The sequence goes on from CM068952.1 coordinate 52,360,907, forward strand.
GCATTTGTTGGTTGGATGTTAAAGCTCCCATGGTGCCTTTCACGAAGAGTAAGCAAGCTATCCCTGGTACCCAGAACTAATTACAAATTCCTATTTATATCATTTGCAGTCGAAGATCAGGCCCGGACAGTCGGTTCTTGAAAGCCACGGGCCAAAAACCTTCCATGGCTGATCCCACGAGAGGGAATGACAACGAGCAAAGATTGCAGACCCTCACCTGGACTTTTGTGTGGTTTTATAGTACGTATTGTTACGGCCCAGGATTTGAGGTTCGCCACGAGGGAAGTGCTCGAGTTCCTCCCAAACACCCTGTTCTGAGGTCACCAGCCGCGGATAACTCTGCGGCTCGGCGGGTTGCCAATCAATCATGAACGCCGATTGGTACATCAATCCTGACAGGGTTATCACTACTTCACGTGTTACCTTTAACCTTTGACGACCGCACCAAGGGGGTTTCGTACCCTCAGCACATACTCGGATTACTGCGAGCGATACAGTGAGTGTACGCTGGTGAGCAAGAGCAAATCACGTGGAGTACAACTTCCCAGCTAATACTACGTGTGGACTATGCTGGGCTAATGGAGGAAAAGACGCTACGAGCTGGGTACATTACAATACCAAGGAATTGATTTATAGAAAGGGCAAGGAAAGGTTTGTGTAAAAGCAAGAGTTTTATTACAAGGAAGATACGGATAGCAGGGAAAGCAAGGATTGATGAGGTGTGGCAAAGAAAACACAGTTGTATACAAATAAGACAGTGCAGAGCTATAGCATTCTAATACTTCTCCAATCTTCATTTAACATGACCGGCGCCATCAGAAACACTTCCGAGGAAAGTTGGATGGCAAGAAAGAGGAGGGAAAGTACAAGGTGTTTGCAACCTCTCGATTACCAGACAGGGCTGACAAACTGCACGGTCCAGTTACTGAGGAGGGGGTTAGTGGAGGGAAACTAATGGTGACCAAGGTGCCAGGTCTGAGGAGGTGCAAGTGAGAGCGTGATGGTGTGCAAGATGATGTTCAAGATGAGGCGCAGAGAGAAAGCTGTAAAATGTGCATATCAGTGGGGCCACCCTGAAGGGGACAACTGTTTGGGACTTGCCAGAGTAATCGCTGATGCTCCTTTAGGAATATGCATCCACACAGACAAAATGGAAGGAAAGAAGAAAAACGTGTTAAGAGACAACCTAAGGAGGTGTAAGAAAGTCGAAGTGTTTGGTGTTATTGGCTTGGCCCTGTGACTGTGCTGGATCTGGCTCTCTCTCGCTCTCCCAACGCCCCGCTCCGTGATCTCCGTTCTGCACTCGCTCTGACCCTTTTGCTCCGTTCCGTTCCACAGCTCCATTCCACCTCTCGCCACCAACCAATATGAATCGATCACATGAACCACTGTGTGCCTCTGAACTACGAGCTGAATATGAGTGAGCTGAGCGAGCCCGCCGTGCAGGACGCACAGCTCTTAATAGTTACGTGGCGAGGGAGGAGCTGAAAGGTGGATCAGGACGGGCCGTAGGAGTTTTCCAGTGCCCCCATTGGTGTATGAACAGTCACCCCAGCGCTGGCTCCACACGCACGGGTACAGCCGCAAAGATGTCGCCATTGTGCACTGGGCTTCCTTACACGACGGAGCTCTACTCTTTACATGGTGTGGGTGCTTGGTCTTGCTGTCCGTGCACGCGCACCATACACCAAATGGGGACCGTAATTGAGCGGAGTGCTTGGGCTAACCATACGATATTGAATGGAGTTCAGCACACACTCCAAGTCCTAGGGGCTGCAATGTTACACCCGCGCTGCCCCGTTCCTTGTTGGTCCAAAGGGGAGTGGTGATCGGCGGTGGTGATTGTGGTTGAGGTGATGGTGGCAGCAGCATAGCGGTGGGTGTGTCTATGGATGGTGGTGTTTGTGGTCGTTTGTTGTGGCTGTTTGTTATGGTCGAGGTGGAAATGGTGAATGTCAAGTGAGCTTGAGTTATGTTTCAATGGTGTCATGATGATTATGAAGGCATTTTGGATCGTTGCATGAATCTTGTCACGTTGGAGTTGGAGTACGGTGACGGTTGAAGTGACGTGTCCGTTAGGTTATGGCATGCAATTCAAATGGGAGTTTGCACACGTATGCTAATTAACTGCTTGCGTACATACATGCATGCATGGAGAGGATTGTGTGCTGGAGAAGCATGATAGGAAAGGAATGAGAAGAAACGTACTACCTAATCCACACAATGCATATGACCCATAAGCCCACCACACATATGGGAAGGGCTACCTGGAACGAATAGAACAACATGACTATCTCAGGAACCGATATCTCTATTATAATACCAAGCTTGCACACTAAAACTCGGCTCGCTGTCACACGATCCCTATGAAATTGCTGTTGCACTTAGCGGACATGCCGACAATGTTTGGGAAGTCTTGGCGTTCCATAGTACCACTTGCATTTTGCACAATGCATATTTTTGTCGTTCCCTGTGTACGGCTCTGTCGTCTGCTACCAGCTATGTGTACTGCTATCCGTGCATGTGCACGGGTATCGCTAGTATATATAGCTGTGGATCTCCGCCGCGCCGGCGTGCGAGCGACCGCTTTTAGCTAATCGCGGCCGGCGCGCCACCGGACGTGGCAAACCTAGTCGCAGCTTTCGGATCAACGCCGAAATCCAGCTACGGGTGTGTCTTTAATCACACCGAAAATCAGCCAACTATTCTGTCCGCGCGCGACAGGGTCCGATCGCCGAATGTCGATTTACCTAAGTATGCGCGCAGACAGAAATGCGGGGATTTACACCTGGACGGGACCTGCTTGGAAACGAGCCCCTTAAGCAGCTCGCTCCGTTTGCGATTTGCCGAGCGGTGTATATCGCCAAGCCCCGCCGGATCCGATTACTTTATCGGCTATTTAAAAGCCCGCTAATATCCTGAATGCAATACGGCAGCTCAATTAAGGGAAAGGACGCAACGAACAGGTCAACATTCACACAAGGACATTTATTCATAAAGCACGTATGCAGGCATGCACGTATGCAATTATGCAGTCAACAAAAGCAACGCAGGTAATACAAGCATGACAAAAGAACTACTACCGTCTATTATTTATTTACATTCACTTAACAGTTCTACTTAAGGACATGGTGCCACAACATTCATTCAAAGAAACCCCAGGAAAGGCAAGGGCAAAACTGGACCTCGTGGTCTTTATAGTTCACGGAGCCGTGGAGACCGCAAAAGCTCCAAGAGAATCGAGCAGGCTACCTGCCACCTTAGTGGTGACTCGCTGGGCCCTGGTTCGGCGACCCTCGGTGGCTCTGCCCGCACTCCGCGGGACTCCACCCGTTCCCGGTCTCAGTCAGCCTCCGTTCTCTGTCAGCCTGCAGCTTTCCAAGCTGCCAACTCGACCTGAACCTGACGTCCCCGTTTTCCTCTCCACTCGAGCGAACGCGGTTTTTTTTTATCCCCTGCCCGTCATGCCCCGCCCTTCCGGCACGTGGCGGGGGGGGGGCACTTTTCTCTGGGGGACATGCCCCAACCGTCCTTTCGGGCGGGAGTTGAGTTCCAACGTCATTTCTGTTTACCGTGGATATCGGGGCGGGAGTTGAGTTGAGTTGCTGTTTTCCAACCGTCATTTCTGTTTACCGAGTATCCATCGCGTTGGGTGGCAGAGATGTTATTCGTTGGGGAGGCCGTTGTCTGTGGAGATGTCGGCGGTTTTGGAGAGTTGGTTGTGGTTGTTGTGGCTGGGCTGTGGTGGAGATGGCGTGGTTGTTGAGATGCGGTTGTGGAGAAGGTGGTTGTGTTGTTCCAAAATAAAGATAGCAAAAGAATAATGGCTGACTCAAAGATCACAGCCCGGTTACACGAATAAATCCCTTTAGACCTCGGTGGGGAAATCTAATCTGAACACACACTTATCGACATAACTGATCTCTGGGATACCTGAATGGTGTTCTGTGAATTTCCACAATCGTAACAAATATATATATATATATATATATATATATATATATATATTATATATATATATATATATATATATTGTGCCATTGCCTTGGGGAGTGACAGTTTTGCAGAACTGTCACAGTATTTTATAGACATACTCACATTCTAATGGTATATACTTTTCAGAGGTACTCGGTTGAATGAAAAAAAAACACTTGTGCTACTGGCTACCACTAGGTGGTGGTTGTGGCCTATGTTAACATTCTGTGCAGACTTGAACAGACAAACAAATCCAAATGCAATACCCTCTCTTCTGGTGAGGATAATAAGTGGCGTCATTAAAGAAGTGGAGTAGTTCATAAATCTTTCACATTTTTAAAGTTGAGACTATGTCATTATTTTACATGTAGCACATGGGGGCCAGAATGCCATTGTAGTAGTAGTAGTAGTCATGAGCATCCATCCTAAGTCTGTGAGATCGATGGTTCAAACCGCATCCAAGTCCTACCAATTCTTTAAAAATGGTAAAAGTATTTGTCGTCTTGGAGGAAGGAGAATTAATTTCTGGCCACTCGGCTTTCTAGAAAATCCGATGTGAGGTGAGCAGATATGTAAAAGGACCACATGAGCAGGGAGAGATGAAGATAATTTCATTGCTTAATTTCATAGGGAGATTAAACTTAATTTCATTGTCCAGCAGTCTACCTGTGCTGTGTGATGTAATCTTCATTGGTCACTGGCTTTGACACCAATAATTTTTTTTTTATTACAGACCCAAGGCATCAAAAACCTACATATATCGAACAAACAGTTTCAAATTGAGCACCTTATCGCCATTAAAACATTTAAATTGCATCACATGTGGCAATAAATGTGAATTGCTGTTCCCAGCTTGCCGGCTCGATGACAGAAGACGGCATTTGCATTTTTTCCGCCTACATCCATACCCCGTCTGAATCCCGTGCGGGCACGGGCAACTTGCTCATGTTTTAAATGCCACACCAGTTTTGACTGGAAAAAGCGGAGCTTCGCATTTTTGTCCCTTTTTGCATCATAAGGACATAATTTTTATTTTTCATGTTTACTGGCACATTTACTTTGTCCAACTCGCTAATATCCCTAATCATAAACTCAACCCCCTCCACCAATACTTCTACATTTTGAGAACTGCTCAGCCGATACAGCCCCAAAAGTCACAATCATACCTTTTGACTCATTTCCATGCACAACTCAACTGAGGTTGGAAACCTGGCTGTCCCTCTTACCGTGTTTCCATGCTTAACTAGAATGGCAGCCACTGCCACTGGCAGCCATTTTCCACTGCCATCAAAAATTTTGAGATGGCCCAATATCCAAATCTGTTCATAATATGATAGGCTACTAGTGTGCCAAATTTGGTGCTTTCCTCACAAAATGCACAATTGTTATGCTATATTTAGCTAAGTTGCCCCACTACAACATCTAATCAGTTCGTCCTTGTCACACACCCAACCTGTCCACCAAATTTCATCCAAATCTGTCCACAACTTTTTAAGATATCCTGCTCGCAGACAGACAGACACAGACATAGGGGTGAAAATATAACCTCCATCCACCTTCATTGGTGGAGGTAATTAGCCAACCCAGATTGGTTGGCAATTTGAGCTGGCCCTGATTATTATTGAATCTTTTTTTTTTTTTTTACCGGGCAAATTGAGATAGGTGGACGTATGTCACAATGCTGACTAAACAAGTGACAAGAGGATGTAATCTTGAATCTTGATTATCTCCAGGCATTAAACTCACATCACATCTTCTTAATCTTTCTGCAACTTTTCTCTTCTGCTTTCTCCATGCCTTCATATTATTGTGTCACTTTTTGAAAAAGTAATGAAAAGCTCCAAAGAATTGTTGGGATTGTCAGAAGCAAAGTAATGGCATTCATCCTTTTGGGCTTGCGGAAATGCTTAATGCTGGGAAAGAACCACCGACCCTACATCTGTTGAAAACCCACATTTCATGGAAACATATTTTCACTTAACTCTTATCGACTGTAAAAGCAGGTTGCAAGAAAATCTGTAATAGTTGAAACCCGAGTTTTCAACTTGAGTCGAGTGGTGCGGAAACGAGGTATTCCTTTCCATTAGTGGGGTTGGTTCGCATTGGAGCACACATCTCCATTGACCAGATTTTACTCTATGAACTCTTCCGAAATGCGAAACTCCTGCGCGGACAACTTGTTGGGACGAGAGTCGCTGTGCATGCACCACATGACATCAATGCAGGATTCGGTGCGACATACTTCATGCCATTAAAAAAACCCCCCCCAAAAAACCATGACCATCATATATTCTGTTCTGCAGTCATCTTCCTGCAGATTAACAACATTAAAAATATTTGTCTGTTCTTAGCATGCCATTAAGAAAGGCTTAAATATGTGGCACACATGTGTCTGCATAGACCCCAGCTATGGAAATGGTATGATGAGGCTGCATTGGATAACGTCCTGGTCACTTAATAATTGGCATTCTGCCTCTTCTTTCTCAACAATGTTCGGAGGGCCTAAATATCAAAGAGGTCAGGATCCTCTCCCTGGACATATCTCTGGCATTCACAAGATGTGGAAATCGTATGATGAGGCTGCATTGGGTCTTCAGAAGTTATAATCGAAACAAAAACAGTTGGCTCAAACCCAAATGCAAAGAATCTCCATGAACCTCACCATCCTGTTCATGGACACCAGGTATAATCAGCAGAAAATAGGCAAAAAGAAAAAAGATGAATGTCATCAATCATGATTCATCCATAAGTATTCTCTAACTCATTCTCCTCTTTCTACTCCTCCCACTACCCTCAATGCAACCCAATCTGCCCTTCACCGCTTCCCCTAACATGTGTATGCAATATGTAATTGAATATTCCATCCATCAATCGGGACCATACTCTGTGCAGAGCGTTGGTGCTGCCTAAGCAGTGTCCTTGGCTATTGGGCACAATCCTGGACAGGTCGCTACTCCGACACAGGATACCAGCAAGCTGGCACTCATTTTGCCGACCTCGGAAGGATGACAGGCCAAGTTAACCCCACCTGGCATTAATTCAACAGCTGAGTGGTATTTGAACTCAGGATCCTAGGATCCCAAGCCCACCACCCTAACCATTAAGCCAACACCAAGCATAATTGAATATTAGCCAAGTGAAAATGCTTACATGTATAGCTGTGATAAATTTTTGAAAAATGCCATTTCAAGAGACATGTCTATCCCTAAGCTTTTTCTTGATTTGTAATTTAGCTGGTACCCAAATGTGTCTGCGGACGTCCTCCTGCAGTTGGGTTACCCATTTCCAGAAGGTTGGTGGCAGGATTTACTCAGGCCACCGTAAAACTTCATTCCACAACAAACAAAAACTAGAAGGGCACTCGGTAGAGCGCATACCGCCGCCACGTAATGCCTGATCCACGAGAACATATTGGGCCCAATACATTTTTGAAATATCATGCTGTACAGTATTATATCGTTTTTGGCCCGATCTCTCAATGGTGAAGAATCGCTCTAAAGATTAAATAATTCTCGTATCCAGATCCGGATGCAGATCTTCACCAAAATCGAATCAAGTCAGCCTTGCAACACACCCAACCTATCCACAAAGTTTCGTCCGAATCCATCCAAAACTTTTTGAGACATTGTGCTATATATCGGTTTAGCACTATCTCTCAATGGTGAAGAATCACTTAAAAAATTCTAGTACTCCGATCCGGATCCAGATCTTCACCAAAATCTAATTAGCTTGTCCTTGTCACACACCCAACCCGTCCACAACTTTTTGAGATATCCTGTACACATAAAGAACAACCAAACAAACAGACAGAAAGGGGTGAAAACATAACCTCCTTCACCTTCGGTGGCAGAGGTAAAAACAAATCGAACTAAGAAGAACCCACTTCGTGGAAGTACCTCCTGTGTAACTGTTCTTCACTGGATAACGGGATTGGGGCAAAGCCTTCAGGATCCCCATTCTTTGATTATCGGAGGAAAACGATGGGGCAATCCTGCTGGGTCAGGTAGTGGTGGTGTGTTGGGGAGGTAGTTGCTTCGGGTGTGTGCCTGGAATGTTCTTACTGCAAGAGAGGATGATCACCTATGTCTGCTGTCATCTGAGCTCCAGTGTCTGAACATCAGTATTGCAGCACTTTGAGGTTCGGACACCAGATTGTGGTGAGATAATGGTGGGTGGCTGCACCTACTACTGGTCTGGTCACTCTGAGGGATACCATAACCAGGGAGTTGCTGTACCTCTGTCCAACAAGCAGACTCCTATGGTAATTGAGATAACACCAGTCAACGATCGTATGATGAGGCTAAGGATTTGTCACTCTCTGGGTGTCATTTCTCTGGTCTCTCAACATGCTCCAACTGAGGCGAGTGATCTCACCAAGAAGGAGACATTCTATGCCGCTCTTGAGTCGGTGAATGATTGGTGCCCCAGGTGAGATACTCTTCTAGTCTTGGGGGATTTCAATGCATTGACTGGCACTGATGGTGTGGTTATGAGGCATGTGTTGGTTGGTCCCCACGGGTCTGGGACCAGGAACCAGAATAACACCAAGTTCTTTGACTTCACAATATGTCGTGGACTTGGTGTGGCTGGTTCATGGTTTCATGGCCCAAAGCCACATCACTGCATTTGGTATTCCAATGCGGCGGTGTGGCAAAGGAGATTGACCATGTTGTCGTTGATGGTCGTTGGAGCTTGCCCCAGAACTGCAGGGTCTACTGGAGTGCTCAGTTCCTCAATACTGATCACAGCCTTGTTGTAGCAACTCTGAAGTTGTGGCTCACATCCAAGAGAATGGTACCATTCCAGTCTCGGCTGGATGTTGGCAAACTCAAGGATGAAAGGGAAACTGAGGAGTTTGCGAACAGGTTGAGTGGGGGTCTAAGGCATCTGGATGTTTCAGGGGATCCTGAAGAGTTGTGGAGTGCCTTTAAGACTACCATCCTTGATGTTGCCATGAGGTTGGTTGGAACCCACCGTCAGGTGAAGAGGAACTTTGTCTTCCAAGGGACACTGGATACCATTGACCAGTGTAGCAGAGCCAGGGTTGATGGCAGAACTACGCTGTTCAGGGAGCTGAGGCGTAAAACTGTACGTTCGCTGAGGGTGGACAAGGAATCTGTGAAATTGTAGAGCATCACATGTGGCCAAGTGATTCTCGTTTCTGCTTTTAGAGGAATCTGCATTGCGTTCCTCCAAGCCTGTCCCTCAGTGTACTGCAGTTAGAGCGGAGGTTGGTGAGCTCTTGAGAGAGGAGTCGAAAGTGAAGTCCCGCTGGACCGGTTATTTTGAGCAGCTGGACCAGGCTCTCCCGCTAGCTGTTCAGTTGAATGGCAGGGGTGTGACTATCTCTATTGCTGACCCTACAACCAACTGTGATTCACCTTCGCTTGTGCCAATACAAGCTGTGGTGAACCAGTTGAAAGGGGGTAAGGTTCCTGGGACCTGTGGCATCCATGCTGAACTTCTCAAGGCTGGTGGAAATGCTGCACTCATTGTGTTGCATCCAGTTCTGCACTCTGGAGCATAGGCATCATCTGAACTAATTGGAATAGAGGCCTTGTTGCCCCTCAATGGAAAGGGAAGGGTAATCGCCAGGACTGCAACAACTACCAAGGGGTGACGCTGTCCTCGGTGCCAGGCAAGGTTTTTGCTCGGCTAATTCTTCATAGGGTTCGCCACCATCTTCTCCAGCACCAGCGCCCAGAACAGTCGGGTTTGACACAAAAGAGGTCAATGATAGACCATGTCCTTTCTCTTTGGGTCCTCACCAAGTGCAGATGACAGTTTCAACAGGGTCTGCTCGCAGCCTATGTTGATGACCGCAGTGTTCAATTCACTGAATCGGGATGCCCTCTGGAGGATTCTCGGTCTTCGTGGGGTGCCACCAAAACTGATCAATCTGATTTCTGAAATATACTCTGGTACTGAGAGTCCTGTGCGGTGTGGTGGTTCCATCACAGACTTATTTCCAGTTATTACTGGAGTTCGTCAGCGGTGTTCACTGGCCTCCGCAATTTTTAGTGCTTGTATAGACTGGATTTTGGGGAGGATGTCGGAGAGATCAAGCTGCGGTGCATTGTTTGGGAATATCAAGATCTCTGACCTTGATTTCGCAGATGGTGCAGTCACCTTTGTGGAGACACTGGATATCCTCATAGGGACCTTCCAGGCACTGAATGATGGTTCGGAACCACTTGAATTGTGGGTTTCCTGAGTCAAGACTAAGATCGAGGCTTTTAATGACTTCTTGGATGATGCTATCTTGTCTGTTCCTGTCTATGGCGAGGATGTTGAGGTCACAGAGAGATTCACTTACCTTGGCAGTGATTTTCATTTCTCCGCATGTTGTGAGCTGGAGGTCGATAGACATCTGAGTCAGACCTGGCGAGTCATGGTCTTCAATGGACCATGGGGAGTGGCACTGTCAGTATGCATGAGAATGAAAGTCCGAGCATTTAAGTCCTTGGTGCTTCCAGTCTTGCTCTCCGGATGTGAGACTTGGACTGTGACCAAGGATCTGAGACAAAGACTTGATTCCCTCGGTACCGGGTCTCTTCGGAGAATCCTCTGCTATTGCTGGTCAGACTTTGTGTCTAACGAGCTGTTGCTGAGAGAGACTCAGATGCGATTTGGTAGCTGTATAGTCCGTGAGCGTCATCTGCAGCTGTATGTGCATGTGGCTCGTCTTTCCTGACGCTGATCCTGCTCACCAGATTCTCTCAGCGAGGGAGCCTTGTTGGTGGAGGAGGCCAACGAGCTGACCACATGCCTCGTAGTTGCAGCAGGTTGATCGGTATCTCAAGGAGAAGGGGATGGTGTGGGCATCTGCTTGGGGGATGGCCAGATGGAGGACCCTGGAGTACCGGCGGAAAGTGGACCTGGTGATGTGCTGCTCCAGCACATGCTCCCATATGTAACCTGACCTGATTTAGCTGGACATTAAACATAAAATATATTCAGGTTTTATAATTACTTTATCCACAATTTTATGCCTTTATCAAACAATATGTAATTCTCGAAATGTCTGTTTGTTTGTGAGTTTTTTTTAAAACTTGACATCTATGCAAAAAAGTGCTGGAATGGATGAATTGAAAACTGGTGGAAGTACTCTGGGTGTGCCCCCCTCTCCGACTACATCCGCCATTTAAAATAATCGTAGCCCACAGGGTTCAGGGTCTGGGGGGTGGGGGTGGGGATGGCGGGGAGAGCAAATTATTGATGTAAATGGAATCGTATGGCACCACGTGGTAGAAGCCAATATTACAAGTCATAAACCATAAAAGTGGGGGAATGGATGGATTCTTTGCAAGTTATTGTAAATCTTATAAAACCAAGGTGATGGCAGGGAAAACATTCGTGAAAAGAAATGCATTTCATGAAACTTTAACATTTTTTCTTTCTCTGTTTGAAAACCTCACTTTGTGTTTCACATTCAACCCAAGGTTCTGCAGATGAGTCTTCACTTCCATTGTCTCCTTACTCGTCTGTGCCTCCTCCTGTATCTCTTCGTTCTCCTCCACGCACGCTTACCGTGGCAGGGCCACAGTGTCACTATATGGACCTCGGAGGAAACGAAGGATCTGATGGCATCGGAGAGTTGGATGCAAAGTACACAGAGGTGAAAAACGTGTTTTTCTATTAATTACCTCAAGTGTCTTTCCATTTTGTCTGATAGCCATCAACACATTTCCCTTGCAAAATGGGGCAACGCAACTGGGTCTTGGTGTGTTTAAGACCTTGCTGGGTATGTTGCCCGAAGATAAACTGAGCAACCTGATTGGCTGAATTTGAAAGCCTTTAGCAGGAAGATGGTTTCCGTGACTAAAACCCCAATTGTTTTTGATGACCTAGCGTCCTAGCGAGATCTTTTCCCACCAAGATGGCAGAGCAAGAAGGCAGGCTCACGATCGTCCGAAACAGTTTAATAGTAATAATAGTTTAACTTTAAAATTATGACTGAAACAGAAACTACATAACCTACGGAACCAGAGCATGGGATGAATATAAAACATTCAAACCCAGTGAATTTCAGCACTACCACACCTCAATACGGCTACAAATCCTAATACAACAGAGGAACGTGTGGGAAGGCAGGGGAGGGATGCAAGTAAATGAAAGGTGCAGGGAAGAGAATGAATTATTTAAAAGAAATCCTGTCCCAGTGGGAAAATGGCAGCTGCCTCATGCATTTGCTCGTGAGAACCTAACATCAGGTGGAGCTCCAGCAGAGGAGCTCTTGGGGGCACGCTCTTGGCATCCCCTCGCAGGCCTGACTAGCAACTACCCCGAGGATTTTGATGCTGACCTTCTTGTAGTCTCTACACTTTCTCCGTTTGACCTTGACTTGTCTCTCTCCTGGCTAGAATTGTGTGTTTGCTCCCCCTCTCGCTTCTCACTTTCCTTCCTTTCTTTTCACCCCCACCCTCACCGTTTTCACAGGGCAAGCTGAAACATGCCTTGCCCAACCAAACGTCATTCCGGTGCTCATAGTACTTCGGGTCCCCTGGGGCAGTTAGTTGGCCCTCAGGGTGACATGGAGTCACTGGGATTAATAAGTAAAATGATAAATGGGAGGTTGGGAAAAAGTCAAACTGGATCCATGGGACATGTAGCCCACTACTCTGTATCCATTACATATGGCCCACTATGTACAGAGTATGATGTACACAGACATGGCAGTGTGTACATTAACACAAATGTATAAGGAGAGTTATCACTCCTTTCCACACATGCTTCAACACCGTTCTTTTTTATTTTTTAAAATTATTTTATTTTATTTTTTGTATATCATGTCGAAGCTCGTGTAAGAGTTGATGCACAGAAACGTATAACAAGGCAGGAAATTGGTGTGAGAGGGAAGCACAAAATAGTGGGGAATAGAGACAACAGGAGATCTGCGGAAGGGAAAGGGATGGGGCGAGGTACCACGGGTAAACAAGATGGTACTGCAGGGACTTGCAGGAATGGAAACAGGGAAGTTGAAGGAGGTGGGTTTGGGGTGGATCAACGGGGGGGAGGGGGGGTAGTAAAGATCAAGATTTTGGATGGGGAAGATAATATATGGTGGTGAACAGCTGTTTTGAAAACCTGGAAGGGAGGAGTGGGATTGAAGAGAGTGTGGGAGTTTGCTCCAAAGGTGGGAAAAAGAGGAATGAAAGAGTGAAGGTGAGCAGTGATTCTTGATTTTGGTAGTTTTACTGGCAGATATTGAGCGCCCTGTGGAAATATAGGGGGGACAGATCACAGACAGAGCGGGGGGGGGGGGCAAGGCCGGAGACGGATGAGAGTAGAAGACAAAAAGATCACTGACCTGCCTCCGCTGAGAGAGTAAGAGACCCAAAGACAGCTTAATCGTGGGAGATACCAATGAACCTAAAAGCCTTGGATTCCACAATGTGAAGTCGAGGGAGGTGTGAGGCAAGAGCACCACCCCAGAGAGGGGATCAGGACTCCATCAGACTGTGGATGAAAGCTCTGTAAGTGGTTAGAAGCTGACATGTGCCAAGGAAGGAGTTTCCACAACGTGGGATGCACAGTCGGCAACTGGCTTTGGAGGCCAGCTCAGATATGTGGCTTTCCCAGGAAAGATTGTGGCAGATAATGAGACCGCAAAAGCTTGATATAAGGACTTCTTCATGGGGATTCTTGAGAATGTAGATGGGATGGGGGGGGGGTCCAGATGGTCCTTTCGGAGAGACATATGTGAGAGTGTGAGATTTGTCAGGATTGAAGGACATATTCCAAGTGTTTGACCAGCTTGTGATTTATCCAGGTTTGCAGAGAGTGAGAGGCTGCTGCTTGCCGATCTGAGGGATGACAGATGGTACGGCAGAGGGTGGAGTCATCAGCAAAGAGATAGAGAGGATTTTCCAGAGAGTTGGAGAGATCATTGATGAAATCAGAAAAAGCACATGCCAGGTTCACTACCTTGAGGAACTCCAGCCTGGACAGGAAGAGGAGATAAGAGAATTCCATTAAGAGCCACACGTGGTTGCGACAGGAGAGGAAGTGTGCGAGCCATGAGTGGAGAAGGCCTTGGATACCATCGGAAGAGAGAATTGGTGAGCAGGGCAGGGTGCCAGACCGTGTCAAAGGCATGCGATATGTCTAGGGATATGGCTCTGATTTCATGTCTGGCATTGAGGACCTCCATCCATTATTGGGAAAGCAGAAGCAGCATGTCCAGGATAGAGTGATCTGGTCTAAATCCAAATTGATGGTTGGAAATCAAGCCATTGGAGAAGAGGAAGGATTTGATGTCAGAAGCGATGATGGGTTCCATGA
>CM068952.1:52378179-52409522 GCA_035128595.1 Eptatretus atami
CAAGTTTGGGATATCGGGGGACGGAGAGTAAAGTAAGTTGAAGAAGTTAGGAGGAGGTAGATTTAAGAGGGTGGGATGAATTTTGCACTGAAGATGGAAAAAAAAGAAACAATTCATAGTGGAAGATGAACAAGTATTGCAAAATCGGATTAAAAAAAATTGTCGGTCAGATTCGTTTGAATACATTAGAAGATGGATGGAGTGTAGACGGATTGACGGAGTTGAGAAAGGAAGCGTTTTAACAGATGGAATTCTGAGACGTGGGATAAAGAAAGGTCGAATTGAACACAAATTTTGAAGAAGAAGAATCAGCTGGAGAGGGGAAATTGAACCGTTTTTTTGTTTTTTTTGAGAGGAGGAGGGGGTGAGGGGGGTGAGGGGGGTGGGAGGGGCGGGGGGGGGAAGAGTAAAGGGAAACAAAGTTTGAAGAAAAGGTCATTAAGGTAGGTGGTGAATACCTTCACGATCAGAGTGGGATTGGCAGGGAAGAAGTCGGTACAGGAAGTCACGTGGTTACGTGGGGTATGAAGTGAGAAGGGAAAAGGTTTTTTTTGTTGTTGTTGTTCTTGTATTTTTTTCATATTTTAAGACATGAAACAGAGGGTATAGTTGGGAGGGATAGAAGGAGGGTGGAGGAAAAGTGAAGAAAATACAAATAAACACGATTGTGCACATAAATGGGAAGACAGGTAGGCCTCAGGGAAACTCGATGTGACAAGTCCGATGAAAACTCACCAAATTGCACAAGTTTTGAAACAAAACCGAACTAGGAACACACAGTAAACACTGAGGAAACAAAATAAAGTAAAACGCGACAAACAACGACCAGAAACTTATGTTTGAGGAAGTCGGCAGAGATCTCTGGAGAGAACCAACGTCGCCTCAGTAACCGGAGCCGGAACCCTTTATGCCTACAGTGGGCATGAACAGTGTTTGAGGCAAATTTGGATACTCCCCCCCCCCCCCCCGATTATATTTCACATTCATTTCTGTGCTGATCTTCTGGAATGTAAAGAAGTGTCAGTTCCTGATGGTGGGTTGTGTAATTGGCAGGAGGAAGCATCTCATGTTCTGTAGAGCAATTACAATGGAGGTTTCCAAATGACTCTCAAGGTAAAATCGTGTTGTTGTTTTAAAAATTAAATTGTGTTATTTAAACATCATTGAGTATTAGTGTCGTTTATGATTGCACACCATTTCCCTCGATTATGCTCTTCCTGGCTCTTGCTCCTTGTATACTCCCACTCTCAGCATCTTCCCAATAATTTGGTGCCGAATTTGTGTCGACTTGTTGCAGATGTGTTTAAATATTGTTCGAAAGTGTTACGTTAAGAAACGAGAAGAGCACTCGGAAGAGCGCATACCTCCGCCAGGCTGATTCGTTTGTTTTGTATCCCACTGATGGGCTGAATCTGGATTTTGACCAAAACTAAAATTTAATCGGCTTGCTCTTGTCACCTAACCAAACTCACCCACCAAGTTTCATCCGAATCCATCCACAACTTTTTGAGATACCTTGCTATTAGGCCATCAGCCGTAAGCTGTATCGTGCAGTTTCATTCCACTCATCGGGGGGGGGGGTAGACAAAACCTTGATGATATGATAGTATATATCCAAATACATACGTATCCAAAGTTCTCCCTCAAATAGCTGCAGTTATTGTGTATTTTCAACTTTGAAATCGATGCATTCCCCGTGCTCTCTCATTTGAATTTTCTCCACTCGGATCACGTGTGGGCCATGTGACGCCTCGACAGCCAATAGATCGGCTGACATCGTATGCAAATTACATCAGACTGTCATGTGACCAGCTAAGTTGTCCAATATGGCAGCTTCCTGCAGGGAGGAAATCACCAGCAGCTGATCGGCGATTTATCGGTAATTTTTGATGAATATGGCCAGTGAGGACGCTCCCCATTGTATTATTCACAGGACAATGTAGCGAACGAAGAAGTCAAATGTTTTACGCCTGTAAAATGGGATAAATGGAGAGAAAGTGTCAACAATGGCTCGTCTTAGACGGTCACGACGACGTTTAGCCGAGAGTGCCGGTGCGGGAGGACTAACTTCGATCATGGGCCTATTGTACCCGGAGTGCCGGCGCGGGAGGACTAACCATTGTGCAACGCCAGGCATCGACCCATCGAATGAACGCATTGACCCTGCCTCGGACAGCTTTATATATAGCCGGTCAGCCACGGCCGGACATTACATACATACGACCGGCGGAGCAGACAACTGGGCAGTCGAACCGGCCTGATCGACACTTGAGGCGCACCCAGTCAGCGCGGGATTGACTTTGCCGCATCGCTAGTCGTGTGGCGTCTTCGTCTGGGAAGAGCAACCCTCGTCTCGCCATCGTCAGGGTGGCCTTGGGCCAGCCTCGCAGGGTTGAGTCGATGTAACGGGCGCCGGGCGGTATCGTGTGTGGCGGAGAGTTGATTCAATTATATTTATATATTTTACACCCATGTAGTTCGGCTCTAGTGTTGAGGACTTCCAGACCTCACGGGGTGGGGACCCAGCCTCCTTAGCAGTCATCGCATCAGCCCCTAGATGGCCCCGACTACTACAATGGGAAAGCGGGGTAACCTAATTTTGGCTTTTCGTGGGAGTTGCAGGTAAGTTGCTAGCCAAAGGATGTGTACTGCAGTTCCGTTGCATTGTGAATCCGAAGTAAATAGAACTTTATTTGCAGGATCAAACCAGATATATACATAATTATCCGTCATCAAGATTATTCGTCATCACAAGGTGGGAGGCTAGGAATTCTCTGAGCTGACCAGACGCGATAGTATCTATTTTCCTACCTAGGCATCACTTGGATGACAAAGGTCAATTTTCATCAGGGTTTATCCAAGCTCGAGTGTAGCTCTTGAAAGCATTCATGGTGGTATCTAGCCTCAATTGCCACACAGTCTCGACCTGAGTGTGAGCAAGATATTCTTCCCAACAGTATCATTCTTCAACTTGGCCACTTCGATCAGTTTTCCTGAAGAAAAATTGTAGATTTGTCACCGATGGGCAAACACACTTTTGCTTTCGATTTTAATGCATTTTTGGGAATTAAAGACAGGCGATGACAGAGCAGACAGTAAAGAGACATGAGAAGTAAAAACAAGAAATGGGATGGAGTAAAGGGCCTGGGGAGACTGAAAATTTAATCAACACGAGGCTACAATGTTTACATACCTGCTGTTTCTGTTCAGCCTGGCATAGTCTATCCAACACTCTCTTTCTTTGAACCCTGCAGTATTTATCTGCTCTATTGCAAATGAGGCAGACAGCAGGAAGGACGTGTCGCCGTGAACTCTCAACATGTCCAGCAATGTTCGATGCAGAGCGCAGTTTTTTGGCGATGGTTCATACATGCAATCATCAACAATCGCAGAGTCATCATGCATGGTTTGTGAACAACGTTTCTCAGCCCACGTATTCTTTTTGCATCGATGAAGCGACGGTAGCAAGTGTCGTGATAGCCCAGATAACTAGGGATTTCTTCACACTCGATATACACTCGTGCACTCTCGCTAAACGTCGTTCGTGACCGTCTAAGACGAGCCATTTGTTGACACTTTCTCTCCATTTATCCCATCTTACAGACGTAAAACGTTTGACTTCTTCGTTCGCTACATTGTGGGTGAATAAAACACTGGTGAGCGTCCTCACTGGCCATATTCATCAAAAATTACCGATAAATCGCCGATCAGCTGCCGGTGATTTCCTCCCTGCAGGAAGCTGCCATCTTGGACAACTTAGCTGGTCACATGACAGTCTGATGAAATTTCATACGATGACAGCCGATCTATTGGCTGTCGAGGCGTCACATGGCCCACACGTGATCCGAGTGGAGAAAATTCAAATGAGAGAATGCAGGGAATGCATCGATTTTCAAGATGAAAATACACAATAACTGCAGCTATTTGAGTGGAGAACTTTTGCATACGTATGTTTTGGATATATACTATCATATTATCAAGGTTTTGTCTATCCCCCCCCCCCCCCGATGAGTGGAACGAAACTTGATTTTCAGGCACTTCCTGAGCCATGGCTGATGGCCTATATGTGTCGTTTTTGGTCCAATCTCCCAATGCTGAAGAATCACTTAAAAAATTCTCAGATCCAGATGCGGATTTGGATCTTCACCAAAATCGAATCATTTCGTCCTTGTCACATGCCCAAGCTCTTCACAAAATTTCGTCCAAATCCGTCCACAACTTTTTCAGATATTCTGTACACAAACAAACAAGAAAAAGATGTCGTGCAGAGCACGATACTTGCAAAATCCACCACTCTCTCCAAAGGTTGTCATGGATACATCAAATTGTCCATTTCATTAAGATTACAATTGACAATCTTAATCAAAGCTCAGGTCAATCGGATAAAAATTGATTATTTTTCAGATTTAAATTGATGATTTTAGAAGTTTGACCTTGAGTTGGCCTTTGACCTTTTGAC
This sequence comes from Eptatretus atami, assembly GCA_035128595.1. Classification (NCBI taxonomy): domain Eukaryota; kingdom Metazoa; phylum Chordata; class Myxini; order Myxiniformes; family Myxinidae; genus Eptatretus; species Eptatretus atami. Next base: position 52,382,639 of record CM068952.1, read on the forward strand.
ATCAAAGTAGTTGGTTTCCAAATTCAGTGATGCACTATGCAATTGCTGCTTAATTTTCAGGTTAATCAGATGAAAATTGATGATTTTTCAGATGAAATTTGATGATTTTAGAAGGTTGACCTTTGACCTCAAAAATAGTTGCTTCCCAAATTCAGTGATGGACTATGCAAATCTCGTTCAAATTTCAAGTCAATCGGATGAAAAACAATTACGATTTTTAGAAATTTGACCTCAAGATGACCTTTGACCTCAAAATCAATAGGCTTCTCAGTTGAGACTACCTCTCCAGCTTGGTAAAGTTTCATGGTGATCGGTTTAGAATTGTGACCTGTAGGCGATAAACAGAGACAGACAGACAGACAAACAATAACAAAATCGACTGACCAATATACTTGAAAAATCTTCAATTTTGCAAGTAACAAACAGACAAACAAACAAACAAACAGACAGAAAGGGGGTGAAAACATAACCTCCTTCACCTTCGGTGGCAGAGGTAATAATCATGGCTTTAAATCATCATTTTGGTAGCGACTTCAGGCCACAATTAGACAAGTGAATTTGTATGGATCCAATTGCAACGTCGGAAATCGCATTCGAATGACATTATTCCTGATCTGTGTCAGGATATATAGCAGACCGTGAAGATCGCATATCACAGCCATCTAACAGTAGCACGGGGACGATTATTATGAGAGAGATTTAATTCTGCTCTTCCGGATCAGATGAGGGTTAAGGTAGAGCTCCAGTATCTTCAGAAGGTCAGTTGAGTGTGCGGCCAAATTGGCTGCTCTGCAGAGACCCAGCCGTAGACTAGACCAATCAAAGCTCTTGGAAGACCCGACAGTGGCAAAAGGCTTTGATCTTTAAATGACTACTCGTGATTGAATGAGTCGCATCACCATAATGCGTCGGAGGCAGGTCGGGCCACAGCGAGATGATGCAGGGTGTATGACAGGTGTGCTTAGGCTAGGTAATAATGGTGGTAAATCTGATCTTGGAGGGCCATTTAATGTCACAGAAGTTCCTTCAACTGGGGTCTTGCTGCAATTGTGGTAAGATCCCCATGGAAAGTATCTGCTTGGTGATGTACCACCCGTGCGAGATGAGGTAAGGCCCTGGAAAATGGACTCTGAGGAACCTCCACATGACAAGGGAAACCGGTATATTCTGAGCACACGGGGCCCCTGCTCCGCTGTAGAATCCAAAGAAGTGCCTTCATCTCCTGAAAAAAAAAATCGTAATTGTAGTTTAGTTGGCAGAGGAAAATTACAAATTTGGTGCACAATTGAAGGTGAACATTGTGAGGCTGTGGTCGAAATGAGCTAGTATCACCATGGTGACTGCTCTGGTCCTAAATCAAAGTGTGAGTGTATGGAATTGAATTGCTCCAAAAAGAGCCATGGCTTCCAACTGTAAAATGGAGCAACAGCACAAATTTTTGCCCATGGTACTGGTAGGTTGGGATGGAGTTGGGCATGGCAGAATATGATGTAGAGGTTTCCGTGGCAGAGGTTGTGCAACCATGACGTAAAAATTGTGTATGAGGATTGGCATATAATTTACAGCATGTAACATGGGTGGGAGTCGCATCATGTCACCTGTAAACACTGTGCAATGCCATATTCGCCAAAAATATGCAGCGCATGTTCTAATTATCTTTACACTTCAAAATCCAACGTGTTCGTACTTTCGTCGAAAAGGGACTTTATGCATACAATTGCATTGTACATGCACGTGCATCCGTAATATTACTATTACTTTATCAAAAGAACTCGAATATTTCATTTGAGTGAAATTCCACTGTCCAGGACTGAGTCCTTTATATTACTTGCAAAATCGAAGAATTTTTCAAGTATATTGGTTGGTCGATTTTGTTAGTCTGTCTGTCTGTCTGTCTGTCTGTCTGTCTGTCTGTCTGTCTGTCTGTCTGTCTGTCTGTCTCTGTTTGTCTGTTTATCACCTACAGGTCACAATTTCAAACCGATCTTCACGAAACTTCACCACATGATAGAGTTTGTCATAGGGAAGAAGCCTATTGTTCTTAAGGTCAAAAGGTCAACATAGGTCTCAGGTCAACAACTTAGGTGAGATTTCTAAAATCCTCAATTTTCATCCGATTCACTTGAAATTTGAAGAGGATTTCTACTTCAGGTCACTGAATTCAACCACAATTATTTTGGAGGTCAACGTCGGCCAAAAGGTCAACATAGGCCTAAGGTCAACTAAGGTGGTATTTATAAAATCCTTAATTTTCATCCGATTGACTTGAAATTTGAAGAGGAGTTGCATATTTGGTCATTGAATTCAACCACCATTATTTTTGGGGGCAAATTTTGTTTTATGTATTTTGCAAGTATCGTGCTCTGCACGACGTTGTCTTCTTGTTCATTTATTCCTCCCTACCAAAGGTGGAAGGATGGTATGTTTCACCCCTCTCTATGTATTGTTGTGGATTCTCACCACTCCGGCGTGCGGGCGACCGCTTTTAGCTAATTCGCGGCCGCACGCGCCCACCGACCGTGGCAATCAGTCGTATTCCGGATCAACGCTGAAATCCAGCTACGGGTGTGTTTTTAACGACACCGTAAATCAGCCAACTCTTCTGTCCACGCGCGACAGGGTTGATCGCCGAATTGTCGATTTACCTAAGTATTCGCGCAGACAGAAATGCCGGGATTTACACCTCGACGGGACCCGTACGGACACGAGCCGCTTTAAGCAGCTCGCACCGTTTGCGATTGCCGAGCGGTTTTATTATCGCCAAGCCCGTCGGACTCTATTATCTTATCGGCTATTAAAAGCCAGCTATTATCCCGAACGCAATTACGGCAGCTCAATGGAGGAAGGGACGCAACGAGGGTGAATATTCAAACAATGACATTTATTTCACACCGATGCAGTCAATGAAGCAATGGGGTAAGGGACAAGACACGAGCAAAAAGACCTACAGCCGTTGTCTATCTATTAGTAATGTACAGGCACTTATCAGTTCTACTTAGCGGACAAGGTGCCACAGACTTCCATGCAAAAAAACCCCAGAGAGAAAAGAAAGGAGAACAGGGCCCGTAGGCCTTTAATGTTCCGCGGAGCTGTGGAGACCGAAGGAGCTCCGTGAGACGTGCAGGTTACCTGCCACCCTCGTGGTGACTCGCTGGTCGACCCTCGATGTCTCGGCCTGCATCCGCTGTACTCCACCAGTGCTTTCAACGGTGCCTCCAGCGGCGAACCGGCTGGCGACTCCTCTCCGGTTCGACTCGACCAACTCCAACCACTGCTCCCTCTCCACACCGATTCACCGATGTCTCCCCAATTCTCTCACAACCGCCACAACAACTCACTCGGCGTCGACACGCGCCTTTTTATCGCTCCGGGCGTTCGCCCCGCCCTTCCGGCACGCGGGGGGGGGGGGGGGAATTCCAGGAGAGTCCGGCTTGGCTCTGTTGTTGTTGCCCAACCGTCATTTTTGTTTACCCGTTCTGAGGGATATCGGGGGCGGGAGTTGCTGAGATGCTGTTGTGGTGGTGGAGGTGCGCTGTGGTGGGGATGGCGTGGTTGTTGAGATGTTGGTGAGGAGATGATGTTGTTTGTTGAGATGTTGGTGAGGAGAGGATGTTGCTTGTGGAGATGATGGTGAGGACTTGTTAAAATAAAGATAGGAAAGAATACACTACCTCAAAGGTTCACAGCGGGCACATGAATAATTCCCATTAGACATCGGTGGGGAAATCTAACCTGGACACACACTTATCGACATAACTGATCTTCGGGGACCTGAATGGTGTTCTGTGAATTTCCACAACCGTAACAGTATGTTTGCTTGTCAACTCCGCCACTGAAGATGGACGGATGTTTTATGTTTCACCCCTGTCTGTTTGTTTGTTACTTGCAAAATCGAAGATTTTTCACCAATATTGGTAAGTTGATTTTGTTATTAACCTCCGCCATCTTCGAGATGGATGGAGGTTACTGTTTTCACCCCTTTCTGTTTGTTTGTTTGTTTGTTTGTGAAACAGTATTACGGAAAAACTCCTCGACGGATTTCGACGAAACTTGGTGGGGGGGTTAGGTATGGTCAAGGATCATGCCATTAAATTTTGGACTTGGTCCCCCCCCCCCCAAAAAAAAAAATTAAGAGAAATGTTTTTTTTTTTTTTGCATTTCTACATGTTTTAAGTGATTTCCAACCCCCCCAAAAAAAATTGTTACCCCCCCCCCCCCAAAAAAAATTTTTTTTTTTTGGATTTCTACATGTTTTAAGTGATTTCCAACCCCCCCAAAAAAATTTTTAGAGAAAAAAATTTTTTTTTTTTTTGCATTTCTACATGTTTTAAGTGATTTCAACCCCCCCCCAAAAAAAAATTGAGAAAATGTTTTTTTTTTTTTGCATTTCTACATGTTTTAAGTGATTTCCAACCCCCCCCCCCAAAAAAAAATTTAGAGAAAAAAAAAATTTTTGCAACTTTTTTTTCAACAAAATTTCGATTTCTTGTTTTTGACATTTCTACATGTTTTAAGTGATTTCCAACCCCCCCAAAAAAAATTGTTAGAGAAAAAAATTTTTTTTTTTTTGCATTTCTACATGTTTTAAGTGATTTCCAACCCCCCCCCCCAAAAAAAAATTGAGAAAATGTTTTTTTTTTTTTGCATTTCTACATGTTTTAAGTGATTTCCAACCCCCCCCCCCCAAAAAAATTTAGAGAAAAAAAAATTTTTGCAACTTTTTTTCAACAAAATTTCGATTTCTTGTTTTTGCATTTCTACATGTTTTAAGTGATTTCCAACCCCCCCCCCAAAAAAAATTGTTACCCCTCCCAAAAAAAATTTTTTTTTTGCATTTCTACATGTTTTAAGTGATTTCCAACCCCCCAAAAAAATTGTTACCCCCCCCCAAAAAAAATTGTTAAAGAAATTTTTTTTTTTTTGCATTTCTACATGTTTTAAGTGATTTCCAACCCCCCAAAAAATTGAGAAAAAAATATTTTTTTTTTTTGCATTTCTACATGTTTTAAGTGATTTCCAACCCCCCCCCCCCCAAAAAAAATTTGTTAGAGAAAAAAAAATTTTTTGCAACTTTTTTTCAACAAAATTTAGATTTCTTTTTTTGCATTTCTACATGTTTTAAGTGATTTCCAACCCCCCCCCCCCCCAAAAAAAAATGTTGGAGAAAAGAACTATAACTGTTAGCACTGTTGACATCATATTTAATGATAGAAAAAGATTCACTTGAGTGACCGCAGCAGTATTGGTGGCGGAGGTTTTGCACTCTCCGAGTGCTCCCCCTCTAGTTCTGTCTGTCTGTCTCCGCTTACAGATCACAAATTAAAACCGATCTTCACGAAACTTTACCGAGTTGTAGAGGTAGTCTCAACTGAGAAGCCTATTGATTTTGAGGTGAAATTTCTAAAATCGTCATTTTTCATCCGATTGACTTGAAATTTGAACAAGATTTTACATTGTCACTGAATTGGGAAACCAACTGTTTTTGAGGTCAAAAGGTCAACTCAACTTGAGGTCAACTCAAGGTAACTTCTAAAGTTATCAATTTCAATCTGAAAAAGAATCAATTTTTTCTGATTGACCTGAGCTTTGATTAAGATTGTCAATGAAATGGACAATTTTGGAAAGGGGGTGGATTTTCATTTCTGTATTGTGCTCCACACGACATCTTTTTTCTGTTTGTTTGTCTGTGAACAAAATATCTCAAAAAGTTGTGGATGGATTTTGATGAAACTGGTGGACATGTTGGTATGCAGCAGGAAGAAAGATTTGATTTTGGTGAAGATCCGAACCCGGATCAGAATTTTAAAGTGATTCTTCACATTGAGTGATCGGGCTAAACGATATATGGCATGATATCTGAAACGTTTGGACGGATTGGCGAAACTGGTGATGAGTTGGTTAGGTGACAAGAAAAGGTGATTAAATTTTAGTTGAGGTCTGAATCCAGATCGGCTCATCAGTGGATACAAACATAAACTGTTCAGCCTGGCAGACGTATCCGCTCTTCAGAGTGCCGTTCTCGTCATTCAAGTCAAGCTCTGAAACTACAAAAACATTGATGCCACACAATGGCATATAATATGGAGGTGACGGTCAAGTTATAGAGCTTGTGCACAGCCTGTCAAGGTATGCGCTGTACCGAGTACCCTTCTAGTTTTTTTTTGTTTGTTTGTATGCAGTTGTGGACGGATTGGTTGAAATTTTGCGGACAGGTTGACTGTGTGACAAGGAAGAATTGATTCAATTTTGGTGAAGATCCGGATCTGGATCCGGCTGCTGAATTTTTTAAGTGATTCTTCACCATTGAGATATGGGCCAAAAACGATATATAGCAAGATATCTCAAAAAGCTGTGGAGGATTCGACAAAACTTGATGGACATTTGGGCGTGTGGCAAGGAAGAATTGATTCCATTTTGGGAAGATCTGAATCTGGATCCGGAGAGAAATTTTTTGATTTGTAAAGTGATTCTTCACCATTGAGAGATAGGGCCAAAAACGATGTCTAGCATTATATTTCAAAAATGTATTGTGCCTGATATATTCGACTTGATCAGGCATGTGTGGCGGAGGTATGCGCTCTACCGAGTGCCCCTCTATTTATTTTATTTTTCTTCACAGGAGCTCGGCTCGTGGAAGAGCAAAGTTGAACTTATATATGCCGAGAACAAACAGCAAGGCATTGAACAAACTGAATGAAAAAGAGGAGAGGGAGGAGGGAGGAAAGAAACTTTGAAATAAGCAAGTGTAATATGGTTGGGTTAGGAAAGGTTAATGGGGGTAATAAAGATCATGGGACGGAATTGAGGATGGCAAGAGATGGTGGTGCACTGCTTGCCTGATGTCCTGGAGTGAAGAGTGTGACAAAACAGCCTATGGAAGGTGGCTCCATCAACTGGACAAAGTGAGGAATAAGAATTGAGGTGTGCAGTCAGCCTGAATTCTGGAAGCTTAACCAGGAGGTAGTAGTCACGAGAAGAATGCCTGCATCCTGGAGTACCACTCTCCCCTCTCGGCTGGCACCCTTGCCTCACACTTTGCTCAGCTTATAACTGTGGAAACCAAGGACTTCAAAATCATTGGTATTTCTTGTGATGAAGCTGAGTCTCTGGGATATCACGTTCACATCGCAGACAGGTGGGTGGTCTCACTGTCTTCTTCTGCGTAAGACATTCATGTCCCTTTTTCCCTTTTCCACCACATTCACTTCTTTATTCACCTTTTATTTTTCTTCTAATGCTCCCTTCTCAATTGGACAAGCAGTATGCTGATGATCCCTTCTTGCAAGTCTTGTTTTTTTTTAATGATCCCTTATTGCAAATTGGCTCATTGACAACTTTGTATATGAATGCATTATCGGTGATGGGTACTGGGGTTCATGCAGTGCAGGCATGATGGACCGAATGACCTCCTCTTGTGCCAAAGTTCCTTGTGTATCATTGTGCATTTATACGCATGACGAGGATATTGGATGACAAATGTACCTTAAATGAATAACCAAAATATTAGGAGACATTGGACAAATCAACACAGTTAATGTTGTTTGAATCTAGAGCCACAGCATCGTGACACTATTACTCAGGAGAGAATTTCAAACATCCAAACCCATGTACGTGTGAATGCAGGACTTTAAGAAGTCGTCTCAACCTGGAACCACGTACGTGCCGCGCAGCAGTCCTCGACGGCATTCCACGTAAGTCCCCACACACTCCACTTACAAGGGGCATTCAAAAAGTTATACAAATTGATGGTCATAACAGTCCAAGACATGCCAATGTTGTTTTTATTTTCAAATACCTTATACAAGTATTATATGATCGAAGAAAATATATAAATAATAATTATTTCTGTACATGCCTAATTTCCATCTTTTTTTTTTTTTTGGTATGCCTGTGACTATTGTATCTCATTTGGAAACCTTGTACAATGCCCCAGGTACGATCACTTTGACAGCATCCAGTCTCAAAATATATTATTAACCCCTTCACTGTTCACTTACATGTACTTGGGGAAGAGAGGTTTAGTTAAGCATATTTTGCATTTTGCATCATCCTGTACATGATGAATAAAATCCTGTACAACAATAAAAAAATCTGTTTTAGATAACAAATCATGATATTCTCCAAGGTTCTTTATCTTAAATATTTTCCAAATTTCTTGTGCGCTGTTTATATTCCTTATCACTTATCTCCTTTTCATAAAGTTATTATAGAAACTTTCTTTGAAGGAAGTTGTGTTTCTTTAAATCTCATAAATGAATCCATATAATCATAAGGATAAATTCCTTACTTGTAAGAATTTTCTCTTTACTTTGAATTTCATTCCTTTTTGAATTTCCTCTCTAGTTAGAAATTCCCTCTTTAATCAGAATTTCATCTTTAATCAGATTTCCTCTTTAGTTAGAATTTCATTCATTGTTTGAATTTTCTTTATAATTAGAATTTCATCTCAGTTAGAATTCTTCTTAATTCCTCATTAATTAGAATTTCCTCTTACTTTGAATTCTCTCTCTTTAATCTGAATTCCTCTTTACTTTGAATTCTCTCTTTAATCTGAATTTCCTCTTTAGTTAGAATTTCCTCTTTTGGAAAAGATGAATTAAGATTTGGAAAAGAGCCCGTGGAGCTTGGATTGATGCTAGTGGTGTTCCCATAAACTTGTAAGAATCTAGAAACCGAATACGAGTTAAAGGTTTTGTGAATATCATTTTGTAAATGAAATATACTTTTGACTTGTGTTTGTATGGCAGAAATATTCCCTGGTGTTTTGAAAGTTCATTTATAAATAGATGTATCATAGTTGCGCTGTTGTGAAGAAAAGACTGGAATAAAAAGAAGAAATTTATAATTAAGATTACAACAGGAATGAGCGACCTCTATATTTACCAGTAAGATGACAATGATCCCTAACTTTAGACTCCTCAATTTCCTCCTCACAAATATGACAGATATTGTTCTTTCTAAATTCTAATTTTTCTTCTTCGGTTAATTTCAGTCGTTCATTTGTTTCTTTCATTATTTAGTTAGCTTATACAATCCTTTTCTAATCGTTTTACAAACTCTTGTGAGCTTTTTTCCACTATAATTGTTCAAGTTTATTATACTTTTCTCACACATGATTTGATATAATAACAGAAACCACAAGGAATATGTTTTTGATATTTATTTGTATATGATTCTTTTGGATTAGGAGAAGCAGTATTTATCTTTTTAGGATACATTCAAAATCAGCATTATATCACAAATGGGGCATGATAGATTTATTATAATCTTCAAAATAAATCTTTTTACCAGGTTTAGGCATTGTAATTACAGCTTGATTTATGATTACTAAAATATTTTGAATGTTGTTTCTAATCGTTCTTTTGTATGAAATTGAATTAAGACATCGCTTACAGGATATATTTTGTTTGCTGTTCTGAATACCTGAGAAGAGATTAAACTTGATAAATTATTGATGTATGTATATGTGATTCTTTCCAACACTAAATATAAAAGATCAATGTGTTTCTTTCATTTTATAGTTGTTTGAAATTTTTAATATTTGAACTTGTTTGTATCCGTTAACCATATACATTAATAGAAAGATTATCTTTTCTCAAATTTAGGAATATCTTGTAGTGGCATTTGGAATTTAAAATCTTTAATGTTCAAGGTATTCTCATATTTCATATATTGTTTTACTCTTTTTGAATTACAATTTGGTGGATGTAAGTGAGCAAAACAGACCAGAGAAACATTTATTATCATTGTTCTTAATATTAACAACTGCCTTCTTTAGTTTATTTCTTTTGGTAATTCAATATAAGAAGAAGCTTTAAGAGGTTTGATTTTAGAATGTGTATATCTAAAAAGATGATTTTTAAATATGAATCCACTTCCTACCACTGTATTATCACACATCCTCCTCTTGTCTGATAGTTCTTCATAACCCCACTATTCAAAAAATCTTGAAATGATGTTATAAAATGAAGATCTGTTCTCATATAAGGAGTTTGTTCTTCATCTTGTCTTTTCATATTCATTTTCACTCCTATATAAAACTTTAAAGTTTTCATTTCTTTAATGTCTTTCTAATAACCTTTTCAACATCAGGCTTCACTTCAATTGATTCAGCTATTGATGATGGACGCGGTTCTCCAAATGAAAAATCCTTATTTTTATATGCCCTTTAAATGCCCCATCAGTGTTTTCAATATAATAGTCCTTTACTTTAAACTCATTTTTTCTTGTGTTTTTGTGATTGAAGATGTCTCTTATAACTACTCTTCAAAACATCCTTTGAGCAGATATCACAATGTTTTCTTTCAACTCGAGGAGATATTTGATGAATAGATTAAATGTATGTTTGTTGGTTTGAAGTGTGTTTTTATAATATTTATATTCGTGATTACAAACATCGCAGTACGTGTATTCACCATATTATATAATAAAACTTTGCTTAAACTAAATTTTCTTGATGAAAATTTTGTTTAATTTATAGGTGAATCTGTGCTTAAAACCATTTATCCTCCAACTTTTTTTCACTTAATAAATACAATGTTTCAAGACACAAAAGACAAGTTTAAATCAATCTCTTCATTTGTAAAAGATACTGAGAAATATGTCAAGGATGTAAAATTGAACAAAGATAAATATAACAACTATTGGATAAAAAACTTATGGTGGATAAGATGAGTTTTCAATTTCCTTCAGTGGAAGGCTTTTAGCATACCTGGTTAGAACTCAATTAAAGTATCTCTAACAAAAGTTCTCCTCTCCTTCTGGTAAATATCAAAACTAGAAAAAGCAATGAAACAAGAAAACAGTATCAAAAACAAAAACCTTATGGATGAAGCTTTAGAAAGAAAAATAAGCCATCTGTAATATGCAAGGAGAAATTTGTATTTTTTTCAACAACCTAAAGATGTAATCCTGATGAAATAAGGATGTTTAATATATCAGGTGAAATGACATTTCGTTCAATAGTAGTTAAGGATCATTTTAAAATTACCTTTAATATAAAAAATGTTGTCGATTGAATCTGGTAATGAAAAAAAGTATATGATATCGAGTGGCAATATTATTAAAATATGAGTCAATATGCAACTGAAAGTATAGATGAATTTCAGTTTAAGTAAAGTTTTACTTATAAATATGCTAGACTTTCCTGATTCTCCATATGACAAATTGAAATTTGCTGTGAAAGACGGGATTTAACACAGTCAAAGCCTATAACAATGTATATTCTGTGATATCTCTATAATTAATGATAATAAAAAATTAAAAAGAAAATAATTCTTTAGATTTACACCAAAAAATGAATTACTTTACAAGTTGATTAAGAAATGAATGTAAAGTATGAGGGTGATAACACACCTTTCCTTACTTCATCACACAAATCAATCTTCATAAACTATCATTGTGTTCAAAATCAAAAGCCTTGTACGATTAACTTTAATACAATTCAGAGAAAAGGAGCAGTAAAATTGATGTTTTGCTCACAAGAGAACAGGTTAAATCTTGAATGATACTAGGCTCACTTAAAATTAAAATGACAAAACCAATGTTGAAAAAAATATTCAAAAAGAGACGAGTGGAGGATTTCTCCCATTTCTAATTCCTTTATTTGCTGTTAAGCGGTTGGAGCATTGACGGGTGGTATTTCAACAGCGCGTAAAAACTGCCAACAACAGAAGGCTCAATCCAGGCCAAAAATAATTGGAAAGACATAACAAAGAGTTGGAGAAACAAATTAGTGAAGTGTGTAATTGTAGTTTTGTGCTGAAAAATTGAAGTCTGCCTGATAAAGCGAGATTGTTAGTTGGAGATATGCTTTCTTCTATCGCACAAGCAGGTGTTAAAATTAACTAAAAAGGTAATGGTTATATCTTTCTAATAAATAAATGAGCATTGATGAGTGTTTAAAGAATTTGGAAGAATACAACATCAAATTATACAACTTGTCAAATATTGTAAGAAATTAAAAATTCATAATGTGGTTATTTGTATGAGAGATGAAAATTACAAACGTGCCTAAACTTACAAAGAATATTATTGTGAACTGGAGAATAATAAGGAACGGTTCTCATTGGGTTTGTATTTTTAATAGTCAAGACAAATATTATTTTGATATTTTGGTCTTCCACCACCTGTTGAAGATCATAAAATTCTACAGAATGGTGTTTATCAACATTTCGAGTCCAAGAATTAAATTCCAAGTGTTGTGGTCAATTAGTCTATATGTGTTATTTCAACTCAACAAAAATAAAAAATTTATGACATTATTTTTATCTAATATAAATACTATGTTGGTAAAGATGTCTATCTTTGGTGTATCCCAAGAACTGAGATATTGATTTATCAAATTATTACACAAAGGCACAAGCTGAACACATAAATATAATATAACCAAAAATATTAATATGAAAATGCTCATAAATTAAAAAATTATCCAAGCCCGACTGACGCGAATGACTTGGTGAAATTAAGCGATTTATCACAATATATATCCTTCAATAAAACGGCCGTGTATTCCAAAGATACAGAAGTGTTGATTTTATCTCCAAGGTCATACAGAATTCACAGTTCGAATTAAAATGAATTTTATAAAGAAGGGCGTATCGTTTGTATGAGAAAGAACAATGGGGGTATGATATGAATGATTTAGGGTATATTGGTCATTTAAAATTGACCTAGAAGACCTGGAACAATTAAATCAGTCTCGTAAGGAAGAATATTATCCACTTGTATAGAGGAATGAGTTTTTGGAAGCACGATTAGTAACACACAAATAAAAGAATTTAATAAGGGTAAATATTAATAATGGTTTTGCCATATTTAATCATGAAAACAGAAAAAAACGGATTATATATATAAGTAAGGAAATACAAATGATTTAACTTGGGAAGATGGGAGGTGTTCGTGCCATAATATTATTCTAACATATATTTCTAATACATAAATGACAGCAAGAAGGCTTCAGAAAATTATCATTTCTGTTCAAGCATACCTTCAATAAAAGGTATCGTATTTTAATAAATATGTTCCACAACATAAGAATGAGGTATTTTCAATAAAAGATTGCATTATGCTGATGTTGATAAACCACAACTTTAGATTTAATTAGATGTAAAAATAATGAAAAATTATAAGTTAAGAAAAGGTAAGGCTCTTTTAGAATTCAAAAGAAATTTTATTGGTTTCCTGTTGTAAAAAAAATTATTTTGGATACAGGAATAACAAGAAATCCTGGATGAATATATGTATGATATTCTATGGCGGTGTAAGCGATTCAAGGATAGTAAGGACGAGGAAGAAGTTGAAGAGAGAGAAGAGGAGGAAAAGAGAGAAAGGAGAGAAGCAGGAGGCGAGAAGAAAGAGAAGAAGAAAGAGAGAAAGAGAGAGAAGGAGGAAAGAAGAGTAAAGAGAGAGGGAGGAGAGGGAGAAAGAGAGAGAATGAATAAATATCAAAAATTGGAAACCAGTGAGATTAAAAAAAGATTGGGGTATTACAGAAAATAACTCAACCCACCAGGAGGAAAATGAAGAATTGACAAGTCTATTTGCCAATATTTTCGACAAGACTATTGACATCGACAAGATATTCATTTAATTCAAGTTTTTCATTTTTTTTCTAAATAAATGGAAGGAGAGAGTGAAGGCATTTCTTATGTTTTAAAAAATTAAGATTCAAATGTGCATGTTGGAAACTAAAAAGGTTTTTGCACTCTGCAGGAATTTTCTCATAAATAAATGAGTTATTGTTCAAATGTAAAAAGAAACTAATACTAAAAATATTTCATATATAAATAAAATGACAGGGTTATACAAAAAAGTATATGTTCGGTGTGTGGTTCAAAAAAAAATCAATTATCTCCAAAACAAACTCGGAGGAGATATACAAATTTTTATCAGGAAGATAAAATACAACTACTGGAATACCAGGGGAATTGCATCTACCGGGTATTCTTTCTGTCGGTCCAGGCACAAACTTGGGATAAAAGATTAGATGAGGCAGACAATTCCTAAATCATGGAGTAAACCCATCAATAGAGTTGATGAAGTGTCCATGAGACACGATATTGATTATGAATACCACACTTTGGAAGAAAAGCATGAAGCCGATAGAGAATGTTGTATAATTTGTCTCATGACAAAATCCAACCTGATGAAAAATGTTTATCGTTCATCGTGAAGAAGATTATCAGTGCTAAATTGAAACTTGGACTTGGAAAATTCAAAAAACTTATAGGCTCTAATGATGTCATTAAGACTGAAGAGCAATTAGCTGATGGATTACATTAACACAATATTCACAAAGTTTCGTAGAAGGAAGTTTATTTCCAAGGAAGTGGATTATATCTGGTCCGCTGATTTTGATTGAACTCCAATAATGATAAGGGGTACAAGTATGCTTTAACCGTTATGATTTGGGAGTAGATACGCATGGGTTGTCCCTTTTAAAAACAAAAACAGGTAATACTCTTATGTTAGCTTTCAACAGATATTTAATAAAGTAAGAGAAACCTAAAAAATTGTGACTGATGAGGGTAGAGAGTTTTATAACAAGACATTTATGAATTTCTAAAAAATAACGAGTATTACATTATACAGTACCTTTAATGAAGGGAAGGCCGTTGTTGTTGAACGTTTTAATCGTCCTTAAGAGAGACTATATAAAAAATTCACAGAACTCGGTTCACAACAATGGTTATCTTTTATTCAGATATTGTGGATTATTTTTTTTTTTTTTTTTTTTTGTTAACCATGTCGAGGCTTGTATGAGACTAACCAACAACGCACAGCAACGGGGCATTGAGACAAAGAGGGCGGGATGTGAAGGACAAAACAGTGGGGAACAACACATTAGTATCTGTGGAAGGAGAGGGATGGGATGGGACGGAACATGGGGAGAGAGAAGATGGACATTACAGGGACTTTTCAGGAAGGAAAGCACGGGAATTGAAGGAAGTGGGCTTGGGTGGATTATCGGGCGTAGAAAGATCGAGGATTTGGATGGGATGATAAGAGGTGGTGGTGAACAGCTGTTTTGAAAGCTGGAGGAAAGATGGGAAAGAATAGAGTGAAGGGAGTTTATTCCAAAGGCGGGAAAAAAGAGGAATGAAGGAGTGAAGGTAGCAGTGGTTCGTGATTTTTGGTAGTTTTACCAGAAGGGGTGTTGGCGGACCTTGAGCGCCCTGTGCAAATGTGGTGGGGACAAATGGCAGAGAGAGCAGGGGGGGCAAGGCTGGAGAGGAGACGGTAGAAGACAGAAAGACCACCGACCAACCTGCGGTGATTGAGTGAGAGGCCCAAGACTCAGCTTCATTGCGGGGATGCCGATGATCCTAAATGCCCTGGTTTCGACAGCGTGAAGCCGAGAAAGGTGGGACGCAGAGCACAGCCCAGAGGGGAGAGCAGTACTCCATCAGGCTACGGACAAAAGCTTTGTAAGTGGTCAGGAGCTCAAGAGGGCCGAGGAAGACTTTGCACGACGGAGGATCCCAGTCGCGACTGGGCTTTTGAGGCGGAGGTTGGAAATGTGGCTTTCCCAGGAAAGGTCATGCCAGATAGTGAGACCAGAAGCTTGAAAGAAAAAACTTCTTCCAGAGGATTGTTGAGAAAGTGGATGGGGGGTTTTCTAAACGGTCCTTTCGAGAGACATTAGTGAGAGTTGAGATTTGTCTGGATTGAAAGACATGTCCATTTGTTGGACCAGTTTGTGATTTTATCCAGATCTGCAGTGAGCGAAGAAGCTGTGCTTGCCGGTCTGAGGGATGACAGATGGATACGGCAGAGGTGGAGTCATCAGCAAAGAGATATAGAGGATTTTCCGAGAGTCGAGAGAATCATGATGAAAACAGAAAAGAACAGGGCCCAGAACGCTACCTGAGGAACTCCAGCCTGCACAGGAAGAGGGGATGAAAGAACTCCATTTAGGGCCACACGTTGACTGCGACAGGAGAAGTCTGCGACCATGAGTGGAGATGGCCTTGGATACCATGGGAAGAGAGTTTGGTGGTAGTGCAGGTGCCAGACTGTGTCAAAAGCACTGATATATGTCCAGGAGACGGCTCGATTTGCCGTCTGGCATTGAGGACCTCCATCCATTGATGGAGAGCAGAAGCAGCATATCCAGGTAGAGTGACCTGGTCTGGAAACCAAATTGATGTGATCGGGGAAATCAAGCCATTGGAGAAGAGGAAGGATTTCATGTCTAAGCATGATGATTCCATAAACCTTGCGATGATTGGAGAAGGCTGATTGGTCTGTAGTACAGGGATCTGTTTTTGCCACCTTTTTATGCAGGCAGTGATGTTAGCAGATTTCAAGCAGATGGCAGATGACCTTGAGCAAATGAGAGGTGATAGAACAGAGAGAGGGTGAGCAAGGGCAGAAGAGCAGGCTTTGAGGACACGTGGGCTGATGCCGTCTGGACCGGTTGCAGAAATAAGTATAATGTATACGGATAAGTATAATGACCGATTCACACGTCAACGAATATGAAACCTCAGAAACATTTACAAAATTTAAATATAAAAAGATTAATATCAGAAACCTAAGTTCAAGTTGGTGATATCTTAAGAATATATAGGTGAAATCTCATTTTGAAAAAGGTTAATAAACGATGACGAACGAACTATTTAAAATTGTTTATGAAATAGATACGTTCCTTGAGCTTATAAGATATATGATTTAGAAGGGGAAGAGATTTACGTTCCATTTTATTTCACAGAATTACAAGACAAAACTAAGCGATAATACCCATGGGAGCAAGTGTTGGCGCTTCACTCCCTCCTACTATACACCTTTGGACACTCGAGGGCCAGTGCGAGGTGTATAACAGTATATAATGTGTGTGAAGGGGGACGTTCTTAGATCTGTGAACCCCAAACACAGAATCCTCAACTGAATAGTCAAGGCTTAACGTTTGTTTGTGTGTTGTGTGTTGTGTGTGTGTGTGTGTGTGTGTGTTGTGTGTGTGCAATGGAGCAATGGGTTGGCGCTTCACCCCTCCTACTTACAACCTTTGTGGACATCGAGGCCAAGTCCGAGGTGTATAACAGATATAATGTGTGAAGGGGGACGTTCTTAGATATGTGACCCCAAACACAGAATCCTCAACTGAATAGTCAAGGCTTAACTTTTTTTGTTGATGTGTGTGTATGTATTGTGCTGTGTGTGTGTGTGTGTGTGTGTGTTGTGTTGTGGTGTGTGTGTGTGTGTGTGTGTGTCCCAACCCTCACATCAAAATCTCAACCCAACCCTCACATTTAAAATCTCAACCCCAACTCAATCCTCGCCCAACACAATGTCTTTTTCAAAATGAGATTTTCCACCGATATATCTTTTTACGTTTTTTTCCTCTTCTTCCAATTCTGTCTTTTAAGGCTTTCAGGTTTGATGACGTAGAAAGGGGGGTAAGCCTGCACTTTCCCAGAACTAACATATATATTTTTTATGTTTTTTCTCTTCTTCCAATTCTGTCTTTAAAGCTTTCAGTTTTGATGACGTAGAAAGGGGAGTAAGCCTGCACTTTTCCCAAACTTTCTTGATCTTGCTCCCATCAGCACCATCCGACAAAGAACTACATCGATAGGTTAGATCCCAAAGAGTATAGTTTCAAGTCTCCAAAATAACCAACTTCAAAGTCTTCAGGTATAACCACATTCCTCGTTGATTTCAAGATATGTATCACATGTGAGTTTCAAGCCAGAACCACATTTCAAGTCTCCAAAATAAAACAACTTATAAGTCTCTAAGGATAACTCATTTCCTGATTTCTTTTCAAAATTTGTGAGTCTCCAAGGTAGGTCCATATTTAGAACCATCTTGGCAGAACCCTTTTCCTGAGTCTCCAAGTAGTTATTTAAACCATCAAGCAAACTCATTATTGATTTTTTCAAAATTTGTGAGGTCTCGGGTAGGTTTCATATTTAAAACCACCAAGGTAACTCATTACTAATTTTTTCAAAATGAGGCTCCAGGTAGGCCCCATATTTAGAACATACTTGGCAGAACCCTTTTCCTGAGCTCCAAGGTAGTTATTTAAACCATCAAGCAGAACTCATTTACGATTTTTCAAATTGTTTGAGTCTCCAAGTAAAACTGTATTCTGCTCATCAAGGTATAACTTGTTCAGTGGTTGTTTGATAACTCGCAATGAGTACTATGCTGTAAAACTCTTTTTCAGGATTTTGCTGGTCTCCAAGTATTAACTCTTTAGTTGGGTCATCCAGGACGAACTCGTCTGTGGGTCTTGGTCGCTCATAAGGTCTTAACCAGCCAACAATTCGCCCCAAGTTGTAGCAAAGCAGTATTTATTTCGTATTTTCAGAATACAATTTCCTGTGAGAAAAATAATAATGTATTAATCAAGTGATTTAATATTAAAATGATATGCTTCAATCAAAGTTTGAAATAGGAAAATAAAATCTTCCTCAACAGATAAGAGGTTAATCCAGTTCATCAACTTGAAGTTTAGTCCAACAAGGTCAACTCCAGGAACCCAAAGTCATCCACTCAAGTCTTGCTCGTTCTGTGGGTCTTGGTCGCTCACAAGGTCTTCAACCAAGCAACAAATTCGTCAAAGTTGTGCAAAATCGGTTTGTTTTTTTTAATATTTTTGAATTTTTTAATTTTATTTTTTTAAAAATAATATTTTCAGATACAATTTCCTGTGGAGAAATAATATTATTAATTAAGTTATTTAATATTAAATGAGTCGATGCTTAAATCAAACTGAAAATAGGGAAATAAATCTACCTCAATGGTAAGAGGTCTGAATCCAGTTCATCAACTTGAAGTTATTCATACAAGTCGGTGTTCCAGCAAGCACACAGACACCATTGTCAGCAAAAAAAAATGTTTAAAATGGAGCCTGCTTGAGGCTTTTATAGGAAAGACTGTGGTGTGGTTTCCTTTGAAATTCCCTGAGCAGCCCAGGCAGGCCTTCGTTGGAAATTTTTCAAAACCATACATTCTAGAATTTTCTAGTGATTTCTTGTGAGTCGAGATGAACTGGAAATGATGTAAGAGTAGGTGGGTTAGCAAAAGTGGGTGGGGCTTAGGAAAGTGGGCGTGGCTTACAGGAATACCTCATGAAAAGTGGCGGGGCTTAAGGAAAAGTGGGCGGGGCTTATAAATTTTTTGCTAAAGTGGGCGGGCTAAGGAAAAAGGGCAGGACTTATGAAATGCATGGCTTAACAAAAAATAACCTGTGGCTCAGGAGGTGGTCAAAAGAGCATTAAGAGAAGTTTATCATTTCGTAATGGCACAAAAGGGGTATCTTAAAAAATATAAAGATTCAAATGTTTTGTTTTTAAATATTTTAGATGGATGTATTGTGCAAGAAAATTAAACTATTGAAGGAATTTGAGATGAACAAATCTTTATTGGTTTTAATGAGTGAGCTAAACAATATGCATTGGTTATTTGAAAAAGAGTATCCCTAGGCTTACATGTTTCAGATATTTCTTAGAATCACCTTTAACAATCACATTACTACTTACTCCTTGAACAATCTTTATCTTATGCATTGGTTATTTGAAAAAAAGTGTCCTAGGTTAAAAGGGGAGACAAATAAATAAACCTTGGGATAAAAAGGGGTTTACGTTTTAGGGAAAAAAAAAATGAATCGCTGAAAATCCTCCATTCATTTACATGGGAAAAGTGAGCCAGAATCAGTATATTCACCCTACTGGGGTTGGCCCTCCAAAATAGGTATTCCTTTGACATTGGTTCATTGGTACATATTGCTGATTCCTCCTCCAATCATTAATCTACCAGTGAGTGCCAGGGTACCCCCCCACCCCTTTTTTGATTATCTTGTGTCACCATGCAGACCACTAGTTCGGCCTTGAATTAGGAACTACATGTTTACTCCACAAATTATCCCACTTGCTATTGTGATATCTATATTTGCCCTATGTTACATAAACTTAGCTTGGGCTTCAAGCATTTCTTTAAAATAGAGAATATTTTAGCTGAATAATAGCTGAACCCTCCAACCTACAAATCGGCATGACCTACCTTTCTCTTTATCTATTTCTTAAGGTGTAAATTTCTGCTAAAGTTGTTCTTCAAACTGGGGATGATGACAGCCACTTCATTACCTCCACCACCGAAAGTGAAGGAGGTTATGTTTTCACCCCTTTCTGTCTGTTTGTCTGTTTGTGTACAGGATATCTCAAAAAGTTGTTAACGGATCTGGATAGAATTTTGTGAACAAGTTCGGTGTGTGCCAAAGACTAACTGATTAGATTTTGGTGGAGATCCAGATCTGGATCCAGATGTGATAATTTTTTTTTAAGTGATTCTTCACCATTGATAGTGCTAAATCGATATATAGTACGATGTCTCAAAAAGTTGTGCACGGATTTGGATGAAACTTTGTGGACACGTTGGGTGTGTGACAAGGACGAATTGATTCAATTTTGGTGAAGATCCGAATCCGAATCCGGATCCGGAAACGAGAATTATTTAATTTTTAAAAGTGATTCTTCACCATTGAGAGATGGGGCCAAAAACGATCTGGTACTGTACAGCATGATATTCCAAAATTGTATTGGGACCGATATGTTCTCATGCATCAGGCACTACGTGGCGGAGGTATGCGCTCTACCGAGTGCCCTTCTAGTTTGATGTAGTTTTCTTACCTTGTACATGAATGTTGAAAGAGTACAGTGAAGAGCTTCTCATATCGATGACACATTAATTTGGAGTGAATATTTAATTTCCATCAGAAAGTGGGTGGCTCTACCTTTCTACAAGCTGTACCAACATCACATTTTTCAACATTCATTAACACATCCTCTTCATGCACATGTCCAAAATTAGCTGAAATAACCATAAGTGGCGAATGATGGCATAAGCAAATGTTGTTCATTATGTTGAAAGTATAATAATCGTAAAATCCATTGATGCCACACATGTGAATTTCAAGCAATACTTTCCAAAGTTATTCCTAAAAGTGCAAGCACACCTTAGATCACCATAATACGCAGTGCAGCATATAATATATTGTTGTGGGCTGGGGGTCGGTGGCAAGAACGACTGTTAGGTGGGGAAAATTATGTCGTCTCCACCAGACTCCCCGGAATTGTAGGCCGTCGCTCCGGATAATTCCGTGAGCCGCGGGTCGCAGAATCGACCGTGGTCGCCAATATCTCGACCGCGTAGCGTAGGGTTATTTGTCTAGAGCCAAAGTACCTAAGTATCCACGCAATCTCGTCCACCGGGGATCCACGCCCTCGGAACGCCTGGTTGAACCGGATTTACTCCACTGGCAGCGGTAAATTCACACTACCGACTACCGCTTTGCCACCTACCTTTCCGGCTCGTTGCAGTCGAGCGGGGCTTGCCCAGGACGTCCCAGCTATGATAGACCGATTACCGGGGATGAAACTCCGCTTATACTCAGACCCGGACCATGCTGGACCAATGTAAGAAGGGACAGAAACGGACTGGGAACATTTCTAATAAAGGTTTATTAACAGTAAAAAGACACAGGCAAGACTTAACGCGAATATGCAAGGAATATTTGCAAGGATTCAAGCACTTGCACAGTTCTACTTAAAGACGGGCCACACGCAGACACACACACAAAAAGAAAAGAAACCCAGAGTTCTTTATTGGAACCCTCCAGCCGATGAGAGAGAGACGAGTGGGGTCAGAGTTCGTGGGTACCTGGTCATCCAAGGAAGGGAGTCTCTGTAATGCAGCACTTGCTAGAGGTCGTCGGGGCACGGTCCGGGAGTTCATGCAAGACTCGTGCTCATGGTGGTGCTCGTGTGGTGAATAGTCGGGGTCAACGACTCACTCTCAACAGCCACCGCGAAAACTCGGCCGCTCCTCTCAGCCACCGTGAAAAAACTCGGCCGCTTC
This sequence comes from Eptatretus atami, assembly GCA_035128595.1. NCBI lineage: Eukaryota > Metazoa > Chordata > Myxini > Myxiniformes > Myxinidae > Eptatretus > Eptatretus atami. Next base: position 52,404,503 of record CM068952.1, read on the forward strand.
TCTCAGCCACCCTGAAACTCGGCGCTCCTCTCAGCCACCGTGAACCAACTCGGCGCTCCTCTCAGCCACCGTGAACCACTCGGCCGCTCCTCTCAGCCACCGTGAACCAACTCGGCCGCTCCTCTCAGCCACCGTGAACCAACTCGGCCGCTCTCTCAGCCACCGTGAACCAACTCGGGCCCTCCTCTTCAGCCACCGTGAAAACTATCTACCGCTCACTCCGAGAGTCTCGGAGATACATCCCCTCCCCTCACGGGGAGGGGCTTTTGGCGAAAAACACCTCGCTGTCCACCTCTAATTGGCCAGGATCCTACGGGCACAGCCTTCCTGGGCGGGATTTCGGCCATGCCGGGAGAAAGCCACCCCTCCCCTCCACGCGTGTTTGTGGAAGGTGGATGGTGGTGAAGCTGCGTCGAACATCCTCGGGAATCCGTCTCAGACAAAGGTGCGCTGTGGCCCGCGAACTGAGGGCGCAAGCGCGATGGTACCGTGGATCGCAATGGGGGATGTAAAAATAAAAGAAAGCGATTTATTAACCTAACTAAGCCGTCGCAGCGCACACATTTAATTCTCCCACTAAACAAAAAGGAAAGAGACCTGACGACACATGTACTTAATGGGATAACTGACTTTTGGGACCTGTATGTTGAATGCAAATGGTTTCCAGATCCGTAACAATATTCAATAAATCGGTAGAGTCCACAATCAATCACTTTCCTTTAACCTTCCTTCTCATCCTCCACAAGGCCTGCATCTCGTCCAATACGCCCTCGTGGACCAGCCCAACCCCCTGTAGCACTACAGGGTGGGAATGCTACTGAGGATCAAAGTCTGCTGGCATCCGCCCAAGCATCGGCATCACGAGTGTATCAACACATGACACAGACTCTTGGGTTGTATGCACAGAGGTATGGTTTCTGCGTGTTGTCCAAAAATATGAGGTGTGAGTGGAAGGGAAGGGAGAAGAGGTAGTGTTGTCATAAATTTTTGTATTCCAGCTAATTTGTGCAATTGATGTCATGTGTGTGCAGGACTTGTATGCACCCCTAAACCTCCGAACAGAATGAGTTGTAATTTGTTGGTTGTACTTTGGATGTGCCCGGGAGGGTTTTGGGTCTTTAAAAAAAAATCATCATTTTGGGGGTTCAGGAGTTGCGGTGGGGAGGGTGGAAAGGGGGGCTGACATTACAACTCAATGTAAATGTGTATTGTGTTACAAGTCCCAGCTTGTTCGAAAATATGCCAATTCTCTGTTGCAGTATAATAAAAACAAAAGTAATCATAGATGTGGGGGAAATGCGTTAAAACACAGTGTCTGTTTGTCGGACGAAATGTGTTGAAACTTGGTAGTTGTGCTCAGGGTGTGTATGGGAATGTTTGACTTTTGTGTTTATACTTTTCTATTCCCTTATATACTCTTGCTATTCCCAACTTGTGTTTATACTTTTATTTGAAACTGGGGAATTGTCATTAAAAAAATCAACCCAAAGACATCATTGATGTGTGCCAATGTACTCCGACACTGCTGAAGAGAATAACTTGAAAACTGGATGTTATTCGTGAAAAAATTAATCTAACTCGCATTAGTTGAAGAAATCATTCTAAAATGCACCAGTTCACTGTGTTATCATATTATGAAAACTATTGTCATCAAAGCAAAGCTTGTCGGTCACAAGTTATATGTTGACAGAGGCTGACTGCTCTTTCCGGTTTGTTTCAGAACTGGTTGTGTTTAGTTTGCTTTTGTTGCTTGGATGTGCCTTTTAACGTCAAAATTGATAATCTTATCCACATCTTAATATAATGGAGCTTGTGTGCATATGGCTATGCTATGCTACAGTATATATATATATATTATAATATATATATATATATATATATATATATATATTATATTATATTCTATATGTATATACAATCCTTGGAACATGATGATGAACATATGTATGTGTATATATATATTTTTGTATATGTATATACAATCCTTGGAACATGATGAGAACATATGTATATATATATATATATATATATATATATAAATATATATATATTATATATATATATATATATATACATACATATATATAGTCCAGGAGCAAGGTGACTTTTATTCAACATGGAAGGGGCAGATGTTTAAGGGTGCCACTGTTGTAGAGTAGGGTTGGCAGATCCCAGAAACCCAATTCTTAAGTTGCGCCAGTGGTGGGTGTGGTAGGTGGCCCCACCCAAATCCAAGATGGCTGTTTCGATATTGTCTGAGAGCTTAGGTATGTATTGACTAATAGGAAATCATGTATGGGGAATCATTTCATGTCATCAGATTTGACCTTGAATCAAAGGGTCAAGGTCAAACAGGCATAAAATTGACCAAAAACTGTGATATTGACCTTTATCGCATGACATTGACCTTGGATGATAATGACACCCTCTCCATTAATTGGGCATACCCAAAACTATCAGAATGCATACCAAGATCATTGGAATTGGCCTAGTATTACTTGATGTATGACAATATTGGTTTTAGCCTATATCGAAACGGCCATCTTGGATTTGGTGGCGCCACCAGCACACCCACCACTGGCGCAACTTAAGAATTGGGTTTGTGGGATCTGCCAACCCTACTCTACACCACTGGCACCCTTAAACATCTGCACCTTCTATGTGAATAAAAGTCACCTGCTCCTGCTCTAATATATATATATATATATATATATGTATATATATATATATATATGTACTGTATATGTATATATATGTAAATATGTACATATGTCTATGTATATGTATTATATATAATATATATATATGTGGATATATGTATATATATTATGTACCCAGCAGGCGTGGCATCTTTTCCCCATTGGTCTATCATGGTCCGAACGTAGAGTTATCCGGGAAGTTTCACCCCACCAATTTGCTCTTGTTAGCCGGTGCCGACTCGGCAGCTCCACTCGGCTGCATCTGATATGGTAAGTTAACTGAAATACGCATCGAGGGCATGAGAACCTCCCCTCCCCCCCTTGATGCTGCCAATCCACCAGAAACCGTCACACGCGAAGTAGTGCAAACCCTGCCAGGATTGGTGGTCCCAATCGGCACTCGTGGTTGATTAGCAACCCGCCGGCGTGCGGGGTTATCCGTGCTCGGTGGCCTCAGGACCAGGCGTTTAAGAGGGATCAGAGTGCGTCCCCTCATGACGAATCTCGAACCCCGGATCTGTTACAATATGATGACTGCTATCGACATTGCACGTGGGATGCGTTTCTGTCGAAGCTCTCACTGATTACTTGCCAATAAGCGATGAAACCTGTCTGGCATTTAGCATTGGGATTTTCATATATGTGCTCCTTGGGATTGTTTGCAACTGTAGAGGAACCCAGGTGGGGTTTGAACCAGCAAAGGTTGCTTTATGCAACTTTCTTTGGATAGAAGAGCAAGGGGTTAATTATAAAGATATCAGCCACCTGGGGATAATTGATTAGGTGAGAGCTGACTGGTTGTTCCCTCCAATTATGGGTGAGAGGTGATTGGATATATATGTGCATATATAGCCCATTTGATCATATTCATATCAGATTGTTAAAATTAAGTTAGTTCACAATCAGGGTATTCATTTTATTCAGGCATGGTGCTGTGGATATGTCCTTATAAGTGGAGCTGTTTCTGCACAATTGAACAATATCGTGTTTCATAGTTTTATAAATCGAATCTTAACGATTAGACTTAAAAAGTAGAATTTGCTATGGAAGTTAATTTAAAGAACAAGAAAAAAGCAGATTAATTATAGCTTTGTTAATTTTGCATTGCACCAAATTTGATACAAATGGTTTGACAATACAAATACCCATAGATTTGCAGAATAAAATAAAATAGATCGTGCTACATACTCTGAAAAGTTTGTCATGATAAAAACATTCCATCCTTTTATCGAGTTCTTTTCTTATTAAACCTCAAGTCATCGTTACTATTCTTTGCATCTGGTCAACCAATATTCATCAAGTTTGACTTTTGTTACTCAAGAATGGTCTTGTTCATCTTCTCTCATGTGCAGAATCTGGTTGCTGCTTGTGTTATTGGTAAGTACAACCACGTTCCTTAATAATGGTGTTTGCATCATTGTGAAGGAGTGTGGCTGAATTACTGATGCAGTGCCCCCTGTGTGGGTTAGGGCAATATTTTCGAAATTTGAATGCTGTGCCGGTGATAGCTTGTCTCCTCTTCATTGAAAGACAATCTAGGATCTTTAGTATCCTATAACTAATGCTTGCAGACAGAACAACTAGCTTAAACTCCATCTGAGGGACGGTGTATTTTGTGTCTTGGTGCCATGCACGTTAAGCACCAATCCGACAGTTTGCAATTGGACCGAAAATCAAACTCTGAGGAGACGACTCGCAGGGTAGGTATGCTACCTCTTTTCCATCCTGCTAGGATTGTGCCTTGACATATTTATAACATCAGCAAATCCACAAAATGTAATATTCGAGCAAGCCTGGCCTTCATCAAACAGGTGTGCTTTTACATCAAGCAGAATGCTAGTTTCGTAAGCTGAGCACTTCCACTTGCTCGGATACGAAGCACACAGAGCCAGCATCAAGCACAGAAAAGAACCATGTGTGACAAGATGCGACGTACGAAGGGCCCGGTCATGGTTTTCCAGCAAAACTTTTCAAAAACGACACAGCTCACACGGGAGAAAAGCTATTCACATCAGGATGTGGGGTCTAGCTTGCCTCATGGGTTTCCACCGAACTAGCTTCCACCTGGACCGAGCTTCCAGTATGAGGACGAGAACATGGCGTGCACAGAGTGTAATATTCATCCAACAATACCCTGACCCAATGAAGATGAGGTCCTTTACGTACATGTTAAGCAGGAAGTTCTCAGAGCACTTAAGCATTTCATTTTTTGGCTACATTGCTCATATCGATTGTTTTCAAACGTGTTAAGACAACTGAGTCTCACCCTGTGTTTTGTTTTGCTTTTAAGACTTCGTACCATCCATCATGGTATTTTAACC
>CM068952.1:52409532-52420906 GCA_035128595.1 Eptatretus atami
TTTTTTTTTTTAACCTGCAGTGCACATACCAGGTAGTTTATCTCCAGCAAGGCAAAACTTCTCCTGGTAATACAGTGGGTCACTGATGTTATTAATATGAGCACCAATGGTTTATAATAATACACTTCTTTTGAAAGCACATTTTCATTTCAGGGTTATGAGTTTTATCTTGTGGTTAAATACTGATAGGTATTGGAAAATTTAACCCATTGGAGTCCTTTCAAGATTGTGACCATAATAAGGAACTGTGTTTGTTTTTAAGGGAATAATAAGATTGTGATAATCATGATCGTTCTAGCTAGCAAAAAGAACTACCATGGAAGGACAAATGAGCTTCATAATGAACTCGTATTGTGATTATTCTGCAGGGCTCTTCCACCATCTGCTCAACCACTACTCGCCAGCCTCACCAGCACACGGTAAGCCCTTTCTTGATGTGGTTCTTCGTATATTTGCTGACTTGTTCTGTGGTCTCTCTCAATGTATATCTTCGCAGGGCTTGTGGTCAAATTTTGATAAATTTTCTAAAGTAGCAGCAAGTAAAACCTGATGCTTCACTGATGGGAATATTATGAGAGAGAGAGAGAGAAGAGAGAGGAGAGATATGGGGGTGAAGAAGGGGGAGTTAGGAGAGAGCGAGGTGGGGGGGGAGCGACTTCACCGCACTTGCTATACACTCCAGGAGGTAGGGGTGCAAGGATGGGGGAGCAAGGAGGGAGAAGTGGGGAGGAGGTGTTTGACTTGTATTCAGAGAGGGCCTTGAGGGAATGTGGGGTGATGGTCCCAGTGCCGCATGAGTGCAGGATTGAACGAAATGGGGTATGTCAATACAGCACGTTCAAACAGGATAGTGTGGTGGAAAAGAAATCTATTTCCATTCAGGTTCATGCATACAAAAGAGAATCTTTAATTTTGTATATATGTGGAGGAAGAACAGTCAATGATTCAATGAAGCATTCAAATGATCTTCACTAACAAGAGGCCCGAAGCAATCCCTATTGTACTCGTTTAACATCCAAATCAAGGGAGGGTGAGAAATTTGGCAATTTCTGACTGACAGGCACACGGTGAAAGTGACTGGGAAGGGCCGACAGACACAAGGTGAAAGTTTGCATTATGCATTCTCAAATTACCCAGCCTGTAACTATGCAGCGAGCAAGACCTTTTCCATCGTAAGATACAATTCTACTTTACTTGTATATTCATTTATATAACTATGGAGGTCAAAAGACTGTCGGGGAAAAGGGAAATTTTACTGACAGTTAATTTGACTCCAGTACAAAAGTAAAACCTTATTTTATAGTGTTCAATTAAAATCAACAAGTGAATACAGTTGAGAATAAATGAATATCATTATTTTTCTTCTACAATAGCAAAACCACCCGTCACTTTCAAACAGCACGCAACCATTTTTCGAGACGAGAAGGACCCGACACATGGACACACACAGGCACGCCGAGACCGAGCTCCTTTTTGGTCATCTCTTCGAGCATGACCTAATAATATGGGTGTAGATGTCCTTCGATCCGTCCGTCTGTCCGTTGCGAAAATGACGATTTTCAAATTCTATCTCCTCCGCCATTTCTCAAGCGATCTTGAATTTGATTTGGCATATGAATCTATGGGACAATATCTAAATTTTGATCGGGCCGGATTTTCGATATTCGCTTTCGTTTTCGTGTCACGTGACTTCAAAGTTGGCAAAAAATGCGAAAATGACGATTTTCATGCGAAAAACGTTCATGCAAATGACGATTTTCAAAATCTATCTCCTCCTACATTTCTCAAGCGATCTTGAATTTGATTGTGGCATATGAATCTATGGACAATATCTAAATTTGGTCGGGCCGGATTTTCGATATTCGCTTTCGTTTTCGTGTCACGTGACTTCAAAGTTGGCAAAAAATGCAAAAATGACGGTTTTCAAAATCTATCTCCTCCTACATTTCTCAAGCAATCTTGAATTTTATTGTGGCATATGAATCTATGGGACAATATCTAAATTTGGTCAGGCCGGATTTTCGATATTCGCTTTCGTTTTCGTGTCACGTGACTTCAAAGTTGGCAAAAAATGCGAAAATGACGATTTTCATGCGAAAATAACGATTTTCAAAATCTATCTCCTCCTACATTTCTCAAGCGATCTTGAATTGATTGTGGCATATAAATCTATGGGACAATATCTAAATTTTGTCAGGCCGGAATTTCGATATTCGCTTTCGTTTTACACGTCACGGTGATCAAGTTTGCAAAAACTGCCCCAGCTTCAGGAGGCTATATATTTTCTCGCAGAGATGACCGTCACTCCCGCACGGGGGTAATTTTATATATTAGATACCAGTGTGTATCATCATCTTCTATAATGAGATGTACTGTATTGCTGTATGTTTGTTGTTGTTGTTGTTTGTTTGTTTGATTTGGTCATACCTCTCAAATGAGTTTCTGTAAAGAATTGGCTATCATGACTCCACAATTGAGGCCTGTAACTGTCAGACAGGCATTTTTTTTGTTGGAATGCCAAATAAGTATTCATCAAACTCTTCAAGAGGATAGAGAACATAAACTTGTTCATATACAGTTTCTTTGACAGTGTGGAGCAGGTTCGAAGGTCTGCCTTTTGGATTCCAGTACAGCCTCAGCTGTATTACCAGGAGCAGTTTTAACAGCTAAAACCAAATTCACCAAAGCATCAGCACAAACTCAGTGACTCGACAAGTATTTAAGCCAACTGATCTACTAGTTTTACCCTATCTCCATTTTGAATTCTCTAAAATACTGGGATAGGCCTTTGGCTGGACTTGGCTCTTAGGTATACCCTGAATTGGATGAGGATTCAACAAGAGTGAAACTGGACAGTTAGTTGACTTGGAATACATCGTAATTGTTAGACAGCTGTTCACCTCCATCTCAGATCATCCGCCATCCAAAGCCATGATCTTTTCTACCCATTAACCACCTTCCACCCCCAAGCCCATCTCCATCCAAATTTCAGTCTTTCCTTCCTGAGAGTTTGCTTCTGTATCCATCTTGTCCACCCCACGTGTTCCCTCACCCCTAATTCCTCCCCAAACCCATTATTTGTCCATGTCTTCCTCTATTTTGTCCTTCAACCCTGCTGTTGGTGTTTTCCCCCACTCTTTCTACTGTTCCCTTTGTTCTGGTGCCTACTTATCCATTCTGTGTTCTAGTTCTTCCATGAGCCTTGACTTTGTTTACAAAAAAAAAAAAAAAATGGCCACAGCTGCCTTTGGGGTAAGACATGATGGGCATTTTACTTGCATGATCAGTCCTATGATCTTCCCATAGGCTGAACCTTAATCTTTGGGACAACTTGTACGTTTAAAAGGTCTTTGTTTTGTACATAAGGTTGAGGCTCATGTAAGAACTAGAACACAAAACTGTAAAACTAGAAAACACACGAGCAGTGGGGTAAAGGAACAAATGGAGGAATAATTGATGAGAATCATGAGAGTCAGGTGAGTGGTGCCGGTGGGGAGATACAGCAGGTGAACAATCAAGTATACAAGCTCAAATACAGCAAGGAGACAGAGACGAAGGAGGGAAAACCGGGGATGAAAGATTCATTGAACAAGTCAATATAAATGTAGGTGGAGGGAGACGGGAAAACACACAATAATCCTCGCTCGTTCATGAGCCTCACTCATACACACAAAAAAAAAAAATCTGGGAAGGAAAGGAAATTGTTGGCGTGGGGAGGCGAGGGTTCATGAAGGTTGTAAAGATCATGAGTTTGGATGGAGGAAGAGCTGAGGAGGAGGTGAACACCCAACTTGATGCCCTGGAAGAAAGAAATTAAATTGAAGAGACTGAGGAAGTTGGTTCCACAGGCTGGAGGAAAGAGGAACAAATGAGTGGAGCTGAGCAATGAGTCTGGATTTTGGGAGTTTCACCGGAACTGGGTTACTGACAGAATGTGTGTGCCATGAAGAAATCTAGAGGAGAAGGGAGAGAGTGTGGAAAGGGCAAAGGATGCAAAACCAGAAACGAGGCAGCAGAAGACAGGCCACTGACCTGTCTGCCATGCGAGAGTAGTAGGCCCAGAGATTCAACTTCATCGCAGGAGATTAGAATGATTTTTAAGGCCTTCAACTCCATGGCATCAATATGTGACAGGCTTACCTGAAATGTCTACTATAAAAAAAATCACCATTATGTACAATCCTGCATTATTTAAAATTAAAAGTGAGTTTAATTTGAACTCTATAATTGTATGTACAACACTGTATCTACAGTAGGCCAGTTTATACATCCTCTAGATCAGTGTTTCTCAAGGTGGGGCGTGGCAATATTTTGGTGGGGCATGAGGATTCAGAATTAATGAATCAATATATGATCGCTTTCATAGCTTTGCACTTTCAAATTTTCAACTGACAAAATTGGCTCCTCGAATCAAACAAATCTGCAGCCAGCGTCAAGGGCAGGGCTCCCATTGAAGTGAGTAGCAATTGAATAAAATTTGCAATAAAGTTTTAATAAAGCCTTTTGAATACATATGTAGTATATACCGTAGTGTCTCCAATCATGGTGGGGCGTGGGACAAAAAAGGTTGAGAAACACTGCTCTAGATGAAAGTCAAAGCTGCAGTCAGGAACCCGTGAACATCATCGTAATTTGTCTAAATATTTGAACTCTTCCAGATTGCATTCACTTGTCCCAATTTACAGACCAACCGAAGCAATAGACATCAATGCCGAGCCATCCACCGAGGTGCAAGAGGTCGATTTGGAAACGATCATCAGACAGGTAAATCTCACTTAATTTTAACCATCGTCATCTCAGGGCTTTTAAGGGCATTTACCAAATTTTCAAGCTACAAATTTCCTACAGGCCATAGCACTCCAGGAAGAATGACCCGAATCCATCTGTGAGTCATGCAATGAGCTTCCAGTTTTACACTTGCCGAGCATGGTGTGGGCATTAAAAAAAACAAAATTAAGATTCAAGTTTGACCCCATCCGAGTACGACATTATTGCTTTTGAGCAGAGCTGTCGTATTCAGATGCAGTCTTACTTGCATCTCATTAACATTGGCTTTTAATTGCTAAATTTAATTTGTTGGACAATACCATGTTACATTCATTACCAAGCGAAGAATAGCACCTGTGGATAAAAGTGTCAACGACAGGAATGCAAAAGTCTATGACTGCGAGGAATAAGTACATGAATACCTCGATAGGAAATCTGCCGTGAACCAAAATTAGTGATCAGCAATGCGTCTTTTGTAGTTGATACAAGTGATAACTAACCTTGTGATGTCATATCAGTAGCCATTTGTGGAAGAATTATTTGAGGCTTGTTTTCCGACCAGGTATCCAAGTTGCAGCGTCGGCTTCTTTCCCTGGAAGCAGAACGGGAGGTTCGCATGCAGAGAGACTCCATTCTCACCTCGCTCTCCCTTGCCCTTTGCCTCATTAACGTCTGGCTCATTCTCCGTCGCTAATCAATGGTACTTTCCTATTTCTTCCGTCGTGTACAACTCGCCCTTTGTTTTCATATTTGGAACGTGTGTGTGTGTGTTTTTGTTTGTGTATGTTACAGACTGCTTGATATACAGCTTAACCTTTGCCCTTTCATATTTTCCAACGCAGTGTTTAACCAAAATAATTAATCTTCATTGTGTTTTGGTTAAATCGGTCAAAATTCTCCGCTTTGGTCTTTATCTAATACTTTAACATCCTCTTTATTTCCGATATGGGCAAAATTTCCCATTTATTGTCCCCTCACTTTGCGCCTGATTATCGAGTATTAAATGTTCTTTATTTATGAGCATAATTTGGCTTCTTGCAGTGTGCAGACTGATGTTTTCCAAAATAATGTGTTTATATACGAACAGAAAAAGGTTCCTGTGAATCTTTGAGATCCATCTAAAATGAACGCATTGTTGTTGGTCATGTTATTACTGATTGGTGTACAGCAAATCAATGTATTTGGGTCAACAGATTTGTGCATGATGTTCGTCGAGGCCCGAAGAGAGGTGGAGTCAAAACTAATCAAATGGGCAGTATCTGGTGTAACCACCATTGGTGTTGGCAATGGTGCTTCATTGATGCCATGAGATGATTGAAAAAGCCTTGAGGTATGTTATTCCAGAGGGGTTCAAAGGCCTGCCCCAATTGGACCAACATTACTGGCTGGTTTGGAATACGTCACAATCATCGCTCCATTCCATCCCAAACATATTCTATTGGAGAAAGATCAGGTGAAACAGCAGACCAAGGCATTGTTGCAATGTTCTTTCGTGCTTGGAAATCTTCGACTAAATGTGCGACATGTGGATGCACGTTATCCGGATCTTACATCCATGAGCCTGCAGGAATGGAAGGACATTGCATCAGATAACTTTGTGTCTGTACCGCACACAAATTGCCATTGATCACTTCAAGCTGGGTTCTATGAGAGCTGTGATACCTCCCCAAACCATCACACTTCTGCTGCTAAACCGTGAACGTTACAAAACACAGGAATCGGTGTAGCGTTCTCCGACACGCCAATACACTCTATAACGGCCATCACTGCTGTCAATATGGAACCTGGACTCATCTGCAAACAGAACTGCAGCCCAATCTTGAATCCTGAACTGACTATGTTGTTTACACCATGCTGGTCATGCATTACGATGGCGTTGCAAGAAACGATGACGTACTGCTGGGTGTCATGGCCATATGGTATGCTCTCCAAACCTATCCTTTACAGTCGTGGCACTGACTGGACTCAACCCAGTAATGCTTCTGGCTATCAAAGCTGCAGTCAGGAACCCATTTGAAGTGCACCAAATGGATGTGGTTATCTTGAAGATGTGATGTTGCATGGAGTCGCCTTGAATGTGGTCTGTATCTGGTGTTTCCAGATTGTCGATAACGCCTCCAGTTTGACTATTGCTTCAGCAAACATCAAAACACGTAGCAATGAGGTTGTGCCAACTCGGATCTCAGGTGTGCTGATGGCACTAGATGCTCATTTTCAGAAAGGGGGGGGGGCATCCAGATAATGACGCTGAAAATTCACCAAATGTGTGAAACAGGCAGGGAGACGCCAAAGAATCGGACTGTTGCAAATAGCTGAAAACCACGCGTAGCAATATCACGTGACTAAAATGTGTGCAGTGAATCGTCCATGCAATTGTCAGATGGTCATGGAAACCCAAGAGGATATCCAAGCAAATGTTTCCTGAAAATTATTAAATTAGGCCACTCATCAATATAATTCTCTGACGATTTACCGTGCACAGGAACATTTTAATGCTGGTATGTGTACCTATATTGGTAATGGGCGTCCACAACCATCCTCGACCAATGTTGTGGAACGTCGACCGAAGCCCTCGTTTTTTCACCTTTATTCGCTTTTAAATGTTTCCTCCGCAACCGCTTGAGTGACAAAACTTTTAACATAGGAGTGTCTACCCATGGAGAACTTTAAACAAAGTTACATGATGATTGGATGTAAATTGCGGTCTGCATTCCAAAAGTCTCACTCACTCGGACTAACAATTGAGCCTGGTGTTGGCTTAGTGGTTAGGGTGGCGGCTTGGGATTCCAGGGTCCTGAGTTCAAGCCCCGTTGGCTGCTGAATTAACACCAGGGGGTTGACTCAGCCTGTCATCCCTCCGAGGTCGGCGAAATGAGTACGAGTGTACTGGTCCCGGTGTATGCCCCGGTTAGAATAGGTGTACCATATCTCTGTGTGTCGTAAGAGGCGACCAGGGTTGGCGTCAGGAAGGGCATCCGGCCATAAAACATTGCCTCAAGAAAAAGCCCAACCCCTGCACAGCAGGGAAAAATGGCTGTAAAAACGGTCATTTTATTACTCCGACTAACAATTATATCTCGAGGTTCAGCTTTTAATCTAACAAGTAATAACTCGTCTTCCTGCCTAATAACCTTTATGATGCATTTAGCAATGAATCCATCAAGCAACATGGCAACACCTCTGATTTTCTTGTCCTCCACCATAAATTACTCTGTCAATCACCTTCCTCTTTCCATAAAACCTCAATTCCTGTTTTAATTTTATTTCAATACAAAATCGAGGCTCATGGAAGAGAGGAAGGAAAAAAAACAACATCCACAGTGGGGCACGCAGGGGAACAAGCAGGACAAACTAACATTATATTCTCATGCTTTCCAGCTCTGTTTATCCATTCCTTGTTCTGATCTCAGACATCTTTTTGCATCTTCTTGCAAGAATTTGACAAGTTTCTGAGATCCCTTTTGCTACCTCCTTTGCTCATCAGGGCACCCACGCCTAGTGCGAAGCAGGGTTAAGCAATTGATTCACTCTTTATGTCTATCATTCTATTTATATGATCGAGGAGCAACTTGATTTCCTCCACCACCGAAGGTGAAGGAGGTTATGTTTTCACCCCTTTGTTTGGTTGTTTGTCTGTGTGCAGGATATCTCAAAATGTTGTGGACGGATTCGGATGAAATTTTGTGGACACGTTGGGTGTGTGACAAGGAAGAATTGATTAAATTTTGGTGAAGATCCGAATCCGGATCTGGATACGATAATTATTTAATTTTTAAAGTGATTCTTCACCATTGCGTAAGAGATCGGGCCAAAAACGACATAGTTCTGTACAAGTCTGAAGACGACGATGGTTCAGGAGCAGTATTTGACGATTTAGATTGTTTCAGAAGTCAAGGATGAGACAATGTGATCTTCAGCAGATTTGCACGAAAATATCTTCATAAACGTGTAGCTACACCAGAAGGTCCAAAAGTAAAAACAGAAATCAACTAGAACTTAAGACAGCCTCGTTATATGGCATGGAAACGGATGGAAGCCATGGAAGGTACCCCTCGCTGCGATGCATTCCACACAGACCAAGGATATAAACATTCAATTTTCACAAAACTTGATGCAACTGAGTGTTAATCAACTTTAGCGATTGAAAAGTGAAAACAATTTAAATTGAACTTAAAATAGCCACGTGAAGCCATGTTGAAGTCAGCGGACCTCGTGTTACCCAATAAACATGGCCAGACGACAGAGGTCACAAGAAACTAGTTGGTCAAATTAAATCTTCTTAATAATCCCGATGAAACCCATTATGCATTATAGCCATTCGACCAGTCATTTTGCACTTGATGACCCTGTAACCTTGACCCGAGGTGAAAATGCGAAAAAGGGCTCAGACTATCTATAGAGAGCAACTAGTATCATCATCGTGTCAGGTTGGAACTCAATCGGCCGAGACGTCTCGGAGAGATAGAAAAATAAAAATTGTTGACGGACGCGACGGATCTGAGGACATCGAACGTTATATTAGGTCAGCTCGCTGACCTAACAAGGGCACTCAGTAGAGCGCATATCTCCACCACTCAATGCCTCATCCACGAGAACATATCGGGCCCAATACATTTTTGAACTAGAGGGGGAGCACTCGGTAGAGTGCAAAACTCCGCCGCCAATACTGCTAGGTCACTCATGGAACCTGATATCCTATTCATTCAATTGACGTCAACAGTGCTCACAGCGTTATAGTTTGCAACTTCCCTTTTACATACTCAATTCATTCGTCATAACTAGATTCCTTGAGACAGAAATTGATTTTACGTGGGTATATCCACCTGAAGTCCAAAATCAGCCGCAATTAAATTTTGGCATGTTTTTGTTGGAAATCACTTATAACATGTAGAAATGCAAAAAAAAAAAATCGAAATTTGTTGAAAAAAAATTTGCAAAATTTTTTTTTTTGTGGGGGGGGGTGGAAATCACTTAAAACATGTAGAAATGCAAAAAAAAAAATTCAAATATTTTTCAAATTGGCCGCCATAGCGGCCATATTGGATTTTGGACCAAGTCCAAAATCTAATGGCATGATCCTTGGACCAGACCTAACCCCCCCACCAAGTTTCGTCGAAATCCGTCGAGGAGTTTTTCCGTAATACTTTAACAAACAAACAAACAAACAAACAGAAAGGGTGGAAAACAGTAACCTCTCCATCTTCGATGGCGGAGGTTAAATATCATGTTATTGGTTCACGAAAAAATGTGACCACTATATTCGTTATTGTGTGTTTGTCTGTCTGTCCCGAGCATAGCTCCGTGGGTTTTGATCCGATCTATAAAATTTTGGTGGGAGGTTTATATCATGATCTAGTTGTGTTTTCCTGAGAATGGGCATGCTGCGCCCATTATGGGCAGAGCCACGCCCAAAAAACGTGCTTTTAGGGGGTAGCTGATTTCAATTTGCATCTTCTCCTATGGGGTTTGTCGAATCTGACAGGGGTTTCGGTATTTGGTTAGCCCAATGGCACCTGCATAGCCCAACGGAGCTCGATTTGTCATTTTCGTCACAAGGTCACGAACTTAGAAAATTGCGAATTTTGACATAAAAAATTATCTTCTCCGAGGGGTTTGTCAAATCTGGCAGGGGTTTCGGTATTTGGTTAGCCCAATGGCACCTGCATAGCCCCACGGAGCTCGATTTTTAATTTTCGTCCCAAGGTCAAGGTCACGAACTTAGAAAATTGCGAATTGTGTTTTTAGGGGGTAGCCGATTTCAATTTGCATCTTCTCCTAGGGGTTGTCGAATCTGGCAGGGGTTTCGGTATTTGGTTAGCTCAATGGCACCTGCATAGCCCCACGGAGCTTGATTTTTCATTTTCGTCCCAAGGTCAAGGTCACGAACTTAGAAAATTGCGAATTTTGACAAAAATCCATCTTCTCCGAGGGTTTGTCGAATCTGGCAGAGGTTTCGGTATTTCGTTAGCCCAATTGCACCTGCATAGCCCACGGAGCTCGATTTTTCATTTTCGTCCCAAGGTCAAGGTCACAAGGTCACGAACTTAGAAAATTTCGAATTTTGACATAAAAATCATACGACCGCCAAAACTTTGAGAGCGAGGATGACAATATTTTTTATGCATAATCTTGAGGTCATTCCCCACCTAAAGTCTTGAAACTATTTTTCTCTATCTCGAACACCTTGCCCGTGGCGCCCCCTTCAAGTTGTTTTTACGCTGATTTCATCAAAGTATGGATAATCCGAGGAGTCGAAATGCCATATAGCCTATATGACGTTATATTGTTCCTGGAATGTTCCACAGGAAGTTTTGCACCAAAGGTCATAATCCTTCACCTTTGACCTTTGAAGTTCACAAAGGTCAAATTTTCAAAGTTTGGGAATCGAACTGGGTTTCGACCTTCGACGAACTAACTCCAATAAGCTATAGCACGTATCCTGTTTCCTTATTTAAATGTCCACAACATTGTTTTGTGACCTTTAAAGGTGATGCAAAGGTCAAATTTTAAAGTTGTTGAACGAAACCGGGTTTTCGACATTTTGCAGCTAATAACCTGTCACTCGTACCACATCATTGATCATTTTTATAACTTGGTTAAACATCAA
>CM068952.1:52433293-52447273 GCA_035128595.1 Eptatretus atami
CAGACAGGGACGGATGGAAAACAGCATCCTGGTTGCCATGGCAACCACTTTAGACGACGAACGAATGTCACGACACTCCGTCTCCACAGTCTGTACCTAGGTACCAAATATGAAACGTGAAAGTTTAAAACTTTGGGAGTTAGAGTGCAGACAGGAACGGACAGACAGACAGACACGGACGGACGACCACATAATACGCCCGATATATATATATATCGGGTGTATAAAAAAAGTGTGGTAGATAAAACATTAGAAAGAAGAAAAATAACTTGCACCAAAAACTTTAACATTTTCACGCTGACGCTCACGCTCACGCCGGGGTTATCGCTATAGCTCTCTGTTCTTCGAACAGGCGAGCTAACCAGAGTTGGTGTCAAAGCCACGCAATGCTCGCCTGTTTATACATTTATCGTTTTAAGACGTCTAATAATTAATATTTTTTATAATTCTCTGACAATTTTTTTTGGGGGGGGGGGGGGGGTTGAAATCACTTAAAACATGTAGAAATGCAAAAAAAAAAATTTTTCTCTAACAATTTTTTGGGGGGGGGGGGTTGGAAATCACTTAAAACATGTAGAAATGCAAAAAAAAAAAAAAACATTTCTCTTAATTTTTTTTTGGGGGGGGGACCAAGTCCAAAATCTAATGCATGATCCTGACCATACCTAACCCCCCCCACCAAGTTTCGTCGAAATCCTAATCACTTAAAACATGTAGAAATGCAAAAAAAAGAAATCGAAATTTTGTTGAAAAAAAAGTTGCAAAAATTTTTTTTTCTCTAACAATTTTTTTTTGGGGGGGTTGGAAATCACTTAAAACATGTAGAAATGCAAAAAAAAAGTATTGTTTTTCTCTAACTTTTTTGGGGGGGGGGGGTTGAAATCACTTAAAACATGTAGAAATGCAAAAAAAAAAAATTTTTTTCTCTAACTTTTTTTTTGGGGGGGGGGGGTTGAAATCACTTAAAACATGAGAAATGCAAAAAAAAGAAATCGAAATTTTGTTGAAAAAAAGTTGCAAAAATATTTTTTTATCTAAATTTTGTTTGGGGGGGGGGACCAAGTCCAAAATCTAATGGCATGATCCTTGGACCATACCTAACCCCCCCCCCACCAAGTTCGTCGAAATCCTAATCACTTAAACATGTAGAAATGCAAAAAAAAGAAATCAAATTTTGTTGAAAAAAAATTGCAAATTTTTTTTTTTCTCTAACAATTTTTTTTGGGGGGGGGTTGGAAATCACTTAAAACATGTAGAAATGCAAAAAAAAGTATTGTTTTCTCTAACTTTTTTGGGGGGGGGGTTGGAAATCACTTAAAACATGTAGAAATGCAAAAAAAAAATTTTTTTTCTCTAACAATTTTTTTTTGGTGGGGGGTTTGGAAATCACTTTAAACATGTAGAAATGCAAAAAATGAAATCGAAATTTGTTGAAAAAAGTTGCAAAAATATTTTTTTATCTAAATTTTTTTTTGGGGGGGGTGGAAATCACTTAAAACATGTAGAAATGCCAAAAAAAAAAAATTCTCTAACAATTTTTTTTTGGGGGGGGGGACCAAGTCCAAAATCTAATGGCATGAACCTTAGACCATACCTAACCCCCCCCCCCCACCAAGTTTCGTCTAAATCCGTCGAGGAGTTTTTCCGTAATACAAAAAATTTAACATTTTCACGCTGACGCTGACGCTCACGCCGGGGTATCGCTATAGCTCTCTGTTTCTTCGAACAGGCGAGCTAAAAACTGGAATGACAGTTTATAGCTGGGTCAGGATTCAAACCCAGGCTCTTGAAGGCTTAGAAGCAACAGTGCACACCTCAAGGATGATGATGATGTAACAGAATGAAAAGAACAGTAGAAACAGGAGAGGTGGAAGGGACACAGCAACAGCAGGGTTTGATGGTCAAAATAGAGGAAGACGTGGAGGGATAAAGGACATGGCGAAGAATGAGAGCAAGGGGAGGAAACTGAGCGAACAAGATGGTTACAGCTGCAAACTTTAAATCAGAGGTGGAAGGAAAAACTGGAAATCCAGAAAGACGTGGCTCTGCAGAAACCTGGAGGAGAGGAACAGAACACAGAAAGTGCAAGACCAGAAAAATGGTGGTGAGAAGACAGAGACCACCGGCATGTCTTTGATGTGAAAATGATAGGCACAGAGACGCAGAGATTCAAATGACTTTCACATCCCTGGACTTCATGGCGTCAAGCTGAACAAGGTGTGATGCAGGGGTACTAGCTTAGAAGGGTGAGCACTACTCCATCAAGATGCAGACGTGTCAAGGAGACTGCAGGATGGAAGGTGCCCCATCTGCACCTGCCTTTTGGAGGTCATCAATTTCCTTTGAAGGCTGCTGACATTATCACTCATTTCCTTGTACATCACATGTGTTTGTACATCACCTTCATAGTTCAATTTCCTTGTACATCACCATTACCCACTGATCACTTTTTGATGCTGCTGTTGGTACCCACATGATGCAACCACAGTTAACCCCAATCAACAAAGATGATTCAAACTCTTTCCATCAACAACCTGCAGAGTGATCCTCCAGTATGTGCCTGGGTGCTTGCAGATTGCTTTTGCCAAAACAAAAACCTGTGTTGGTTCTGCTTCTTCTTCTTCTTGCATATGGCAGCTATCATTTCTTGGAAGCACAACTGTCGCTGATGCAGTGCCCCTCTACCAGTGCACACTGGTACTCATTTCACCGACCTCAGAAGGATGACAGGCTGAGTCAACCCCCTGGTGTATTAATTCAGCAGCCAACAGGGCTTGAACTCAGGACCCGAGGATCCCAAGCCACCACCCCAACCACTAAGCCAACACCAGGCTCTGTTGGTTCTGCTGTATCCGAAGTACAATTACAGGCGCTACAGAAAAAGATCAGTAAAAATGTCGCAAGACGTGTACAGTATATATATATATAATGTATTTATTTCCCTGTGGTGAAATACACTGCATAGATCTGTAAGATACAAAGAAAAATAGATTTCAACTTGCATTAGTGTTCTTAATTCAAGGATCTAACAAATGCCACATATCTGGGACTTTTGGTTTCATGTCTCAATTAGCACATGATAATCAAACTGTCACATTCTATGTAACCTCACGTGCATGTATGTGATCCCTTTACTTTGTGGATATGCTTTCCTATTGTGAGCTTGAGATCTTGCTTACTATTAAAATGTTTTTCATCCGTGTTATGGAATGCAGCGATTACCACATGACACTATCTGTTTAAAAAAACAAAACAAGAAGAAGAGAAAAGCAGGACAAAGTGCTTGTGTTCTTAGAACTGAAATACAAGGAATCCCAGTAGCAAGAATGATGGAAATGTTCTCATGGAGCTATACTGTACATGTTACGCTCCACAGTTTACCCAAACCCAACATGTCCAATTTGATTGCTGCATCTTGCTAATGGTTAATGTCCTTGCTGAAGTTCTTCAATTGCAAAGCTGTTGAACTCACGATTAGCTTATCTGGCAGAACTCTGAAGATCCGAGCAACGGGCGAAGCGTGTACTCGTGTCGAACAACTTCATCCATTTGATCGGTAGTTTGGGAGCACGTTGGAGATATGAAACAAGGCAGCTGTATCCCACAGGCTCCACCGGTGAGGCCTAAACTAGTTCAGGCCAGATTTGGGGACATTAATAAACATAACAAATGCTGGAATGGATGTTTGATTTATCTCGAGCAATTAAACTGATGGAAAGCAACTAATTATCTTCGATACAGACCATGACTGCAGTCCCCCAAGATGTGTGTATGGTTAATGTCCCAATAACCTCACCAATACATTTGGGGAGGGGGGGCAAACGGATGCAACTCTCATGCCCATTAGTATAGGCATACGCATTTGCAGCAGATTCACCTCAACCAGCCAAATCACAACAAACCAACCTGATTCACCTCTTTCACACTTCTGTTAACAGTAGACATGGAGTTTGGTTCTTGCTCAAATTAGTTCAGCACAAGAAAGCGGACATGACAAGCGATAGCTTCTTGACTACTCCATTGCTATCCTTAACCACCCCCTATTTTGCGTGATCCACGTCACATGTCCACAATGATCGAATTATATGCGTGTCATTTTCAACATTCCATTTCAAGTGGTGACATTTATACATTGTACAGATAAGGTATCCATATAGTGAATTAATTATGCATAGTGTCTTAAAAAAAAAATCAAGAATGAAAAAGCCTCAGTTTACCATGGCATAATTGTACATAATTGTACTATTTCAGATCATTTGACTGTTGCACAGCGCAGCTACCAGCATTTACACCTCATGCACCGCCACAAATCTGCACACCAGCACGCAGGCGGATTTGTCCGGCCAACCGTTTTGTGGAGGCGATTATAAAACAGAATGGCAGTTTGGTTATACCTGCCCCACAGGAGCAAATGTCCATCGCTCTTGCAGCTGTCCCATTTAGAAGAGGGATGTTGAAAGAAAGGGAAAAATAATTAAAAAAAACAAAACTGTCACACAACTCCCCTGCAACACAGTTTGGTTGCAGTATCCTGGAAGTGGTTTGTGCAAACGCATTTTGCGTGAGGTCAAAGTAACTCGCCGTTCCTTTTGTCAGAAACCTATTGACATCGGACAAAGACTTCAATTTTATATCCTTCAGCTCGGACACACGGGCCGATTTGATTTCCACTGCAAATTGCACATGAAACGGCAACCGTTCTGAGCTGCGGTTGGTATTTTGTCGATGGAATTGCAAAGCATATTTACAGAACGCCCTCGTGCCTTTTGCTCCAAAAGTAGATTGCAGCCATTGTGTGCGCACATTTCCACACGAACCAGACCTTCGATGATCCTTCCCTTTGGTCTTCGTCATTAAGTAAACATTGCCAGGAAGCACTGAAAACAAGAAAGATAAATCTTGGAGTTGCAGTGCTTTGGACTGATAAGCCCCAGCATTGCAGTGTTGCTTGCTCCCCACCCCCTCCCCACCAAGCAGTTCCAAGAGGGGCTTCCCACACCAGGGGGTCTTGCTGCACCGTTGGTTCAGTCCGACATTTGAAAACGCAGCCTTTTTGTGCCTAATCTGCTAAAGATCAGCTTTTCCTTTTTCATTCACCATATCGTAATTGAAAGGATTGCAACGGATCACAACTGTCCTTAAGAAAGATCAGTGGATACCAGGAACAAGTAATCATGTCCAACCGTGGACTTGCTCTCCACAAGAACTCTTCGCACAAACTCTTTTGCCTTTCATCAGGTAGACAAAATTCCCGATGCAAACCAGACCTCACTATGTAAATAAAAGTTTTGAATAACAAGACAAAGATTAAAACGATAGACAAGAAGCAGCAACAAGTGCTTCCTCAACCTACTGGCTCAGTAACAATATTCACATCGGTAAGGTTGATTCCACAACCAAACATTTGTGGTAAACATAACAGCCACAGCACAGCAATCCTTTTCACCTGCTTTGAATGCCACCACCAAAACAAACACCTTTCATCATTCACCAGAATTAATCATGAGAATTCAGAACAACACCTTTGTGACAACCTCACAACCCATCAAACTGTTGATGCGCAATGTCAAGCCGCTCAGCCACAGAGCGGAAGAACCCTGCCTGTTGCTCGAGCAGCGTGCGTGTCATGTCCGCTCCGTCACGCACGCGGCTACTGTGGAAGGCGTTCATCTCGGCGAGGACAGCGTACGAAACGACTCGATTGCGTTCGCTCACGCGCCACGCTTCTG
This sequence comes from Eptatretus atami, assembly GCA_035128595.1. NCBI lineage: Eukaryota > Metazoa > Chordata > Myxini > Myxiniformes > Myxinidae > Eptatretus > Eptatretus atami. Next base: position 52,439,023 of record CM068952.1, read on the forward strand.
CTGCTGACATCTTTCCCTCGTCGGCGAGACGCTGAGATTCGCGAGCCTTGGTCACCGCACCTGGCCAGACAAGGAAAAGCAACTTGCAATAATTTGTACAATTTTCACCACCGACTCTGCAACTTTGGTATAAACAACAACATTGACGATTTCATCCTTTCGACACCTTGCTGCACCCATTCAAAACCCAAACATTTAATCACATTTTCTCCTCTGACTCCTTCCAAGCTACTGCTGCTTGCTACTTTCACACAACACACATTCCACTATTTCAACATCATCATCATAGTGTGAAATTAATCACCACTAATACACATCCATTCCCTTTTACCACTCACACCTTAAATGTACCCTTTTTAACATGCCTGCCTGAAGTCAAACTAAACTTTTGAGAAGACAATAAAACCCATCGCACCTTTCTGCACATGCAATATGTCCGAAAAGTTGGCGAGCAATCCTTGGTAGAGGCCCAAGACATCGAGTAATGGCAACAAGTCATTTTCGGGCTGCGCTGCAAATGTGTCCCCAAGTTCAACATATGTGTTTCCCGCAAAAGTCAAGGCTTGCGTGAGTTGCTCAGTCCCATGCCCGCTGTCCATTTCAAAAGCCTGGCCCATCGAGCGCAGCGCGTTGCCCATCCGATGGAACTCTCGTTTAAAAGTGGCGCGGTGCTTGCGAGTAAGGTCCTGGGCTGTTTGCGACAGTTGCAGCACCGAGTCGTCCATCTTTTTGGAGAAAGCCTTAAAATAAAAATAAAGGAAAAGAAAAATGCTTTTGCTTTTCTTCAAAAAAAGGTCGGCAATAGATTATTTGAAGCATGAATGCAATGGTGTTACGTCTGGGCAACCAGCATGTTTTGTTTTTTTTAACTTTGTACAATTAGCCATTGGCTAAAGCAAACAATTTCAACCTGTTCAAGCAATCACATTAAGCAAGTTTCTGCCACTTTACCTTTCCAGGATTAAATCAGTCTTTTTGTTCAAAGGAGTAACACTGCAGGTACACTCACCTTGAAGGCCTCCATCTTCGCATCTACTTGGCTGGGCACGAGTTGAGCATTTGGTGTGCGCACCGTTTGGAAGAAGTTTGCACCGGTGAGGTCGTCCCGTTCGGCACGGCGCTTGCCCTCCTTCCATGCCCTCTCGTCACCACTCGTCAGAAAGTGATGAAAGGCAACAGATTGAGACAGGATCGGGTGCGCAGCAGTGTACACCAGCCACAAGGCCAAGCCACGTCGGCGCTTGCGGATGAAGTCGGCCTCGAAACGCCCGGTCGCCTGTTTCTCGGGTAGCTGTGGTATGCATACGATAGGAAACTTCTCCACAAGACGTGCGTGCAGCCAGTCAAAATGCTTGTATCGCCGACTGACCTGCAGGTCATGGCAACATAAAAACAAGAGCGCAAGTGAGCACAATATACGCCCGAACAAGAAGGTATATCCAGAATTGTGCTACTACATGGAAAAACAGCAACCACTGTTAGATTACGAACATATGTCCGCGCGACACACCGTCTCACACAGTCGTGTACCTATGTACCAAATATGAAACGTGAAGTTGAAAACTACTTACCTCACTTCCAATTATTAAAAAACCTCACTGCCATGCGTATTAAAAAACACCTCGATGCCAGGTATTAAAAACACTCACCCCAATTATTAAAAACACCTCCACTGCCATGGTATTAAAAAAACACTCACCCCACATTATTAAATTACCATCAGAGATGGGGAATCCCACGCCATTTGAATAAAAAGGTCATACATATTCCAGATAATGAGGGAGTGTGAATTGGAAACAAGAACCATTTGGTCATCATCTCAAAAAGTTCCCCAGGGGTGAGGAACGTAGTAACACAAAATGATTGAATAGATTAATTGGTTTCGCATTTATAACAAACAATTTTTTTCAAGATGGCCGCCCCAGTCGGCCATCTTGGATCCGGCACACCCAAATCAATGGTTCTGTAGTTGTATGGGCAGGGGGGTGGCGAGCTGGCTAAGAGTGGTTTGGTTGGTCACGTGTCCGCCGAGGCATAAAGGTTGGTTCGCCCGCTTGGGGCGCGTAGTCTGCTGTGGTAGCGCGCTTTCGGGATACGCAATAAACAGAGTTTACAGAGCTCACGACTCTACGAGCTCAACTTGCTCCCGAGCCTACACCAGTTACACAGTAGTACACAGCAGTGTATTTACAGCAAGTACAAACAACAGTGGCGACGAGGATGGGATCAACGCGTTACTTATTCAGTGGTGCGGTCGTTAAACGGAGCATTAGATGCGCGCACACGGAACAAGCCGGATATCGTCACCGTCGCTGCGAGTTCACGGAGGTTGGACAACGGGACGGTTTGAGGGATTTCACGCGGCTCGCGCGGGACGAGTTCGACACCTAGGCGAGGAGGCCCAGGGGAGCGCATCCGCCGCACGCACAAGTTTGGCACGTCCGCGTGTTCAAGCAGAGATGTGAAACAACGCAAGTGCTGCTCGAGAGTTCGTTTTATTCCCACTTCTTGGAGTTCTCGTTTTATTCTGCTTTACCAAGCCTCGAGATATGGTTTTCTGCAATGCCAGGTAAAGGACGAGGACATTGGGTTCAGCTGCAGACGCGGCAAAGGTGCTCGACGCGCGCTGGGTGTCCGGAGCCTCGAGGGCAGTGCGCGGCGGGGGCCTCCAGGTCAGCACGGCCGCACCACGACTTCCGTTACGGGTCGTGACCAGAAGTTACACTGCGGTTCAGTCAGACGGCAGCCTGAAGCTCAGGGACATCGACCGGTGTGTGTGCTGAGTGTATTGGGGGGCCAATCCATAACGGTCTTGGTGGGAAGGTGCGGGTCGCCCCAGCTACCCTGGGTGCGGTCTACAGTCGGATGGCGATCCCGGCGACCCGGAGCTGGGAGGTGCAGTCAATGTTAAGCCTGTTGCAGTGGGTACGGAGGTGACAAGACCTATGACAGAGTGGGGTTGAGGTGAACGGACCACTCTGTCGTGTTCCAAATTGATACCGACGGGGCCGGAGTGTCGATAGGTCGATTATGGCGAAGACCGCCGTGACTCCGTGGTCTTCACTCTGGTCAAGGCGACCTTTTCGCTTACATGTGACAGCCGGCGAAGCGGTTGACACTTGCGTGTGACAGACCGTCTGCGGTGGGGTCTACCGAAGGCTAGAGCGCCCGCTCCATGTGTTTGTGGTGACGAGGGGAGGGGCGCCCTGTTGGGCCGAGACTGGCTGGCTAGCACTCACGCTGACTGAGATGGCGTTCAGCCAGTGGCTTGAGCGTCTCGGGCCCGGGCCAGCTCGTGCTAACGGCTTGAGGAGGGTGGTGCCCGTTTCAGAGTTTCGTACCTCCGGCTGCACCTGTGCCTCCTTCGGGCATCCATACCTCCGTTTGGACCGGACTTCCCTCGAGACCCGAGGGTTGAGGTTCTGCGGCGGGGCCGCGACGGTGCAACAGGTTTTGCATTCATGTGCTTCCTGCGTCTATGAGATGACCTTCGTCCGAGTCAAACAACCGGGTTGTCGGTGTCGGCCTGACCGGTCGCAGGATGGGCTGGTGAAGTCGGCTCATGCAGGCCGTGAACGTCAGTGTCGTTCACTCCACGGTTTTCCGGAGGGAAATGTGGAGCAATCCGCGGTCGCGTTCAAGAACGTTTTGGAGCGCGACCGTCGATGGTCTTCGTTTCGGCGGCGATGGGGTTCGGCCAGCGTTCGTCTCGACGTCGTGACGGTCAGAAGCTGGGACACTGCAGGTTCATAAATTGCTAATTGGTTGTGGTGTTACGATTTCGCGGCACGAGTGATTCAACTTGGCGTTAATAAAGCAAATTGGGACGGGCCGCGGATGGGTGCATGATGTGTTGGTGTGGGATCATCGTATGATGATCGATATGTCTCTCATATGATGATCGATATGTTCGTATGATGATCGATATGTTCGGTATGATGACATTATGTTCGGTGGTGATGGATGGTATGGTCGGTAATGATGTTAAGTACTCGTGGGCATTCGTGAAAAATAAAGAGGTCTGTCCAAACCTCCAGGTGACTGGGCAGTTCGCGTTCGTCTGATGCTCGTGTGTGGGGATTATAATTGGAAACGCGCTGTACGTGGTATGCAAACGATGTTTCTGTTGCCCTTAGTGATGTTGCGATGGACGATGTCTTGGATCTGTCTGTGCGCGGTCTTGGTGGCCAGGTGCCAGGGCAAGTTTGCTGTTAGCGTCTGCGCCGAGTGGGCGCAACCCTCGAATGCTTGCAAGGTAGCCACTCTGGCGCCTGGGGGCTTGGCAGACGCAGGGTGTTTTACCTGATTCGGTCCTGGTCTGAGGGAGATGTGCAACTTGTCGACCGGGGAGCGTTTGATGTGCCAGGGGGAGGTTCGCTTTGGGGGTGTCACCTCGACCTCGCGGATAGCGTTGAGCATGAGCGCCTGGGGGCGCTTCGCTGCGCTAGTGAACTGTTGCTTCCCAGACTTGCTCTTATATCTTTAACACGGCAGGGTTTTTTTTGTGGTCTGCACCATCATTGGTTCGGTCGCTGCAGCTCGGTACTCGAGCTCTGTCCACTGCATTTTGAATTCAACTAACGGATGATGATGTGCCAGGTAAAACAACGCAATTGTGTGTGGATGTGTGCCGGATGAAGCCGGTTTTTTTTTGTTTTGGTAATAGTTATGCTTGCTTACTTGGACTTATCGTCGTGACTGGCTGCCATTTGTTTGTTACCTTTTTGTGCGCGAGTTGCTTTCTGTATGCGTAGTCGCCAATGCTCCTTTGATTATTATCATTTTAAATCATTGTTTTGTTTAGTGGGGAAGATGGTAGTGTATGGGCAGGGGAGCGTGGCGAGGCGTGGCAGATGTTTGGTGGTCACGTTGTCCGGCAGGCCATAAAAGGTGTCGGCCGCTTGGGGGCGGCGTAGTTCTGGCTTGGTGGTAGCGCGCTTTCGGGGAATAAGCGCAATAACGAGTTACAGCAGCCTCACGACTCTACGAGCCTCAACTGCTCCCTGAGCCCTACACAGTTACACAGTAGTAAGCAGCATGTACCACAGTACCAACAGTTCTTCCTTTCCAGTGGTACATGTGTGACTCAATTCAAATCGATATGCATAAATACGTTTTTTTTCAAGATGGCCGCCCCACGTACGGCCATCTATTGATCCGGACCACCGCGAAACCAATTAGGTTCTTCTCTTTTCAGGTGGTACATGTTACCCGAATTTCAAATCGATATGCGGGAACAGTTAATGTTATCGCACTCATAGCTATAAATGTTGACGCGCCCAGTCGGCCATAGCTTGGATCTGGCACGCCAAAACTCAATAGGGTTCTCCTTTTTCAGGTGGTACATGTGTGACTCAATTTCAAATCGATATGGCGGAAAACCTTTTTATTCAGATAGGCCCCCCATTCGGCCATCTTGGATCGGCCACGCCCAAAATAATGGGTTCTCCTTTTCAGGTGGACGATGTGTGCGCCAAGATTTCATTGATTTATGGCCGAAAAAACATTTTTCAAGATGGCCGCCCCAGCCGGGCATCTTGGATCGGCCACGCCCAAATCAATAGGGTCTTCTTCTTTTCAGGTGGAACATGTGTGACTCAAATTTCAATCGATACTGGCAAAAAACATTTTTTTCAAGATGGCCGCCAGTCGGCCATCTTGGGATCCGGCCACGCCGCAAAAAATCAATTAGGGTTCTTTCCTTATCAGGTGGTACATGTGTGACCAGAATTCAAATCGATATGGGAAACAGTTTATGCATTGATCGCACTCACACTATAAATTTGACGCGCGCCCCAAGTCGGCATCTTGGATCCGGCCACACCAAAATCAATAGGGTTCTTCCTTTTCATGGTGGGTAACATGTGTGACCCAAATTTCAAATCGATACTGGCGAAAAAACATTTTTGTCAGATGGCCGCCAGTCGCCATTGATCCGCACGCCCAAAATCAAATAGGGTTCTCCTTTCCGGTGGTTACATTTGGCTTCAAATTAAATCGAATGACGACAGTTTATGAGTTATCGCATCGACAGCTATAAATGTTTGGACGGCCGGACGGACGGTACGCGACAGCCGGACGCCCTGAGGTGACACAATATCCCCTTCGCCACGCGGCGGGGGTGAAAAACAACCTCACCGCCATGGTGTTAAAAACACCTCACTGCCACATTATTAAAAACACCTCACTGCCACATTATTAAAAACACCTCACTGCCACATATTAAAAACACCTCGCTGCCATGGTATTAAAAACACCTCACTGCCATGTATAAAAATATTACCATCCAGAGTGGGAATCCCCGCCATTGAATGAAAAAGGTCATACATATTCCAGATAATGAGGGGAGGTTGAATGGACAAGACACCATTTTGGTCATCATCTCGAAAAAGTTCCCCAGGGTGAGACGTAGTAACCAAAAATAATTGAAATCAGATAAAGCGTGTTTCCATTATTAAAAATTTTTTTTTAAAGATGGCCGCCCATTCGGCCATCTGGATCGGCCAGCCCAAAATCAATGGGTTCTTCTTTTCAGTGGTCTGTGTGACTCAAATTTAAATGATTATGCGAAAAAACATTTTTTCAAGATGGCCGCCCCAGTCGGCCATCTTGGATACGGCCTGCCAAAATCAATAGCGGTTTCGCTTTTCAGGTGGTACATGTGTGACCCGAATTTCAAATCGATATGGCAACAGTTTATGAGTTATCGCACTCACAGCTATAAATGTTGACGCCGGACGACGACGGACGGACAGCCGGACGCCCTGGGTGACAACAATATCCCCCTTCCGCCACGCGGCGGGGAAAAACACCTCACGCCATGGTGTAAAAAACCTCACTGCACATTATTAAAAACACCTCACTGCCACATATTAAAACACCAACTGGCCACATTATTAAAAAAACACCTCACTGCCATTGGTATAAAAACACCTCACTGCCCAATGGTATTTAAAAATATACCATCAGAGATGGGAATCCCCCGCCATTGAATGAAAAAGGTCATACATATTCCAGATAATGAGGGAGGTGAATTGGAAACAAGACACCATTTGGTCATTCATCTCGTAAAAAGTTCCCCAGGGGTGAGAACGTTAGTAACCAAAAATAATTGAAATCAGATAAGCGTTTTCCATTTATTACAAAAAATTTTTTTTTAAAGATGGCCGCCCCATTCGGCATCTTGAGTCGGCCACCGCCAAAATCAATAGGGTTCTTCCTTTTCGGTGGTACATGTGTGACTCAATTTCAAATCGATATGGCGAAAAAACATTTTTTTCAAGATGGTCCGCCAGTCCGGCCTCCAAATCTTGGATAACGGCCATGCCAAAATCAATAGGGTTCTTCCTTTTCAGGTGTAACACTGTGTGAGCCGAATTCAAATCGCGATATGGCGAACAGTTATGAGTTATCGCACTCCACAGCTAATAAATGTTGCAACGCGCCCGGACGGACGCCGGACGGACGCGGACGCCCTGGGTGACAACAATGACCCCTTCCGCCACGCGGCGGGGATAAAAACACCTCACTGCGCCATGGTATGAAAAACACTCACCCCCACATTTATTAAAAACACGCTCACTGCCATGGAATTAAAAACAGCTCACTGCGTTGGTATTAAAACACCTCATCCCCACATTATATAAAACACCTCACTGCCAAATTCTTAACAACACCTCAGCTGCCATGGATTAAAAACACCCTCACCCCACATTACTTTAAAACACCTCACTTGCCATGGTATTAAAACACCTCACTGCTGTTGGTATTAAAAACACCTCATCCCCACAGTTATTAAAAAACACCTCACTGCCTGAGAATAAAAACACCCTCACTGCCATGGAATTAAAATCACCTCCACTGCTCATGGTATTAAAAACACATGACCTCACCCCACATTTAAAAATTCACCTCACTGCCATGGTATTAAAAACACCTCACCCCACATTATTAAAACACCTCACCCCCAACATATTAAAACACCTCACTGTCATGGTATTACACTAAACACTGCCACATTATTAAAAACACTACTGCCACTAATTAAGTTAAAACACCTCACTCGACACGGTATAAAATCTGCACATAAAAAACCTCACTAGTATAAACCTCACCCAGTTAAAACTTGCCACATTATAAAACTACTTCACTGCCAGGTATCTTAAAAACACCTCACTGCCACATTTGTTTAAAAACACCTCACTGCCACATATTAAAAACACCTCACTCGCCTATCTGTATTAAAAACACA
>CM068952.1:52452906-52467717 GCA_035128595.1 Eptatretus atami
TCAGGCAACATGAAGGAAAACAGCTTTTTCCATCCTTTCAATATGAAGGATCATGGGACTGAATGAGATTTTTCGACACTTTGTAGAGCGGCTATAGTATGACGGCAGCACTTGCATGGTTGTGATCATTTTCATGGATAAACGCTCGCCGCAGTCAATCCACTTCGATCCCGTAATGGTGGCCCACAAATGCCGCACCTTCACCTCCAGCCAACCGATTCAACAACACGATCTTTTTGTCATATCATACCCAACCTTTCTCTGCTTTGGCACAACTAACTTTGTCGCATCACTTTGCGTTTGGGTGCCCATTAAAAAAAGCGGTGATGAGAACAAAAGCGCTCAAGATAATGGGAGGTAATCGTATCACGCAGGCACAAATAATGACTCCTCTCATCTCAAAACCGCTCGCCATTGATCAAATGAAATCCTGTGATAACGAAATTGGAAACACAATAGGTTGCCGTGCAATCGAAACCCAAATGATATTAGTACCTGCAATATTTGAGGTGGTTTGCTGTACTGTAAAGGATGGGGACTTGTAATAACGCTCAATAACACGGCTGGAGTGGCGCTACACGCATTACAACATTTACATACGAGAAATTTACAACTTCCCTACCCTCCCCACCCACCCAAGGACCACGCGGCGCAAAGATAAAACAAAACCGAATATGTGCTAATTGGGGTCATGCTGTGATGTGTAGCAAGTCTGGATAGGATATAATCGCCCAGATCTGAGGAGGAGTTCGCGCAACAAACAAACCAAACACCAAGGTCCAGTGATATTATAGTACAGGATTCTAGTTGCCAGCCTATACAAACTCTCAATGCTCTCCCCCAAAATTCTAAGTTTGCCCTCTATTACACAACACCCACCCCCCCAGCCCTCTTTTGAAAATACAAGTTGCCCTACCGCCCTTCCCCTTTTATAAAAATATTCTAGTTGCACTTCCTCCCCCTCTTTATAAAACTGTGGCTCTCCACTTTTGTAAATACCTTGGATTTTTAAAATATTCTAGGTTTGCACACCTCCTTAAATTTATTTAAAAAAAAATAATCTGGTTGTCACTCCCTTTTATAAAAAAAAATATTGTTACACGACTCCCCCCCCCCTTATTTCTATAAGATTCTGGTTGCACCTCCCTTTTATAAATATTTTTATTGTTACGCCGCCCCCTATTTAAATAAAAATCTCAATATAGAGTTGCACCTCCTTTGTTTAAAAAGTTTTGGTTTGCACCTCTTTATACAAAAATACTGGTTGCGTAACCCCCCCCCCTCTCCCCACCCCTCTACTCACACCATTATAAAATACTAAAATATCCGCTTCAATCTCTGGCAGCGTTAGAAACCTCTTGCACTATTCCACGTGTTTCAGCAGGTGAATTGCAATCTACTATTGTTACGGTTGTGGAGAATTCACAGATCACCATTCAGGTTCCTCGAAAGATCAGTTATGATCCACATCACGCTGAGTGTTCCAGGTTAGATTTCCCCACCAATTGTATAATGGCGAATTATTCGTAGGTGCCAGGCTGTGATCTTATGAGGTAGTGGTTATTCTTTTCTATCTTATTTAACAACCCACCCGAAGGGAAACCGCCTCAAGGTTAAACCCAAGGAAGACCACGTCTGTGGACGACGCCTCAGACCACCCGAACACACTACCGCCCAATCCTGACCTGGAAAGGTTACGCCCGTTGTTTCCTCTATCATCAAAGAGTCATTTCCCTGGTCTCTGTTTATGCTCTAACTGAGGCCAGTTATCTCACCGTGAAGGATGCATTCCATGTCACACTCGAGCCTGTGGTTGATCAGTGCCCTAGACGAGATACTCTTCCAGTCTTGGGGGATTTCATTGCATGAACTGGAACTGATGGAGATGGTTATGAGATGCGTGTTGGTCCCCATTGGTCTGCAACTGTGAACCAGAATAACACTAGAACCATAACAACACAGAATAACACGACTTTGCAAGAAGCCATGGACTTAGGGTGGCTGGTTCATGGTTACAGCGCCCACAGACTCATTGCTGGACTTGGTATTCCAATGCTGGCGGTGTGGCAAAGGAGATTGACCATGTTTGCTGCTTGACTGGTCACTGAGGATGATCCGAACTGCAGGGGTCTACCCGAAGTGCTCAGTCCTCATCTAACCACAGGCTTGGTTGTAGCATCTGAAGTTGCAGCTTATAATCAGGAAATAGTACCATCCCAGCCTGGGCCTGGATGTTGGCAAGCTCAAGGTACGAGGATAGCTAAAGAGTTTGCGAACAGGCTGAGTGTGGAGATTTGGGGGGGGGTTCTCGGTACTTTGGGGGATCCTGAGAGTTGTTGGAGTGCCTTCAAGACCACCATCCTTGATGTTGCCGGTTGGATGTCTTGGAACTCACCGTCGGTGAAGAAGAATTTTGTCTCTCAAGGGAACTGGATACTATTGACAGTCCAGCGCCAGGCTGAATGCTGGATCTGAGCTTTCAGGGAGTTGAGGCGTAAAACTGTACGTATGCTGAGGGTGACAAAGAGGCCGATGCTGCGAGCAATCTGTGAGGGGGTAGATATCCTGTTGTCAAGTGATTCTCGTCCTGCTTACAGTGGGAATTGCGCTTTGCGTTACTCCAAGCCCATCCCTTGTGTACTGCAGTTAGGCAGAGGGTGGTAGCTCTTGACAGAGGAGTCCAAAGTGAAGCCCGCTGGGTCGGTTACTCTTGAGCGGTCTGTACCAGGCTGACCACCAGCTGTCAAGTTGGATGTCAGGGGTATTACTATCCTTATTGATGACCCACCAATCAACTGTGGTCCACCTTCGTTTGTGGAAACAGACTGCGGTGAACCGGTTGAAATGGGGTAAAGCTCCTAGGATCTGTGGCATCCATGCTGAACTTCTCAAGACAAGTGGGAATGCTGTACTCATGTCGTTGCACGCAGTTCTGTGCTCTGCCTGGAACAAAGGCATCATCCCGACTGACTGGAAGAGGGGCCTGGTTGTCCCTCTCTGAAAAGGGAAGGGTGATCGCCAAGACTGCAACAACTACCCAGGGGTGACGCTGCTCTCAGTGCCGGGCAAGGTCTTTGCTTGGATAATTTTTGAAAGGGTTTGCCACCATCTGCTTGCACACCAGTGTCCAGAGCAGTCAGGCTTTACACCAAAGAGGTCAACAATTGACCGTATCCTTGCTCTTCGGGTCCTCACCGAATGCAAACGAGAGTTTAGGCAAGGGCTGCTTGCAGCCTATGTTGATCTCTGTGAAGCATTCGATTCAGTGAATCGGGATGTCCTTTGGAGAATTCTCTGTCTTCTGGGGTGCCACCAAAACTGATCAATCTGATGTCTGAACTACACTCCAGTCCTGAGAGTGCTGTGATACCATCTCTGACTTATTTCCAGTTGTTACTGCAGTCCATCAGGGGTGTGTACTAGCACCCACACTTTTCAGCATTTGTTTGGACTGGATTCTGGGGAGGATGTTGGAGAGATCAAGCTGCAGTGCATCATTTGGGAATGTCAAGATCTCTGATCTTGATTTCGCAGATGATGTAGTCATCTTTGCAGACTCTAGATATCCTTTTAGGGGCCCTCGAGGTGCTGAATGAGGAGTCGGAGCCACTGGGATTACGGGTTGCCCGTGTCAAAACTAAGATCCAGGCTTTCAACTACAGCTTGGATGCTGCTATCTTGTCTGTACCTATCTGTTTGTGGCGAGGATGTTGAGGTCACGGAAAGATTCACTTTCCTTGGCTGTGATATTCATGTCTGCTGGTTGTGGGCCAGAGGTCAACAGACGTCTGGGTCTGGCCTGGGGAGTCATGGATTCACTGGATCACGGGGTGTGGCGCTGCCGGAACCTGTGCGGGAGGACGAAAGTCCGAGTCTTTAGGTCCTTGGTGCTTCCAGTCTTGCTCTACGATGCGAGACTTGGATTCTGACCAGGGATCTGAGATGAAGACTTAATTCCTTTGGTCCCAGGTCTCTTCGGAGAATTCTTGGCTATCACTGGTCAGACTTTGTGTCCAACGAGCGGTTGCTGAGAGAGACTAAAATGAGATTTGCTACCTGTATAGTCTGTGAGCGTCAGCTGTGGCTGTATACAGGATATGTGGCTCATTTTCCTGACGCTGATCCTGCTCACCAGATTCTTTGAGGGAGCCTTGTGAGTGGAGGAGGCCAATGGGCCGATCACGTGCCTCGTGGTTGCAGAAGGTTGATCAGCATCTCAAGGAGATGGGGATGGGCCAGGCATCTGCCTAAGGGATGGACAGATGGAGGCCCCTGGAGTACCGGCGGAAAGTGGACACAGAGACACGCTGCTCCGGTGCATGCTCCCATAGCTGACCTGACCTGACCTGAACCCCTCACTCCTCCCACCCACGACTCAACGAGAGTTAAGGGAATCATGCTGCAGTGGCTGGAATTAAATGGGTTTACAGTCTTCCACATACTTAAAACCAATGAAACAGCTGAGTTTTTAACTTGGGGAAAATGAGTAATTTTTTTTTCAGACTTTAGGATCTTTACCTCCACCACGAAGTGAAGGAGTTATATTTTCACCCCTTTCTGTCTGTTTGTCTATGTACAGGATATCTCAAAAAGTTGTGGAGATCTGTATGAAATTTGTGGACAGGTTGGGTGTGTCACAAGACAAATTTATTCCATTTTGTTGAAGATCCGAATCCGAATCTGGGCACCGAGAGTTATTTAATTTTAAAAGTGATTCTTCACCATTGAGAGATTGAGCCAAAAAACAATATAGAACTGTATAGCATGATATTTCAAAAATGTATTGAGTGGGCCCGAGTTTCTCGTGGATCGGGCATTACGTGGCGGAGGTATGCGCTCTACCGAGTGCCCTTCTCGTTTTCCTTTTGCAATGCAGGTCCCCCAAGCACATCGCTTTGCTATGTTTACAGCTTCAATAATACCAACACTCCTTTACTTGTCAGACAAAATGGAACATCCTTGTTGGTAGGATGTCACCTGACAAATAAGGAATGGCCCATTTGATTGCTATGAAAAGACAATCAGCAAGATCACCCATCAGATCCATCAAAAGGTTCAGCAACACAACAAATGGTAGGTATGCAATATAAATGACTGCTACCTTAAGTAAACAGCAAATTATCCCACAAAAGCATGAACTAGTGCACACGCGCACACACGTGTTCTCAGCTGACCTGCAGGTGTGGCTGATTGGAAGCTGTGACTTTGTAAGCAATATAGCTTTTCATTCCTTTAAACTTGGTTTGTTTTGTTGGTTCTTCAATTGTACAGGAAAAAGGCTTCAATTGTACATGAAAAACACGCACATAAAAAAGGGGCAGGGATGAAAGAAATGCTTAAACAACAATGTTCTAGTAACAACAAAAAACAATAGTGATGCGTATAAACAGTGATGGAAAAATTGTTTTAAATCACCGAAATTAAATATTACAGTTACTGTGAGTGTTGAATTTTCCTATGCATACGATTTCAAGAAAATTAATTTGGATTTTATTCGAAAAAATATAAAAATCTTCATGCAACAAAAGTAACATCATCGACATGGCTCTCAAGTCATTTTGCCCAAGCAAAAAGGAGAAGCATTAGCATTTACCTGAGGATTGGGTTTCCATTCCGGACCTACTGGCCCAGACATCACCTCGATGCGGTCTTTGTCGCTCACATGAATGGCAGTTGTCCCGAGGACGAATGCCTCACCGCCTGACCGCACAAAGGTCGAAAAGCGGTTAAATGTGCGACCGACAGAGCTGGACTGCCGGCGTTGCGTTTGAGCTGAAGAGGACACGGACGTGGCCGAAGGCGTCGGCCCAGCGGTCGAACCCGAAGAAAATGCACGATGTTTCAATGCCTCAAGGGGCCCAGCCGCTCCATCATCATAGTCATCGTCGTCGTCGTCATCGTCATCCCAGTCATCATCCCAATCATCTTCATCATCACAAGGGCTCGGTGCAGAGTCGGTGGGCTGACACGTGCCAGGAACATTGGCATAACCGCTGGAAGTGCTCGCAACACCAAGAAGTGGGCAGGGGAGCTGCAAAACATAAAATGGAATAAAATCGAAAAATATGAAATAAGTTGTCAATGCTGCCAAAAAAAAAAAACAAAACAAAAAAAACGTTTATTGTGCTGTCATTACTGAATATGACAGTTCACCTTTTGTTGCAGAGGTAATTCATTCTGCATGGAAATGAGCTACAGCTGAAGTACAACATTGGTAGCATTTTGGTAAAACTCATCCACTTCTGCATGCCACTATCATTGCTGGTCATTTGATGTTCTTTTGTAGTTAATATACAGCAGTAACCAAAGGCTTTCATACACCCCCCCCTCCCCACCAATAACCCTCTTTCCACAACACAGCTTTATTACCTCCGCCACCAAAACATGGACGGAAGTTATGTATTCATCCTGTTTGTTTCTTTGTCTGTGAGCAGATCTCAAAAAGTTGTGACGGATCTAGACGAAACGTGGTGGTCAGGTTGAGTGTGTGGCATAGACAAACTAATTCGATTTTGGTAAGGTACTGGATCGGGATTAAGCCGATTAGATTTTGGTTAAGGGTGGTAAGCAGATCTGGCCTAGCAGTGGGATACAAAACGTAAACTATTCAGCCTGGCAGAGGTATGCACTCCACCAAGTGCCGCTCTAGTTGTGACAACATAACCTCCAGATAAAGTAGTCAAATGAGTTAACTAGAACGGCACTCGGTGGAGCGCATTCCTCTGCTAAGCTGAAGAGTTTATGTTTTGTATCACACTGCGAGACCAGATCTGCATCCAGATGTTAACCAAAATCTAATCAGCTTGTTCTTGTCACCTAATCAACTCATCCACATAGTTTTGTCATAATCCGTGCACACCTTTTTGAAATATAATTTTTGGCCTTATCTCTCAATTGTGAAGAATCACTGAAGAAATTAAAATATTCTCATATCCAGATAAGCAACTTTACAAAAGCCTAATCAATTTTTTTTTTTCACACACCCAACCTCTCTACGAAGTTTTGTCTGAATCGGTCCAGAACCTTTTGTGATATCCTGCTCACAGACGAGACAGACAGACAGATGGGTGAAAACATAACCTCCAACTTTGTTGGTGGACGCGACAGAAACTTGACTTTGACATCTCAACTCAAACTTACAAAATGAATTTGCAGCGTCCCATCGGACGTATCAGAAAAAAAAAAACCTTCTACATTCATTACTCCACTCTCACCAGGGACTGTTTAGGCCATTTTCCGTAAACAGTTCATTTTCTCACGACCTTGTTCTTCACAAATAGACATGCGATGCAAGATGAGATAATGATCAATTATGGATTAATTTGCACGATACCATGCAATGAGAGTGGTGGGAACAAATTACATAAAAATATTCCAAACCTATCCTATCTGAACCCTTCGCAAGAATGTGCTGATGCTATATTTCTGAACAAATATCTGGTTTCAAATTGGAATGCTTCAAACGATTTATATCAGTTGACGCTGATGGTAGTCAGGTCAGCCGCATGCCTCACAGCCAAACGCAATCATGTATTAAACCACAGAATATCAACACGATGGGTTGTCACAACGTTTGTCAACCGGCCGTCTCACTTCATTTAAATAGTTTATCCCAAACTCATCATTGCTAGAAGGTTTCTTGCTCGATTATGGGCTCCATCATACATGTCATTTTGCAAAACGTTGTCTCTCCCAGAACAGCATTTTTCAGCTCGAAGGGGATTTGTAATATTGTTAACGAGAGTTGCATACATATTCCTTCCTTCATAAAAGATAATCACACCACAAATAAGAGCAAGTCACCAAGTGCAGAATCAATTGATTCCCGGTTCACGTGATCAGTACAACGCTTCTCTTTCGGAACCCCTTGCCGTTTCTGGCCCACGTGAACAAGGGCGGTAAAGCCTCATTCCATCCATCCATCCATCCATCGGGTCCATACTCTGTGCAGAGCGTTGGTGCTGCCAAAGCAGTCTCCTAGGCTATTGGGCACAATCCAGGACAGGTCACCACTCCGGCACAGGATACGCGAATGGCTCGATCATCCCAGTAAGCTGGTACTCATTTTACTGGCCAATCTCATGGATATCTCGTTTTGAAATTGAATGAATCCCAATAGTGTACACCAAAGAGAGACAGTGATGGTTGTTAGTTGGCATCAATGCCCAGCCAATTGGCATGGTGACAACTGAAATCACCACATATGAGGAAGAAAGTTGGGATGAATGGTTAAAAGTTGGTCCATGTTGTCTGAGAAAGATATACATGGTGTCATCCTTGTTTGGAAGATGATATAACACAGACAAACAAGAGGTGGGAGCGAAGGGCAAGTCACAGCCAAAGGTACTCCAGGGGGTTGGGAGATGTAAGAGCAGTCAGTACACAGACAGTGAGAAATGGACTTCTTGAGGCAATGTGCAACTCTGCTAGGACAGGGTTCAGGCCTATCAAACCAGAGGAGACAATAGCCAAGGAGAGACACAAAGAAGTCAGGGACATCCTGCGGGAGTAAGAATTCTCTTGAACTGATGTCCAGTTTATCAGTCATGTCCTGCATTGAGAGATCTGTCAGGTTGGAGCAGAGGCCCGAGATGTCTGAGGTCAACACAGTTAGGGACGGGGAGGATTCACTGTTGCCTGACTAACTGAGGCCTGGCGAGTCGGCCAGACTACCACAGGGACATGATTTGACAATACACCACAACAAGGTATGGTTTAACACGGAGAATTGGACGAAAACACAAACAGCAATACGAGGCCAAAAATACAACACAAAGACATGACGATCTGGTGTGGAAAACTTAGCTTTGATGAACTGGAAGGAGGAACTGCACGAGCAATATGCTCAACATGCCCAGAATCGCACAGGTAGACGTGGACAGGTCACAAGAAATTAACCATTTCCAAACAGACGTCATATATTGAGGAGCTTCTTCATTGCTTTTCAAAATGATTATAACAATCATGTTTGCGGAGCTCATGTGCAGGACTTTTTTTTTGTCCACATAGTCGAGGCTCGTGATAGAGCTAGTATTAGTACACTAAATGGATCAGAACACAGCAGGACAAAAGGAACAGCGGAGGGGGGAGGGGGAAACACCAACAGCAGAGCCGAAGGCCAAGATGTGGGGGATTGGGGGGGGGGAGCAGACCAACAATGGGTGTGGGAAATCAACAGTCTAAGGCTTTAGCAGAGTCATCAACTTTTCCTTTGTTCTTCTCAAGGTCGCTCTCGATGGATGCCTGATCATCTCAACTAAAGAATGCTCAGCCTTCTCACCATCCTAAACAAAGTGTGGAATATAGCATGCAATAGACCTCCAGTCTGATCTCTTCTCCAAATATCTTATTCTGATCTTCAGTTTGGTTTCAGCCATAACAGTACCATCCTCTGGATGTGCTTCCAACAATACATGGATGCTCAAGCTCAAAACAAGAGGTCAGAGGTATCTCTTATGACTTCAATACTGTCTGGCACCCACACAGTGTGACCACTCCTCATTTTCATAAATGCCAAGATGAGCCAATGAAAAAAGCCAAGAATTTACAAGGTTTCAGAAAAGCGATGATAATAGAAAATCTATACGCCAAGAAAACCTATAGAAAACCAAGACGCCAAGGTGAACAACGAATAGCCAAGATCTTGTGAAAAAAACCAAGGAGTGGTCACACTGCACCCACCCTTTCTTTCCAAGCTGTCAGCCAATGGTATTCAGGGTGCCATCCTTGAATGGTTATCCGATTTATCTGCAAGCACAAACAACAGCTTGCTTTAGATGGTATTTTGTCTTTGAGGATGGTGTGCAATCGGGCAGGTTTTGGACAAATTTGATCCTTGGTCAACTTCAACGACCTCTCCCCGACCCAGGAAAATCCTCTCCACTATTTTGTTACCACGATTTACAGAAAAGAAAAAAAAACATATGCGACATGTCTGAAAAAGGTAGGCTGTGGTGGCATCCCTATCTGCAGAACTGACATTAGCCATTAGTCTGCCACCTGAATGAGTCCTATGCTCTCGTCTTAGGCAGACCATATACCCAAGTGGTGCTGATGCAGCCGCTTCTCCCAGAGATGGTAAAATCTGAAACTTTCCACATTATTGGCAAATTTGAGTAGAGCAGGACAGTGAGTCACATGGTTTGCTTCTCACACACCACAGGCAGATCCACCCTCTCTACCCTCCATCCAACACGAACACCACACAAATACTTCCAGTAAACCATACCTGGTCACCCTCTTGAAGTTACAGGTTGATTGATGCTCACCTTCATTCACCCTTACCATTTTTTTCTCTCCTTGTGTCTCTCGTCTTGCGTTTCCCCTTCAGTCCTCAAGACTGCTGCCAATTTCCACTTAATTGTTTCTCCCATAAGCTCGTACTCCTTTAACTCTTCTCGTACTCCAATGCATTTGTCAATTTTTTTGTTCGCTTGTTCCCCTTTGCCCCTCTGTCAACTTCCTGCACCATCAAAGCACCACTCCATTTAACGTAGACCAACAAAGAAAGGCCCAGGATAAAACAAAAATTGAGTAATAATGAGTAAGAAAAGAAAGCGTCAAGTTGTCAGAATCAAGCACGCCATAGTACACGTAATTACCTCCACCACCAAAGGTGGACGGAGGATATGTTTTCACACGCTGTACCGAGTGCCGTTCTAGTTTGATACCATCATCACCCCCATTCACACGACGTCCATGGAATGCCCCAGAGATGGGGGTATCTTAAACAAAAGGAAGAGAGAAACAGCCGATGTTTCACATAAAAGAAAACGATATCACAATTACACGTTTCAACGTTCTGTCATTGTGAAGGATGCAAGTGTACAGAAATGAATCGAGCAGCCTTTCGAAAACATTTTACAAACAGGAAAATCTTCACATCGACAACAGGACTTTGGCATCGTTAATCGAGCAGATGATTGAAAGCATGCACGGCATCCTGTATGGAAGATAACGGGACAAGAGAAAAACAGGAAGGTGGGAAGGCAGTCAGAGGAAAGGGGTGGGGAAGGGAGAGGGCAGCGGTGGTGGTCATGCATTCGAACTGAGAATACAATTTCTAATCTCAATGCTTTTGCACACAACTTAACAAGGAACCCCTCAGCTAAGCTGGTATCATTGTTTCAGTACAACAAAGCCTTATTGTGATAGACAGTTTGGCATTACATAATACAATACTGGGTGGGGAGACATATTCATTTGTATGCGGCATGTGGCTTAGCCGCTGGCTTTCACCATTGCTGGGAGCACTGTGCCGATGATGCAGTACCTCCTGCAGGTTAAGGAAGCAATTTGGGATTTGTTCAGGGTGCAGGCGATAACGCGCCACCTCTTTTACGAGACTCCGTGGGATCTTCATTGTCCGCTATCTGATGCTAGCAGACGGAACAGCCGACTTAACGTCCATACAAAGGATGGCACCGTTTGTGAGGAAACACCCTGCCTGTGAGTCACCAGTCCGATTGTTTATCATCGGGATAAGAATCAAACTGAGACTACGTATCGCTCAATGGTAGGTGCACTTCTTGTCTATCATCCTGTCGGACGGTGAGTACACTAATATTCCGATTCTAATGCACCATACTCTGTTACAGAGTGTCAGTGCTGCTGGAGCAGTTTCTTGGAAAGGGTTATATTGGGTGGTTTTCTATTACCTCTTCCAAGCAGTAATTAGGGCAGGAATTTAGGAATTTGGTCATGGTGCCGGCGACAGCTCGCCTCCTCTTCGCGAAGGACACCGTGAGATCTTTACATCCATTAACTAATGACAGCAGGCAGGACAACCAGTTTAACGTCCATCGGAGGGACGGCATGCCTGGTGTTGGCTTAATGGTTAGGGTGGTGGGCTTGGGATCCTAGGATCCTGAGTTAAAATCCCACTTGGCTGTTGAATTAATATCAGGTGGGGTTGACTCTGCCTGTCATCCTTCCAAGGTCGACAAAATGAGTGCCAGCATGCTGGTACCGTGTGTCGTCGTAGCGACCCGTCCAGGATTGTACCCACTAGTCAAGGAGACTGCCTAGGCAGCACCAACGCTCTGCACAGAGTATGGTACCAATGGATGGATGGAGAGACGGCACAAATATTGATGAATCACCAGGCCTGTGAAACATCAGGATGACAGTTTATTGCTGGGATGAGTTTCAAGCCGAGGCCACACAGCCTCGAGGCGAGTGCGTGTACCTCTCGGCCATCCTGTCAGCCCCTTGAATACTAATAACCAGCCACATAATAAAACACACACACAAAACCTCACCTGGGACTAGTTGGTTGAGAATAATTGAACGATTCTCCGGCCGTGCCAATGAGATTCAGAGACGAAGGCTTCCTGCTCGAGTTTGATGCAGCTTGGACTTGGACATAGGCAGCTGGGAATAAACCCTCCTTTCCTTGAGCATTCGAGCCGTGAAGCCAGCCATCGACATCTTGCGCAGACCGAAGGGAAAGCGTTTCTCCGGCAACAAGCTGGAGCTCCGATTCAGACTCGGCAACAAAATCGTAGAGCGCAACGGCTTGCAAGGACATCGTGGTATGTATTTAGAAGCTGCGTAGATGCGAGTGTGGGTGTAAGCGAGAGTAAATGGCAGGTTTTGATGAAAGTGAAGAGAAAGAGCATCAGAAAGAAAATAAATTAATAAAGAGAACCCCCCCACCCCTCCCCCCGATTTGAACTAGTAATCAAATTCAGCAATTCCCAAATTATTGATGAGATTTGGTGCAAATGTATTCAAAATGCCAGATCATCTGGACGTGATGGTAGTTTGGGTGAAGACAATTTCATAACACTTCA
This sequence comes from Eptatretus atami, assembly GCA_035128595.1. Taxonomy (NCBI): domain Eukaryota; kingdom Metazoa; phylum Chordata; class Myxini; order Myxiniformes; family Myxinidae; genus Eptatretus; species Eptatretus atami. Next base: position 52,465,701 of record CM068952.1, read on the forward strand.
GACGCACGCAGCCTTGTCCGAACGTTACAAAACGTGACAATCAACAATTGGAGAAGCTCGCTCGATTCTCTGACAAGCTCCGCTTGGGTGTGCAACCAACTAATGAGAACAGCTTTATCATCCAAATGATTGATGACATTTTTATTTTTCACTTTTTATTTGTTTCTTGTATTTGCACAAGTTGTGAATGTCAAGCATGACACATACAGGCGTTACCTTCGTTCATATCGGTTCCAAACAAACAATTTGAAGTACAAGACAAAATGAAGAAGGTAATTTTGAGATTATGGAATGGAGAGGTTAACAGGAGGTAATAAGTGGAAGGTACAGAAGGGGAGCGTCGGGCAGACTCGATATGGAGTTGCGTAGGTCGGAGTTCAAGGTGGAATTTCTCCTAGGAGGACACAGTGCATACGAGGTATTCATGAGTATTTGAAGGACGTTAAGCAACGGTGACTACAAACTTCATCATGCCAAGAAATATAGAACAACAACCAAACTTTCCTGAAGTTGTGAAAAACTTTTCGATTCAAGTTTAGGGTTTTGCAGAATCATTGGTGAGAGTTGGTGGACAGATTGTATTCAAAGTGAAACCGAGTGCAGACAATGTGTACAACTGAGCCTGTGGATCTACATCATGACCAAAGACAATGTGTACACTGGTCGAAAGACTAAATACGTAACCACCGACTGTGTGTAGGACTGTATAGTGTATACTGGTAGATCTGTGTAATGACAACTCGTACACCGACGACGATACACAATGACCAAAGACAATGTGTACACCTGTGGATCTATTTCCATACAGCATGTGCACACCTGCGGATCGATACAAGCCTTGCACACCTGTGGAATCTATCTCCATTACAGCGCGTGCCACACTGCGGATCATACAGGCTACGTGCACACCTGCGGATCGATACAGCACGTGCACACCTGCGGATCGATCAGCACGCGTGCACACCTGCGGATCAATTTCATACAGCGCGTGCACACCTGCGGATCAAATTCTATACAGCGCGTGCACACCTGCGGATCGATTTCCATACAGCACGTGCACACTGCGATCGATAATAGGCGCGTTCACACCTGCGGATCGATACAGCACGTGCACAGCTGCGATCATACAGCACGTGCACCACTGCGACGAGTAACAGCGCGTGCACACTGCGGATCGATTACAGCGCGTGCACACCTGTGGATCTATTCCATATACAGCACAGCACACCTGCGGATCGATACAGCAGCTGCACACCTGGATCATTCCATACAGCCTACACTGCGGATCGATACAGCCGTGCACACCTGCGGATCGATACAGCACGTGCACACCTGCGGATCATAAGCAGTGACACCTGCGGATCAATTTCTATACAGCGCGTGCACACTGCGGATCAATTCATACAGCGCGTGCACACCTGCGGATCGATTCACACAGCACGTCACACCTGCGGATCGATATAGCGCGTGCAACCAGCGATCGATACAGCGCTGCACACCTGCGATCGATACAGCACGTGCACAGCTGCGGATCGATACAGCACGTGCACACTGCGGATCATTTCATACAGCGCGTGCACACCTGCGGATCGATTCATACAGCGCGTGCACACCTGCAGATCGATTTCCATACAGCGCGTGCACACTGCGGATCGATACAGCGCGTGCACACCTGCGGATCGATACAGCGTGCACACCTGCATCTATACAGCGCGCGACACCTGCATCTATACACGCGGCCACGCCTGCGATCGATTTCCATACAGCCGCTGCACACCTGTGGATCATACAGCGTGTGCCACACTGCGGATCACTACAGCTCTCCCACACCTGCGGATCGATACAGCTCGTGCACACCTGCGGATCTATACAGAATGAACACACAATATGTGTATCGGTCGATGTACGGAACGACAATACAATGCCCGGTGTGTATCTACACAAAGACAATGTGAACATCGGAGGATGGACAGAATAACCAGACAATGTATATATGCACAGTATAGTACACACACAC
>CM068952.1:52467742-52478942 GCA_035128595.1 Eptatretus atami
CCCCCCTCTCCCCGTCTGTCGGCAGCATTCAATACAGACCCTTCGCCTCCCCGCTTCCATCTCGCTCTTGCCTCATGGATAAATAATGTCTCCTTCAGCCCCGCCCCCACGCTCCTCAGGAGCTCATCTAGCAAGGTCCACGCAGGCAATCGCCAGACAATCGACACTGACATCCTGTGCATACACAGACTGTGTACGTAGCAAGTCACTTGGCTGAGGGTGCCCGGCGTGCCGCTGATGCGATGCCCTCTTGCTGTGTTGGGCGGGAATTTATAATTTGTTCACAGCGTGCCGAAGAGAGCTCACCGCCTCTCTTAACGAGAAGGCAGCCGTGGGGTCTTTAAAGTCAGCAACGAATATGCGGGCGAGGAGAGGAGTTTGTTAACCGACATTACCGAGGGACGGCAACACAATTGATGATCATTCCTGCGCATGCTAAAACACCAGGTGACACTTTATAGCTGGGCGTCGGGATTCGAGAACTCCAGGCGAAGCACCGAAGCTCTCGGGAGTTCGACGCGATCCCACGAGCCAAAGCAACCTCGACCATCACGAGCAAGCCCAACTCTCGACCATGCCACAGAGCAAGACTGCAGTACTCGACCATCCACGAGCCAGCCCACTCCGAACCGTGACCATCACCCACGCAAACCAGCCAACTGACATCCACGAGCCCAGCCCCAACTCTGCCATCCCCACGAACCCAAGCCAACCTCGAATCCACCCAACCAAGCCCAGTTACCCAACACCTCCTGAGCCATCCCCAGAACCAAGCCATTCAGAACTAACGCATCCACCCAACAAGCCAACTCGACCATCCCACGAATCAAGCCCATTACGCACACTCGACCTCGGCCCGCACGAACAACCTGTACCAACTCCGACCATCTCGACGAAACACGCCCATTACCCAGACCATCGACATCCACGAACTCCAGCCAACTCGACATGCCAACGAACAAAGCCTTTACCAACTCGTGACCATATGCCCACGAACAACGCCAACTCCGACATCCCCAAGAACCAGCCTGCAACCTCGAACATCCCAACGAACAAGGCCCATACCAACCTCGACCATGCACCCAGCGAACCAAGCCAACCCGACATACTCCACGAACAAAGCGCCCAGTTTACAACTTCAATACATGACCCACGAACCAAGCCCATTAACCCAACTCAACCATATCACAGAACAGCACAACCTCCGATCATCCGACGAGCCAAACCCCCACTCGACATTCCACGAACCAAGCCCAACTCGACCATCCCAGAACAAGCCCATTACACTAACCCGACATATACCAGCGCCCACGAACCAGCCCAATTGACCATTCCCACGACCAAGCCCATTACCAACCTGGACATCCCACGGACCAAGCCAACCTCGACCATCCCAACGAACCCACCCAACCTCGGCATGCCACGAACAAAGCGTTACAGCAACCTCAGGACATCCCACGACCAGCCCAACCTCGACGCATCCCACGAACCAAGCCCACTCGACACCAATCGAACCCCCCACGAGCCACAGCCCCACTTCGACCATCCCCACGCAACCAACAACTCCACCATTCCCACGACCTCAAGCATCCTACCGAACCTCGACATGCCTCACAGAACTCACAGCCCATTACAACTAACCATCCCACGACCCAACCCAGACCTCGACCCATCCCAGGAACCAAGCCCATTACTCCAACCTCGACCATCCCACGAAACAAGGCCATTACAACCTCAACGATCCACGACCAAGCCAACCTCGACCATGCAACGAACGCAAGCCCATTACCAATCAGACATCCCACGAACAAGCCCATTACCACCTCCTCACCATCGCACGAGCAGCCAACCTCGACTATCCCAGCCGAGGCCAATCCACCGTCCGACCACACCACGAACCCACAGGCCAACCTCGACCTCCCTACGAACCAAGCATCTCACCAGCCTCGACCATACCCCACGGAACCAGCCCCACCTGACATCCCACGCAACCAAGCCCCACCTGACCATCCGCCCCCACGGACACCAAGCCATCGTACCCCAACTGACATCCACCAACCAGCCAACCTCACCGACCATCCCCCACGAACCAAGCCCAACCTCGACCATGCCCCATCGAACACAAGCCCATTACCAATCCTGGAGATCCACGAACCAAGCCAACTCGAACCACCACCGAACGAAGCACATTCTAACTCAACCATCCACGAACCAAGCCAACTCGACATCCACGAACCACGCCCATTAACCAACATCGAGCATCCACGACACCAAGCCATTACCAACCATCGCACCATCCCAACGAACCAAGCCCATCTACCCAACTCGACCATCCCAGACCAAGCCCACTCTCCGAACCATATCCCCACGAACAGCCAACCTCGACCATCCCCACCGAACAAGCCCAACCTCGGACATCCCAGAACAGCCAACCTGACCATCCCATCGAACCAAGCCAGTTGACAACCTCGACATTCCACAGACACAAGCCATTACCAACCTGGGACCATCGCCACGAACCAAAGCCAACCTCGACCATCCCAGAACCAAAGCAACCTCGACCATCCCACGAACCAAGCCCAACTCGACCTATCCCCGTCACGAACAAAGCAACCTGACCGATCCAAGAACAAAGCAAACTCGACCTCCACGAACCAAGCCAACCCCCTCGACCATCACCACGCACAGCCAACCTCCGGAACATCTCCACGCACCAAGCCCACCTCCGACATCCCGCCACGAACCAAGCCCAACCTCACCCATCCCACGATACGCAGCCAGCTCGACCGATCCCCACGAACACACGCAACGCTGAGCCTCTCTGGATCATGCGATGCCGTGTGTTCGCAAAGAATACAAACTACCATGTTCACAGGCACGAAACGATGAAAGATCACAGTGTCCCACCCCCCCATATGCAATATAAGATACGATGATAAGTAACGAAATCCGTCAACATGCATTAATGAAAATAATATACACACACACCACACACTCCTCACACACCACCACACATCACCACACCACACAACACACACCACACCCACACAGCCACAGGCCAACACACACACACACAGACATACATACATACATACATCATACATATCTACATATACATAAACATAATACACCACACACACACATATATCACATAATACACACACACTACATTATATCATAATACACACACATACACACACATACACACTAACACACAACATATACTACCACATACATACACACATACTATACCACACACTACATCCACACATACAACACACACCAACACACACATACATTACCACATACACACAATACACACACAACCGAAGAACGCAACGAGACGCCCCTGGATGCCTTCCTACTCCGTACGCTCATCGAACACGAGCACCCAATGACACGCCCTTCATGTGAGTTTCATGTGTGAATGGACGCAATCCATTTTGTCGTTGTGGTCCGTCAGTCTCGACGGCACCGGGTGTGGAGACTTTGTGTGAACTCGATTGTTTGTTTTTAATTTTATATTTACACATCAATAGTTACATGATATTCCATTATGCCGTGTATCTGATGACACCCATCACATCGGTTGTGAGTACACACCAGGTGAGTCCTGTATTACACGGCCCGTGTACTATCGGAGAGTTGCGTAGTTTGGGCGGCCGTCGTATGTTTATAGTGTTGGTTTGACATGTACCGCATGCATACTATCGAGTTTGTTTGTCTTTCGCAGCGCCACGAACAAGTTCATGAGAATTTTACAGTTTGATGGAGTTTTATACTCGATCGACACCTGGAAAGGATCGATTTATTAAAACGTCATGTGTTAGTTTAACACTTTCTTTTTTTATCAATGTCTTGTTCATTCAATGATGCAAGCTACTCATACTGTGTATATACTATGGTGTTATGCTACTATACTGGTATATATAATATATATAATGTGTGTATGTATGTATCTGTTGGTGTGTGTGTGTGTGTGTAACTATACTCGCATGTATACTATATAATATGTGTGTATGTACTATACTGTGCGATACTATATATATATATGTGTGTATGTACTATCTACTGTGTATAACTATATATATATAATATTGTGTAATGTAATGTTATGTGTGTGGTGTCTGTGTGTGGTTGTGTTGTGCACTACCTGTATATATATATATGTGTGTATTACTATACCGCTGTATACTTGTGTGTTGTACTCAACTCGTGTATTATATCTATTGTGGTATGCTACTAACACTCGTGTATATATCTGTTCATGTACCTATATGTGGTTCACTATATAACTCTATACTATGTCTGTCTGTGTGTGCTCGTGTCGTGTATATACTGTGCTATACTATGTGTGCTAGTACTAACCCGTGCTATTATGCTGCTGCTATGCACTGTGATCGCCCCTGGTGTGCTCGCTGGTGTGTGTGTGTGTGTCTGTGTGCTGTGTGTCTATACTGCTGTATAATATTATATGTGTGTATGTACTATACTGGTAATAATCGTGTGATATCTACTAGTACCGTTCGTATTCTACTTATAATAACTGCTGTGTATCGTACCATAACGTGTATGTACTATATTCTATATATATCACTCACTGTGTGTTTGTACTATACTGTGTATACTAATACTGTGCTGTAGGTACTCCATACTGGTATACTATATATGTGTAGTACTTACCTATACCGTGGTATAATACGTGTGTATGCTACCTACTCTGCTGCGTCCGCTCACTATACCTGTGTATATATGCTGTGTATGCCTACTATACCTGTGTATATCATGTGGTGTGTACTGATACCCTGTGTGTAATATAATATATATATCTAATATAGTATATACTATATGTATATGTGTGTATGTACTATACCTGCTTCATTATAGCGTGTGTTGTCTATAGTGCATATTATAATGTGGTAATGTACTATACCGTGCATATATTGTGTGTACTATACCTATACTGTGATGTACTCCATACCGCTGTGCATATTCTTGCTACTGTAATATACTGTGTCTATCATATATGTGTGTACAACTATACACTGTGTCATACTATGTCTGATACTACTATACTCGCTGTAACTAGTTGTGCATATACTATACTGGTATAACCTATAATATATGTGTGCTGTGTATATACGTGTATTACATATGTGTGTGTGTAATATACTAGTGTATATATACCCCTCCCGTGTGCATGCTACTTACACTCGTGCTATATTACCCCTACCTATACCTGTGTGGATGTGCCTATACCTCGTGTATACTATCGTGTGTCACTACCTACCTATCTGTGTATAACTATATCATGTGTGTCATAATACTATACACTCGTGTATATAATACTATATATATTATCATATATATAACCTATATATATATATATAATATGTGTGTGCATGTCCACTATACTCGTGCATATACTACTGTGTCTATATACTATACTGCTGTACATATACTACTATCATGTATGTGTGTATGTACTATACGTGTGCAGTAATGTGTCGGTATAATATATACTAACCTCGTGCATATATATGGCTCGCTGTCAACTGTATATACTGTATATATGGTGTAATATACTCTGTACTGTGTATACTACTGTGTGTATGTACTAAGTGTAGCATATACTATGAATATGTGTGTATGTACTAATACTGTGTTATATATATATAGTGTGTATTGTGTGTATTGTACTACATGCTGTGTATATATTATGTATGATGTGTTGTATATACTGTGTATAGTATATATTATTATATCGTTGTATGTACTATACTGTGTAGTATATATATATTATGTGTAGGGGAGTACTATGGTATTATTTTATTGTGTGTTGATCTAACTGTGTATATGTTGGTATATATAGTTGTGTGTGTGTTATATACTGGTGCATATATTCATGTCTATATATATATACACAGTATAGTACATACACACAGTATAGTACATACACACATATATACACAGTATAGTATATACACACAGTATAGTACATACACATATATACACAGTATAGTACATACACACATATATATACACAGTATAGTACATACACACATATATATTCCGTGGGATCTTCATTGTCCGCTATCTGATGCTAGCAGACGGAACAGCGACTAACGTCCATACAAGGATGGCACGTTTGTGAGGAAACCCTGCCTGTGAGTCACCAGTCCGATTGTTATCATCGGGATAAGAATCAAACTGAGACTATGTATCGCTCAATGGTAGGGACTATGTTATCATCCTGTCGGACGGTGAGTACAACTAAATATCCGATTCTAATGCACCATAACTCTGTTACAGAGTGTATGCTGCTGGAGCATGCTTGGAAAGGGTTATACTGGGTGTTTTCTATAACTCTTCCAAGCAGTATTAGGGCAGGAATTTAGGAATTTGGTCATGGTCCGGGCACAGCTCGCCTCTCTCGCGAAGGACACCGTGAGATCTTTACATCCATTAACATGACAGCAGGCAGGACAAAGACTTTAACGTCCACCGGAGGACGGCATGCCTGGTGTTGGCTTAATGGTTAGGGTGGTGGCTTGGGATCTAGATCCTGAGTTAAAATCCCATTGGCTGTTGATTATATCAGGTGGGGTTGACTCTGCCTGTCATCCTCCAGGTCGACAAAATGAGTGCCAGCATGCTGGTACGTTGTCGTCGTAGCGACCCGTCAGGATTGTACCACTAGTCAAGGGATCTAGGACACCAACCGCTCTGCACAGAGTATGGTACCAATGATGGATGGAGAGACGGCAAAATATTGATGAATCACCAGGCCTTGAAACATCAGAGATGAAGTTTATTGCTGGGATGATTTCAAGCCTAGGCCACACAGCCTCGAGGCGAGTGCGTGACTCTCGCCATCCTGTCAGCCCTTGAATACTAATAACCAGCCATAAAACACACACACAAAAACCTCACTCTGGGACTAGTTGGTTGAGAAATTGAACGATTCCCGGCCGTGCCATGAGATTCAGAGACGGAGGCTTCCTGCTCGAGTTTGATGCAGCTGGACTTGGACATAGCAGCTGAAAAAAACCCTCCTTTCCTTGAGCATTCGAGCCGTGAAGCCAGCCACTCGACATTTGCGCAGACCGAAGGGAAAGCGTTTCTCCGGCAACAAGCTGGAGCTCCGATTCAGACCGCAACAAAATCGTAGAGCGCAACGGCTTGCAAGGACATCGTGGTATGTATTAGAAGCTGCTAGATGCGAGTGTGGGTGTAGCGAGAGTAAAGCAAGGTTTTGATGAAAGTGGAAGAGAAGAGCATCAGAAAGAAAATAAATTAATAAAGAGAACCCCCCACCCCTCCCCCGATTGAACTAGTAATCAAATTCAGGAATTCCAAATTATTGATGAATTTGGTGCAAATGTATTCAAAATGCCAAGATCACGGACGTGATGGTAGTTTGGTGAAGACAATTCATAACACTTCAGACGCACGCAGCCTTGTCGATACGTTACAAAACGTGACAATCAACAATTGAGAACTCGCTCGATTCGCTTGTACAAGCTCCGCTTGGGTGTGCAACCACTAATGAGAAACAGCTTTCTCATCCAATGATTGATGACATTTTTATTTTTCACTTTTATTTGTTTCTTGTATTTGCCAAGTTGTGAATGTCAAGCATGACACATACAGTGTTACTTCGTTCATATCGTTCAAACAAACAATTGAAGTTCAAGACAAAACGAAGAAGGTAATTTGAGATATGGAATGGAGAGGTTAACAGGAGGTAATAAGTGAAGGTACAGAAGGGGAGCGTCGGCAGACTCGATATGGAGTTGCGTAGGTCGAGTTCCAAGGTGGAATTTCTCCTAGAGGACACAGTGCATACAGAGGTATTCATGGTATTTAAGGACGTTAAGCAACGGTGACTAAAAACTTCATACCAAGAATATAGAACAACAACTTTCTGAAGTTGTAAAAACTTTTCGATCAAGTTTAGGTTTTGCAGAATCATTGTGAGAGTTGTGGAAGATGTTATCAAAGTGAAACCGAGTGCAGACAATGTGTACAACTGAGCCTGTGGATCTACATCATGACCCAAGACAATGTTACACTGGTCGAAAGACTAAATACGTAATCCACCGACTGTGTGTAGGACTGTATAGTGTATACTGTAGATCTGTGTAATGAACTCGTACACCGACGACGATACCAATGACCAAAGAAATGTGTACACCTGTGGATCATTCCATACAGCATGTGCACACCTGCGGATCGATCAAGTGTGTGTACAGACACCTATGGTCTATTTCATACAGCTGTGCACACCTGCAGATTGAATACAGCAGTGCACACTGTGGATCTATTCTCATATACAGCGCATGCACACCTGCGGATCGATACAGCGCGTGCAACACTTGTGGATCATTCCATATACAGCGCATGCACACCTGCAGATCGATCAGAGCGTGCCACACCGTGGATTTTTCCATACAGCGCTGCACACCTGCGGATCGATACAGACGTGCACACCTGCGGATCGATACAGCACGTGCACACCTGCGGATCGATACAGCGCGTGCACACCTGCGGATCGATACAGCGCATCCGTGCACACCTGCGGATCTCATACAGCGCGTGCACACCTGCGGATCTATACAGCGCGTGCACACCTGCGATCGATTTCCATACAGCGCGTGCACACTGCGGATCGATCATACAGCGTGCACACCTGGATCGATACGCGCGTGCACACCTGCGGATCGATACAGCGCGTGCACACCTGCAGATCGATACAGCACGTGCACAGCTGCGGATCGATATCAGCAGTGCACACTGCGGATCGATACCGCGTGCCACCTGCAGATAGCATACAGCGCGTGCACACCTGCGGATCGATTTCCATACAGCGCCGTGCAACCTGCAGATCGATACAGCACGTGCACACCTGCGATCGATACAGCGCGTGCACACCTGCGGATCGATACATGCGCGTGCACACCTGCGGATCGATACAGCGCGTGCACACCTGCGGATCGATACGCGCGTGCACACCTGCGGATCGATACACAGCGCGGCACACCTGCGGATCGATACAGGCGCGTGCACACCTGCGGATCGATACAGCGGTCGCACACCTGCGATCTATACAGCGCGTGCATACACATGCGGATCGATTTCCATACAGCGCGTGCACATCTGCGGATCGATACAGCGGTGCACACCTGCGGATCGTACAGCGGTGCAACGGATCGATACAGCTCGTGCACACCTCGGATCGATACAGCGCGTGCACACCTCGCGGATCGATACAGCTCGTGCACACCTGCGGATCTATACAGAATGAACACACAATATGTGTATCGGTCGATGTACGAACGACAATACAATGCCCGGTGTGTATCTACACAAGACAATGTGAACATCGGAGGATGGACAGAATAACAGACAATGTAATATGCACAGTATATACACACACACATATATACATATACACAGTATAGTCATACCAACACATATATAGTACACATATATATATACACACAGTATAGAAATACCAATATATATAATATATATATATATATACACAGTATAATACATACACACATATATATATATATACACAGTATAGTACATACACACATACACACATAATATAAAAATATATACCAAGTATAGTACATACATCACATCATATATATATATATATATAATAGTATAGTACATACACACATTAACCACAGTAAGTACATACACCATATATAACATAATAGTACATACACATAATATCACGTATAGGTAATATACACACATATGCACAGTATAGTAGCATACACACATACATATATATATATATACACAGTATAGTATATACAACATATATATGCACAGTATAGTACATACACACACATATATATATATATATATATATATATATATATATATATATATATATACACAGTATAGTATATACACATATATATATACACAGTATAGTATATACACACATATATACACAGTATAGCACATACACACATATATAATATATACACAGTATAGTACATACCACATATATATACACAGTATAGTACACACACATATCACAGTATAGTAACACAACACATATATATATATATACACAGTATAGTATATACACACATATACACAGTATAGTATATACACATCATATATACACAGTATAGTATATACACACATATATATAATAGACACAGTATAGTACATACACACATATGCACAGTATAGTACATACACAGTATAGTATATACACACATATATGCACAGTATAGTACATAACATATATATGCACGTATAGTACATACACACATATATATGCACAGTATAGTCACATACACACATATATATATAGTACATATATATATATATATAATATATATATATATACACACAGTATAAGTACATACACCATATATACACAGTATAGTACATACACACATATATACAAACAGTATAGTACACACACAGTATAGTACATCACACACATATAGTATACAACAGTATAGTATATACACACATATATATATACACAGTAGTACACACACATATAATATATCACAGTATAGTACATACACACATATATATATATATATAATATATTACACAGTATAGTACATACACACATATATAATATATTACACACAGTATAGTACATACACATATGAACAGAAATCATACACATATATATTCACAGTATAGTACACCACAACACCACACACACACACACACACACACATCACATACATACATACACACATATATACACAGTATAGTACATACACACATATATACACAGTATAGTACACACACACACACACACACACACATTATATATATATATACACAGTATAGTACTACACACATATATACACAGTATAGTAAATACACACATATATATATATAACACAGTATACATACACACATATAACACAGTATAGTACATACACACATATATATATATATAACAGTAAAGTAACCACACACACACACACACACACACACACACACATACATACATACACACATATATATATATAATATATACACAGTATAGTACATACACACTATATATATATATATACACAGTATAGTACATACACACATATATATATAACACAGTATAGTCCACACACACAACACACACACAGATACATACATACACACATATATATATATATATACACAGTATAGTACATACATCACA
>CM068952.1:52485175-52496092 GCA_035128595.1 Eptatretus atami
GAGAGAGATAAAAAAGAGATATTGAAATGGATAAAACCTATTTATATAGGAACATCAATTCTTGACTTGTCAAAGTCGTTAATGTCTGACTATTACTATAATAATTTAAAATCAAGTATAAGGATAATGTGTCATTGTTATATATGGATACAGATAGTTTTATATTAGAAATTAAGACAAAGTGATGTATATGAGGATATGATTGATTAATATTGAGATATATGATACAAGTAATTATAAGTCTGATAGTATGTTGTTTTCATTAAAGAATAAAAAGGTTATTGGTAAGTTTAAGAGGATGAGTTGGGTGGAAAGGTCATGAGTAATTTGTGGGTTTGAGATCAATCTTATGCTTTTACATATATTGATAATAATAACATTGAAAGGTGTGATAAGAAGCTAAAGGGAATAAAGAAAATATAATCAAGGAAACAATAAACTTTAAACTTATTTACAACTGTTTAACCTTAAAGAAGGAAGAGTACAGAAAAATGAATACAATAAGAAGTTATAAACATCAATTATATACAGAAGAGATAAATAAGAATGCATTTGGAGCTTTTGATGATAAAATATATATTTTAGAGAATGGAATCAAGAGTATCCCTTATGGTTACAAGTATAAGTGTTAAAGGGGCAACTGCAATCTTTTTCCTGATTTATAAATGATAGAACCAAGCAATAACAAACCAAAGAGTGGAGATGTAATCAGCCTTTGTGTTTAAAATGGAAACATAAAAATGTGAGAAATATCAAATAAGTCTTATTGAAGAAATAACGGGGGTAAAAGTAGATAAAAACAAATAAGCGGATAAATTTAATTACAAATAGAGTTGGAGGATGTCAAGAAAAAAATTAATATCCTTGAATGGACTGAAAACTTTGATGATTGTGTTATCAATTGAACAATGGAAAAACAATTTACTACAATCTCAAAATGATATGTGGCTCAGGAGGTGGTCAAACAAGAGCATTAAGAGAAGTTTATGATTTCATTTTCGCTCAACAAAGACATTTAAACCAAGAACTAAGTTCCAAAGTAATCTTTGTGAATATACTCGATGGTGAGAATGTAATAAGAAATTAATTTATTCCCGAAAGTAGAACATGGACAAATATTCATTGGTTCATTCTTTGAATGGAATGAAAAATATGAAAGGAAAAAGTGCTTTTATCAGTAAGTCTCAGTTTAACATTTGCTCAATGGGGCAGATTGGATCAGTCTCCTCTTTTGACCTTATGGGCCTTGAGACAGTCTCAATTTCATTTGTTTGTATGGGAGGGGGAGAAAATCAGTCTCCTATTTTGGGCTTTTGGCCTTGAGACAGTCTCAATTTTACATTTGTTTGTATGGGAGGGGGAGGATCAGTCTCCTGTTTTGGGCTTTTTCGGCATTGATTCAGAGAGTTTTTCCCATTTTTCCCCATTCATTTGTATGGATGCCTTAGAAACCCCATTTATCCTCTACTATCCTTCATTAAGGAAATCTCTTGGTCACCTCACTCTCCCTCGCTGGGGTCATAATTAGCCAATTTTTTGGCCTGTTCAGCCATGCCTTGACTTGGAACAGGCCACAGCGGTTTCTTAATGATAAAGTTTTGTTTTTTCACTTTCCTCACTCATATCATCAAACGCCTGATCATCATACCTACGAATCATTGGATACATTGCAATGCTAATCTACACACGGAGCCGGCAGTGTCGTGTTTTTATTTCGTTTCCGCACTTGAAATAAGCTCTAGAATCCATTAACTTGAGCCGAATTTCAAAATTTAAACTGTATAATTGACCTTAGCAGCAGTTCTGACTGCTTAAAAAAAAGTGTTCATTTTTCCAATTCGGACATTGTTTGACACTCCGAGCTTCTCCGAGTGTTAGTGCTTTTATTTTGTTTCCGCACGTGCAATAAACTCTAGAATCTCTTAACCTGAGCCAAATCACTGCGGAATTGACCTTAGTAGCAGTTATGACTGCTAATCAATGTGTTCCTTTGTCCAATTCGGACATTGTTTGACACTCCGAGCTTCTCCAGTGTGGGTGCTTTTATTTGTTTCTGCACATGCAATAAGCTCAAGAATCTCTTTACCTGAGCCAAATTTCAAATTTAAACTGCGGAATTGACCTGAGCCACAGTTACGACTGCTAAGGAGTGTTCATTTGTCCAATTTGGACATTGCTTGACATTCGCGGCACTCCAGGAAGTGTTTAATATGACTGATCTGCGATCACTAATCGCTTGCCAAGTGCTCTACAAGCTGCTTGGATGTTCGCTTGCAAGCCATGGTGATACACGGCGAAAGTACCCGCACTGTCACTGCACAACTTAATCAAAAATACATCGTCGACCACCTGCCTGTGTTGCGCGTTGCACCTCCGTGGTGTCGTGCGGTGCCAAGCCTGCCATTCCTTATCAACAGGAAGGGGAAGGGATGGAGGGAAGGAATGAATGGATGGATGGACCAAATCGATGTTTGTAGCCATGGTGAGACAGTCGATGTCAGTGTAAATTCCTTTTTTTATTTTTTTTTATCACAGCTGTTGTCGTTTTTGAAAATAAAATTCCAAATTGACATGCAAGACAATGTTAGGTGATAATGTGAATGAAGTATATATATAAACATGTGTTCCATTGTCTTTGTTAAATCTGACAATTTTAAAATGTAACCTTCATCTCAGAGTGGTCATGCTCAGCACCGTCCAGAGATTAGGGGAAAATTGTTTCCAAAACCCAAGCTCATTGCAGATGCAACAGGGAATGTAATGGCAGATGAAGGAACAGCAGGTGGGAACTTGTTCATTCATTCATCATTCATTCCTTACACCTTGTGTTCACTGAGATTGGAGTACTGTGTGTTCATGAACAAACTGTGGAACTTGCTGTAAATCCACTTTCCATCCATCCATGCCTTCCCTCATCTCTTCGTTTGTCCTCGCTCCCCTCACCCCTCCTTCCTCTCTCTTCTCCCTCTCTCACCCCTCCAACTTTCATGAAGTTATAAACAACGGTGGTTGTGATGTTCCCACAGGTGGTTGTGTTGTGGTTTGGAGGTGGTGTGGTGTTTTGTGTTGTGTTTTGAGCCCCGAGTGTCGGGGAGTGTGTGGGTTGGGTGGATGTGCACTTTTTTGGTGGTTGGAGCTGCCACTGATTCGATTCCATGGTTTAAATTTTGGGATTCGGCTCGGGTTGAGAGATTCTGGGATTACACATTTTGGTTGTAAAACGTGTGCTGAAATTAAATAAAGGCATGAAACACTGGCATCTCCGGATGTTTGAAAGAATTGCAGCTGGGGTGCGATGGACCCTAGGATCTCTTCGCCCGAGCCAGGTTTCAAGTTTGGACTGTGGGGTTGGGCTTGGAGGCTGATCTGGCTGCTGGAGGGGTGTTCGTTTTTTCCGGTCCGTGCATTCTTTGGCACTCTGGGCATCTCGGGGCAATATGTGACCCCTCGGAGAGATCCAGTTCCACAGCAGGTAAACGGTGGCAGCTGCAGTTCGAGTCGCATACCTCAAGGGAAGCTCATGATATAATCTCTTTTAAAATGGTACGAACTATTTGAAGTGACGGGTGGTTTTGCTATCGATTTGAACGTGGTTTTAACATACCCATTTTGTTTGATACTGTAAAGTGCTGGCAGATGGGACAACAACCCCCCCCCGCTTCCCTCAAGTCCCCACCAAACACAAGTTCAGAACACCCCGTTCCCCTCCCCACTTCCCCTCCTTGCTCTCCATCCTCTTCACTCCCACCCCTCCTTGCACCCACGACCTCCCGGAGTGTATAGCGACATGTAGTCGAAGCGTGCTCTCCCTCCCCCAAATCATTCATCCCCCCCCCCCGTGTGTGTGTGTGTATTTCCGTCAGCGAAGCGACGGGTTTTATTTGCTCATTTAAATAATACATCAAATGAAGTATTTTTACACTCTAATTACAACCGTTGAGCATGTTGTTGCTGGAGACCCATACTCTTGACAGAGCATTAGGAATTCATGAAAAGTTGTAAATGTTTTTGCAGCTGAGAACCAATCCTGGACAAGTCTCTATTCTGTCACAGTGTATGTAAATGTCTGCTGAACAGCCATTGGAATGGAACCCATACCAGTGAGGGCAAAACAAGATAGAGTAGCGGCCTTGACTGAAAAAGGCCTCTATTTTAGGAGATACCCCAACCGGAGGTAGAACCAGCTAAAACTGGTATCATTTTATTCCTGTGGATGTCTAGTTTTCAGAAAATGATGTTATAGTTGCAGCAAATGTGTACAACATCGCAAGTAAACCCTTCATTGCAGGCATCCATGTAAAAATATTGGGTCCACTGAAGGGGTAGGATGAATTGAAATCATTGTTACTTTGCAAGCAGTGGGCCTATAATTACAAATGACCCTCAAATATTGGTCTTAGTTCTACAAGGCTATGTAGGTGCTGCCATCTATTTAACCTTTGGAGAACCTTATTTTTATCCGAGTCCGTGGGGGCGTTTCACTTCTCGGAACAGCCAGTCTCTTATGAGTTTGTGCGGGCACGTGATTCGGTATCCAGTTGCGCATGGTGTTTTTTTTTTGTAATTGTGGCATTCCCAGAGTGCACGTGTGTCAGCTCCAGCCATCTTGATCTTTGCCGACTAAAGACAAGCGCTCTGCCGATTGCAGTGAATTTTCTGTGTATCTGTGACTTTTAGGGGAATTCTGTGTTCAAAACCATCATAAGGTCTCTGTGAAGACACAGAGCGGGTTGTGGCATGTAATAAGGCCTTCTTCCTCGTGAATTAGTAACTTTGCATTTCGATTTTGAATCCGCGGTCAGCCAACCTCGTCCTCCAACCAACTTTACCTGTACAGTATTAAGTTTTGGCTGACTTTCATTAGTATGTCCATATGTGCATAATTCATTTGCTTCGTGCTGTATCTTGTAAACTTAGGTCACATAGGATTTGCTTGCCCTCTTTGGGCTCATGCGTGTTCAACCTCGACTCCAGGTCAGATGCATGAATTATGTGTGAGGCCAGGCTGTGCGTCTTTCAGAAAAGGAGATGGACCTCTCCATGAACCACCCACAAAGAGGAGGCGAAGAAGTAACCCTGACAACTGTGTGAATGCTGTCAACCCTCGACTTCAGCTGTCCATTTGTCAAAAGTCCAACGTTGGAAGGTGTGAAAGCTGTTATTTGTGCTACAAAAATACGTTAGGATGTGTACGTGAGAGAATTCTGGAAATCAAAGATGACATTTTAAATGGAACTCTTGTTGTAAGATACTACACCAAATGCAGGGCTTGGTATATGTCTGCCAGTAATCTAAAGTATGCGCAAAATCAGACTTCGTCTGGTACTTCTGTTAGTGCGTGAAGTGACACGCCGGAGACGGTTGGGCCAACAAGACTGCGACGAACTGATATGTCTATGTTTAACATAAGAACTGATTGTTTCATCTGTGGGTCATCAAGTGCCAGAAAATAAAATCTGACAAACATTTCTGTGGGCACTGTGGCATTTCACGTGAACGTGTCATCGCAGCAGCACTGAAAGAGATGACAAAAAATTCACATGCGAATGTTGTCAATTACAGACTTGTTTGCATATGATGGAAAATATCATAAGACATGCTACGGTCACTATGTTTCAGAACGAAATATCAAAGCTGCAGGGCAAAGGCTGAAGCACAGAAATCCCTGTCTGATTATGATAGGGCTGTCCTCTGTTTGGGTGAGGAGATGGAGAAATCAGTGCTTTCTAAAACAGACAACTGGTAACTCTCTCTCCCTGCATGAGCGATTCATAGCGATCCTCAACGAAGGAAGGTCGCCTGGAAATCAGGTTTGATCCAAGTGACTATCCCTCATGGAAGCTGAAGGAGAACTTAGAAAACACTTTCAGGATCGGTTGTTGTTCATTGCTCAAGCGGGCAAGTTGGATCTTGTTTGTTCTAGCGAAGTGACTGTTGGTGACGCCCTGAAGAAAGTTTCTGACTTGAACATTCAAATCAATGACTTGGGTGAATGTGAATATGCTACTACTTGTAGCTGTACCCGAGCACACCCTAGTGAATTGGACACTTCAGTCATTCTTCATAAAGCAGTAGGTATCCTTCGCAGTTCTATGTCAGGAATCTCATTTCAGACCACTCACTATGCTGAAAGTGGTGATTTCAACCCAGAACAGTGCAAGTCATTTGTTCCAGAGACATTATATGACTATTACTTGGTGTACGAAAAAGGCTTGCTTTGATAAAGCTGTACATTGTACCCCTAGTGATGCTGACATGAGAGTACTCGGTATTTGTCACAGTATGAGTGCTTTGTCATGTAGACGCAGACACCCATCACGTTTGGTCTCGGGGTTCAAATGCACCATGATCATGGTAGCAAGGATCTTATTGATAGATTAAGTTCCGTTGGCTATGCAATAGGTTACGATGAGGTCCGTAGGTTCCTGACCTCAGTAGCTACAGATGAGCTGTCCGACCCATCTCAAGTGCCTGTCTCCCGGGGAATCTCCATGTTTTATAGGGAAAATGTTGCTTCAGTCATTGATGCAGCCATTGATAACTTTACAAAATGAGGAGACGGTAGACGGGAAGCACACTACCCATGCTATGGCTATTGCCTTGTATCAACGATCTCAGGCCACTCAGGAGTCTGCTCTCATTACACAGCACAAGGCAGAAAACATTGGATGCTACACAGTACCAAGAACCAGAATCCATGGATATCACAAGCCAGCCAAGAAGCCAGAACCTGCCATAAAGTATCAGCCCGAGGATAGAACAGATCCTCCGACAATCCTTTTGAAAGACTTTGTATGGCAAGTGGCACGCGTCTCCGGGACGATGACTCAAGCATCCCAGCATGGGGAGGTTTCAATGCCATTGTAAGCACGAAAGAGCGTCCCCGTTGCCAGGATTCGCTACCTTCCTTTAATCAACGCCTCACCATCTGATCCATCCACTATCTGCACCACTCCCTTGACACTGGTGCATCTAGTGGAAAGGCTGGGTTAGAACCACATACTTGTCACTGCAGACCTTGAAATCTACAGTAAAGCGCAGCAGATACTGTGGAGTAACCAGAACCTCTGGGTCGGCAAAGTAACCATGAGAATGAAGGAATGCATCTGATTGTGGCTTTTTCGGGCAAGCATTGGAAAGTTGTACGGAGATGGTGGCCTTCAGAACATCCTAACCTCATCGGACGTGTATCCTCAGCCACAGCCAACCAGAATGCTCCAAGGAAAACAATTACCCATGGAATTTGTTGTGTCCGCCTGGCTCATGAGGCTCTGACACACATGTTCTTCACATCAGCTGAGGCATTCGCCAGCAAAAACTCTCTGCCATGGCTGATCGTTGAAATCAAGCAGAGGAATGAAGTCCTAGAGGAGTCATTCAAGGCGAAAGATGCCAAGTCCTGTGCCATCCTCTGCCAGGATTGAAGATGCCATTCCACAGTCCGTACTTGAAACAGTAGCCCTATTTCAGAATGAGGGGAGGGAACGTTCAGTCACTTTCGCACACTCGATAGCTTCCAAGAATCTGGAGACCTATTACTGCGATTGCTACGGGTGGCTAGAGAGGCAAATTTTCTGATGCACATCCAAGCGGTCATGGAAACTGTGCCTTATTTGTACTCGCCGGGCGTCAAAACTATGGCAGGTACACGCCGGTGTACATTGCAGAAATGAAGGAACTGGAACAGAAACAGCCAGTGATGCATCAGCACATGATGGAGGGTGGATTTGTTGTTCGCAGGTCACAAAATCGACCCTTCAATTCGGTCCCGACAGATCAAGCTCTCGAGCAAAGCATAAACCGTGAGGTCAAGAGCCGGGGGAGGGGGGGTGTCGTTGGATTCACCCTGTGTAAAAGTGCCTTGCTGAGATGGATGATGACCAGGCACATCACAGGGGAATACGCAGAGGCATTCAAGGAACTCTGCAACTCAGTTGGGAAAAAACAAAGGCTTCATGAAGAGCTTGGAGAGAGCCGTCTACAGATGGAACAGAAAGATGTCCAGGCATTGAAAGAGTACCTTTCTACTCGTGCCAACATCCCTTCAACCTTGATGAGGTTTCAGAACAACTGATCAACATCACCACAGGCCAGGTGGCTAGTCTGGAAGTTGAGAACTCGTTGAAGGGGATCCCACAAGGGGGAAAGATTGCAAGGAATTCATTAGCGAAAGACTCGGAGAGGACCCCACAGAAACTTCTGGGACCTAATGAAGAAAAAAATGGTGATGACCTTTCTGGACATGAAGAAGGCACTACCCAATGACAAAGATAGGAAATTGATCATTGACACAGAGGTACTGTTTCAGCGGTTTTTTGGAGTGGCACGGAGTCGTGATGTTGACTTGAAGAATGTCCTTAGCCATGAACTCGCAACCGTGCCACCAGCCCTCTTCCAGCACGACGGAAAGATGAGGAAGACCAACAAAGCTGACCTCTCTCAGAAACTGGAGTCCAATTGTTCAGAGATTCTAACATCACTCCGCAGATTCCAGGTTCAACATCATCCGCCCATATCATCGATGGAATGGCCATGATCCAATCACTAAATGAAAACCACTTCGGTACATTCAAAGATTTGGCGGATGTTGTGCAAAAACGAACAGTACGGCTGCTGACAAATCCTTCCCTGGATTGAGCTCTGTCACCATAGTCTTCGACGGCTATGATCATCCATGCGTCCATCAAAACAGCAGAGAGGCAATGCGGGGTACCTCTGTTTCAGAATTACCCACGTACCAAACAATCAAATGGAGCATTCTAGATGGTAACCAACCAAGAGAGCACGCAGGCTTCAGAAGAGGATATTCTACCATACACCACATACACACCATCGATCAACTTTAGGGAAAATGTCAGGAATATAATAAACCTTGCTGCATGTTATTTGTGGACTATGAGAAGGCATCGTAAACACTGTAGAAACAGTCAGTGCTGGACACATCACATCAACAAGGAGTGGAAGGGAAATATTGTGTTATGGTTGTGGGGGTAGATGGAGGAATTTAATCGGAAAGTAGGATTGAATATAGTTGTTTGGTCCGTGGACGTGTAGAAAACATCTCGATGTAATTGACTAGGGAAATTGTGAGCTTTAGTGTTATGTGTCACCACACGGGGGGAGGGGGGGGGTTTGTATGGTGTTAATTAGATAGGGATTAAGAATAAGTTCCCCCAGTATGTGATTGCCCCCTGTAACCTATTCTGACATTTTTGCATTTACAAGCGAGCCAAACGTGCCGAGCAGGCAGAAGTCCTGCCTCCAAGGGTGATGGCGGGTGGAAGGCCAATTACATCGAGATGTTTTCTACACGTCCACGGACCAAACAACTATATTCAATCCTAACTTTCCGATTAAATTCCTCCATCTACCCCCACAACCATAACACAATATTTCCCTTCCACTCCTTGTTGATGTGATGTGTCCAGCACTGACTGTTTCTACAGTGTTTACGATGCCTTCTCATAGTCCACAAATAACATGCAGCAAGGTTTATTATATTCCTGACATTTTGCCTAAAGTTGATCGATGGTGTGTATGTGGTGTATGGTAGAATATCCTCTTCTGAAGCCTGCGTGCTCTCTTGGTTGGTTACCATCTAGAATGCATTCCATTTGATTGGTTTGGTACGTGGGTAATTCTGAAACAGAGGTACCCCGGCATTGCCTCTCTGCTGTTTTGATGGACGATGGATGATCATAGCGGTCGAAGACTATGGTGACAGAGCTCATATCCAGGGAAGGATTTGTCAGCAGCCGTACTGTTCGTTTTTGCACAACATCCGCCAAATCTTTGAATGTACCGAAGTGGTTTTCATTTAGTGATTGGATCATGGCCATTCCATCGATGATATGGGCGGATGATGTTGAACCTGGAATCTGCGGGAGTGATGTTAGAATCTCTGAACAATTGGACTCCAGTTTCTGAGAGAGGTCAGCTTTGTTGTCTTCCTCATCTTTCCGTCGTCGTGGAAGAGGGCTGGTGGCACGGTTGCGAGTTCATGGCTAAGGACATCTTCAAGTCAACATCACGACTCCGTGCCACTCCAAAAAACCGCTGAAACAGTACCTCTGTGTCAATGATCAATTTCCTATCTTTGTCATGGGTAGTGCCTTCTTCATGTCCAGAAAGGTCATCACCATTTTTTTCTTCATTAGGTCCCAGAAGTTTTTCGTGGGGTCCTCTCCGAGTCTTTCGCTAATGAATTCCTTGCATATCTTTCCCCCTTGTGGGATCCCCTTCAACGAGTTCTCAACTTCCAGACTAGCCACCTGGCCTGTGGTGATGTTGATCAGTTGTTCTGAAACCTCATCAAGGTTGAAGGGATGTTGGCACCGAGTAGAAAGGTACTCTTTCAATGCCTGGACATCTTTTCTGTCCATCTGTAGACGGCTCTCTCTTCATGAAGCCTTTTTTTTCCCAACTGAGTTGCAGAGTTCCTTGAATGCCTCTGCGTATTCCCCTGTGATGTGCCTGGTCATCATCCATCTCAGCAAGGCACTTTTACACAGGGTGAATCCAACGACACCCCCCCTCCCCCGGCTCTTGACCTCACGGTTTATGCTTTGCTCGAGAGCTTGATCTGTCGGGACCGAATTGAAGGGTCGATTTTGTGACCTGCGGAACAACAAATCCACCCTCCATCATGTGCTGATGCATCACTGGCTGTTTCTGTTCCAGTTCCTTCATTTCTGCAATGTACACCGGCGTGTACCTGCCATAGTTTTGACGCCCGGCGAGTACAAAATAAGGCACAGTTTCCATGACCGCTTGGATGTGCATCAGAAAATTTGCCTCTCTAGCCACCCGTAGCAATCGCAGTAATAGGTCTCCAGATTCTTGGAAGCTATCCGAGTGTGCGAAAGTGACTGAACGTTCCCTCCCCTCATTCTGAAATAGGGCTACTGTTTCAAGTAC
>CM068952.1:52570741-52581388 GCA_035128595.1 Eptatretus atami
GTACAAGTCGTAACTTTGCTCGTGTTTGTTGTGGGCAGCAGAAGTTCACTACAAAATTACGCCAGCGGCATGGTATACTTCACATTGAAGTTTAATAATAATTATCGGCGTATAGCCACTGTGCATTAACATTTTTAGGTTGGCATTCCACTGCGACCGCAAAAACAAACCCAGTGTAGCTGCACTGCTATAGCAGGTTTGCCCCCACATCGTGATTTAATATATACATAGCAAATGCAGATGGAAACAATGGTATGTTGGTGATTCATGTATAAAATTTCAAGTTAGTCCATTCTGCCATTCGAGTCTACATTTCAGTTTGAGATCATTGACACATGTCACGTCAGTTTATGATTGAACTACGAAGGATGATACTGATACTAAGTGATAGCAGAATTTAGAGCAGAACATCCAGTCGGATTCCTGACAGTTAGATTCTATAGTATAGTAATCACTGGGTATTGATTTTGACCATTCTGTCAAAAATTAGTTAACGGGAGAGAGGAGATCCTACCTTCCAGATCCGTCACATTCATCATGATCATCACGGCGTGCATCAACGGCGGCTCCAGCAGCTGCAATCCCCACACCGAGCCTGTGCTGGCTGTGATGTACTTGTCGCACCTTGACAGCGACCTTACGTTCGGGGCTTCCTTCCACATCAATCCACTTAGCAGCACATTCTTGAAATTTCCTCATGCTTTTCTCACTAAATGGAATTACTTTTCTGTGGGTGTTGATGACATGCATAAAACAGAACCCCGAAGAACTGCCTTCATAATCTTCGGCAGCACTAGCGCATCAGATGACATGTATGCCGCCATGACAGCTAGTGAGTTTACAGCTTGCCTGAAGCGAAGCGCGCGATTGGTTGATGAGCGTGGTGCTGTATATCCAAAGCGCTGTGATTGGACGATGTTTACAAGAAAATTATCACAATTTTGGGTGTTTTTTTCCATATTTTGAAAAAATGTGCAAGTTTTGTGCTTGATGAGTTTCAGATATGATTTCTATAATATTTTCACACAACATATAAATACAGAAGATACACGAGGTGGGTCACGAAACTAAACAAAATGGGAGCTCGGCCCACGGTCTATAAAGCCTCCCGGACCAATGAATTTTAAGGCATCGAATGCTGCCGATGCATGGGACAAATGGGCTGCACGATTCTCCAACTACTTCAAGGCCCCTGAACTCAATAAAAAAAGACTGACGTGCAGGTTGCCATTTTGCTTGAATTGGCGGGACTGGATTCCCTGGCTATTCACAAGACGTTTACCTTTTCTGAGGGTGACAATGGGAATGATTATGTGTTGGTGCTGCGGAAGTTCACGGATTACTGCAGACCAAGGAAAAACGTGTACGAGAGATATCGTTTTTGAAAATGTGACCAGGAGGAGGGTGAGACGATCGACCAATTAGTCCATGAGCCAAGTAGGGTTGGGCGGTACCATCTGGGGGGAACAATTCTCATCGTGATTTTTGGCAAGGTATACAATCCCAGAGTTAGAATAGTTCATGATAACACAGGGCCCGGAGTACGAGCGGCCGGCGGAGCGTACCGGGGTGCGCGTCCCGCCGAAGGGATCATGGTACGAACGCAGAAGGGCAAGGCATACAGATCGAGGTAGTGAGAGGAGCGTGGGACGGAAAGGCCCAGCAACCAGATCGCGAATGCTATATCGACCCGAGCGGTCGCTGTTTATAGTCCGGCTAGTCTACTCGGGCTGGCTTAAATTAAGCCTTTTGTCGGCAAAATGGGCCAGTAGCAACATGAGCAGAGACATCTCGACATAGAGACATTTTTTATCCAGTTCAAAGCACTTAACAATTGGGAATTTGTCTCACACTTATTTGTCGAGGGATTCATCTTGCCTTGTCAAATAAAAAAGATGTCAAACATGCTGAGGCGCGTTGAAAAGGTTGTCATGTGACGCAGCCACATATTCAGTGTCTTATTTCGCTGTGTGATAAATCATACTGCCTTTAGAAAATATTGTCTATTCATTTCCGTGAAAAGTAATATAGAAGTTCTGGAACAATATAAATTCCATGGGTGTTTAGAGCAAATAATATATGTTGCGGAAATGGCCGCTTAGTGTGTTATTAAATATAGGATTAGGCCAGATCCCCATTAAATGCAGTGTTTAGCCCAGGTGTTCGGTAATTGGACGTTACATGTGTGTAGAGGGCTGTTCATGTGTTCGTACGGTGGTGGTGTACCGGAGAGGTTCTTCTCACTTCTCCCGCTCTCCGACGAGTCCTGCCGCAGCGCTACTGGAGAGGGGTGGCCAAGAAGCGAAGGCTGTCTCTACTTGCCGCAGCTGATAGGCTCTACGCTCAGACGAGGACTGACGTCGGTTGTAATGGGGTTAAGTTGCCGGCGTACCAGTCCGTGCCGGTGCGAGGACCCTCCATACCCGATACGTCCAATTTTGGGGTGATGCCGTGGTGAGGTCTGAGCGTACTGCTCGGTTAGGCTTCAGGCCAGGCCGTGAGGTGATCGCGTATGCTGTGGGACCTTGTAAGAGGAAGGCGACCAGCTGGGAGCACCACGCTGGTGGACCTTCTTCTCGGGGGCTGACGAATCGCCGGTCGTGATGCTGGAGGGCCGTGCATCGGCGTGATGCGACAGAGGAGGAACGGACGCCACTGGTCGATTCGCGCCATGCGAGAACGAACGAGGAGTTTCGGGGTCGTTCGCGCATGTGCAAACGCAAGGACGAGTTTTCGGGGGTCGTTCGCGCATGCGCAAACGCCCACGAGTTTCGGCCGTGGTCGTTTCGCGACTATCGTCGCACCGAACGCGGACCTGAGGAGTTTCGAGTGCGTCTGTTCGCGAGGCATGGGGGTTAAAGCTGCCGAGGACGAATGCTTCGCGGGGGTCTGTTGTCGCATGTAGGGCATGTGCGCCAATTGGTCCCGTCGCACCACGAGGCTCTCCCAGTGGTTCGTTTCGGCTCGTCAACTGCGCAGAACGGGAACCATGTACAGAGTTCTTTGTCGCGGTCGTTATCGCCATCATGAGGTGCATTAACCGACAAGAGACGAGTTCCGGGGGTCGTTCGCCGCATGCCGCACCTGTGTCTACGTCGGACCTGAGCGACGATTTGTCTTGCTCGTGTGTCGCTGGTCGCTTGTCGATGGGGCAATGTCGTTGTCCGCTGGAGAACGCGGAGTCGTAGTTTTTCCGGGGGTCCGATTCGCGCGCCCTAGGGGATGTGCAAAACGGCTAGGACGAAGTTTTCCGGGGGTCGTCGCGCATGCGCAAACGTCAACACGAGTTTCCCGCTGGGATCGTTCGCGCACGCAGCCACGAACGACGAGCTGACGAGTCTTTCCGGCGGTTTAAGAGTTCCGCGCGATGGGGGTTGTGACAGAGATAGTACGACTATGGATGAGTTCCGGAGCGTGTGTCGCTCGCGTGCATGCGCAAACGGATCCACGGCAGTTCTCCTGGTCGTTCGTCGTTTGCAGGCACGGTCTCAGCACGAACGACGACGTTCTCGGGGGTCGTTCGCGGGTATGGTGGTTCGCCCACCGCAGGATAGCAGCATTCCGGTGCTGTGGTCGTTCGTCGTTGCATGCACGCACGGGCTATAATACGCACCATCGAGTTGCGGGCCGTCCGGTCGTGGCCTGGCACATTTTTCGTGGCCCGGCGCCGGGCGGGACGCGGCAGAATCTGCACGACGCTCGAGTGGATTTGGGATTTGACTTCGGCGCGCGTCGTTCGCGCATGTTCACAAACGCACGGAACGAGGTTCGCCGGGAAGTCGTTCGCCCGGGCTCTAATGCGCAAGGGACGCACCCACGAAGTGCCCAAGTGGGTCGTCTCGCGCGCACGCGTCAGCAACGAAAGACGAGTTTCGGGGGTGGGGCCGTTCGCGCTAGTCCGCAATACACGCAGGACGAGTTTAGGGGGTCGTTCGCAGCATGCGCAAGACGCACACACGAGTATCTGCTCGTGGTCCGCTTCGCGGGTATGCACTAGCGGCCCAGATTGAGAGGCGACGGGTAGTTTCGGGTGTGTCGCTCCTCGCGCATGGTGCACAAAATGCAGGCACGAGTTCCGGGGGTCGTCTCCGCATCCGCACGCAACCTGGGACAGGGGAACCACGAGCATGTGCCCTGTGGTTGTGTTGCGTGTTACGCTCGCATGGCAGAAACGAGCGACGAGGGTTCGGGGGGTTGCGTTTGCGCATGTTCAAGGCAAACTGCAGGAGCAGTTCCGGGGGTCGTGGGTTCGCGCAATGCGCACACGCACCACGAGTTCCCGTGGTCGGTTTCGCGCACGCGCAGAAGGGAAACGACGAGTTTCGGGGGTCGTTCGCGCGCATGGCACAAAACGCGCACGAGGACGCAGCTCTAGCCGGGGCTGGCGTTGGCGCTGCACACATGCGCAAACGCACACGAGTTCCGGGGTCGTTCGCCCATGCGCAGAACCGAACGACGAGTTCGGGGTCGTTCGGCAGCATGTGCAAACGCAGCACGAGTTCCGGGGGCGTTCCCACGGAGCGGTGGGTTGCTGGTTAGTGTGCGCGGATCTTCGCACTTTTGGGCCTGCGGCAAACGCAACATCGTCGAGTGTCCCGAGGGTCGGTCGTTCCTTGCAACTGCGCAGAACGAACGACGAGTTTTCGGGGGTCGTTTGCGCATGTTCAAACAGCAGGACGAAGTTCCGGGTGCCGTTCGCGGCATGGCGCAAACGGGTGATCGACCCCGCTTTATGAATGCTCGTTACCTGATTGATCTCACAGGCATTAATTTTTGTGTTTGTATTTAAGTCAGTCATAACCCAGCCCGAGGTTCCGATGCGCTCGTAATTTGCGCGTTTTGCCAGCGAGAACGAACCGAGAGTTTCGGGGGTCGTTCGCAGAGACCGGCATGTGCAACCGCAAGGTACGAGGTTCCGGGGTCGTTCGCGCATGCGCAAACGCACCACGAGTTCCCGTTGGTCGTTCGCGCACGCGCGCAGACGAACGACGAGTTTCGGGGGTTCGTTCGCGCATGTGGCAAACGCAGCAACGAAGTTCCGGGGTCGTTGGCGCATGCGCAAAACGCCACCCACGAGTTCCCGTGGTCGATCTGCGTCCGCGCAGAACGAACGACCGAGTTTCGGGGGTCGTCTGCGCGGCATGTTCAAAACGGCAGGACGAGTTCCGGGGGTCCGTTCGCGCATGCGCAAACGCAACACGAAGTTTCCCGTGGTCTTTTCCGCGCACGCCGCAGAACGAACGACGGTTTCGGCAGGGTCGTTCCGCGGCATGTTCAAAACGCAGGACGAGTTCCGGGGGTCGTCCGCGCATGCGCAAACGCAACCACGAGTTCCCGTGGTCGTTCGCGCAACCGCCGCGCAGAACGATACGACGAGTTTCGGGGGGTCCCCGTCGTTGCGCATGTGCAAAAAGCAGGACCGATTTCCAGGGGTCGTTCGCGCAATGCGCAAACGCAACCACGAGTTCCCGGGGTCGTTCGCGCACGCGCAGAACGAACGACGAGTTTCGGGGGAACGTTTGCACATGTTCAAAGCAGGACGAGTTCCGGGGGTCGTTCGCACTTGCATCACGCGCAAAGACCCACCACGAGTTCCCGTGGTCGTTCAGCATGCCATGGCAGAGAACAGACGAGTTTCGGTGGTCGTTCGCGCATGTGCAAACGCCATGCACGGTTCCGGGGGTCGTTCCCGCATGCGCAAAACTCGCAACACGAGTTCACCGATGAGTCGGTCGCGAGCAACGGGCCTGCAGAACGCACAGTAGCCTAACGAGTTGCGGGGGCACTTCGGCTTTTATGGCGCCGATTAGTGTCATATAAGAAACGGCGTCTACGACCCTTACCGGGGGTTGGTCATGTTCCCTGATATTTTCCTGGTTGGTTTATTGGGAGGATAGCATTTGCTCGCAGTCAACACGGGTATGAGCACATTAACACGAGTTCCCGTTGCCGTGGTCTGGTCGCGCACGCGGCAGAACAGAACGACGCAGTTTTCGGGGTCGTTCGCAGCATTGTTTCAAACGCAGGACGAGTTCCGGGGTCGTTTTTCGCGCATGCGCAAACGCACCCACGATTCCCGGACAGTGTCGTTCGCCGTGCAGGTACGTAACGACGAGTTCCGGGGTCGTTCCCAGGATTAATGGTTTTATTTTTTTTTTGTTTGCATTTTGTTCGCAAACTTTGTCTACCACACGAGTTCCCTGGGTTCTGGTTCGCTGGGCATGCGACAGTTTATACTGAACGGAGATTTCGGAGGGTCGCTCTCGGCATTTTGCATGGGGGATGTTAAGTCAATATATCAATAACCAGCACGAGTTCCGAGAGGGTCGTTCCTGAAATTCGCAAAAACTAGCACTGAGTTCCCTTCGGTTGTTACTATGCACATTGAGGTATCCAAAACACCGCATTACCAATACCATAAGACAGTAGCAGAATGGTTAATCATGTGCAATTGATGATGAGTCAAAGGTGAATGAAACACATCTTCTGTTGTTGGGCATAAAATTACAGAATAGAAACACAAATGTGGTGTTCCGCACCAACAGGCCATTACTAGGCCCCAATGTGTTGCTGATAAACATTATCTTATGAACCAAAGACAGGTCCTTTTATAGTTTCTAAGACATTTCTGATCATATGCACTGATTGTAAGTGATATAAAATGTTCAAGATGAACTTAAAAATCATAATCATTATCCAGTTCTTCAATATCCTCATCTAAACTTTTCCCATCGTCTGACTCAAGATGGATGCCTGGTTCTCACAGTCTGGCAGTCTGAACATGTCGATGGCATTTCAAGTCTGTTTTGACAAACGGCCGGTTACATTTTGGTGGTGAACACTTCCTTTTCCAATTGCGGTTCCTTCCTTTTACAAAATGGGGTGACTAAACGGCTAATAACACACAAAAGGCTACCAATGCAATGCTATCACATAGTTTCTGACTGTAGAGATGCATATCCTGCCAAAAATTACATGAGCATTATTCTCCTCGGATGGTTCAGGTGGTCAAAATTTACCGTGTCTGGCTCATGGCCTAAATGGCTCATTGAACTCAGAACGCAAGCAGCCATGTGTGAGTTCAGACCTCAAGAAGAACTCATGATTCGAGATAAGATTGTATTTGGTGTGCGAGACGAGAGATCCAAGGAGAGACTTATTCGGGAAGGTGAGGTCACACTGCAGAAAGCTTTGGACATATGCCATGCCGCCGAATCAAGCAGGCAGCTGCTCGATGGCATGAAGGGTGCCAAGCAAGTCTATGCAGGGGATAAAGAGAGGCAACAACAGCACTCCACCTTTCCCAAGCAAGCCAAGGCCAAGCCTGCAGCCAGAGCCATGACAGCAGCTACAAAAAGGCGACAGGAAAGCCTTACTCAGTCTGTGTGCGAGTACTGTGGCAAGAAGCACAGTCCTGGGCCGCGCAGGTGTCCAGCATTTGGCAAAACGTGTGCCAAGTGTGGAGGTAAGAATCACTGGGCTGCTCTATGCAAGGGTGGAGGCACAAGAAGGGTACGTTTTCTGGATGCAGATCCCGAGCAAGGTACTGAAGAGTTTCTGGTCATTGATTCAGTGCTCATCGGTAACCTGGATGATGACGTTACCCGGCCTGCGGGCAGGTGGCAAGAACAGCTTAAGTTGGCCAGTGTGGTGAACGCCAAGCTCGATGCAGGTGCCCAGGCAAACGCAATCTCACTTGCTACCTTGACTATTGCAATGCCTGAGCACACCATAACACCCACCAACATAATTCTCACTGCTTTTGGTGATGGCAGGATTCAGCCATTGGGTACAACAGTGATTCCCTGCAAGCACAAAGGGCAGGACTGGAGAATCAAATTCTATGTCACTGAGAAAACCACTGTTCCCATACTAGGGCAAAACACATGTGAGAAGCTGGGCCTTATCAAGCGTATGGATTCACTACGTGCTCCACTGACCAAGGAGAGGCTGCTCGACCAGTACACAGATGCGTTCACAAGCACTGTCAGTGCAAGCAGGAGTACGAAATTGAGTTGAATCCAGATGTCACACCGAGACTGCTAGCCAGCCAGACGTGTTCCCTATGCAAAGTATAAAGAAGTTGAAAGACACTCTGGAGCACTCGGAGAAACGTGGCATAGTGGCAAGGTCGACAAGCCCACCGCATGGGTAGTAACCT
This sequence comes from Eptatretus atami, assembly GCA_035128595.1. Lineage (NCBI taxonomy): Eukaryota > Metazoa > Chordata > Myxini > Myxiniformes > Myxinidae > Eptatretus > Eptatretus atami. The sequence goes on from CM068952.1 coordinate 52,578,903, forward strand.
GTAATCAATGAAAAAAAAAAAAGATGCCGCATAGGAATCTACCTAGACCCAAAGCGTTAACCGTGCAATCAAGCGAGAGAGAATACACAATGCCTTAAACCAAGTGATGTGCAGAGATAACAACAACAAGAAGGTGTTCACAGTGATTGACACGGCGAATGGGTACTGGCATGTGAAGCTGCAGAAGTCCTCCTACCTGTGCACATTTAATACACTCTGGGGAAGGATGAGATTCTGCTGCATGCCTTTTGGCATACTGTCAGCGAGTGAAATCATGCACAAGAGAAACCAGGAGGCCTTCAGCGCCATTCCAGGTGTGCAGGTTATCACCGACGACATGATCATTTCTGCTGAAACCGTGGAAGAACATGACCAAATATTGCACAACATTATGCAGAGAGCTCGCCAACAACAGGTGAAGTTCAACAGGACCAAGGCACAGTTCCGAGTGCCCAAAGTGCCGTACATACACGAAGTGCTTTTACAAAATGGGGTGACTAAACGGCTAATAACACACAAAAGGCTACCAATGCAATGATATCACATAGTTTCTGATGTAGAGATGCATATCCTGCCAAAAATTACATGAGCATTATTCTCTCTGGATGGTTCAGGTGGTCAAAATTTACCTGTCTGGCTCATGGCCTAAATGGCTCATTGAACTCAGAACGCAAGCAGCATGTGTGAGTTCAGACCTCAAGAAGAACTCATGATTCGAGATAAGATTGTATTTGGTGTGGCGAGACGAGAGATCCAAGGAGAGACTTATTCGGGAAGGTGAGGTCACACTGCAGAAAGCTTTGGACATATGCCATGCCCGCCGAATCAAGCAGGCAGCTGCTCGATGGCATGAAGGGTGCCAAGCAAGTCTATGCAGGGGATAAAGAGAGGCAACAACAGCACTCCACTCTTCCCAAGCAAGCCAAGGCAAGCCTGCAGCCAGAGCCATGACAGCAGCTACAAAAAGGCGACAGGAAAGCTACTCAGTCTGTGTGCGAGTACTGTGGCAAGAAGCACAGTCTGGGCGCGCGCAGGTGTCCAGCATTTGGCAAAACGTGTGCCAAGTGTGGAGGTAAGAATCACTGGGCTGCTCTATGCAAGGGTGGAGGCACAAGAAGGGTACGTTTTCTGGATGCAGATCCCGAGCAAGGTACTGAAGAGTTTCTGGTCATTGATTCAGTGCTCATCGGTAACCTGGATGATGACGTTACCCGGCCTGCGGGCAGTGTGCAAGAACAGCTTAAGTTGGCCAGTGTGGTGAAACGCCAAGCTCGATGCAGGTGCCCAGGCAACGCAATCTCACTTGCTACCTTGACTATTGCAATGCCTGAGCACACCATAACACCCACCAACATAATTCTCACTGCTTTTGGTGATGGAAGGATTCAGCCATTGGGTATAACAGTGATTCCCTGCAAGCACAAAGGGCAGGACTGGAGAATCAAATTCTATGTCACTGAGAAAACCACTGTTCCCATACTAGGGCAAAACACATGTGAGAAGCTGGGCTTATCAAGCGTATGATTCACTACGTGCTCCACTGACAAAGGAGAGGCTGCTCGACCAGTACACAGATGCGTTCACAAGCACTGGTCAGTGCAAGCAGGAGTACGAAATTGAGTTGAATCCAGATGTCACACCCGACTGCTTAGCCAGCCAGACGTGTTCCCTATGGCAAAGTATAAGAAGTTGAAAGACACTCTGGAGCACCTGGAGAAACGTGGCATAGTGGCCAAGGTCGACAAGCCCACCGATGGGTTAGTAACCTGTAATCAATGAAAAAAAAAAGATGGCCGCATGAGAATCTACCTAGACCCAAAGCCGTTTAAACCGTGCAATCAAGCGAGAAGAGATACACAATGCCTTAAACCAAGTGATGTGCAGAGATAACAACAACAAGAAGGTGTTCACAGTGATTGACACGGCGGATGGGTACTGCATGTGAAGCTGACAGAGAAGTCCTCCTACCTGTGCACATTTAAATACACTCTGGGGAAGGATGAGTATTCTGCTGCATGCCTTTTTGGCATACTGTCAGCGAGTGAAATCATGCACAAGAGAAACCAGGAGGCCTTCAGCGCCATTCCAGGTGTGCAGGTTATCACCGACGACATTGATCATTTTGCTGAAACCGTGGAAGAACATGACCAAATATGCACAACATTATGCAGAGAGCTCGCCAACAACAGGTGAAGTTCAACAGGACCAAGGCACAGTTCCGAGTGCCCAAAGTGCGTACATGAGCAACATCATCACTCCAGAGGGACTGACACCAGACAAGTCCAAGATCCGAGCAATTGCTGACATGCCTACACCAGAAGACAAGCTAGCACTTCAGCACCTGTTGGGCATGGTCAAATACCTAGCGCAATATATGCGGAACGAGTCGGTGACCCCTCTCTGAGGGTTTCGCTGGTGAGACAGTGAGTGACCCTCTCTGAGAGGTTTCGTTCCAACAGGACAATAACTCCCAAGCATACAGCTCT
>CM068952.1:52613901-52642660 GCA_035128595.1 Eptatretus atami
TTCCTGCATTACAATGGGAATGTCCTGCACGGGGATTTCATCCTGGACCATGGATGGGCGGGTGCTCCCTCTGTCTGTTCTTGCCATCTTGGAGGAGGAGGGCATTGCCTCACAGGCAGTGTTCGCGCCCGCCGAACATTCTAAATCCATATCTACCCCCGGCTCCCGCCCGCCTTGAGACTCCATCTTATTTCTCGTAAGCGATAGGAGAGAGATTTGTATCTAACCAGACAGATTTTGAATTTCATCGCCCGTTTTGGTGCCGCCACGTAACCTGGAAATGGTCACAAACAATCCTCCCGGTATAGCGACAAACTTTTCTTCCGATCTTGAAGTAGGAAATTTGGTATGTGGGTAGAGGTCGATGAAGTGATACCAAGCGAATCATTTTTTCTCCGGATTCGGGTCAGGGTCAAGTCACGAGGTCACGAAAGTTGTGAAAGTCGCCATTTTCCAAAACACTTGCTTATCTACGAAGTCTGTATTTTAGGAGATATTCTGGCAACGGCTTCATTCGATTATGATATGTAAATAAACATTATAGCAGATGCCGTTCACCTCCTGAGCCCCACACGGGGTATTTTTATTTTTTGTTTTGGCCTCAAAAAGTTGTGCTATAACAGTATAATCGTTGTTCTCTCTGGGAGGAAACATGTTTCAACGTCACAAATATCATAGATAAATCTACACGGTTTGCCACTTTCGGTTCTACAAAACTGGTTATTTTATCAACTACTGGTCACTAATTTTGATAACTAATTCTTATTTGCAGACCGGACCAACTAATGGTGGTAGTCGGTCACACACATGTGTCTGAATCTTCAATCAACAACTGTTTTCCATCCAGGTGGCCAATTGAGATATTTAGTAGGACCCGGTGGGGATGATGAAATTAATGTAATAGATCAGCCATAGCGTATGGCAGAAAATATCCTCTAAAGTCCAATCCATGGATTTCGTCATTGATAGCAAAACATAGTTTGCCTTACTCGATCTCACTCTAGTGTCTAATTCATTCATCTACCTCATCATTTTTCGCCATCAGACCGTCTACGCCGCACATAACAGTTTTGGGTTCTTTCTTCTTGTTGCTGTAATAGGTTGAACTGCTTTTATTAATACTCGATTTTATGATTAATGGAACAAATCGAATGAGAATTTTTGAGTGCCCCGGTGTATTGTCTACCGCTTATTCAGTCTTTCTTTCAAAGTTTCAGTTCGTAAATGCCTAACAATACCTAGAGCTGTACATTGATGAGTGAATTCCCTGGAATATTTGTCGCGTGCAAATTTCATGAAGGCATCGAATGTTAGGATCGCATCTGCGTACGGGCGTTGGAGCTGGCTTTTGTTAAACAACCTCTTTACAGTTCCACCTAACCCGTCACATGCACTTTTGCCATGGTGAAGTGGCAAAAAAGTTCCACTGCAGCATTGAATTCCAAAGTCCTCCAAATGAAAGCACAGGTTCAAAAAAATTATACTTTCTTTTTAATATTGTCCGCGCATGTCCATCAAATTGTGCTATGTACGTTTCCCAATGGGAATTTTTTTGGGGGGTTTTTTTGCATTTTTACGACCTTTGAACTTTTGGACGAAAATGATCTGAGAAAAAAATACTACCCTCCAGTTTTTTGATAGTGGTTATAGTAGACAGTTTGAACTTTCATTTTCATGAAAGTCAGGTCAAGGGTCAGCGGGTCTTCAAGGGTCAACATGTCATGTCCAAGAATCATCCACCCTAAACTTTAACTAGATCGGAACCGATAGCTGTGATGTTGCATTCACTTGTATGTCTGAACAATTACCTTCACTACACCAAAATAGATCGAGATAAGGGCCACAGGGGTTGGCTGAGAATGATGAAGAATTTTGAGATTTTGGTGCACTGGAACTTGATAATCAGTTATCGAAAAGGTCAAAGTTCTCAGGTCGATCAGTCTCGGTCAGCCCTAGTCCGATTTTAGTCTACAAATTTTGTTAATTCTATAGACATAGACTATCATAGTGTAGGATACATTCGCATGAAAAGAGTTTAGCGAGCAATGATCTCGAGGGGGGTGCGGTGGTGTTACAACCTTCTGGGTGAACTGAGGTGGAATGACCCGCGCAAACGGAAGAATGGTAGGCCTCAGTGAAACGCCGCGATCATGAAAATACGACGAAAGCACCCTTCACCATTAGCACAGATTTAACACAAGACCGACGGTAGAAAACACATGTCAGTAGCACTGAGATAACAAAATGACAGTAATAAACGACCGGCAAAATTATCTTTGAGAAAGCGTCGGGCAGAGACCCTGGAGCAGAACCGCATCCGTCGGCTCAAGAGCAGAACCGGAAGTGTTCACTTTAGAGATTCCGTCAGTAAGCACAAAATGGATGGGGCATGAAAAGTTTTATGCTAAAAAGCCGCTTAACACTGGAAGATAGCATGAACCCAAAGGGTGTTGCCTTCGCAAGAGCGCATTCTGGGTGTCAAAATTACAATGGTATTGGATCGATTTTGGCGTATTGTATTCGGATGATCTACCGCCAAGAGTTCCTGAAAATAGCAGTTTTTGGCTTAAGAGTTATGCTGAGGTGGTTTGCCAATTGGTCTTTCCGAGCAGTAGTTGTAAGGGCAGGAATTGTAACTTGGACAGATGGCTGGCATGCTCGCCGTTCTCTTCACCGAAGGGAGCACCATGGTCTTTAATGCCACCACTAAGATAGTTGGTAGATGGCGATGTCCAGTTTTAACGACCATTCAAGGGGATCCGGCACACACATTGAATCGGCCCTGCCCGTTGAAACACCAGTGGGAATGATTATTTATAGTTGGCCTGAAGATTTAAAACTCAGGCGACAACTTGTGAAGCGAGTGTGCGCTTACCTTCATCAGCCATCCTGTTCCAGTCCCGTGGATAATTTCCTGTAAGGAATATTTGTCTTTCTACAAGATTGGCTCAAGAAGCTGCCCCATACGTTTGTTTTGTATTGTTGTGGCTTTAACTTTTCTCCAACCATATAGAGCGGGCTACAAACACAAAATGATGTTTTTTTATTTACCATCAGCGCAATATGCTTTCACACTGGAGAAGCAATGTTCGTTAGGCAGACGACAAGCCATTAAACAAATATTTAAAAAATAAATAAGGAAAACGTGAAAGAAACGATAGAGAAACTTGATTAGTTTTTGTTATGCACCGTGCACCAAGTTCAACGAAAGATCCCTTATGGGATTGAGCTCAGAATATTGGTTATAGGCAATGTTTCAAAATTGATTCGTGGGTTTCTGTTTTACATTGGGAGTCTGGGTACCGTGCGTTAGCCAGAGAAAACAAGAGAAGTGCGGGTTTGGCAAACATTGCGCAGGTGTAAAGTTGACCCTATGTTATTTCACCCAAAGATGAGTGAAAATCGAGTCTGCAAAATGAGGAAGGAGAGAAGAGGGAGATATGGTGGGTGAATGATGGGAAAAGAGAGTTGATAGAAATATCATGCAATACTCATCGTGGCGTCTTGATGAGCTACCATCCACACCATTTGGAAATCTTCCGCATCATGTGTCCTGCAGGTGAAGCACCTTTCTGGGGCACTGGCGACTTGTGGGAGGGGGGAGGGGAGGGATGGGGTGGGTCAGTTGATGGTGATGGAATTTTTATAATAAGAGGTTGTTTTTTAATCTCATAACGTTGTTTGCATTTAAGCACAGCAAACTCCCTTGTTACTGTCCAGACTGTGCGCCTATTTCTTCCGGAAGATTGCTGAGAGGCAAAAGCGGTATTAATATTACGCACAAGTATAGCGAATTCGTGGGGGACCGTAATATGCCGAATTCAGAATTGTGTTTGTTGCAGAGGTGCAAAGAATGTTAAGTGGCAGCCTGTCAAATATTGAATATATGATTGGAGATGTGGCAGCATCACGTATCCAAGTCTGGTTAAACTTTCGGGCGTTTATTGTTCCATTGTGAATCATCTATTTTTCAGTTGTGCTACCGACGAGACAGAGGCTGGAGACGAAAGATTTTTCATATCTTTCTGGTGGGAGAGAAGGACCCGAGCTCTCTAGCTCCTTGGCTTTTTGCTTGCATCACTTCAAGCCCAGCTCATTGTATTTCATGGACGTAGAATAAGATGCTGGACAAACTTCGGATGTGTAAAACGTCTTGCCCAGTCTGATGCTTGCTTTACAACGCTAGTAGGCATTGTTATTTTCAACTGCAGAAGAACTGACAAGCATAATCTTGGTGCTTGCATGGTCTTGCACGGGAAAGAGAGGAAGAATAGAGCTGAGTGTAAATGGCCTGTTAAATGCAATGTTTTGATTATTTGCTGGAAGTAAAAATGCTCAGAGTATCTTTTGCTGATGTGGCTTTTCTGAAATATCTTTGGAGGTATTTAATCTCGTGTGGCCAGGGCGCCGAGAGCTATGTATAATTGTGATGTTTATATATGAAACAATGGACGCCCTTGCATGTGGCAGGATAGGTTGTTTCAGCGGGCCGGGGTCCGGTGGCAGAGGAGACCTGTGAGCCACTTAGTAGCGGAAAGTTCGCACTCGTCTCCGACCAGACTCCCTCGAATTGTAGGCCGTGCGCTCACGTCCGGATAATTACGTGCGCAGGCGGTCGCTTTAACCAAACCGTGGACGCCAATACCTCCACCAGCGCGTGGCGTAGACGTCTTTTTGTCTAGATCATTTACCTACCTTAAATCACGTGGTTTCGAGCCTACTGGGGAAGCACGTGCTGTGTGCGCCTCGGTACGCCTTGCCCGACCGGGAATCACTCTACCAAACTAACGGGTAAACTACCAACTCGATCGGATGGCAGCCGAGCGGACCAAACTGCCAGGACGTACCGGCTTACAATGAACAGATTATCGGGGATAAAAGGACCCGGCTGAAGGTCAGATCCGAACCATGCCTGGACCAATGAAGAAAAGGAAAAAAACGAACTGGGAACATTCTAGCAATCATTTATTTACAATCAACTTACAAAAGAAGGGACACGAGCAAGACTTATGCCGGGAAATACAACAACGCAAAATTTACAATGATGACAAATAAAAACCACTTGTGCATTCTAACTAAGAGACGGGCCCGACCACTGTTCCGTATTGGGGGCCCGCTGGCGCAGAATGCACACGTCAGACGAAAGATAATCCCAGATGTATGGCAAGGGACTTGTAGCCAGGGAGGGAGTAGCTGCGGTCGCAGTTCTTTTGGTACTGAGTGTTTTCGGGGAAAGGATGCCTCCATGGTGCGACACCTGACAAGGTCGTGCAGCTCGGCGCACAGCCGCACGTGTGGAGTTGTGTGTGCTATTGGAGGGTGCGCGGGAGGAAGAGGCGCTGGAGTCCAAGGTATGCACGGCGGTTTGAAAAGTGTGAGAAAGAGGGGCGCAGGTTTGGACAGTTTCCGACGCTTGATGTCGAGGGTAGACCACGAGTCACAACCCAGTGCGAACCTTTCCTTGGCTCCATGATGTGGGATCACAAGCAACCACAGGATCATTGGTATCTCCCGCGATGAGGGCTGAGTCTTTGGATCTCTCACTCCAACGAACTCTCCGACTCGCCCACGACCCTCTTCAAGACGACTTACTCTTTCCAGCTCTCCTCTTCTGAACAAACGACCCCCTAGTCGAAAAGTAACAAAAACCGCAGACTGGAAGGTGTCATAAATTATGAGATCCCCAGGTCGGGGCGGGGGCCTTGACGAAGAGACGTACTGTTCCGCCCTGGTTTTGGACAGGGCTTCCATGGGGTCCGCCTTTGCTGGGCGGGTTTCGCCATGCCGGGAAGCCCGCCACTTCCCACGCGGTGTCGGACTCAGCCAAAAAGGTACCTGGCACAAAGATTTTGCCGCAGAAGCGAGAGGAAGGGTACTGGTGGCCTCCAATAAAAGGGGGGAAATGATTTATAAATCCTAACAAAAACATCGCAACGCACCCCGTTTCTTTCCCACAACACACAGGAGGGTCTATCTCGCACATCTTAATGGCATACTAACTTCGGGACAACTGTATGTTTGTATTCATACGTGTTCCTAGAACCGTAACAATATTTAAGCTTCTTCTTTTGCATGCAGCACAAGGCTGTGGGCTGGCAGTCATTGGCCTGAGGGTGTGTCTTGGTGCTACTAGATCGGCACATTCCATCTTAGCGTTAGAGTAAGGAATGTTGGAATTGGTTGAGGTATGCCGCCTGTTTCAGGGACAATTCCACCACCAACTCAATGCCACGCAGACAGTACGACCCGCATAACGTCTATCCTGAGGGACGGCACACGCATTGATGAAACCGAAGGGGACGGCAACATCCACACACTGCCTGGTAAACAGTGGCAATGACAAATTTTAGCTGGGTGCGGGATTTGGAACCCCCGGCTAAACAAGCTTATCGAGGTGAGTGTGTTGTAACCACGATGCCCCGCTGCCAGCCCTGATTTAAGCTCTCGTTAGATTTGTGTTTATTGACGTGTTGGATTGGTGTGTTGCCTCTTTTGTCTGTGTAAGTGTGCTGACGGTTACTTCTTCATATATTTTGTGTTGCGTGTCGACCAAATAATCTCGGTGTATCCTTCCGCAGCACCTTTAGCATTCAACTGTTTTGGTTAACGTGTCACCAACTTGCTGTTCATTAAAATAAAAAAAAAAACATGTTAATTCACTAAGGCACCCAGGCCAGATAATTGGGGAAAGACGCGGCATTGTTGTGATAATGTTCTGGCTTTCATAATGTCAAAACTGAGAAGCAGCCTGTTTGTTTAGAGAAAGAGTAAATGCACAGTTTAATGGTCTTTGCTGGTTGACAAAAGATTCATCGCTTAAGGAAAGATTTGAGAGGAGCTTTACTTAATAGGTTCCTCATAAAGTTCTCCTTGATCAGGACAAATGCCTTAATTTGAGGATCGTTGCATATGTTTGAATATTCCTTAGGTTTTTCCTTATAACCTTCCTTAAGTTCAAGGGAGCCCACGCCACAACCCCATCCTTAACACCGCTAACCCTTCTGAGTTGTATGAGTGGTTACTTTCGCCTTTAAAACGTGCACGAAGGATCACTAAAATTAAACTAAGGATCCGTTTGATCCCCCAAGGAGTATATTTCCACAACATATTTTTAAATAATTTTGAACCAGGAGGAATCCCAGGAAACGCTGTAAGACCCGATCTTACCCAATTCGAGGGATTCCTTTACAAGTTAAATACTATTTATAGTTATAGTTGTTGGCATTAACCTAAAAGTACTTGAACAACACAGATCATACAACTATCAATGTATTATTTCTCCTTGTGCTTAAGGAAAAGTCGACTAAGTGCTTCTGGTTCTTCCTGCAAGCCATTTGGTAGATCGCGCTTCCCACCATACTGCTTATGAACCCTCTTCCTATTCTCATTTGATTGTTGCCTAGCATAGCAATGTCCTTGAGGTTCCTTTAAAGGGTTGTTTGTATGAATCAGCTCTCAAGGAAATCTTCATAAGGCGAAATCTGCACTGTACTTACAGGGAATATTCCTTAAATGGACGAGGGAATTTGTGCAACCGGGCCTTGTCTTTTCACTATAGTAGTCGTTGCACTTCTTGGGTATTCCCTTATTAAGTAGTTGCTTATCCCAATTGGCCCTGATTTATTACACACGTTGTGGGGCCAGTCGGGGAAGCTTTTTGGCCATAAGTTTCATCGAACTGGCCGTCAGGCATGATGCCTGACCCAGGAGGCAGGATTTTTTTGTTTGTTTTATTGTTGATGGTACATATAGGGATAGAGTGCTTCGCTGCTACCGTCTTACGTGAAATTACACCTTGGGGACTCCTCGCACCATTTCGCTGTCACCCTGGCTGAATTGCTCGGCAGACCGGTCCTCTGGACTTAATGTTTTTTTCAAAAGACTATGGCAAACACTTCGATACGTCGCCTTGCGATGTAAAATACACCATGGATGATAAAGTTTATAGCTGGATATAGAGTTCAACAGAAGGCGAGTGCACAATACCGTCTTTGTTTAATCCTGGCATCCCCTCTTTGGTTGTACTATACTGCGCCCAATTTGGTTAATTTGTTCACAAATATTGTCTCTTAGACGAATACTTGTGCCGCGACCAGCTGACCCTGTTGTGCGTGTTTCTTTTCTGGTGACGTTTGAGGACGCAGACTCCAAGCAATGCCCTATTCCACATCATCTACATGCGAAACAACATGTTTGAGATGGCTGGAATCAGACTCAATTACGGCATCTACAAACGTGTAGCGCACGACCAAGTTGGTCGATCTAACCAAAAACTACATCGTATGTACCTGAAAAACCACACCTTAGGCCAATTCTAAACTTTACTGGCACTTTCAGACTGCTTTTCAGTCTGTTATTTTGATGTGTAACCTGCTGTGATAGAATTAAAACTACACTTTGTTCGTTATTCGCTGTGCTACCCTATGTACAATTTCACATCGACCTCGCTACCACTCAGTTTTCAATTGATACAGTGGAGCTGAACAGCATTTCTAATTCCACACACTTTGTCCAGTGGTAAGATTGTAAGAATATTTAATCTTTTTCATGTTGCATAATTATGTTGCAAAAAAACATGCCGTTGATAGAATGTTCCACTTTCGTTATTGGTGAAATGGCTCATTTTAACAAAAGAATCCATCATCTTAACACATGTATAATCTGCCTGTAGACTTGCATGCAGAAAGGGCAACAGCTAAAGGTCTGATATAAAATGGAATGGACTTTCAGAATGCCAACTTCATTTCATGTCATCAGTCGGTCAGTTCATTTCAAAACTTGTGATCATGCAATCAAATAAAGTAAATTCACGCTAATCTGAGGGACTGACACTTGGTGATCTGCACCAACTTTGGATTACTTGCAGTCACAATCGAAAATTCTAATGCGTTCGCAGCAATGGTCAATACCTGAAAACTTGCTGCTGCTCTGTTAAAGCACACGAACAGGTGTATATTGAATTCTTAAATTCAAATGCAGTACTGTTGCTTTGCTCTGCATGTTCATGACAGATGAAAAAGGTGCCATTCTTTATAGGTGTTCATACAAGAGGTATCGGCATGAGTTGTAGGGTGTTGCAAAAGCAGAGGCATATTCAGGGGTAGTGGACGAAGAGAGATGAAGATTGTAGAGCTGATCGCAGGATTTGTAACATAAATTCATACCCAGAAGCAAATGCATTCACTGGAGGAAAGATCTTGAAGTGTATTTTAAAGAGTTATGCAGTTAAGAAGTGAAAACTTGGCTTTTGATACTGCAGTTATTAATGCGTATATAATTTTTTTATTTTTTTACAATACATGACACACACACACCACACACACCTCCACACATACTGATCGAGCCCAGAAACATTATGACCACTGACAGGTGAAGTGGAATAACATGATTATCTTGTTTACAATGGGCACCTCCAAGGGGGTGGGATATATATTCGGCAGCAAAGTGAAGTCAGTTGTGTAAGTTGATGTGTTGGAGATGCAAGGAGAATGCTGCGATGGCATGGAAAGACCTGAGGCGACTGACATTGTGGCCAACATTGTTATGGCCAGACGACTGGGTTCGAGCATCCTGAAACGGCAAGGCTTGTGCGATGCTCCCGGTCAGAGCAGTGGATGAGCTACTACCGACGAGTGGTCGAGAAGGACAAACCACAAACCGGCCAGACAGGTGTTGGGGCGCCATGGCTCATCGATGCGGTGAGGGAAATAAAGGTAGTCCCGTCTGTACTGGATCCGAACTACAGAATTGGCTACTGTGGCACAAGTCACAGAGAATTTTTTATGGTGGTCATGGAAGGAACATGGTCCAATCCACAGTGCATTCGCACCCTGCGCGTAATGGGGCTGCGTGAGCCGCAGACGCGGTTCAGGGTGCTGATGACATGTCCACCGTCGAAAGGCAGCTACAATGGGCACGCGAAGTGTTGGAAATGTGGACCTTGAACAGTGGAAGAAGTCACTGGTCTGATGAGTCCCGTTTTTCTTTTAGATCACGTGGATGCCGTGTTGTCGGTGCGCCGTTTACCGTGGGGAAGTGATGGCACCCGAGGACATGCACTTGTGGGAAGAAGACAAGCCTGGTGGAGGAGTGTGATGCTCTGGGCATGTTTGCTGCTGGGAAACCGTGTCTCCGGTCCATGGCTCATAGGACTGTCAATTGTGACTATGTGGTCCGACCTAAACATCGGTCTGCATACGACCCAGGGTAACGACCCCTTCTTGCAGTGGTAATCTCACCTGGATGGCAGTGGCCGCTCTTTCAGCAGGATATGCGCCCTGCCGCACACTGGCACACATTGTTCGGGAATGGTTCTGAAGAAACGCACCATACGACATGTTCATTGGTGGTTTTGCCGACTGGCGCCTCCAAATTCTCCCGATTCATGCCAAATTGGGAGCATCCTGTGGGGATGCGTACGTGCGCGCAATATTCCGACGATGTTCTCTGAATCCATACATGCGGCTCCACGCTTTCAAACTTTCAGCACTGTGTCGAAGGATCTGCTAGCTACAATCGTGAGTTTTGGTGCGCAGATACCGCGCTACAGGACATTCCTTCAGAGGGTCTTCGTGGAGTCAATCCGGCCCTTCGCAGGTCGGTGCATGCCGCGTGTTAGTGTGGTGGGCAATGCGGAGGAACCAAACAGTCATATTAGGCGTCAGGTGGTCATAATTGTTTGGCTTTCATCGAGGTGGTACGCGTGTGATATATAGTTATATAATAGTTACGTGATTTCGGCTGTGTGGAAATTCGCAAGTACAAACCTAAAAGGGTCCTAGTAAGTTTATGACGGCTAGTTCATGGAGTATTGGTAGTTAGTGGCCCAACACTTGGGTTTGAGTGATGGCGATAGGGGGAGAATATGTGGTGATTCATGATCTAGTCCTGTGCGATGCTTTGAGTTTAGCCATTTTTCTTTCTCTATCGTTATTTTGGACTCCATTAAGAGCCGCCCAACAACTCAAACAGCCCACCCACCTTCGTCGACTCTTTTACCGTCCACGGTAACTTCCGATCCCGCAAACATCCCGCTTCATACCGCCAATTCGCAAGACGCCTGGTCGCTGGCAAGCGATGCCGCAACAACCAAACGCAAGCTACCAGAGCAGAACGACGCCCAGCGCATGGAAGGTGGTTGGTGGACACTTCGCCTTTCTCCTTCACAACCATGCCAACAGTACACCACCAGTCAACACCAAACGTTCGGTGCAATGCGGGTATCCAGGGGCCGCGTTCGGTAATTGATACCAGCGTCCGAATCGCGAGTCGAGCCCGCGGCGGTAACAAAGTGGGATGGCATGGCCCCGACCGGCCTTGTGTCAGCGCCGAAACGCGGGCTGTGATGCGTTCCCTTGTCGGAGAGGAAAACGGATCAGGAGGCTTCACGCCCCTTTTTCTTCCATCCAATGATCTGAGGCATAAGGGTGGCATGCCCCCAGTCCGAGACCCGCTTGTGAATGCGTTCTTCAGGAGAGGACCAACGGATTCAGGAAGGCTTCACGCGCCCTTTTTGGCCGCGACCCCAATGGCTGAACGTGCGGGTGGCATGGCCTCGCCTCCAAGCGGTGCGTTTTGATCTGCGAATTCTGCATTACAGGCCTCTCCCCCGGTCTATAAAAGACGGCGAGCACGACCTCAGCTCGTGCGTGTCCAGAAAGGGTGTCCAAGCTCGTGTGTGCGAGAAAGTGTGCCAGTGCGGACATGGAAGTCGTGGAAGTCTGAGCGTGTGTTTGCGGGGATCGGACGGCGAGGGGACGGAATTCGGAGTGGAGGTGCGAGGGACGGGTCGGGAGTGGAGCCAGGGGACGCAGAGGAGGGCCTCCATGCGGGCGAGAGTTTTCGCACGGAGTCCAGGTGCGGTCCCGGGACCGAGTTAAACGCTAGGACAGGCGACGGAGCGTCCGCCGAGGTGTCCACCCTCTCGCCGCGTGACTCGCGGTGCGTCTATAAGATGAGTTGGCCGAGGTCATGAGCGGTCAGAATCGCACAATTCCCCCCCGCGAGTATGCCGAGCTGAGATAACGGCGCCGGGTACACGACTATTCGCGGATATCGAGTTGATCACGTGAGTATGTAGAGATGCAAGCATAGGCATCGGGTACTCGCTCTCACTGACGGCAAGTCGAGCTACACTGCGAGTCCGTGCTTTGTCACCCTCATGCGGTCACACGCATGTGGTGCTGCACAGCAGACGCAGCGCCTGGGAGGGAGCGTCAACGACCATACCAGGGGCACGGATGTCGAGACGGCGTTATAGCGCGGTGACAATGCGGCTTAGCCGCCATCTGGTCACTGCGCGGCGCCAAGGCGAGGCACGGGGATTAAGACCCGTTCGGTCTCGTGCGACGGACATTTGGTCCAGCGCGAATCAACCCAAGGTCACACGTTCATTTTGGTCCGGCATGGACCTGTCTGCCTCCTTTGCCTGTGAGGGTGGCTGTGTTCTTCTTGATGGTTGCTTTTTGTGTAAATATGTATGGTGTAGGCGGCCAGTCTTTCTAAGTAAAGATCGCGACTCTGTTAAGTGTGGCTGTAATAATCGCCGAGTTGCTTAGGTTCGGCTGCTTAGTACGCTCTGCGTAAGCTTTAATTGTATTACACTGTTATATGTGCATTTTTTGTGTATGGCTGTAACATACGTGGCTTTGCCGTGGTGTGTGTGTGTGTGTGGTGTGTGTGTGCTTGTGTGTGTGTGTAGTGGTGTGTGTGGTGTGTGGTGGTTGAAATAAAGATGCCTTCGGCTTGTGAGCTGTTTTCCGTTTCGTTGCGTCCTTGTCCCTCCGTTAGAAAGTTCCATCTGTGCATCACGTAGAAGGGGATGTGGTAGTGGGGTGTGAAACCCCGATAGTAATGAGACTGAGACCGTCGAGTCGACGACTAACACCGCCTCGGATTTCTATCCCGATAGCACGGAAACGAGCCGCTTAAAGCGGTTCGTGTCCGAAAGTCGACTGCGGCGGGTATGATCCGGCTCCGTGCGAGCATCGAGCCACCCGCGTCAGCAGCAGTGTACTTAGGTAGGTCGAATTTGGCGAGGCAACCCTATCCTGCGCGGGGGTTGGCAGATTGTTCATGCATCGGTGGTGAGATTAAACCCGCCACCCGTGACTTCGGCTCCTGGCGTAGTTGCACAGGAGGGGTGCAAGACTGGAATGGCCGTTCGCACGGTGGGACGCGAACGCGCTCGCGATGTACGAGTTACCTGGCGATCGCTACGCCGGGCTGTGCGAAATTTCGGTAAACAAATATACGTGTTACGAGTTGTGGAAATTGCGCATTAACGACAATAAGAGTACTCAGGCTGAGATTATATCGGTAAGTTCATGTGTCAGTTAGCCCAAACCACGTATGTATAGAGGGATATGGTGTGATTCATCCGGGCCCTGCGACGACTTATGAGTTGACCATGCTTTCTTTCTTCTATTGTTAGTTTTCCATGACCATGATAACGGGCCGCCAACAAGACGCAAACAGCCACTACCTTTACCTCACAACCCATCCCCGCAAACACTCGCTTCGAAACCCGGCCATTGCCAAACGACCGGACCCTGCCAACACACCCAAAACCCCATCAGAAACCCCCCCAGCACACCCGTTCGCGTCGCCTATCTCCTTCTCCATACATCGAACCACACGGCACCAGTCAAGCATCCAAAACGTCGTGCTTCCAGGGTCCGTTCGGCGGATTGGTGCTGAAGTTCATCGACGCCGCGAGCGGCGAATGGACGGCCTTTCCGAGGTAGAAAATGATCAGGAAAAGGCTCCCAGCCCCTTTTTCTTCACGTCCATGGACGAGCCGACGGGCGTATGGCCCGCGCTTCAAGCCTGATGAACTGGATCGTTACGTAGAGGAAGTTCGGATTCAAAAAGGTTCACGCCCCTTTTTTGCCCGCAAGCCAATGGCGAACAGATGGTGGCGTGAGGCCCTGCCTCCAATCGGGCGTTTTCATCCTGAAATTTGCCATAAGCTTCCTCCTGCGGCCTGTACAAGACACGACATAAGCGAGCATAAGGCGGGACTCGCGCAGTATTCGCGAAGTTCCTAGGCGGCGGGCATTAGGTGGGCAAGTGAAGGTTCAAGTTCGAGTCAAGTGAGCACCGGCGGTCGGAACACCGAGCAGGTTGCGGTGATGGGGATGTCGTCCGTCGCGGGGTCAAGCCACAGATTCCGCTCATCCTTGTGGTGGCCATAGGATGGATCGAACGTTCCCCCCCTCCGCCCATGTCGCTAGCGCTAGGACGTTAGCGTGCGTCTGGCGATCCTCGTCAGGGGGCTGCCAGCCGGTTGTGCCTTCCCCAGCCCTAAAATCCGTGGATGCTAAGCACGTCAAACTGCTTAGTCGCGAGTCAGGCGGCGGGGTGTGCGATAGATGTGTCAGTAGCATCAGATATCGGAACGCCGACAGAGCAGTTACCTAGCTGAGCCGCGCCAAGAGGTATTGCGAGCCTGCGCCGAGACGCCGGAGAGGGTCCAGCGCCGACCACCTGTACAGACTACGTTGGAGCCAGGGCGGGCCAACGGAAGTCGGGGCCGCAGCTTGCCGTGAACACAAGGCGGCTTGCCCGCGAGTCTGCAGACAGCCAGCGAGTTGTGCGAATCGAGCGCAGCCAGAAGTGACCGGGTTGAGATTCTGGTGTCTCAGCTGTCCTCGACGTGGACCTAGTGGCCCGCT
Source organism: Eptatretus atami (assembly GCA_035128595.1). Classification (NCBI taxonomy): domain Eukaryota; kingdom Metazoa; phylum Chordata; class Myxini; order Myxiniformes; family Myxinidae; genus Eptatretus; species Eptatretus atami. Next base: position 52,628,577 of record CM068952.1, read on the forward strand.
TGCTCCCTCCGACGATCCGCGGCGTCACAACTCTGTGGTCCATGCAGGAACGTATGTCTGCAGTCATCGTATCCTTGCCATGATGAGGGTGTCGGCTAGTTGCTTCCTTTATCCCCATTTTATGTTGTTGTATGAGGCTGCAGTGATGGCGCCGGCGAGTTCGGCGCAAGTAAGAGACTGTAGTACACGCGCAGTGGTAGTGATAATCCTGCCCTTGACTTGAATTCGGTCGTATTGCAGTTCGCTTTCTGTCTGCATCTTGTCTTAGACTGTAGCATATGAACGTCCTGTCCGTGTTTCGCAGTATAACATGTGCAAAGTTGCTGCTTGCAACTGTTCTGCTCGCTTTGCTGTCGTCGCCAATGCCCTTTTATTGACCATCTCCATCTTGCATCACGGTAAGGGATCGTCGTATGGGAGTATTTTAGCGACATCTTGCGTCTCGTGTGATTAACGCACCAGTCAGGCCGACGATATCCGCTCGTATACCTGTAATAACGGGAACAACCGCTTAGCGGTTCGTGTCGAGTCCGGCCTGTGGCGTGGTACAACCCGGTACGCCTACTCGGCGACGTACTTGGGTAATCGACCATTGCGGCGATCGGACCCTATTTCGCGCGGTAGAATGCGGACCTGAGTTGTTGGTGAGGTTACTCCGATCAGGTACTACCCGTGCTGGCTCCGCGCGGCGGCAATCATGGCAGTGTAATGTGTCCCGCAGCAAGGTGAAGGACTCTATGATGAATGTACTGCGGGATACTGACATTGGTCCGTGTGTCCGGTGGGCATCGCGACGGCGGCCGTTTGGGTACAATGGTCTGGATCCGAGCCGGGCGCGAGATTCCGAGGGTGTGACGGCACGCAGGAGGAGCCGCCGGCGCGGGACAATGCTCGCGGAAGCACTGGAGTGTCAGATGGAGCGGGAATAACCAGCCTCTCGAAGTAGGCCGAGTCTCCAGCTTTTACAGAGTACTTCGGGATACGGCGTACCAGGGGTATGCGAGGAGACCCCCCTCATGAGTAGCAGCAGCCGTATCACAGAGTCCTGCCGTCCCAGCGCGACCCACTGCTGTTCCCTCAAACTACGACGCAGAATGTTAAAAATTAAGAAGATATTCGCGCTTGAGAGAATACAGATGGCAGTCTCAAAGGCGGTGACGGGAGCCGTGGGGTAGATATGGATTTTTAGAATGTTCGGATGACGGCGGCGAACACTGCCATGTGAGGCAATGCCCTCCTCCTCCAAGATGGCAAGAACAGACAGAGGGAGCACCCCCCATAGCGAGACTAGAGTAGTCCATGAGTCCAGGATGAAATTCACGGTGCAGGACATTACCCATTGTAATGAGTGAACAATTTCCCCCAACTGATACCAGAGGCCCCCGACAAATGGGCGCGCCAGCGGCCGGAGGTGTCGACACCTGACCAGGCTTTCCCTCTTCCGCTCCAGAAAACCCCCCGACTTGCGAATCGGCTAGCCGGAGTGTACTCGACATGATTTACAAGCAATTGAAGCGGAGATGAAAACAAGTCGCACGAAGATGAATCGAAATGGAGTGGCAATGTACAAAACACTGACGGGAAGAAATTGCAGTGCATGGTCGTGCGGGCCTTGCAGAATGGGCTGAGAAGAGTAAAGAGGAACGCAGTAGCACCAATTAAAAGGGGAACATGGAAAAAACACTAGAGGACAGTAGAGCAAGTTAACAGAATAAGAGCAGGCAGGAAAAATAAGCAGAGGGGAATGGAAGTCGTGAAGAGGGAATGTGAAAGAGCACATCGCGGAAATGACAGAGAGGGTTGAAAAACCGCGGCGGGAAGTAAAAGGGAGAGCACGGAAACAGAGAAAAGACAGTGGAAATGGGGGAAAGAATAGACAACACACGAGGGCAAAACGGTGAAGAGCAGTTAAAACACGAAAAGAGGAAATTGCAGAGACGAACAAGAAGGTGTTGGCAGCAGGCAAGAAAGGAGGAGAAATGGAGCAATAAGAGAGGAATTCGGGGAGCTATCGCTACGGGAACGCAGAGGGAAGAGAACGGGAGAAGGAGAATTAAATGAAGTAAAGAGGAAAATAGGAGATATGGAAGGAGACTGGCGGAATGGGTGTGGAGACCGGTGTGAGAAGCAGGGTGACCTCCTTCGGAAACAGGGGGAGAGGAGACGCTTTCCTCGAGCGGATTCGTAGCCCCAGGTGTGGGCCCGGGTGTCACAGGAGGGAGTACGGAGGTGTTGCCCGATGCGGGGGTGAGCATATTGGCCAAGCTTGGGACGTACGAGCCGTGATTGCGTAAGCGGCGGGTCTTACGCTGGCCGCTCACACATGCGTGCTCGCCAGATGGGACTCGTCCGGTGGATGTGCAGAAAGTGCGAGTCCAATGCTTGGGAGAGTAAAGCAGGGATCCACGTGGGGCACGGAGCAGCGGATCAGTGCGGGTGCAAGAAATTCAGCCGGAAATAGCACGGTACGCCTAGCGGAGGGGCACGTTGGACTTTGGGCAGGACACCCATCGTACCAGGAGTTCCCTGGAACTGGAGCGGGGGGATGGACGCGAAAGAGATGACAAGGGTGCCGCTACCTATCCTGCTCTAAGTGGTACTGAGTGTGCCGACGTCAAGACGGACTGGAGGGCGTATATGGCCACAAGGTTCCGGTATGTGTGGATCAGAAGGCAATGGCATGGGAACGTAGGTGCAGTGTGTGGCACAGCTCGACGGCGGCCCCTGGCGTGGCCGCGGCCAGTGTTGGAAGTCCTGACCACTGTACATCAGCGAGGGGGTGACCGCTGGAGGATCTATTCGGCACTAAAAAAGCCGATTTGGCATGTGACCAGCAGAGGCAGCTTGTTAAAAGCTCAGCTCAGCAGCGTGGTCGCAAATCGACGCTCCCCAGGAACCTGGGAAGATTGGCACACTGACATTCGCGCTTGGTGGGGATCGCGCACAGCCCAACACTATGCCGGCCGGAGTACCGGGAGGGAAAAGTGCCCTGCCGGTACCATTTTCTCCCGGAGCGATAGGGATGCTGCCACCTGATGTCGGGGGCAATGCTTGCGGACCGATAGAGCGCCAATGCGAACCTCCAGAAGGCAGAGCATGATAAGGCCGGCATAGCTAGGGAGGCGCCCAGCACGAGAGCGTACCAGGTTTGGAGCGGGAGGTACGGCACGGGCCGATGGCGAGGTAAGTGCAAGCGTCGCCGGCTAGTGTGGTGTGCCGTCATAGAGTGAAGCGGATCGCGATGCGAGGAGAAGAGCCAAGCTGGCTACGCATGGAGGGGCGAGCTGCCGGTCGAGTTATCGAGAAAGGAATGGTCTAGAACGCGGTTGGATAACCGGTTCGGCAAAGATCTGGACCGAGGCGGTCGGCTGTGTCGGGGAAAGGGGCGGGATGGGCTTCAGGGGGGTACCTGGCACCGCAGATTCGGAACGGAGGGGGCTATATGAGCGATTCGGTGTTACCGAGAGGGAATAACACCTGTACACCAGAGGAGGTGTTGTGCATAATTAGTGGTCGGTGTCAGGAGGGACCACGCACACTGCCAACGGAGTGTTCGTATACCCTATCAGCGATGAGGCGCACGATTCGCGCAGTGGAAAGGCCCCCGCGTGAGGAAGTGATAGAGCCACAGGCCCACCCCCAAGACCACCGCCAACTCCGGCTCCCGGGCGCAATAGGGGATATGCCAGGCCCGGAACCCAATCCGAACCAGTCCCTAGGGAGAACTAAGAAACGTGCCACGAACATGTAGGGCCGTGTTCGGGACAGACCTCGGACGGAGGAAGAGACCTCAGCAACTGTGACAGGTCATCAATTTGGTGGCCAAATTGGCCAATGGTAAGCTCTAACAATCGTGTGGCAAAGTGCCGGCGTAGGGGTAGAAAGGCGTGTGGACGACAGGAGCAAGCGCCGCGAATATCAGCGCCTGTGGTCCCTTGATGTGCGAGTTGTATGACGGTTTGGGCATGAGATCCACCGTCTGAAAACCATAGTTTGCAGGCTAGCTCCGGGGCAGGGACGGCAGCAACCCGTCATAGGGACGTGGTTTCGTGGTCGTTTAAATTGGCACCGTGAAAAACAAAGGATAGAGGTTTGGGTGGGAGCGAAAGGTGTGGACCCATGTCTAATAGGTATGGAATGTGCTAACGGGCGGTGGTTGTAAGATCGAATTGGGCGGGGGGTCAATGCAGTTGGTGGTGAGAAGTTGCCACTTAGGAGGGCGGTGACGCACCGGATGAGAGAGCTGGAGCTGGAGGCTCCTGACTCCGTGGCATTCCCCCGGGTGCCGAGGCGTGGTCTCGCCGGCCCGGTGGCGAGCACAACCCAACGTGGCAGGGGCTCCTGCGGCCTGGTGGAACTACCAGCAGGGCAAATCACACCGGGTTTATCGTGCGCCGCAGCCCTGGTAAGTACCCGGACGGGCCCAGTAGTGCCCAGTTTCGCGCGTGGATAGACTGTTAGACGAGATATGCCACGCGAGCACTATCCAGTGAAGGTGGCACGGAAGGTGGGGCAGATTTGTTTGCACCCCAGTTATAAAGTGGTCCAAGAGCTGAGGGACGTAAACAGTCGAGACCGGCGCGGCCCAAGTAGGGAGTCCTCCAGACTTTATTAGGGAATTGGCCCGGTCACCATTATGCGAGAAATGGTAAATCGGATAGTGATAAGATTTGGAGGATTGCCCAGCGGGAGAGGCCTTATACAAACTGGTTGACCGACACATGGGGATCTTCTCCTTGTCACCCGAGGATATTGGACGTACGGGCCTGGTGCAAAATCAGATCACACCGTGGGGCCGGCCTGTCCGTCAGCTCTGCTAGAAGGCTGCCCATGGAGCAGACAGAGAGGAGGCTGATGACAGCGTTGAAAAGATGCTCAATGGCAGGTGGTCATTGACCCTCGGATCCGTTGGATGTCACCCGGTTTGTGCTGGTCAAAAAAGGTAAGGATGGGACTACGCGTATTCTGGTGGACTAACGCCAGCTGAACAACGTGAACTCAAGAGAATACCTATCGCCCGTGTCGACTAGAATGACGATACCGACTCGCGCGTATTTCGCTCTCAAGATGTTTTTTTTTCAACTTTGGACCTCAGAGTGGGTTATTGGCACGGCTGAGATGGATATGACGGGGAACGGAGAAAAAAGTCGGCATTTTCCACAGGGAAGGGACTGTGTATCATTTCACTGTGATGCCGCTTCGGGAGTTGTGTAACACCCGGCACTTTGAAGACTGATGGAGCCGTGTAACCTAGGCGGCATGGCGTTGTGCATTCATCGCCTGGTGTTAAGTCTGAAGTGCGTCTGGTACAGACGCTAAAAATACTTCACCCAGGGAGAGTAGCCAATTTGGAGCCGAGACGTTTTGGGCGCCTCAGGCAGGCAGGGCCTAAATGTTAGCCAGAGAAATGCACCTTTGTTCGCGATATAGCAAGAGGTGGCTATCTCGACACGATAGGGCCCGCGAGGGAGGTGAATGACCGACCCCAGGCGAAAAGATTAACGAGGCGCGAGCGGTAGAGGGTACGCCGTACTACAACTGTCAACGGGTAACGGGGCTTTATTTTGGGACTTTGCGCTCCTACCTATCGCTGAGTCTACCCGGCGCTTCGTGGCAAACTTTGCGGAGATAGCCAGGCCCCTTCACAGTTGACGGAGAAGGGTTGGAACGATTTAATTGACAGGATGGAATGCCAGGGTGAGGCACACTTCCTCAAAGAGAAGGCGAGGAGTATTGAGCATCTCACACCCGTATTTTAGGACCGCAACCGAAGTGGACGGGATGTATCCCTGGACCACGCAAGATGCAGAGGCCAGAAGGAGATTTGGGAGCAGTTCTTGTCTCAGACACTCAGGGCGGGCTGTGAGAGTAGGTCATGCGCGGTATTTGTGCAGTGCGGTGCATGAGTAGACGGCCGGGACGTCGAGACGAATGTATTCGAGCGGGGACTGTGAAAGTTACTCGCAAGGAAGCTTTTGGTCTAGTGCTGGTCTGCGGTGGAGCCATTTTCCAACGCCGGGTACTTTGTAGCGGGAGTGAAGATTTTGGATTTCGAGTAACTGACCATTCCTCTTGGCAATGGCTGGTAACGGATTCGGAACCGGAAGGCCAAGATTGCCGAAGGTAGGTTGGAAAAGTTGTGCAGTACGATGTTCAGCATGTGTGGCCCAGCACCAGGGTGCTCGTAGAAGGCTTTACCAGTGCGCAGCATCTAGAGGCCGATGAGTAGCTGCGCGCACCATCGCAGCTCAAGCGATCGCCCGTCACTCTGTGTGGGAGAAACTGCCGATATTGCAACGAGACACGCTTGCGGATGAGGAAGGGACCAAGTTGGACAGACACCGGTTCCTCTGCCGAGATCCCCAGTTGCCGTGCAGGCCCTGGGTGAGTAGGGCCCAACTTATGCACTAACCGGCGGGGAGAGGGCAATTTGGTGGACTTGGCGTGGAGCACGGCCCGCGGAGAATGATCGCCTCGCATGATAGAGGCGCCCAGTGGTATCAAATGGTCACGTAGGGCAAACAGGAGGCGCAGTGGGGACGTATGAGAGTAGTCGCACCCACTCGGGAGCGCGACAAAGCAATACCATCGGGCTCAGGGAGGAACCCTAGAATGAGGGACAACATCTATATCGCAAGTGGGTGGAGATTCCTTCAGAACAAAACTTCTTGGCTGGATATAGTCTGATGGTTAAGGACCGAAATTTTGAACAGGTGCACAGTACCACCCCCCGGCGGAGCCGAGATTTTGATTTGGGTCCTGCCCAATGGCGCGGCCGCGCGCGGGTACTGTGCACTGTTTTAAAATTTGGGTCTCTTAAACCATCCAGGGACTATCACGCGCCAAGAAGTTTGTTCGAAGGATACTCCACCCACACTTGCGATATAGAGATGTTGTCCCTCATTCCTAGGGTCCTCCATGAGCCACCAGTGATTTGCTTTTCGTTTCACCGGCTCCGAGTGGGGCGATCGTCTCCTCAGTCCCACTGGGCCACTCCTGTTATTTATCCTGGACCATTTGTTACATCTGGCCCTATCAGGGGTCTCCCGCTGGGATCGTGGCTCCGCCGGAATCCCACCTAATATCCTATGCTGCCGGCAGGTTAGTGTGCAAAGTTTGGCCCTAGTGAACCACCGCGGATCCGCACGGACTGGGAGTTCGGGAGGGTTGTGGCATCATTGCCACAATTGGTCCGCTCTCCTCATGTCCGCTGCAATATCGATGCAGTTTTCCTCCCACCACAGGGGCGTCAGGAGAGAGGGAGCGCTCGGCATTCCCAGAGCTTTACCGGCTTCTTGGCCACAACTGAAAGTCGTACTGCTGCAACATTTTCCAACCACCTTGCAAATCGTGGCCTTCATCCGGTTCCTTGACCGTAGAGCCATTGCAAGGAGAATGGTCAGTTCGAACCAAAAAATTTCCTCCCGTACAAGTACGGTGATGTCTCACCGCAACAGCAAGCCAATTAGCTCCTGAGTAACCGCAATAATTTCGTTCGGCGCCTACTCATGGCCGACATGTAATCACGCCGATACCCACCTTTCCCACAGCCCCCTGTGGTCCTGAGACAAGACTGCTCCCAATCCTCCTGGCTCTTAGCTCATCCGCGTCCAGGTATACATCCCGTACATCAGGTGGGTGAGTCAGTAAAACGAGGGTTGGAATGGTCAAACTACCCCTTAATTTGAGAAGGCCTCTGCGGAATCGCCCTGTCAAATTTTAAATCTCAAACGCCCTTCTCCGTCAACTGTGGAACGGGGCCGTGGGCTAGTCGGTCACACAAGTTGGCCTATGCGAAGCGCGGCGTAGTAGGAGCAAAGTTCCCAAAAAAGAGCCCCGTACCCGTTTGATTTGATTACGTTCTACTGTAATGTTAGTGTGGTTATATTGGCGGGCGACCCCCGCTGTACCCCCCTCGCGGGTGGCGGTGCCCTCGCGGCTACTACGTGTCCGAGATAGGCCACCTCTGCCGCGACTAAGTGCATTTTCTCTCGAGGTCAACTTTAGCCCTGCCTGCTGAGCGCCCAAACAGTCACTGGTCCAATTGGCGTTTTATCTCAGCCTGGGTAGAGTTCTCTTAGCAGTCTTACCATGGACTGTCATCCAGATAACACCAGGCATGAATGCCACGGGCATGCCGCCGTAGTTAACAGGCGCTGCCAACAGTCTCTCTGCAAAGGTGCGGGGGTGCTTTACACAAACCGAACGGACATAACAGTGAACTGATTACAGCTCCACTTCACTGTGGGAAATGGCCCCGTTTTCTCCTTCCACCGTTTTATCCACTCTCGCTACCTGCCGCAATACCCACTCGTTGAGAGTCCAAAGTTAGCAAAACCATTTTAGAGCCTCGAAACGGCGCGAGGTATGCGTTCAATTCTAGGCAGGGGATAGAGTTTTGAGTGCTCACGTTGTTCTCAGCTGGCCAGATAGTCCAGCAGAAACGCGTACGGTCCCATCCTTCCCTTTTTGACGCAGCAAACCGGGTGGAACAGTCACAAGGACTTCCGGGGCTCAATGACACTGCATTGAAGCACTTTTCAACTGTTCATCAAGCCTCTATCTCTTTTTGCTCTCATAGGGAGCGCTCTCGAGAGCAGGCTTCGACGGACGCAGGCCGCGGCCCCATCGGTGTGGATCTGATGTTGCGAAGCAGCAGCCCGTACGTCCAATATCCTGCTGAGGTAATGCACAAGAGAAGATCCCATGTGTCGGTCGAATCTCAGTTCTGGTTATAAGCCTCCCGCTGAGGCAATCTCCAAATATCTACACTAACTCCGATTTACCATCTCGCAAAATGCGGACCGGCCAATTCCTAATATACCGTTTGGAACTCCTCTCTGGGACCGGGTCAGCTGCTCGACGTTATCGATCCCTCAGACCTCTGCGACCCTATTTACTGGTGCGAATCTGCCACCGTTCTGTCCACCTCTCTGAATAGTGCGTGTTCCAGTGCTAACACTTTATCACCGAACGGTCACTACTGGCCCGTCACGGGGTATACTAGCAGGGTGCGGCCCACGACTAAACCCGGGTTGAATTGCCTATGCTGGTAGATCCGACCAGGCGCCGCAGGAGCCCTGCCACGTTTTTGGGTGCTGCCTCAGGCGGACACCGCCGAAATCCACCGTCCTGATAGGCCAACCCGAGGGTGAATTGCGTTAGCTATTGTGACAAGCAACTGGAGGGGTGGTCAGGAGCCTCCAGCCCACTCTTCTATCCGTGCTCACAGCCCTACGTGCAAACTCTCACCACCCAACTGCATGAACGCCCTCCCCCAGCCAGCATCGTTTACAACCACCGCCGTCTAGCACATCCAACCCTATTCAGGAGCTGCGGTCCGCACACTTCGCCCCAAAAAACTATAATCGCTTGTTAATGAAAGCGTAGCCCCCAAGTTTAACGGACGAACACCACTGCCATGATGGGCGCCGTTGCCGCCGTAGGCTAGCTGCAACACTTGGTTGCTGCAGCGGTGATCTATCCCAACCGTCTACACTCGATCTTAAGGACCACAGGGCCTGATGATCCGTGGCGCTTGTCTCGTGTCCACAGCGGCGTCTACCCTACCCGGCCAAATTTGCACCGAATTGTCTAAGCTTCCATTGCCAATTTTGGGCACATTGATCTGTCAGCAGTTCTGAGGCTCTCTTCCCGTCCTGAGTCTGCCAACCGGCCCATTCATGTTCGCGATGGTTCTTGAGTTTGCCCTGGGAACTTGGGGATTGGTTGGGCGCTTGGCATATCCACTATTGTCCGCGGGCGGAGTGATGTGGTGACGTCTCGAGCTAGGCGCCCACGTGCTTTCCCATTCAGCGGCGGCCTTCTGCGGGGGCGTTACACACCGGTTGATGTCCCTCGCGCCACAATTATAACCTCCTCTGGTAAGTGTTTGGCCTCCGGATCACCGAATATATACCCCTGACGCTCCGTTCCCGGACATTGGGTACCACCTGATGGCCCATCCCCGCCCTTCCCCGGCCCGACCCCTCGGTCCAGATCTTGCCAACACTTATCAACCGCGGTTTCTGGACCATCTCTCGAGTGACAGTCGCGCACCGGTCGGCATGTAGCTCAAGACCGTTGGCTTCCCTTCGCATCGTCGTTCACAACTGGGGCCGCACCTGCCCGTGGCTGCCACCGCTCTACAGGTGGGCATGACCGCCCAGCCCCTCCATAGTACGGCGCTCTGGCTGCCCTCCCGAGGCGGCGGCGGATGTATCAGCTGGGCTGCGCGGGTTCTGGAGGTTCTCCAGGCGCCATACGGTCTGCCGGATTGGCTCCGGACATCGGCGAGGATGGTCCAACCCTATCGCCATATCGGCAGAAAATGTCAAGAGGCAATTTCCCTCCGGTACATAGCTGCACGTCGCGGGTGCGGGCAATACGGATTGTGTGGCCAGTGCAGCGGATCCCCTCACCAAGCGGCGAATGTTACACGGTACGTCGAGATTTGTCGTACTTCGAGAGTGCGCCAGATGTCTCTCCAGAGATCAGTGATTCCTGCAGCAAGGCAGGCCAGGGTAGATTGTGTCGATTCGTGTGACGACGCAGCTTGGTGCAGCCGCGCGTAGAGCGGGAGGCAGGGCTTGCTAGAGCCTGAGCTTTAGCGCGAGGTAGGATCATCGTCCGCTCCTGAGTCTGTAAGGTTCTGCAGTGTTGGCCGCATCTTGACATGCAAATCGGGTCTTTCGTTGATGAATCGTGTTGTAGGGGTCCAGAGAACTCATTGCAGAGATCGCCTCCACTGCGGGTCACCCCTCCGCTGGCGGTGTGAACCAGTGGTCAGGCGGAGCTGTCCAAGTGCCATCGACGCACGGCGCAAGGGCACGCCGTGGGTAAGCGCATGACTGTCGAACAGAACGCTCCATGTCGGATTCAGCTCGACCTTCAGGTTCCGAGATGCCTGTCATTGGCTGCGCAAGTCTGGCCGAACTACCTGCGGACTATACTGTAGTGGCAGCCCAATGATTAGCCCCTCGAAGCTCCGTCCGTTGTCCATCGTACTGGGGGTAGCGTGCGACCTGATGGGTCCGTTTGCGGTGCCCCGCCTCGCAGTTCCCATGGAATCCGCTTGGTAGGGGGGTTCATGTAATCACCTGACCTCATCCAAAGCGATGTCTCAACGTCAGTGGTGTCGTTTGCAGCTCATGTGTGAGTGCCGTGTTTAGCGCGCATGAGCGCATCTATGATGGACGCAGAGCTGGACCACTGCCGCAGGGTGCCGAGCAATTTGCGCCGGGGTAATTTACCACGCCTGTCCCGTCTGCCCCACGTCGCCTGGATCCCGATCTTTACTCTCCCAAGCCATTTTTGAACAAAAGAGCTCGCATCTGCACATCCACGGAAACGGTCACTACCGCGGTGCTGCGTGCCCGCATTAGGCAGCCAAAAGACCCCACGGCCTCTTACCCTCCCAAGTCTTGGCATGTACACCCCGGAAAAAAAACAAAAAAAAAAAAAAAAAAAAAAAAAAAAAAAAAAAAAAAAAAAAAAAAAAAAAAAAAAAGAAAAAAAAAAAAAACAGAAAAAGATAGAACAAAAAAAAAAAAAAATCGGGGCTACCCGTCCGACTGCCGCCTGTACACCCGGCCCCACCTGGGCACGATCCCCGCCTCGAGGGGAGCGTATCCTCTCCCCTGTTCCCGAAGGAGGGTTTGTCGCCCTGCCTCCACACGGGTCCTCCACACTTCCGCCAGTCCTCCTCTCATATCCCTCTATTTTCCCCTCTATTACTTCAATTTAAGTGTCTCCCTCTGTCCGTCGTTCTCTGCGCTCCTCCGGTAGAGCGTCCTAGCGATAGCCTCCCCAGAGATTCCTCGCGTCTATTTGCTGGGCCGAGTTTTCGCTTGTATTACTGCTGGCCCAGCGCTGTCTTGTTTCGTCTGCTGCAATTTCCCTCGTTTGCGTTGTTTAGCAACTGTCTCTATCCGTTTGGGACTCGTGTGTTTCTATTCGTTCCATTTCCACTGTCTTTTCCTCTGTTTTCCGTGTCCTCCCTGTTCTACATTCCCGCCGCAGGTTTTCCACCCTCTCTGTCATTTCCCGATGTCCTCCTTTCACATTCCCCCTTCAGCGATCCTCCCTCTCTTATTTTCCGCTGCTCTTCTGTAATTGCATCTCACTGTTCCTTGTGTTTTTTCCATTTCCCCTTTAATTGTCTTGTCCCCTTTACTTCTCCACCCATTCTTGCAGGCCCGCACCCACAGTCGGCACTGCCTTTTCTTCCCGCAAGCGTTTGTACATTGCCATCTCCGCGATTGGCTGCCCGCGGTACCAGTCCGGCGCGCATGTTCGAACGGATCCTGTGATTGCAGAGCGCACGTCGGCCGTGCGGTCGCCGAACCTTGGGCAGTGGTCGAGGACGATATGCGTCCGTCGCGGGCCGCGGCCGTGAACCCGCTGTTTGCCGCACGCGTCGTAGGCTGCTGCCTGCGATCGGATTCCGAAGGTGTATGTTCGCTGGTGATATCCAGTATAGGGCCACAGTGCTCGTGCGCGAGTACCGGGCAATCTCGTGCACTGGTCATCCGGTTTGACCCATAGAGTGGATAAGGAGTTCGCGGTGGGTGAGCTGCTAAGGGTGCGTGACAGGCCTATTGCGCGATGGTGACCCGGGCCATTTTTTTTTTCGCATTCATTTCCTGCGCATTTGTTTTCATCTCGTCAATTGCTTGTAAGATCATGTCGAGTACACTCGGCTGAGCCATTCGGCAAGGATCGGGGGGTTTTGGCGGAGAGGGGGAGGGGAGGTGTCGTACACCGCTCGCTGCCGCGCCCATTCGGGCTCTGGGTTCAGTGGGGGGGGGAAATTGTTCCGGATGCATTACAATGGAGTCCTGCACGGGATTTCATCCTGATGCCTTGCTGGATTTACGGACATGGATCACGAATTTTCCCAAATTCTACATATATCTACCCCCGGCTCCCGCCCGCCTTGAGCTCATCTTATTTCTCGTAAGCGATTTAATTTAAATTGCTCGTAATTGTGAGGAACGGGGGGGGGGGGGGTCGCCTCGCACTACCCTGGTCCGATCCCGTGAATTTAGCCTGGAGACGGAGAAGTTGTTTCCCACTCCCTGACACCAGTGTTGCGAATTCGCTGCCGCGCGCGTGCGATCGACCGTGTAGCCAAAAAGCGGCCGCCTCGCCCACCGGAACGGACAATTCAGTCGTGACCCCTCCGGGAAACTACCGCCGGAGCAGTCACGGTGGGGTTTAACTCACCACAACTCAGTCCGCATTCTACCCGCCGCGAAATAGGGTCGCGATCGCCGAATGGCGTGATTTAACCAAGTACGTCGCGAGTAGCGTCCGAGGAGCTTGTCACGCCACAGGCCGACTCCGGACACGAACCGCTTAAGCGGTTGTTCGTATTACAGGGATAACCGAGCGGAGTTATCGTCGGCCTGAGGTTCGATTTACTTACCGGGATGGTTGAACACCACTACGATCCCTTACGTGTATGCAAGATGGAGATTCAATAAAAGGAAGGGACGAAGCAAAGCCGGAAACAGTTTCAACAAGCAATGCACATTTTATTACGGAACACGGGAAGGCACGTATATTACAGTCAAGACAAGATGCAACAAAGCAAATGCAAACGACCGAATAAGAAGGGCAATTATTTACAACACTTATACAGTTCTAACTTGTCGGGGACTCGGCGCCACATTTCACTCATTGACAAAAAGCAAAGGAAAGAAGCCACCCTCACAGGAAGGAGGCAGACAGGTCCCGTGGACCAAATGTGCGTGATCCGGAGGAGCGGCCAGTCCACGAGACGAGATGTCTTTACCCGGGCGTCCTCGTGACACGATGGCGGGCAAGCCGCATGTTCCGCAGCTGCGCCCCGGACTCCGTGCCCTGGCCGTGGTCGGCGAGCCTCTCCGGCGGTGCCTCCGCGCAACAGTTTGTTACACCAGTTTAGGGTGGGGGAGGAACGGGCCCCCGGCACTATCTCAGCGCGGATGGGGGGGGGGGGGAATTGCTGATGCTCAGGAGAGGGGAATGGCTGCCTGGCTTGGACCCCGCGACGAGACAGCGACCCCCACACCGCACATCTCGTTGCCGCCGGCCCGCCG
>CM068952.1:52662756-52665256 GCA_035128595.1 Eptatretus atami
AAAAAAAAAAAAATATTAATAATAAAAAAAAAAAAAATATAAAAAATTAAATATTAAATAAAATAAAAATAACAATAATAAAAAATTAAAAATAAAAAAAAATAATAAAAAAATAAAAAAAAAATATTATAAAAAATATTAAAAATAAAAATGTGAAAAAAAAAAAATGTGAAAAAAATAAAATTAAAAATAAATAATTAAAATATTTAAATAAAATATAAAAAATATAAAATTAATAAAATAAATAAAAAAAAAAAAAAAAATGAAATTATAAATTAAAAATAAAAAATTTTAAAAAAAAAAAAAAAAGAATAATAAAAAAAAAATAACCTCCCCTGGGGCCCCCCCATTTTTTTTTTTTGTTCCCCTCCCTTTTTTTTCCTGAGTATAAAAATTATAAAAATTAAAAAAAAAAATAAAATTATATAAAAAAAAAAAAAAAAATAAAATAAAAAAAAAAAAAAAAAAAAAAATATAAATAATTTATCATAAAAAATAAAAAAAAAATATTAAAATTAAATAAAAATAAAAAAAAAAAAACGAAAAAAATATAAAAAAAAAAAAAATAAATAAAAAAAAAAACTGAACGTGATGTGAAAAGAAAAAAAATAATAATATAAAAATAAATAAATAAATTAAAAAAATAAAAAAAAAACGTAAAAAAAAAAATTATTTATATAAAAATATAAATATAATTTAATAAAAAATATGATAAAAAAATGAACCCAATAAAAAAAAAAAATATAATTTAAAAAAATTTAAAAATAAAATATTATAATAAAATAAAAAAAAAAAAAAAAAAAAATTATAATTTAAATAAAAATAAAAAAAAAATCAAAAATTATAAAAAAAAATAAAATATTAAAATTTAAATAAATTTAAAATAAAAATTAAAATATTATAATATTAATTATAAAATATATATAAATAAAAAAAAATGTTAAAAAAAAATAAATTTTATTTTTAAAAAATAAAAAAATATAAAATTAAAATAAAAAATTATTAAAAAAATTATAAAAAATAAAAAAAAAAAAAATAAAAAAATTAACAAAATTTTTTAAAATAAAAAATATTTTAAAAATTATATTATAAAAAAAACCTTCTAAACCTAAAATAAAATATAAATTAAATATAAAACAAAAAATAAAATAAAAAAATATTATAAAATTATAAATAAAGATAACAATCAACATTAATAATATAAACCAAAGAAAAAAAATAAGTAAAATAACAAAAATAATAATATAAAAAAAATTAAAATTTATATTATTAATGTAAAATAAAAAATATATAACAACAAAATAATAATAAAAAAATCTTATTATAGTTAATAAAAAGAAAAAAAATTTTAAAAAAATATAAAATATCATACAAAACCTAAATTATAAAAAAAAAAAGATGTAATATAAGACTAAAATAAAAATCTAAAAATAAAAAAAAAATTATAAATTAAAAATGAAAAATTCAAGAAACAAAAAAAAAAATATAAAAATATTTAAAAATCAAAAACCCTATAAATAAAAAACAAATTAAAAATTAAATAATATTATAAAAACAAATCAATAAAAAAAATTTAAAATATAAAAATAATTTTAATATAATAATAATAAAAAATAATACAATTTAAAATAAAAATAAAAATTAAATAATTACAAAATAAAAAAAAATTTAACCTCTTAAAAATATATAAAAATATAAAAAATATATTATTGTAAAAAAAAAAAAATTTAAACCAATAAAAATAATTAAATTATATAAACAATTAAAAATTTACTAAATTGAAAAATTTTAAAAAATATAAAAAATATTATATAAATGAAATATAAATAAAACCTAAAAAACAATATTTAATATTGTAAAAAAAAATAAAAAAATAAAAATAAATAATTAAAATTATAAAACTAAAATAAAATAATAAAAAATTATTTAAATTTAATAATTTTAATTTAATTTTTTTAAAAAAAAAAAATTAAAAATTTTAAATAAAAAAAAAAAATTATATTAAAAAAATAAATAAAATAAAATAAAATTATTAAAATTAAAATAAATAAAAAATTATATAAATAAAAAAAAAAAAAAAAAATATAAAATATAATAATTAATAAATAAAAATTAAAAATGAAAAAAAAAATAATAAAAAAAAAAAAAAAAAAAAAAAAATAAAAAAATAAAAAATAAATAATTATCAATAAATATAATATTAAATAAATTAAAAAATAAAATAATATAAAAAATTAACCCCACCCTATTTTGATAAAAATTAATAATTATTAAAAAAACACAATTAATAAAATAATAAATAAAAAATATTTAAAAAAAAACTTTCCCATTAAAATTAAAAAATAAATAATTTATATTTAAAAATAAAAAAAAAATAATAAAAAATTAAAAAATAAAAAAAATTATATTAAAAAATAATAATTTAAAAAAAAATTAAAATAAGATTTTATTAATATAAAAAAATAATAATTTAATATAAATAAAAATATAAAAAAAAAAA
>CM068952.1:52672756-52677414 GCA_035128595.1 Eptatretus atami
AGGGAAGGGGAAAAAAAAGAAGAGAAAAAAAAAAAAGAAAAAAGAAAAAGAGAAAGGGGAACTTGGAAAAAAAAAAAAAATAAAAGGGGGAAAAAAAAAAAAAAAAAAAAAAAAAAATGCGGAAAGGACGGGCGCATTACGCCCGGTTTTAACTCAAAAAAAAAAAAAAAAAAAAAAAAAATTTTCAATTTTTCGATTTCTTTTTATTTTTTTAGTTTCATTATTTCCAAAAAAAAAAAATTCCATATCAAAAAAAAAAATTCGAAGTGTATTTTTAAAAAAAGAAATAAATAACAAACTATTTTTTTTTTTTTTTTAATTGTGTTAAATAAAAATTAAAAATTAATTTTTTAAAAAAAAAAAAATTATTTTTAATAAATTTTAAAAAATATAAAAAAAAAAAATTTTTTTAAAAAAATTTTTAAATTTTTTTATTTTTATTTAAAAAGGCACATTTTTTAATTAAAAAAATTTTAAAATTAAAAAAATTTTAATAAAAATATTAAAAAAAATTTAAAATTTAAAATTTAAATATTATTTTTTTATTAATATTTAAATTTTTTTTAAAAAAAAAACATTTTTTTTTTTTTTTAAAAAATTTTTTTTAAAAAAAATTTTTCAATTAATAATTTATTAAAAAAATAAATAAAATTTTAAATAAAATATATTAAAAATTTTAAAAATAAAAAAAAAAAATTAAAAAAAAAATAAAAAAAAAAAAATTTTTAAAAAAAAAAAATTTTTTTTTAATTTTTTTAATAATTTTTTTTTTTTAAAAAATAAATTAAAAAACAAAAATAATAATTATATTTTTAAATTAATAAAATTTTTTAAAAATTAAATTTTAAATTTTATAAAATTATTAAAAAATTTTAAATTAAAATTTTTATAATTAAAAATTTTTTTAAAAAAAAGTTTTAAAAAAAGCCAAATTTTCAAAACTGAGGAGGCAAAAACCAAGAAGGGGGGTAGGAAAGGAAAAGAACCCAAAAAAAAAAAAACTGTTACGTTTGATGGCTAAGGAAGAGTCGGGATTTTGTGCGAAAAAAAACTGATGAAGGTAGATTTTATGGTGATGATTGTGTGAAAATGATAATCAACATGGACGAGAGATTTGAAAAATTTGAAAAAAAATGTGTTTGTTGGAAATGTTGAATTTGAAAAAGGTGAGTTTGAAAATCAATTGTGAAAAATGTTTTGAAAAGGAAAAAAAAAATTTGAATGGAATTGAATGAAAAAAAAATTTGATTTTTTGATGGGAAAAATCAAGTAAACCAAAAAAAAACTATGTTTTTTTTTTTTTTTTTTGTTTTTTTGTTAGGTTGCTTATCTTCTATGACGAAAAATCCATGGGAGATTTACATAATTGGGGGAACTTGTATTGTTAGGAGGATATTTTTCTGATGAGTTATGGTGACTATTACATCAATTTCATTTTGCCATCCCCACGGTTCCTACCTCTAAAAATAATCTTTACAATTGGCCCACTGGATATGTGGACAAGATTGTTTAGATTTGAAAGATTCAGACATTCGTGTGTTGACCGATCCACTATTAGTTGTCCTCGGTTCTGGAAATAAGAATTCTCGTTGTTTTAATTTTTATAAATTTTATATTTTTTTTTTAAAAAAAATTAAATTTTTTTTTTAAATTTAATTATATTATAAAATTAATTTTTAATTATTTATTTAAACTTTTTTTTTAAATATATTTTAAATTTTTTTTATTTTAAAAAATTGAATTAATTTTTATAAAATATTTTTTTTTTTAATAAAATTTAAAAAAAAAAAAAAAAATTTAGAAAATTTTTAATATATTATTTAAATTTATTTATTATTTTTTATTATTTTATATATTTTTATAAAAATTAACTATTTATATATTTATTTATTTTTTTTTATTATATTATAAAGTAATCTAATATTTTATTAATTGATTTATTTTTTTTTTTAATATTTTTTTTTATAATTTATTTTTATAATTATTTTTTTTTATAAGTTTTCTATCTTAAATTTTATTTCCTTTTTAAATTTTGTTAAAATAAACAATATAAATTTAATTTTTGTATAAAAATTATTTAAATTTTCGCGTGATTTTTAATATGACTTGATTTAATTTATTTTTAGATGATTTTCTTATAATTTTTTGTTCCTAATCTACTTAATTTTATATTTTAAATTTATATAATAATTTTTATTTTAAAAAATTTAAAGTGGGACCAAAGGATAGTTGCCTCTAATTTTCTTAAAAAAATAAAACCAGTTTTTATTTTTTTATTGTTAGAGGTGGGAAAACGGGAAAAGTGGGCAAAAAAAACCCGTTTTTAAGACTTTTTTTTAAAGGATTTTTTTTTTTTTTTTTTTTTATATTTTTATTTTGTTTTTCTTTATTTTTAACTATGATTATTATTTTTTGTTGACTTGGAACATGGTTATTCCTTTCCTTTTCCGCCTTAGAGGAGGAGGGGGGACAGAATAAAAAAGCGGATTTAATTTTTTATTTTAAATTTTTATTACGAATTATTTTTATTTTTATTTTTTTTTTATTTTTTTTATTTAGGCCAAAAAACTCTTTATTTTCTTTATTTTTTAGCCCACAAAAAACAAAAAAATATTTCATAATTGAGGACTAAACTTATATCTTATCTTGGAATTTATAATTTTTTTTTTTATTCTTTTTTTTTTTTTTATATTTTTTTTTTCTTTTTTATTTTTTTTTAATCAAATTTTTTTTTTTTATTTTATTTATATAATTTTTTTTAATAATATGGATTTGATATTTTTTTTTTTTTATTATTTTTTTTTCTTTTCTTTATTTTTTTTTAATGTTATTTTTTAAATTGTTTATATTATTTTTTATGTATCATATTCATGATTTGTTTTTTTTTTTTTTTTTTTTTTTTTGTATTTTTTTATTATGTTAAATGAATTGTTATTTTTTTGTTATTATTTTTATTGTTTTTTAGTTTTTTTTTTTTTTTTTTTTTTTTATTTTTTTTTTTTTTTGGTTTGTAATTAATTTTTTTTTTTTTTTTTTTTTTTTTTTTTTTTTTTTTTTTTTTTTTTTTTTTTTTTTTTAATTTTTTTTTTTTTTTTTTTTTTTTTTTTTTTTTGTTTTTTTGCTTTATGATTCTGTGTTGTATTCATACTTTTAATTTCGCTTGTGTAGATATGATAATATTTTTGTTTCTCTTGACAAAATGAAAACTACTAATCAAAAAAATGTTATCTTTTATCAATATTGTATATATATAAATTTAATATAATATTAAAATTTAAGTTATTACATTATAAATAAAATCTATAATAATTATATTTCAATTACTTAATTATTATTTAAATTTAATAATACTTTTTATTTTTTAAATTAAATAATTTAATATTATGTAATTATTAATATATTTAATTAATTAATTTTAAAAATTAACTTTTTATATATATTATTTATTTTTTATTATTAAATATAATTTTTTATTTTTAATATATTATTAAAAGATTATTAATAAAATAATAATTTAAATTCTTATTATTAAATTTTTTTATGTTTTAAAATTTTTCTTTTTTTATTAAAAAATTTTTTTTAATATAATATATTATAAAATTTTTTTTTAAATAATTTTTTTTAATTTAAATTTTATTAAAATATTTTTATTTATTTAAAATATTAATAAAATAATTTAAAACTATATGTAATTAATTTTTTTAATAAAATTATTCAATAATAAATAATAATTTAATTTTTTTTATTTTTAATAAAAATTATAATTAAATTTTAATATTTTTTATTTTAACTTAATAATAAATATATAAAATTTAATATAATATTAAATTTTTTTCAAATTTTTTTTTTTCTTTTTTTTTTTTAAATTATTTTTATATTTTTTATTTTTATATTATAATTTTAATTTATTTTTTTTTTTTTTAATTATTACTTCTTAATTATATTTATATACATATATTTATTTTTTTAAAATTTTATTAATTTATTCATTTTTTTTTTTTTATTTGCAAAAGTAGTCTTAGTAAGTTAACGAGTAAGTATTTAAAAGCCAATTTTAGCTGAGGGTTTTTTTTTATTTATGTTTTATGCTTTTATGTTTTTTTTTTTTTTATATTTTTTTTTTGGATATGGTTTGTTTTATTTTTTTTTTTTTTTATCTGTTTTTATTATTTTTTTTTTATTTTTATATGGATTACTTTTTTCGTATTGTTTTTATTTTATTTTCTATTTTTTTATTCTTTTTATGTTTTTTTGAGCAGGTCTGATCGCTGTCATGTTTTTGCGTTGCGGGATTTCTGTATTTGGTTGCGAACTTGCCTGGTTGAAAACTTTGGCAAGGCAGCAAAAGATTCATCGAATTTTGCAGGTTCCAGGGGACTTTTTTTTTACGAGTTTGGGTTGTTTTTTTTTTTTTCTTTCGGCGGTTTTATTTTTATTTATTTATTTTCAAAAAAAAAAAAAGAATAAAAATAAAAAACAAAAAAAAAAAAAAAAAAAAAAAAAAAAAAAAAAAAAAAAAAAAAAAAAAAAAAGTTTTTTAGATAAGATTTTTATGGGTGAATTTTTGCAAAATTTTTTTTTTTACAGTACGAATTCATTCTTTTTTGCAGTACGAATTTCACTACGTTTTTTTTTTTTGAAGGTGGTTTTTGTTTCTC
>CM068952.1:52680043-52691911 GCA_035128595.1 Eptatretus atami
GGTTGCCACTGACAAACCAGACATAATCTGCTTAACAGAAACATTCCTCCTTCAAGACGTCTCTGACTCCTTAGTATCTCTCCCTGGTTACTCCCACCTCTGGTAGGACAGACCTGAGCCTCGTCCTGGCGGCGGAGTTGCTCTCTTCATCAAAGACTCCATTTCTCACTCACCATGCACTGCCCTCTCCCCACACCCCCAGAAAAACCTCTGGTTACGGCTTCCCCTCCACTCCCACCTCATGTTTATGTGTGTGTTGTACCGTCCACCAAACAGTGATGACTCCATTTACATCTCACTCACCGAAAACATGGACCAACTTCTATCCTTTCATCCCATCTCTCTTCCTCATATGTGGTGACCAACTGTCATCATGCCAGTTGGCTGGGTGTGGGTACCTCTCTGTCACCTGCCATGGCACTTCAGCAAAAGACTTCTGTGACTCATTGGGACTGACACAATCTGTCAACTTCCCAACCGAGATTGTAAGCTGTGGCGAGAGTCACAGCAGTGTATTTAGTATATTTCATAGCGGTCGTAGTTTTTGAAACAAAATTGTAAATTGACATTTAAGACAATGTTAAGGTGATGAAGTAAATACAGTTTTCTTCAACCTTTTCCTTGGAGTGTTTGTCTTAGTGCTTTAACCATTGGCGAGCGCTCTGCAAGCTTCCATGGCAAGACTGTTGCTTGGTTATCCATGGGACATCCCAGAGTTTGGCAGGCAAATAAATGGAGGATTAGAATGAGTAAAGCAACGGACAAGTGAACGATAAGTTCAAGAGAGATTGAAAAATGTTTTCAGTTGCTACAAAGCAATGAATCCCCACAGCAGGATGGCTGAGCAGTACACACAATGGTCGAGCTGCCTAGCCTGGGTTGAATCTCAACCATTATAAATTGTCATTCCGGTGTTTCACAGGCAGGTGATTCATCAATGCCTGTGCTGTTCCTCAGATGGACGTTAAACTGGTGTCACATCTGCGGATTTTTCCTCCCTCTCCCCCCCCCCCCCGTCCTCGTCCCAAACCCCATCCTCACTTCCCAACCCCTCCCTCTCTCTTTCTCTCGCTCCCACCCCCTCCTCACGCCCCTCCTCCGAAGTGTATAGCAACGTGTCGTGAGGTGTCGCTGTCTCCACCCCCTCCTTACTTGCTCCCTAACATCCTCCTTCCTCTCTCTCTCTCCCCTCCCTCCCTCTCTCCCCTCTCCCTTCCTCTCCCTCTCTCTCTCTCCCTGCCTCAGTATTTTCCATCAGCGAAGTGCGGGTGATATTTGCTAGTTGTGGATATAAGCTCTGTGCCACTTTTATTAAAGTGATGCTGCAGGTTTGGCATCCTTTTAATTATTTATTATTTTTTTAACTGGTGCAGCTTCAGTAAACACACTAGTACCTGTGAACCATAAAGTGCAAAACACACTTTTAAGAATTGTGTTTATTATTATTTGGGCATGTTGGCCTTGTATATCTCACCGTGACTGATCAGGAAAAATGAAGGAGGTGAAAGTGCCCGCAGTGAGCTGTTCTCTGCAATACGTTTGCTGGAGGGAGAGGAGCAAGATGTGTGAGAAAGAAGCGCTCGTCGTGCGCCTGTGCTTTGAGCAGGTAGAGGCAGGTTTCAAGACAGCAGAACGCCATACAACATTGGAAGAAGGAGGTAAGCTTTTCAGGAAAGGCTGTCTTT
Organism: Eptatretus atami; assembly: GCA_035128595.1. NCBI lineage: Eukaryota > Metazoa > Chordata > Myxini > Myxiniformes > Myxinidae > Eptatretus > Eptatretus atami. The sequence goes on from CM068952.1 coordinate 52,681,729, forward strand.
TGTCATGAGATATTTTCTTTGTGTTGTTGATTATATGTTTTAATTTACTCCCATTAAGCAGCCTAATGCTGCAGTTGTGCAGGTTCTGGCCCACACTGTTCAACGTATCATAGAGTCCGGTAGTACTCCATTTGAAGAGATGGCATGGGAAAAATAATAGCAGCCCATCAAATGTGTCAAAAATGATATGCTGAATCGCGACTATAGAATGAGTATAACCTTTAAAAGCCATGCCTTTTTCCAATGTTTTCGTAACGACAAGAATGAAAAATGTTAGAATGTATCGTTAAGGTACCAGATCGAGAGATTACAAAATCATCTAATTGTTCATCCACAGAATTGTTGATAAATGTCTTCCAGCCTACCACAATAATGGCTGAAGCAACTAGAATGGGTACTCGGTAGAACACATACCTCCGCCAGGCTGAACAATTTACATTTTTGTATCCCACTGATGGGCGAATCAGAATCCAGACCTGAACCAAAAATTAATTGGCTTGTTCTGTCACCGAACCAACTCATCCACCAAATTTTGTTACTCTGTCCACAACTTTTTGAAATATCATGCTTTATATTGTTTTTGGAATCCGATCTCTCAATGTGAAGAATCATTTTTTTTTATATTAAATTTTTTTCGTATTCGGATCTTCCACAACATCGAATCATCTGTCTGTCACACGCCCAACCAGCTCGCCAAATTTTATCCGAATTCGTTCACAACTTTTTGAGATATCCTGCACACAAGCAGACAGCAGATATGGGAAAACATAACTCCTTCCACTTTCGTGTGCGGAGGTATTAATTTTATCGAGAAATTTCTATAGACAGTGCTTCAGAAAGTATTCACACCTCTTGACTTTCATATTTTGTTGTTACAGCTGAATTTAAATATTGATTTAAATTAAAAAAATTGTCACCGATCTACACAAAGTATCCCATAATGACAAAGTGAAAACATGTTTTAGAAATTTTTAATTTGTTAAAAAATGAAATGCAGAAATATCTAATTTGCTCAGTGTTCAACCCCCTGAGTACTGCGTACTCTGTGGAAGGCGCCTTTGACAGCGATTACAGCTTTGAGTCTTCGTGGGTATGTCTGTCTGAGCTTTGCGCATCTGGATTTGGAGATTTTCTCCCATTCTTCCCTGCAGATTTGCTCAAGCTCTGTCAAGTTGGATGGGGTGGCTTCCATCTGGCTACTCTCCCATAAAGCCTAGATTTGTGAAGAGCTGCGGAGACTGTGTCCTTCCGCAGGTTCTCACTTCTCAGCCAAGGAACTCTATAGTTCTGTCAGAGTGGTCATGGTTCTTGGTCACCTCCCTGATCAAGGTCCTTCTTGCCTGTTGCTCAGTTTGGTCAGCAGACAGCTTTAGGAAGAATCTGGTCATTCCATATTCTTTCCATTTCCTAATGAGGGCTCACTGTGCTTTTGGGAATCTAGAACACTCTAGAATTGTATGATACCCTTTCCCAGAATCTTGCCTCCTCACAATTCTACCCTGGAGTTCTACGAACAGTTCCTTGGACTTCATGGTAGAGTTCTGTTTTAACATGCACTATCAACTGTGGGACATTATGTTAAAATGTGTTTTTCGAAATCATGTCCAATCAATGAATTGGTCACAAGTGTACTCCAATCAAGTTGTGGACATCTCAAGGATGATCCAAGAAAATTTGAAGTGTCATACCAAAGGGGTTGAATAATTATTGACTCAAGACATCCAGCTTTTTCTTTTAATTAGTTTGTAAAAATAAAAATAAAAATTCCACTTTGACATTATGGGTGTTATGTGTAAATCAGTGACAATTTTTTTTCTCAATTTAATCCATTTTAAATTCAGGCTGTAACACAACAAAATGTGAAAAAGTCAAGGGGTGTGAATCTTTCTGAAGGCACTGTATTTAATTTTAACATTTTTCAGTTATTTTTGGTGGAGAGTCTAGATTCATGAGAGACTCGAGCACAGAACGGATCAGGACATAACAGAACAAAACAACAGGGAAATAGTTGGGGTGAGGGGTGCAGGTAAAGATATGAGATTGAAAGAGACCTGGAGGAAAAAACAGAAAGGACATGGGGAGCCATGAGAGCACAGGAGGAAGAATCAGGGGTCAACAAGCTGGAAACCTGGAGTTGTGGAAACCTGGGGGTGGTGGGGGGGGGGGGCAGAGCACGGAAAGGGCAAAGGGAGCAGGCTAGAAAGGAGACTGTAGGATACAGACACCACGACCGTCTGCGATTATGAAGCATTCGGCCCAGAGACTCAGTTTTCCGGGCGATTCCAATGATCTTGAAGGCCATACTTTGCATGGTATGGCACAATAACAGCTGAGCAAGGTATGCACGGTCACTGCCTAGAGGGGAGAGCAGTTATTCCCTCAAACTGTGAATGAAGGTCTCGTTAGTATATAAAGTTCAGGTATGTCAAAGAAAGACTTGCACGATAGACGATGGCCAGGTGTCGGCTGGCTCTAGAGTCCACTTAGATATGTGGTTTGCCAGGAAAGGACATGGGTGTTCGTGAGAATGAAAACCTTTGAGCGACTGAACTTTTCGCAATTTGTTTCAAAAAAGTAGATGGGAGGGTTGCCAGAGGGTCGTTCTGGAGAGACAAGAATGAGTGTGACATTTGTCAGGATTGAGCGACATATTCAAGTGTTTGACCAGCTTGTGATTCTATTAAGTCTGCACCGAGGAAGAGCTGCTGCCTGTCTATCTGAAGGATGAGTGATCCATGACAGAGGGTGATCATAGGCAAATCGATAAAGGGGATTTTCCAGTCAGAGAGATCGTTGATGAACATTACAAGTAAGACTAGATCCAAAACACTGCCTTGGGTTACTCCATCTGTGACAGGGGAGGAGATGAAAGGATCCAAGGAGCACCAGCTGTTGCTACCAGAGTAGAGGAAGTCAGTGATCCTGTTTGGAGTTGGCTGTGGAGAGTTCCGAGAGCAAGGTGGGATGCAGAATGTTCGAAAGCTCGATATATGTCGAGAGAGATGACCCTGATCATGTTGACATTGAGGGTTTTCATCCATTGTTGGGTGAGTCGAAGCTACATGTCAGTGGAGTGACCCAGTCTGAATCACAGCTCGTGATTACTTGATTAACAGATCAGTTGAGGACAAAAGTGATTTTATTTTATTTATTGCTCTGCCACCAGAGGTAAAGAAGGTATGTTTTCTCCACTGTCTGTCTGTCTGTCTCTGTCTGTCTGTGTGCAGGATATCTCAAAAAGTGTGGACGGATTCTGACGAAACTTGGTGGACATGTTGGGTGTGTGACAAGGAAGAAGTGATTCAATTTTGATGAAGATCCGAATCCGGATCTGATAATATTAAAGTGTTCTTCACCATTGAGAGATGGGGCGAACCGATATATAACAGGATATCTCAAAAAGTTGTGGACGGATTTGGACGAAGCTTGGTGGACAGTTGGGTGTGTGGCAAGGACGAATTGACTTGATTTTGGTGAATATCTGGATTTGATCATTGTTTAATTTTAAAGTGATTCTTCACCATTGAGAGATGAGCCAAAAACGACATATAGCATGAGATTTCAAAAATGTATGGGGCCCGAAATGTTCTCGTGATCAGGCATTACGTGGCAGAGGTATGCGTCCTACCGAGTGCCCTTCTCATTTATTTATTTTGCAGATTTCCTTTTACTTAGAATGTTTGTGGGTTCATTCACTAAAGTACTTTTGAGTTCATAAAAAGACAAGTGATTTTCTTTCTGTCTATCAGAAAACCAATGATGCATGCATAAATGTGCATTCACACAAAACATTTTCGTAGATCAAAGATGAAATGTTTTGGCATGTTGATTTATTTGGGGGCTGACAGAATTGCTAAAATGTACGCACACTTGCCACTTAGCTGTCTCACCTGCGTTCAAATCTCGACCCAGCTACAAACTGTCATCCTGGTTGCCATCCTCGGAATGGCGTGAAGCAGAGGACCCATACTGCATTTGTTTTTAACTTGCTTGTTTAGAACCTGGAACCCTCCTATTATTTGTATGTGCTCGCTTTGTGCTGTTATGTAAAGCAAATGATTGTATTTGAGAAACCACTGTTTCACAAAATGTTGTTTTTTAATTCTCTGGTATGCTTTTCTATTGTTTTTAAAAATAATTATTCATTGTACATCCAATGCAGATGATGTGGAAGGAAATAATAATTGTTTTCTGCAGATTTCCAAACTAAGCTTGCACCTGCTGGATGGCTCCGGGAAGTTTGAGAAACTGCCGCAACTTTCTCAACTGAATCTGAATCGCTGCCTTCTATCTCGGAACTGAAGAATCGTATCGCTGTACTGGATGAACAGCTTCAACTTCAAAAGCCTAACATGGCTACCATCATGGAGTCCACAAGAAGGTCTGAAACCGAACACAATGATGTCACTGCCGGTTTGTTTGTATTCCCCAGTCTCCCTCGTTGGATATAATTTTATGGATCTCCTATTCCCAGATATTAAAGATCCCCTTTTAACTTGAGTGGTGATTTCCAGATGAAAACAAGTTTGCATGTTTTATGTTTTTATTTTCTGCATGAAATACAAGCCTGTTCTGCCCAATTTTTTTTCCAAGTTGTTTAGTTTGAACGGGCGTGCGTTTTGTACACAAGGTGCGTTTTCTTGTTCATTAGGAAGAGGTGTATATGGCACGCGTGGCAGAGCTTGACGCAATAACATCTGAACGGATGAGTTTCGCGCGTCTCATGAGGACCTGCGCCGTCAGCGTCTCGATAACTTCATGTCTGGGTTTAACACGATCAGCATGCCGCTCAAGGAAAATTACCAGATGCTGACGCAAGGCGGTGATGCAGAGCTCGAGCTCGCCGACAGCCTGGACCCCTTCTCTGACGGATAGTTTTCAGGTTCTGGTCTGAGTAATCTTTGTCACTACCTGTTTACCGATCTTTATTATGGTGTGATTGTGGTTCAATAGGGAGTGGCATGCTTTTCATACCGTAAATTGCACCACCATCTTTATTAGTTGCACAGATTTTGCACTTTAAAAGGGATAGATCTTATACACTTTAAGATTATGAAATTTGACGTTGTGATGTGATTGAAACCATTCCCAGTGATGTCTTGTCTCTCAGTTGAACTGCAGTAGACCATTTGCAGTCGCGTGATTGTTGTCATGGCAAAAGGCATGCTTGCCATTTGGAGTCGCAAAACAATGGGTGCTGAGTGAGCAAGATGTGATCGATCACATGTGGCCTTGGATGATGGTGTATGTCCTTTTTCATGAGTTCCATTTTCTACAAAATTCCATTAGACATTCATTGGGTTCTTTTAATTTGGGGAAGAGGAGGGATGGGGGGGGGGTGGTTAATCATCATGGTTTTTATAATTTGTTCAATGGCTTAGCGTGAAACCCCATTAAGACAATTGAATACATTCCAACGATAATTTTGACCAATGAATATTAAAATTATGAGCACCATTAATATTTTTGCGATTTATTATTTACCTGACGAGGCATACCCAACATAGCTATGTGTGCTTAGTACTCATTTAAAAGCAAGCATGCAGAGCACACTCAAGAATCGAGAAATTCATGAAGCACCTGTGCAGATTTAGTGCATAGCAGTGCATGCCTTGACTCGTGTGGCATTGCTAGATTGGTGGAGAAGATTCAAACCACAATTTGAACAACAGCATACGAATAGAAAGAACAACGTTTAATGCAAAAATTCAAATATCAAAGAAAAAAAAAAATTGTGTGGATGAACTTTGAAGAGTCGTCAAAGCACCAGCAGGGTATGCAGCACACCTAAATCACAATTATGGCAAAGAATAGGAGGGTAAGACGGGTACCTTGATTGATCAAGGAGAAGAATGCTACTTTTGATTGGCAGATGCTAGTCTAGACTGATGACATTCTCACTTTGTGTCTCAGTCTTAGTGCTTTTGCCTTTGCAGAGTGATGGAGACTTGTGGCAACCATCTGGTTCCCTGACATACCATTTAGTGTAAAAACCATTCCTATATTTGAAACAGGATTACGATCCGAAACGAGAGAGTTCAAAACACGTTACCCCACGCAGAGTTCAAGTATATACTTCAATTAAAATAAAAAATGATTTTAAAGTTTGGTTAAAAATATTCCAGAAGTTAGCGCTAAAAACTGTGTAGGGGGCAGGAGAGCCAAACACCAGTGCGTAAAGGGTCTTCAAGGGTCTTGGGTCTTGAGTGTCTTTGAGATCTTAAGGTTCTTACAGGTCTGAGTCTTAAGGGTCTTTGGGTCTTACAGTTCTTTCGGTCTTCGAAGTCTTACGGCTCTGAGAGGTCTTAGGGGCTTCAAGATTCTTATGGATCTTAACCGTCTTTGGGGTCCAAAGGGTCTTTGGGGTATTTGGGTCTTAAAGTGTCTTAATTGTGTCCGGGGAATTCAATGGTGTTTTGGTCTTTTGGTTAAAGGGGTCTTGTATCTCAAGCATGTATTCTAACTCTCAAGCATGTTTTAAAAAAAGGTCAGGTTCTTGGGGTCTAAAAGGCTGAGGTTGTGGATGAAACACACTTAGGACACCCAGGTCAGACTTGGTCTGTGTGCCAAATCTGGTGGTTGTCGGCCAGCGGTCTTTGCAAAAACACGAACGACAGACGGGTGAAAACGTTACCTCCATCCACCTTCGATGGCAGAGGTATAAAAAAAGATGTAAAAGTCTTATAAAAAAAAAACTCGATTCCAGAATTTACAGCTGTTTCGCAGGGTCCAATTACATCGCCCTATCTAACACGGTACGTTCGTTCTTCACGCCTGTTGTTTGTTTCCTTTATCACATCCTAAAAACAGCAGTTTCCTGTTAGAATGATTTTAAATTTGTTAGACTGCCATGGTACGGTAAATAGTAGGGAGGCAGACAGATTAAAATATTATATCTCTCCTCTCTGCGTATGTCCAAGGTACGGTAACGGCAGATTTGTGTTCCGATTCTGTTCAAATATAACAAATTTAAGAAGGTGCTCTTCGATCATAAACTATGTTTGTAGACAGAGATGAACAATTGCTTAACCTCGCCTTTCACTTCGCGTGCGTGTGGTAAAAATGGTTTCTGTGTGAGCTCGTTTAGCTGCAGATTTATTTTATGGCCCTTTGTGCACTTCCTTTCTCTCCGTAGGCCCTTCCCTTCTTCCTCTTCTAATCCACTCTTCTCCTTCCTCCAAGTCTTCAAAACCACCTGTTACCATCTCGTGTCTTCCCCCATCCAAATCTTGATCTTTACTACCCCGTTAATCCACCCAAACCCCCTCCTTCAAATTCCCTGTATTCCTTCCTGAAAGTCCTGTAGTACCATCTTGTTAACCTCATGTACCTGCCCCATCCTTCTCCCAAATATCCCATTTTCTCTGTTCTCCACTATTTTGTACTTCCTCTCCTACCCTCTTGTCTCCTGCTTGTTATATGTTTCTGTGTATTAGCTCTTACACGAGCCTCAATTTGGTATACAAAAATCAAAAATCAAAATACGAAAAAACCATTGTCATTCGCACAATACAGTTACCATAATTTTCACTGCTAATTTATGTTGGTTTCATGGCTGAACTTTCCTACTTGAGTGTGGGATGAAGAGCAGGCCCTTTCGGCTGGGATAGAGATCTCCACAGAGCATCACGATTAATCACAAAAGGGCATTGTGCAATGGTCACTTGGTTATTCAAAACTTTATATCAACAGAAATCTTGGACAGCATTTTTTTTGTATCCACTGTCGAGGCTCGTATGAGAGCTAACGCACAGAAACGCACAACAGAGGGACGGGAGGAGGGAAGGAAAAATCAGTGTGGACAGAGACATTAGGAGATCTGTGGAAGGGAGAGGGATGAGGGTGGGTACACAGGTAAACACGATGGGCACTACAGGGCTTTCAGGTCCTTACCACGACAGGGACATTCAGGAAGGAAAGCAGGGAATTTGAAGGAGGTGGATTAGCGGGGGTAGAAAATATTGTGGTTTGGATGGGGAGATAAGAGATGATGGTGAACAGCTGTTTTAAGACCTGGAGGGAAGAGTGGGGTTGAAGAGAGTGAGGGAGTTTGTTCCAAAGTGGAAGGGGAGGATAAAAGGTGAAGGGTGAGCAGTGATTCTTGATTTTGGTAGTTTACAGAAGGGGTTGCTGGGGACCTTGAGCGCCCTGCGGAATATGGGAGGAGATATCGCAGACAGAGCGGGGGAGGGTGAGGCAGGAGAGAGACGGTAGAAACAGAGCACCGACCTGCCTGCGGTGAGAGTGAGACCCAAAGACTCAGCCTACTCGGTAGATACCAATGATCCTAAATGCCTTTTTTCCACAGCATGAAGCCAAGAAAGTGTGAGAGGCAGGAGCACAGCCCAGAGGGAAGAGCAGTACTCCATCAGGCTGTGGACAAAAGCTTTGTTTGTGGTCTGGAGCTCAGGTGTGCAAGGAAGGACTTTGCAAAACAGAGGATGCCCAGTCGGCATTGGCTTTGGAGGCCAGGTTGAATGTGGCTTTCCAAGGAAGATCATGGCAGATAGTGAGACCCAAAGAATTGAATGAAAGGCTTCTGCAAGAGGATTTTGAGAAAGTATATGGGGGGGGGGTTCCAGACAGTCCTTTCGGAGAGACATAGTGAGAGTGTGAGATTTGTCAGGATTGAAGACATGTTCCACGTGTTGGACCAGTTTGTGATTTTATCGAGATCTGCAGAGTGAAAAGGCTGCTGCTTGCCGATCTGAGGGATGGCAGACGGTACAGCAGAGGGTGGAGTCGTCAGCAAAGATATAAAAAGGATTTTCCAGAGAGTCGGAGAGATCATTGATGAAAACCAGAAGAAGAAACGGGCCCGGAACACTGCCTTAAGGAACTCCAGTCTGGACAGGAAGAGGGGATGAGAGACTCCATTAAGGGCACACGTTGGCTGCGACAGAGAGGAAGTCTGCAAGCCATGAGTGGAGATGTCTTCGATACCATTTGGAGTTTGGTGAGCAGGCAGGGTGCCAGACCGTATCGAAGGCACACGATGTGTCTCGGGAAATGGCTCTGAATTAATTGTCTGGCATTGAGGACCTCAATCCATTGTTGGGAGAAAGAAGCAGCATATCCAGGGTAGAGTGATTGATATGAATCCAAATTGATGATGGAATCAAGCCATTGAAGAGAGGAAGGATTTAATGTCTGAAGCGATGATGGATTCCATAACTCTGCTGATGATTTGAGAAAGCTGATTTGGTCTGTTTTTGCACCTTTTTATGAAGAGTGGTAATGTTTGCTGATTTCAAGCAGATGGCAGATGACTTGAGCAATGAGGGTGTAGAACAGAGGGTGAGCAAGAACAGCAGAGTAGGTGTTTAAGACATGTGGGCTGATGCGTCTGGACGGTTGCAAAAATCTGAGTCGAGCTTTGACAGCAAGCTCCTCCACCTTGCCGGAGAAAAGACACAGAATCCAGGAACAGCTTGGTACTACTGAGTAAGGTGGGTACAGAAAGCGATGGATTTGGGACACAGAATTCGAAGCAAACACGGAGTTTAGGCATTCAGCCTTTTCATGTGCAGTGTCAATCTGTGGCCATTTGAGGAGGGAGGGATGGAGGGGGAACATACACCAGAAACAGACTTAACTAGGTGTCATCAGGATTTGTAGAGGGAGACAGGTTTGAGAGTTCAGACTTGAAATTCGAAACCTGTTGTTTTCTGGCTCTCCTGAGGTAGACACACATTGTTACGAGCTTTGTGAAAGGAACTGAGATTGCCTTCAGTTGGATTACCCTTACACGAGGCGAAGGCAAGTTGTTTCAGGACAGTTGCCTCGCACAAGCTTCAGTGTACAAAGGGTGGGAGGAAGGGTAGGACAAATGAAGACGATGTAGGATAAATCTGTGCTTGAGAGAGAGAGAGAGCAAGTTTCCATGAAAAAATTCCCAGGACGAGTTGATGTCAAGGAAGCAGAGATGGGAACCGAGTCCGAGTTTGATGGCTGCTTGAAGTCCCTGCCAGTCGCCTGATGAAATGCCAGACTCGACGGCGCTGAGGTGGTTCTCTAATAATAGCCAGAGAGATGTCTACTTTGACAAGCACGTGGTCAGATGAACATTTGAGCAGAGGAAGAACAGCAGATTATTTCAGGAAATTGGTCAGTCAGATCCAGAGGAGATGGAGTACCATTGGTTGAGATCCGGTCGGGAAGTTGACAGATTGTGTCAGTCAAT
>CM068952.1:52691936-52707260 GCA_035128595.1 Eptatretus atami
CGAGAGCAAGTTTCCATGAAAAAATTCCAGGACGAGTTGATGTCAAGGAGCAGAGATGGGAGACCAGTCTCGAGGTTTGATGGCTGCTTGAAGTCCCTGCCAGTCGGCCTGAGTGAAATGCCAGACTCGACGGCGCTGAGGTGTTCTCTAATATATAGCCAGAGAGATGTCTACTTTGACAAGCACGTGGTCAGATGAACCGATTTGAGCAGAGGAAGAACAGCAGATTTTTCAGCGAAATTGGTCAGTCAGATCCAGAGGAGATGGAGTACCATTGGTTGAGATCCGGGTCGGGAAGTTGACAGATTGTGTCAGTCCCAATGAGTCACAGAAGTCTTTTGCTGAGGCCAGGCAGGTGACAGAGAGGTACCACACCCAGCCAACTGGCATGATGACAGTTGGTCACCAATATGAGGAAGAGAGATGGATGAAAGATAGAGTTGGTCCATGTTTTCGGTGGTGAATGTTAAATGGAGTCATCACTGTTTGGTGGACGGTACAAACACACATAAACATGAGGTGGGAGTGGAGGGGAAGCCGTAACCAGAGTTTTTCTGGGGTGTGGGGAGAGGGCAGTGCATGGTGAGTGAGAAATGGAGTCTTTGATGAAGAGAGCACTCCGCGCCAGGACGAGGCTCAGGTCTGTCCTACCAGAGGTGGGAGTAACCAGGGAAGATACTAAGGAGTCAGAGACGTTTGAGGAGGAATGTTTCTGTTAAGCAGATTATGTCTGGTTTGTCAGTGGCAACCTGTATGGAAGATCTGTCAGGTTTGAGCGAAGCCTTGATGTTGAGGTCCACAACTGTTAAAGGATTCTCTCTCTCTCTCTCTCAAGCACAGATTTATCCTACATCGTCTTCATTTGTCCTACCCTTCCTCCCACCCTTTGTACACTGAAGCTTGTGGCGAGGCAACTGTCCTGAAACAACTTGCCTTCGCCTCGTGTAAGGGTAATCCAACTGAAGGCAATCTCAGTTCCTTTCACAAAGCTCGTAACAAGTGTGTGTCTACCCTCAGGAGAGCCAGAAAACAACAGGTTTCGAATTTCAAGTCTGAACTCTCAAACCTGTCTCCCTCCTACAAATCCTGATGACACCTAGTTAAGTCTGTTTCTGGTGTATGTTCCCCCTCCATCCCCTCCCTTACCTCAAATGGCCACACGATTGACACTGCACATGAAAAGGCTGAATGCCTAAACTCCGTGTTTGCTTCGAATTCCTGTGTCCCAAATCCATCGCTTTCTGTACCCACCTTACTCAGTAGTACCAAGCTGTTCCTGGATTCTGTGTCCTTTTCTCCCGGCAAGGTGGAGAGCTTGCTGTCAAAGCTCGACTCAGATTTTGCAACCGGTCCAGACGGCATCAGCCCACATGTCTTAAACACCTACTCTGCTGTTCTTGCTCACCCTCTGTTCTACACACCCTCATTTGCTCAAGGTCATCTGCCATCTGCTTGGAAATCAGCAAACATTACCACTCTTCATAAAAAGGTGCAAAAACAGACAAATCAGCTTTCTCAAAATCATCAGCAAGGTTATGGAATCCATCATCGCTTCAGACATTAAATCCTTCCTCTTCTTCAATGGCTTGATTTCCCATCATCAATTTGGATTCATATCAATTCACTCTACCCTGGATATGCTGCTTCTGTTCTCCCAACAATGGATTGAGGTCCTCAATGCCAGACATTAATTCAGAGCCATTTCCCGAGACACATCGTGTGCCTTCGATACGGTCTGGCACCCTGCCCTGCTCACCAAACTCCAAATGGTATCGAAGGACATCTCCACTCATGGCTTGCAGACTTCCTCTCCTGTCGCAGCCAACGTGTGGCCCTTAATGGAGTTCTCTCATCCCCTCTTCCTGTCCAGACTGGAGTTCCTTAAGGCAGTGTTCCGGGCCCTGTTCTTCTTCTGGTTTTCATCAATGATCTCTCCGACTCTCTGGAAAATCCTTTTTATATCTTTGCTGACGACTCCACCCTCTGCTGTACCGTCTGCCATCCCTCAGATCGGCAAGCAGCAGCCTTTTCACTCTGCAGATCTCGATAAAATCACAAACTGGTCCAACACGTGGAACATGTCTTTCAATCCTGACAAATCTCACACTCTCACTATGTCTCTCCGAAAGGATGTCTGGAACCCCCCCCCCATATACTTTCTCAAAATCCTCTTGCAGAAGGCCTTTCATTCAATTTTTGGGTCTCACTATCTGCCATGATCTTTCCTTGGAAAGCCACATTCAACCTGGCCTCCAAAGCCAATGCGCGACTGGGCATCCTCTGTTTTGCAAAGTCCTTCCTTGGCACACCTGAGCTCCAGACCACAAACAAAGCTTTTGTCCACAGCCTGATGGAGTACTGCTCTTCCCTCTGGGCTGTGCTCCTGCCTCTCACACTTTCTTGGCTTCATGCTGTGGAAACAAAGGCATTTAGGATCATTGGTATCTACCGAGTAGGCTGAGTCTTTGGGTCTCACTCTCACCGCAGGCAGGTCGGTGCTCTGTGTTCTACCGTCTCTCTCCTGCCTCACCCTCCCCCGCTCTGTCTGCGATATCTCCTCCCCATATTCCGCAGGGCGCTCAAGGTCCACCAGCAACCCCCTTCTGGTAAAACTACCAAAATCAAGAATCACTGCTCACCCTTCACTCTTTTATTCCTCCCCTTCCCACTTTTGGAACAAACTCCCTCACTCTCTTCAACCCCACTCTTCCCTCCAGGTCTTAAAAACAGCTGTTCACCATCATCTCTTATCTTCCCCCATCCAAAACCACAATATTTTCTACCCCCGCTAATCCACCTCCTTCAAATTCCCTGCTTTCCTTCCTGAATGTCCCTGTCGTGTAAGGACCTGAAAGTCCCTGTAGTGCCCATCGTGTTTACCCTGTGTACCCCACCTCATCCCTCTCCCTTCCACAGATCTCCTAATGTCTCTGTCCCACACTGATTTTTCCTTCCCTCTCCCGTCCCTCTTGTTGTGCGTTTCTGTGCGTTAGCTCTCATACGAGCCTCGACAGTGGATACAAAAAAAAATGCTGTCCAAGATTTCTGTTGATATAAAGTTTTGAATAACCAAGTGACCATTGCACAATGCACCTTTTGTGATTAATCGTGATGCTCTGTGGAGATCTCTATCCCAGCCGAAAGGGCCTGCTCTTCATCGCCACACTCAAGTAGGAAAGTTTCAGCCCATGAAACCAAACATAAATTAGCAGTGAAAATTATGGTAAACTGTATTGTGCGAATGACAATGGTTTTTTCGTATTTTGATTTTTGATTTTTGTATACCAAATTGAGGCTCGTGTAAGAGCTAATACACAGAAACATATAACAAGGCAGGAGACAAGAGGGGTAGGAGAGGGAAGTACAAAATAGTGGAGAACAGAGACAATGGGATATTTGGGAGAAGGATGGGGCAAGGTACATGAGGTTAACAAGATGGTACTACAGGGACTTTCAGGAAGGAATACAGGGAATTTGAAGGAGGGGGGTTTGGGGTGGATTAACGGGGGTAGTAAAGATCAAGATTTTGGATGGGGGAAGACACGAGATGGTGAACAGGTGTTTTGAAGACTTGGAGGAAGGAGAAGAGTGGACTTAGAAGAGGGAAGAAGGGAAGGGCCTACGGAGAGAAAGGGAAGTGCACAAAGGGCCATAAAATAAATCTGCAGCTAAACGAGCTCACACAGCAAACCATTTTTACCACACGCACGCGAAGTGAAAGGCGAGGTTAAGCAATTGGTTCATCTCTGTCTACAAACATTAGTTTATGATCGAAGAGCACCTTCTTTAAATTTGTTATATTTTGAACATGAATCGGAACACAAATCTGCCGTTTACCGTACCTTGGACATACGCAGAGAGGAGAGATATAATATTTTAATCTGTCTGCCTCCCTACTATTTACCGTACCATGGCAGTCTAACAAATTTAAAATCATTCTAAACAGGAAACTTGCTGTTTTTAAGGATGTGATAAAGGAAACAAACAACAGGCGTGAAGAACGAACGTACCGTGTTAGATAGGGCGATGTAATGGACCCTGCGTAAACAGCTGTAAATTCTGGAATCGAGGTTTTTTTTTTTATAAGACTTTTACAATCTTTATTTTATTACCTCTGCCATCGAAGGTGGATGGAGGTAACGTTTTCACCCGTCTGTCTGTTCGTGTTTTTTGCAAAGACCGCTGGGCCGACAACCACCAGATTTGGCACACAGACCAAGTCTGACCTGGGGGTTGTCCTAAGTGTGTTTTCATCCACAACCTCAGCCTTTTAAGACCCCAAAGAACCATGACCTTTTTTTAAAACATGCTTGAGAGATTAGAATACATGCTTGAGATACAAGACCCCTTTAGACCAAAAGACCAAAACACCATTGAATTCCCCGGACACAATTAAGACACTTTAAGACCCCAAATACCCCAAAGACCCTTTGGACCCCAAAGACGGTTAAGATCCATAAGAATCTTGAAGACCCCCTAAGACCTCTCAGAGCCGTAAGACTTCGAAGACCCGAAAGAACTGTAAGACCCCAAAGACCCTTTAAGACCTCAGACCTGTAAGAACCTTAAGATCTCAAAGACACTCAAGACCCCAAGACCCTTGAAGACCCCTTTACGCACTGGTGTTTTGGCTCTCCTGCCCCCTACACAGTTTTTAGCGCTAAACTTCTGGAATATTTTTTAACCAAACTTTAAAATCATTATTTTATTTTAATTGAAGTATATACTTGAACTCTGCGTGGGGTAACGTGTTTTATGAACTCTCTCGTTTCGGATCGTAATCCTGTTTCAAATATAGGAATGGTTTTTACACTAAATGGTATGTCAGGGAACCAGATGGTTGCCACAAGTCTCCATCACTCTGCAAAGGCAAAAGCACTAAGACTGAGACTACAAAGTGAGAATGTCATCAGTCTAGACTAGCATCTGCCAAATCAAAAGTAGCATTCTTCTCCTTGATCAATCAAGGTACCCGTCTTACCTTCCTATTCTTTGCCATAATTGTGTGATTTAGGTGTGCTGCATACCCTGCTGGTGCTTTGACGACTCTTCAAAGTTCATCCACACAATTTTTTTTTTTCTTTGTCGATTTTGAATTTTTTGCATTAAACGTTGTTCTTTCTATTTCGTATGCTGTTGTTCAAATTGTGGTTTGAATCTTCTCCACCAATCTAGCAATGCCACACGAGTCAAGGCATGCACTGCTATGCACTAAATCTGCACAGGTGCTTCATGAATTTCTCGATTCTTGAGTGTGCTCTGCATGCTTGCTTTTAATATGAGTACTAAGCACACATAGCTATGTTGGGTATGCCTCGTCAGGTAAAATAATAAAATCGCCAAAAAATATTTAATGGTGCTCATAATTTTAATATTCATTTGGTCAAAATTATCGTTGGAATGTATTCAATTGTCTTAATGGGGTTTCACGCTAAGCCATTGAACAAATTATAAAAACCATGATGATTAACCACCCCCCCCCCCATCCCTCCCTCTTCCCCCAAAATTAAAAGAACCCCAATGAATGTCTAATGGAATTTTGTAGAAAATGGAACTCATGAAAAAGGACATACACCATCATCCAAGGCCCACATGTGATCGATCACATCTTGCTCACTCAGCACCCATTGTTTTGCGACTCCAAATGGCAAGCATGCCTTTTGCCATGACAACAATCACGCGACTGCAAATGGTCTACTGCAGTTCAACTGAGAGACAAGACATCACTGGGGAATGGTTTCAATCACATCACAACGTCAAATTTCATAATCTTAAAGTGTATAAGATCTATCCCTTTTAAAGTGCAAAATCTGTGGCAACTAATAAAGATGGTGGTGCCAATGTTACGGTATGAAAAGCATGCCACTCCCCTATTGAACCACAATCACACCATTAATAAAGATCGGTAAACATGGATAGTGACAAAGATTACTCAGACCAGAACCTGAAAACTATGCCGTCAGAGAAGGGGTCCAGGCTGTCGGCGAGCTCGAGCTCTGCATCACCGCCTTGCGTCAGCATCTGGTAATTTTCCTTGAGGCGCATGCTGATCGTGTTAAACCCAGACATGAAGTTATCGAGACGCTGACGGCGCAGGTCCTCATGAGCACGGCGAAACTCATCCCGTTCAGATGTTATTGCGTCAAGCTCTGCCACGCGTGCCATATACACCTCTTCCTAATGAACAAGAAAACGCACCTTGTGTACAAAACGCACGCCCTGTTCAAACTAAACATACTTGGAAAAAAAATTGGGCAGAACAGGCTTGTATTTTCATGCAGAAAATAAAAACATAAAACATGCAAACTTGTTTTCATCTGGAAATCACCACTCAAGTTAAAAGGGGATCTTTAATATCTGGGAATAGGAGATCCATAAAATTATATCCAACGAGGGAACTGGGGGAATACAAACAAACCGGCAGTGACATCATTGTGTTCGGTTTCAGACCTTCTTGTGGAACTCCATGATGGTAGCCATGTTAGGCTTTTGAAGTTGAAGCTGTTCATCCAGTACAGCGATACGATTCTTCAGTTCCGAGATAGAAGGCAGCGATTCAGATTCAGTTGGAGAAAGTTGCGGCAGTTTCTCAAACTTCCCGGAGCCATCCAGCAGGTGCAAGCTTAGTTTGGAAATCTGCAGAAAACAATTATTATTTCCTTCCACATCATCTGCATTGGATGTACAATGAATAATTATTTTTAAAAACAATAGAAAAGCATACCAGAGATTAAAAAAACAACATTTTGTGAAACAGTGGTTTCTCAAAATACAATCATTTTGCTTTACATAACAGCACAAAAGCGAGCACATACAATAATAGGAGGGTTTCCAGGTTCTAAACAAGCAAGTTAAAAAACAAATGCAGTATGGGGTCCTCTGCTTCACGCCATTCCGAGGGATGGCACACCAGGATGACAGTTTGTAGCTGGGTCGAGATTTGAACGCAGGTGAGACAGCTAAGTGGCAAGTGTGCGTACATTTTAGCAATTCTGTCAGCCCCCAAATAAATCAACATGCCAAAACATTTCATTCTTGATCTACGAAAATGTTTTGTGTGAATGCACATTTATGCATGCATCATTGGTTTTTCTGATTAGACAGAAAGAAAATCACTTGTCTTTTTCATATGAACTCAAAAGTACTTTAGTGAATGAACCCACAAAACATTCTAAGTAAAAGGAAATCTGCAAAAATAAATAAATGAGAAGGGCACTCGGTAGGACGCATACCTCTGCCACGTAATGCCTGATCCACGAGAACATTTCGGGCCCCATACATTTTTGAAATCTCATGCTATATGTCGTTTTTGGCTCCATCTCTCAATGGTGAAGAATCACTTTAAAATTAAACAATGATCAAATCCAGATATTCACCAAAATCAAGTCAATTCGTCCTTGCCACACACCCAACCTGTCCACCAAGCTTCGTCCAAATCCGTCCACAACTTTTTGAGATATCCTGTTATATATCGGTTTCGCCCCATCTCTCAATGGTGAAGAATCACTTTAAATATTATCAGATCCGGATTCGGATCTTCATCAAAATTGAATCACTTCTTCCTTGTCACACACCCAACATGTCCACCAAGTTTCGTCAGAATCCGTCCACAACTTTTTGAGATATCCTGCACACAGACAGACAGAGACAGACAGACAGTGGAGAAAACATAACCTTCTTTACCTTCGGTGGCAGAGGCAATAAATAAAAATAAAAATCACTTTTGTCCTCAACTGATCTGTTAATCAAGTAATCACGAGCTGTGATTCAGACTGGGTCACTCCACTGGACATGTAGCTTCGACTCACCCAACAATGGATGGAAACCCTCAATGTCAGACATGAGATCAGGGTCATCTCTCTCGACATATATCGAGCTTTCGATACATTCTGCCATCCCACCTTGCTCTCGGAACTCTCCACAGCCAACTCCAAACATGGATCACTGACTTCCTCTACTCTGGTAGCCAACAGCTGGTGCTCCTTGGGATCCTTTCATCTCCTCCCCCTGTCACAGATGGAGTAACCCAAGGCAGTGTTTTGGATCTAGTCTTACTTGTAATGTTCATCAACGATCTCTCTGACTGGAAAATCCCCTTTATCGATTTGCCTATGACTCCACCCTCTGTCATGGCATCACTCATCCTTCAGATAGACAGGCAGCAGCCTCTTCCCTCGGTGCAGACCTTAATAGAATCACAAGCTGGTCAAACACTTGGAATATGTCGCTCAATCCTGACAAATGTCACACTCATTCTTGTCTCTCCAGAACGACCCTCTGGCAAACCCTCCCATCTACTTTTTTTGAAACAAATTGCGAAAAGTTCAGTCGCTCAAAGGTTTTCATTCTCACGAACACCCATGTCCTTTCCTGGGCAAACCACATATCTAAGTGGACCTCTAGAGCCAGCCGACACCTGGCCATCGTCTATCGTGCAAAGTCTTTCTTTGACATACCTGAACTTTTATATACTAACGAGACCTTCATTCACAGTTTGAGGGAATACTGCTCTCCCCTCTAGGCAGGTGCACCTGTGCCATACCTTGCTCAGCTGTTATGTGTGCCATACCATGCAAAGTATGGCCTTCAAGATCATTGGAATCGCCCGGTAAAACTGAGTCTCTGGGCCGAATGCTTTCATAATCGCAGACAGGTCGGTGGTGTCTGTATCCTACAGTCTCCTTTCTAGCCCTGCTCCCTTTGCCCTTTCCGTGCTCTGCCCCCCCCCCCCCCCCCCCCCCCCACCACCCCCCAGGTTTCCACAACTCCAGGTTTCCAGCTTGTTGACCCCCTGATTCTTCCTCCCTGTGCTCTCATGGCTCCCCATGTCCTTTCTGTTTTTTCCTCCAGGTCTCTTTCAATCTCATTATCTTTACCCTGCACCCCTCACCCCCAACTATTTCCCCTGTTGTTTTTGTTCTGTTATGTCCTGATCCGTTCTGTGCTCGAGTCTCTTCATGAATCTAGACTCTCCACCAAAAATAACTGAAAAATATGTTAAAATTATAAATACAGTGCCTTCAGAAAGTATTCACACCCCTTGACTTTTTCACATTTTGTTGTGTTACAGCCTGAATTTAAAATGGATTAAATTGAGAAAAAAAATTGTCACTGATTTACACATAACACCCCATAATGTCAAAGTGGAATTTTTATTTTTTTTATTTTTACAAACTAATTAAAAATGAAAAGCTGGAATGTCTTGAGTCAATAATTATTCAACCCCTTTTGGTATGACACTTCAAATTTTCTTGGATCATCCTTGAGATGTCTCCACAACTTGATTGGAGTACACTTGTGACCAATTCAATTGATTGGACATGATTTCGAAAGAAACACACTTTTTAACATAATGTCCCACAGTTGATAGTGCATGTTAAAACAGAAACTCTACCATGAAGTCCAAGGAACTGTTCGTAGAACTCCAGGGTAGAATTGTGAGGAGGCAAAGATCTGGGAAAGGGTATCATACAATTTCTAGAGTGTTCTAGAGTTCCCAAAAGCACAGTGAGCTCCATCATTAGGAAATGGAAAGAATATGGAATGACCCAGATTCTTCCTAAAGCTGTCTGTCTGACCAAACTGAGCAACAGGCAAGAAGGACCTTGATCAGGGAGGTGACCAAGAACCCAATGACCACTCTGACAGAACTATAGAGTTCCTTGGCTGAGAAGTGAGAACCTGCCGGAAGGACAACAGTCTCCGCAGCTCTTCACAAATCTAGGCTTTATGGGAGAGTAGCCAGATGGAAGCCACCCCATCCAACTTGACAGAGCTTGAGCAAATCTGCAGGGAAGAATGGGAGAAAATCTCCAAATCCAGATGCGCAAAGCTCAGACAGACATACCCACGAAGACTCAAAGCTGTAATCGCTGTCAAAGGCGCTTCCACAGAGTACGCAGTACTCAGGGGGTTGAACACTGATGCAAATTAGATATTTCTGCATTTCATTTTTTTAACAAATTATTAAAAATTTCTAAAAACATGTTTTCACTTTGTCATTATGGGATACTTTGTGTAGATCGGTGACAATTTTTTTTTAATTTAAATCAATTTTAAATTCAGGCTGTAACAACAAAATATGAAAGTCAAGAGGTGTGAATACTTTCTGAAGGCACTGTCTATAGAAATTTCTCGATAAAATTAATACCTCCGCCACCGAAAGTGGAAGGAGGTTATGTTTTCACCCATATCTGCCTGTCTGCTTGTGTGCAGGATATCTCAAAAAGTTGTGAACGAATTCGGATAAAATTTGGCGAGCTGGTTGGGCGTGTGACAGACAGATTGATTCGATGTTGGTGAAGATCCGAATACGAAAAAAATTTAATTAAAAAAAAATGATTCTTCACCATTGAGAGATCGGATTCCAAAAACAATATAAAGCATGATATTTCAAAAAGTTGTGGACAGATAACAAAATTTGGTGGATGAGTTGGTTCGGTGACAAGAACAAGCCAATTATATATTTTGGTTCAGGTCTGGATTCTGATTCGGCCCATCAGTGGGATACAAAATGTAAATTGTTCAGCCTGGCGGAGGTATGTGTTCTACCGAGTACCCATTCTAGTTGCTTCAGCCATTATTGTGGTAGGCTGGAAGACATTTATCAACAATTCTGTGGATGAACAATTAGATGATTTTGTAATCTCTCGATCTGGTACCTTAACGATACATTCTAACATCTTTTTCATTCTTGTTCGTTACGAAAACATTGGACAATAAAAGGCATGGCTTTTAAAAGGTTTATTACTACATTCTATAGTCGCGATTCAGCATATCATTTTTGACACATTTGATGGGGCTGCTATTATTTTTTCCCCATGCCATCTCTTCAAATGGAGTACTACCGGACTCTATGATACGTTGAACAGTGTGGGCCAGAACCTGCACAACTGCAGCATTAAGGCTGCTTAATGGGAGTAAATTAAAATACATATAATCAACAACACAAAGAAAATATCTCATGACAAAAGACAGCCTTTCCTGAAAAGTCTTACCTCCTTCTTCCAATGTTGTATGGCGTTCTGCTGTTCTGAAACCTTGGCCTCTACCTGCTCAAAGCACAGGCGCACGACGAGCGCTTCTTTCTCCACATCTTGCTCCTCTCCCTCCAGCAAACGTATTGCAGAGAACAGCTCACTGCGGGCACTTTTCACCTCCTTCAATTTTTCCTGATCAGTCACGGTGAGATATACAAGGCCAACATGCCCAAATAATAATAAAAACACAATTCTTTAAAAGTGTGTTTTGCACTTTATGGTTCACAGGTACTAGTGTGTTTACTGAAGCATGCACCAGTTAAAAAAATAAATAAATAATTAAAAGGATGCCAAACCTGCAGCATCACTTTAATAAAAGTGGCACAGAGCTTATATCCACAACTAGCAAATATCACCCGTCACTTCGCTGATGGAAATACTGAGGCAGGGAGAGAGAGAGAGGGAGAGGGAGAGGGAGAGGGAGAGAGGGAGGGAAGGGGGGAGAGAGAGAGGAAGGGAAGGAATGGTTAGGGAGCAAGTAAGGGAGGGGTGGGAGACAGCGACACCTCACGACACGTTGCTATACACTTCGGGAGGGAGGGGCGTGAGGAGGGGGGTGGGAGCGAGAGAAAGAGAGAGGGGGGTTGGGAAGTGAGGATGGGGTTTGGGAACGAGGACGGGGGGGGGAGAGAGGAAAAATTCCGGCAGATGTGACACCCAGTTTAACGTCCATCTGAGGAACAGCACAGGCATTGATGAATCACCCTGCCTGTGAAACACCGGGATGACAATTTATAACTGGGTTGAGATTCAAACCCAGGCTAGGCAGCTTCGAGCCATTGTGTGTACTGCTCAGCCATCCTGCTGTGGGGATTCATTGCTTTGTAGCAACTGAAAACATTTTTCAATTCTCTCTTGAACTTATCGTTCACTTGTTCCGTTGCTTTACTCATTCTAATCCTCCAATTTATTTTGCCTGCCAAACTCTGGGGATGTCCCCATGGATAACCAAGCCACAGTCTTGCCATGGAAGCTTGCAGAGCGCTCGCCAAGTGGTTAAAGCACTAAGACAAACACTCCAAGGAAAAGGTTGAAGAAAACTGTATTTACTTCATCACCTTAACATTGTCTTAAATGTCAATTTACAATTTTGTTTTCAAAAACTACGACCGCTATGAAAATATACTTAAATTACACTGCTGTTGACTCTCGCCACAGCTTACAAACATCGGTTGATAAGGAACGGCTGGCTTGGAAACCAATTAGCGATTTATACAACGATTCGTAGGTATGAAGATCAGCGAACAGCGATTCGTTGGTTTTGGAGTTATGGAGGGGAGAGAGACACACACACACACACACACACACACACACACACACACACACACACACACACACACACACACACACACACACACACACACACACGTAGAACAACCCAATGTTCTAGTAAAACAAGGTCTGAGTTCACAACTCCTGACAAATGAAGCCTATACCTCAACATGATGCACCAAATTACAAAGCCAGGCTACAACAACACCCATTGTCAAATATTGCAATGCTTAAAAATACCGGACAGCAAATTCAAGAAAAACAAAAACAAGTGACTCTTGGGTCTTCAGATTTTTGGCTTTGGCGCTCTTAGAAAATGATCAATATTATCAGCAATCATGCAGTTGCACACACAACCACGATTCGATACAAAGGTCATTTGACACACCTCAATCTCGTCGCATTCTTTGACGATGACAGCCGCACTTTCCTCCAAGTTCTTAATCTGTTCGTTGAGCTTAATTTCAGGCTTGTTATTTTTCTCCAGCTCTTGTTCCAAGCGCTCCATAACTTCTCCAGCTTTACAGAGGTTTCTATCAAATCACATGAGCAACAGGTCAAAAACAAAGGATAATTTAAATTTCCATCTTCACAATATCAGTGATGAATTGAAATATGATTCAATTAATTCCATCAAAAAGAACAAAATATTGAGCGAAAAATATTGTCCAATACTGGACTCTAATGTGATCTTTGAGCCTGTCATTTAAAGTGACAATTCACCCACACATATTTTAAATATTCAAAACAAAGCCAGACAAAATAATACACCTTACATGATTGGCTTAACTTTCTCAGTAAAGTTATTACCTCCACCACCAAAGGTGGAAGGTGGTTATATTTTCACCCATGTCTGTCTGCTTGTTTGTGTGCAGGATAATTAAAAAGTTGTCGACGGATTCGGATGAAAATTGTTGTACATTGGAGGGGTGCAATAAAGAAGACTCGCTATAAGAAATAGCACTTTTGGTTAACAACCATTTTAACAACGAAATTTCAACTCAAGAAAATGAACAGTGAAATGCATAATTTTTATTTCATCATACGACAATTCCATAAACATGTTTGTTTGGCCTCTACGCATTCCTGAACCGCTGGATGGAACGAGTTAAAAACTGTTGGTTGTACTCGGAGTGTGCACAGCACAGTTTTAGGTGATTTTAAAAATTCATAGTCCTGGGGGTTCAGCGTGAGGGGCGGACCCCAATTCTCTCGATGTGAATATGGCACATTGTCGCTCATGGTGAAAAGGAATATTACAAGTCACACTGAAATACACGAATTCTGAGGGAATTGACGAGATAAATTCTGGGTTAATATCCCATCCATAACTCCATGGTATCCTTAGGATTTTAATTATAGAGTTTTACAAAAACGTTGAGAGCGTGTTCATTTACCACAGTTGTTCAGGTTAAGCCTGTGACCACGTACATGTACATGGAAAAAAATTATAAACATTTACAAAAATCTGTAAACATGTACATGTTCCGTTGCTAATCTAAACTACAAACTAGGTTTTAGTGAAAGCATAAATCAACGATGACCGCTTCGCGTCGGGTTGTAGAGAAGATGAAGTTGCGCTTATGGTCTTCCTGCTGGATACATTGTACCCTGGCTCGATGTACTTCATCAAGTCTTGAAACCCTGAAGCTTCTACGAAGCTAATCGGCAAGCTTGCTTCCTCAATCATACTGCCAATGAGCTCGGTTATTTTTGCAACTCGTGCTGAGCTACATGGCCCTTTTCGGAAGGAGGTAGTCGGTGCTCATTGAGATGAACTCGACGTCACTTATGTCCTCTCTGGATGCTTGAATTTCACGTGATTGATCATGCTCCCTGGTGAACCAGGGTATGCTAACTCTTCACGGAAAGTGTACATTTCGTCACATCATTGCCCCGCTTGTCAAAAAATTCCCACACCCAGATTCGTACTTTCGGCATGATGTGTGTTTGATCGCACAAGACCAGCTTAATTACAGAATAGAAAGACATTAATTTCCACCCTTACAAAAGGCATCGACGACATCAGAGTAAGAGTCGACGATGCGCATATGAGTCACACCCGAATAGCATGCAGATTATCTCATTCTCATCACCCTCTATGTCATTTAAGTTATTTTTGTAACCATTGTTTTTGTTGCTTGACATATCATTTACAGACTTGCTGAAAAACAGCTTTGGGGCCGAGAGCAAGTTTTTTACCGTGATTAAATATATAAAACAAAAAACAGAAACAATCACCTTCCTGTCAGGAAAATAAGAGCAACAATGAAGATGCATTTTTGGTTCGAAAATTAACATTAATTTGGAGGACAGAGGTTGAGAAATGTTTTGACGAGAGAATAGCGCAAGTACAAAACAAACAAAGAAACGAGAGGGCCGTGATCAGAGATTGCTGATGGTTCCTGGTACATCAGCCAATTCTTATATCACTTTCAATTCTACCTCAAACCTGAAGAAAAAGATAGATTTTCTTCTTTTTTTTGTCCCCCCTCCGCCCTCATCCCCTCCATTGTGTTTCATCCGATTCTGTTACATACCTTTTTAACAACTTTTTGCAAAACAAATACCTTTGGAAAACAAAATAAGTTAGTGGCCATCGAAATTGTAAACTATTATACACCATCGGCGGCGAGACAGAGTCGGACGAAGGTTGTCAAATGCTTGGACGAGAATATTATGCAAATACGGGGGGGAGGAACCAGACAAATATACAATCTACTTGAGGCCAATTGACTTGGTAGGTTTTAACGTTTGTACATGTACATGATCAACAAACAGACTGTGTACACGTTTAGCAAAGTATACGGATATGCACAGGGGTGATGAGCAACAACTATTATTTTGGTATGGGTATAACCCTCTATTTTGTACTGTCATGGCCAAAAATATTGCCACCCTTGCACTTTTTTCAAATAAAGCACCATGTCTTCCAGAAAAATTGTTGAAATTCAAAAAAAAATCTTTTGGTATCCACAAATGTATTTCATTGGTTTACAGTGGAACAAAAAAA
>CM068952.1:52714571-52735231 GCA_035128595.1 Eptatretus atami
ACCAGCGTTTTAGACAAATTTTCATACGTCGCATACGCTGTAAATCTAAGTGATGACACAAGGGCACTTAAGTACCGTGTTATGGAGCAATTGCAAGCATTAGTTGCAGTTGGATTTTAAACTTCTAGTCATCCAATTTTAAATGACCTTGTCCTTCATCTATAGCCATTACACTATGATAATGTTATTAATTTTGTGTGAAAAATGACAAGAAATACCCAACTATAACAAAAATCCTTCTATACAGATAAGATCCCTGTAGCATTAACAAAATATTTTCCACACCCATTAGCGATACATCAGGGGTTAGTTTGTTCTCTTAACAGTCCAGATTCAGATAGCATATATGAGATCAAGTTACCAAACCATCAACAACAAGGTCAGCAAAATCTAGAATATTGTGACTTCCTGCTCGAATTTGAAGAATGAACGTCGAGGATGTCTAGCAACATCAGGGGGCCAATACACACCCCTCGTTTAGCCATATAATTTGAATACTGATAACCTACATATTTTTATTCATACTAGACAACTGTATTGACAGCAGATTATGCCCCTATCCCCACTAGAAAAGGCGACAGAATATATATGTGAATATAATAATATATATAATATACACACAATCTACCACACAGGTTACAGATCATACAACACAGCAGCACACTTTCTCTCATTGCTTGACAGCGAATCCACTGACGTAGATGACTGAGATGTGGCTGAACAGAGCAAGAAAGGACGAAAGATAGAATGAGAGAGAGAAGAGAGCAGACGAGGCAGACTCCCATTTGCCCGGATCAGCAATGGAAAGAGAAATATCTAAATAATGCTGTTAATGATCACACACACAACACACACACGATAACACAACACTTACAGTAGCGTTACTGTATATCCAACCAAACAAAGCCCATTGATAAGTCTGTTTAGCTCCTTTATTTTTTTGGAAGTAATTACTAAATAAGAGATGAATATAAAGGTTGCAACAAACTTCACTAGCTTAAGATCGTTTAAACAAATGTACTAATACTTTTTATTTTATATACATTGCTTTCATAGTTTCTCGATCGCTCCGGCGTTGTAGTATAATATTATTGTAAGCTTGCTTATTATCTAGAATCATGTATAAATGTACGGAACAGCTTACAAATCTGCTTATCATCTTTTGAAAATCTCATCAAAAGTATACTTTCCTAATCTTTACTAAGATTAACCTGTATCTGAAAGATGACAAGTTACAGACTAGCATTGAGGACAAAGGACAATGACATTCGCTGTTACCTATGAGTTAAAATTAAAACTGACAGTTACCTGTAACGCTCTTTATCTCCATCACTCAGTGTACGTAGTTGTTACCAGACATAACGTCAGGTAGCTCATCCGAGCATACAATGCTTGGCGTTTATACGTTCAGTTGACCGACTCGATGCTCCTTATACCAATGTAAGTTTAACATTGCATTTTTCTCATATTATAAAATATAATGAAATTTTTTTCATTTAGTGTATATTCAATCACCAAGGAGCACCTCTCATTTCCTGACAACACGCAGGCTGTTCTTAACGTTCCGTAACGCGAAGTTTCCGCCGTGATAGCACACAAAAAAGAGAACACCTAAGTTTTCCCTTGATTCTATATATTCTTCTAATATGATCAAGAACAAATAACAATAGCATTTAAAGATTATAACATTAATCCAAGAACACAAATTTAGATCCGCCCAACGACTATTTTCAGAATGCTCGAACAAAGTTATGAGAACTCGGACGAGGTCGAGTAGGGTTTTTTTATACGTATGAAACCTGTTTATGAAGTCAAAGTGAGGGTGTATAAAAGGAAGAACAAAATGGAAACGCCGAGGAAAATAAATTTAATTTTCAGCGAGCCACACAGCATGTTTCCACCGCGTATTAACATTGGCCACAGCAACGCACACGAATGCCCTGAACTTTGTTCATGTCAATAACAACATCTTCCGTTGAAAGATGACGAGAATACTGTAGACGACCTTCGAAGTGCTTAAGCACTCATGAACGGCGTGATAACAACGGATGCTTGGTACACGATGTAGCAACCAACCTGAACCGTCTAGTAAAATACACTCCGGAGACGCCCAAATTGATCAATTATTCTGAATTGAACAAATTACACTTTTGTAGTACAGATATGCTTATAAATTTCATTTTAATCGTAAATTTTGATTAATTTCAGTTAGTTTAAGAGTTCTCAGAGGTTATGGCAGTTGCTTGGAATGAATAATAAAGTATCACAAAAACGATAGTTGCTATTGCCGAGGCGTTTGTGTAGCATGTTGCTAATATTATCCCACGTATAATATTAGCCGTGATAGGCAAGACCACTTTGAAAAGAAAAGTCAGTGAACTTTCTTAATGAAAATCGTTGCCTCTGTTCCAAGTGGTCGATGTGTTATGCTAGGCCTTAAACACTATAAGCAAAAAGCTCTTCTAGACTGATACGTAGGTAGATCCTACGCATGCGCCTAAGTACCCCCATGAAGTATCCGAGAGCCTCTATTTAAGAGATATATATTAACGTCCTTATTTATTCAATGAAATTGGTTGATTTTAAGAACTCCTAACAGTTCGAATTGTTTCATTAGGTCAGGTCCTTTTGGTTCTCAATTATAGGCATGCAAAAAGTTAATGGTCACAGTTTCGCGTTTTGGAGTTAGAGAGTAATTGTCAGATTATAAACGGGTTCGATTGTTGAGAGTCAAGGTTATGTTCTCAAGTAATGCTCGATTATAAATATAGTGCATCATTGTCTTACTCGCTAACTCTTGTGTTATCGTCCACTTATTAGGTCAGATTTTCATGCATTATATCTAATATGGCCTATTTATCATTTCTTTATTGAGTAAACAGCGTAATATTCTATGTAATAGCATGTCACCTTTTTATGTCTCTGCTATCAGCACTGATGTTTGCTAATATTTTTTACTATTATTTATCATACTCTGCTATACTCGATGTTTTAAGTAGTTATTACTTTTTCATGTCAAGACATCAGAATACTCGTGCCTTATTACTCTCCAATCTTTTTTCTAGATGTACCTACTAACTATTAAAAAGTGGATAAAAAAAAATGTAAATGGAATAAAAACGGTCTTTGAGCTTTTCTCCCATGAGCTATAGCGATTTCTTCCATTATTTTTGCCACCTTTGCTCTGATATTATATGCACATACAGCTCCGCCACTTACGAGGCCTTATCACTACTGACTGCAGATCAGACCTAATGTTTTGTTGGGTAGAAGCCTTAACTATCAAAGCCGTCTCGACAAGAAGTATTTTTACACTTTATAATATCTTGTGCAGCACTTTTCATTTAAAGAGTTAACTGTCTTGGTTTGCGAGCATATCAATGAAAAGATGAAAGTTTAGAATTTAGGTACTGCAGTACTAAAGCTTCACTGAAAATTCCTCACTCTTGTTAGTATTTATATACTCGTTTTGAAAGTACTTAGTGACATCAGCCCGAATTTTCCAATCCATACCAGAAGGTTGCTACGAAGTAGACTTAAATAGGGAATCAATGCACAAAAATATTTTTTGAAAGCTCATATTCTCAATCCGGTCTATTTGAAGTAAATTTGAAATCCTGCTGCCCAATCCAAACCCCCAACGTGGCGAAAAAATTCCCATAAGCTTCGAGTTTCGATTATATCGCTTCAGTCATATCCACTTGAATTCCCTTTTCAATTATTTTTGTTGTTTTACATATGTGAACAGCTATATGTACTTTCAAAAATCATGATTCTGGATACTGAGTTCAGCAACTCTCGAAGAGTTCTCAATAGTGTTAACGAATTGAATCAATGGATTTTGGTTAAGTAAACTAATTGAAAAAATAAAACTTTTGTCGAATGGAAAATATTCTATGGGATATGGGTCGTATCTTATGAGGTTTTCCTTATGTGAGTGATTCAGAACGATAATGCCGTACCATGGAAAGTAATGCTTATTAAGATGATCAACTCGTTCGGTCACATAATTCATTACAGATTTGTGGTTCTTTTTTTTCGTTTCAATTGAAATTTCATATTTGTAGTTACTTAAATAAAATCTATATATGACTCACCAGCAATACGAGACCCAAGCAAACGACAACATGCACGCAATTTCAATCGGCAACGCAATTTATCCACAGACAGTACGTTACTTGATAGGCATTCGACTCAAGTAGTGAAGGTATTTGGAAATTATTTTGGTTCAAGTACCGACAGATTACTTAACTTCGTGTCTACTCTTCGGCAAAACCACAATCCGGGTTATCTTATCTAAATACAATACAGCCAATTGCTTAACATGTACGTCCACACCAGACTTAACTCCATCAAAGGAGAGCAACACTTTGTGATGCAAATCCTGCACACTGAAGACCAACTGACCGTTAAAGGGATCAGGAATTAAACCCTAGCACTACAAAATAAAATGGAATGTATCACCATCTGCCGATTCATCATTAATTTGTGTCAAGTCACTGATTTGCGCTTTTAACGGCTACTGCAAAAAATTCGTTTTTAAGCACAAGAAACTTCTTTGATATTCGAATAGCTTACATGTACTTGACGCCAAAGTTTCATTATGCTGTATTTATAGCCTTATCTCTTCAAGATGTATCATTTAAAGTTTATGCTTATTACACGTCACCCCCTATATACAAACAGGAACTGCATATTTAATCCAATTAAGCTCTTCAGTGGCATTTTTCTTTCTTCTTAGTAAGTCATTAATACCAAATCCTAGTTATCCTCAGTATCATGTTGCGATAATAAACCACATATTATCGAAAATCGTGCACTATGCCTGTTTTGCCTTCTCATCTGTTTGCGAAAGAAGAACTTAAAATATATATCTGGATCCAGATATTTCAGCAAATTCCATCAATTCGTCCTTTTATACACCTAACCTTACACACCAAATTTCGTCGAAATCCGTCATAACTTTTTGAGATATCTCCACAGCAACCAAACAGAAAAACACACAGTGGATGAAAAACATAACATCCGTCCACTCCATTGGGAAGGTCAATAATCACTTAATACACCAGATGACACACCCCTCTCTTTCACCACTCTCTGTTTCCATGCTGTTTGTATGTCCCTGCGATCGATTCGGTGATCAAATCATGCATCAGGACCTTTTCAGGAACCTCGACGAATGGACCATCTAAGAATCCCCAAAAATCAGAATTCAAACCTTGTTCCAACATATATACAATCCATGCACTCGAATCACATGCATCCAAACGCATGCTCCGAAGAAAAATAATAATAAGTCGAGGAGCAACACAAGCCAATCAGATTAAGCTTCTTTTAATTACTAGTGCATGCCCGCCCGTACGGCTTGTCTACGGCAACATAAACAAACAAAAAAAAATTTCAAACCAACGTCCAGAAAATAACAACACCACACAGGCGTTCTTCGCTCATCTTAAACGAACACACACACACACACAACACACAACACACACACACAACCACACAAGATGCCTGATTATAGATGAGACACACACAACACACACACACACACACCACACACATGCTAAATTTAGAATAGCGACACACACACAGATTCTTAGATATAACACACACAACACACAACACATCACTGCTAGAAATTATAATAGAAGGACCCACACAACACACACTTGCTGAAATATAGATAGAGAACACACAACACAACTGCTGAACATTATGATAGCACCAACACACATACACACAAACAACACACAACACATTGCTAGAATTATAAATAGACGCACACAAACACACACACACACACACATTGCTGAATATATGACTAGACAACACAACACACATTTCTGATTACAGATAAATAAATCAGGTCATGCACGATGACAATCATGAAACGGGTTGAATAACTGACAGCATATAAGAACCCTCGTGTGAGTAACGTTAATTACACCTAAAATTGAGATTATTTCGTTGGCAAGCCATCTTGGAGTAAGCTGACATTCCTTACACACTTCCAAGGCCACGCGTTTTTGATATTGGAAACAAAAAAAGTTGTGCACTATTTTTATCAATTGCATTCGAACATTTTTCTTCAAATAATAACATAATAAAAAGGTCTCAATTAATTGTCACACCTTTATCTATTAGCACCTCTTCATAAAAACATTCGAGAACCACTTATATAAATAATTATTGTTAAAAACATGTTCTCAATGTACCATTTACAACCTTTATCTCGTTAACCTACTTTCAAAAAAACATTGCGAAGAAATCGCGTTTCTTCTTTGTTTCTTCGTCCAGGGCATGAATCGAGATCTGTGATCTCCATCGCTTTATAAATCTATTAGTTTTAATGGCTCAAATTATTCAATTAGCTAGCAACTATTTGCCTTTTCGCAAGGAAAACCACAAAGCAAAAGAAGAAGAGAAAAAAATACGTTCGTGCAAAAAAAATTTTTTTTACTCTGTCTCGGAAGTATACCAACTTCACTTTTTACCGAATTTAGCACCGTCTAACTATGAAAAACGTCATAAATTTGGCGGAATCTTGACTTCTATCTTAATATGCGATAAGAAATTCGCAGAAATTATTACTTACACAAGTCTCACTTCCGAAGTACCGACTTTAAACCGTACTATGGGAACGCAGCTGAGGATTCCCTTCCCCCATCAGGCCAAGCCCACGACACACGTCAATTCTTGATTAAAACATGCCTACTGGGACCAACTATGTCCCGATTAATATAACCTTCAAAGCACATCCTCATCCCAAGCAAAATTGACCTGCAATTCAATTCCTAGATTTCGACTTCATTGTTCGAGAACACAGCGGTGTGCACACACACAACACACAACACCACCACCACACACACACACACCACACCACCAACACACCACAAACAGATTGCTGGAATTATAATAGATGAAGTACTAAGCATGCTTCAACCGTTGTGTTGTGAGACAACTATTTCTTTTCGATTTATTTTGAAACTATACAAATCATATACTGCATGATGATGACCTAGCTATATAAATTCGCGAAATCATATTTTTCAGGAGCTATTTTTAATTTTGTTGCTATATTCGATGCTATATTTACACTCCACTTTCAGGTCGAATTTCAAACGAAAACGATTCAGAAGAGACAATCCCTGCAAAAATAGTCCACACCACTAATATCACCCCAATCACTACGTGCAACATTTTTGTGCTTGCTTTCTCCATATTTGGCAACCACCTCAAGGCTGATGATTCCCACTCTTTCTCCTCAAGGGAGTTTCCAGCAGTGGTGCAGCCCAATCTGGTCATTCCCTTCCCACCACAATCTATAGTTACACACAACGTGCGTTATTGGCGAAGCTGCACTCGCTCTCTCTCTCTCTCTCTCCTCTACTCTCTCTTCTCTTCTCTCTCTTCTCTCTCCTCTCATTGGTCCAAGAGTTGCCCCATGTCTATCCATACCAACCATTATCTCATTTCCATGGCCTTGAGTGAAATCCCAAAAAACCATACTTACAGTTTCACAACACAATATTTTTACCATTTTTGTTTTTGATGAGCATTACACAATTGCGCATTATATCCACTTTGTAGTAATTTATTATTAAATTTCCACACAAATTAATTAATGTTGCCTTCACCAGGACTGTCATATGGCGAATCAATGGAAATAAATGTGACAGATTAAAACTTCGTCTGAAGTATTAGCATTCTTACATCGTAAATCCCATTATAAAGCTCAGATGTGCAGGATAAGCCCTAGCATAGAATGTATGCCACTCACTTCTGAGCGTCTTAGCCTGGATCTTGATCCTGACGAGCTATAAACTGTCATCCTGGTCTTTTTCGCAGGCAGTGACTTCATAATGTGTCATTTCTCAGAATGACGTAAACTGGGCGATCTCCTGCTGCGCATTTTTTAAGTCATTGGATCATTGACTAGTGTGGACGACTATAAGATATCCATGTTTTTCCTTTCTCGAAGAGCAATGAACTATCGTATAGCACCCTGGATAATTTACAAATTCCTGCTGATACCTACAAGGGCACCGCAACAGCGGAACACTAGCAAATCATCCTACCACACCTAAATGAGTGCAAAGACAAAGATGAAGAAGCAGAAGAAGTAAGAAGAAGAGCAGAAAAGAGGAAATTAGAGAGTCTAAACATATCACGACATCATCTCTTCAATTGCTAATTGCTAATTGTATACCATCCATCCATTGGACCATACTCTTCAGAGTGTTGGTGCTGCTTAAGCAGTCTTCTTGGCTGTTGGACACAATCCTGATGGGTGCCACTCCGACACTAGGGGGGTGCATGCTGGACTCATTTGCCGACTCGGAAGGATGACAGGTCGAGTTGTAACCCCACCATATCTAATTCAACAGCTGGGGATTTGAACTCAGGACTCTAGATCCCAAGCCCACACTCCTAACCATTACCAACACCACGCATAATTAGGTTATACCAAACATGCTAAATACAATGCTAAAAAAAAAACCAATGATAATATTGTCTAATTGGCTATAACCTACCTGTCGGTGCCAGACGGATGCTGTGTATTACTACACAGTATCATACCATTTTCCAATCAATGTACCAGCACCATTATTCTCTATTTCAGTGTTGTGGCCAAGCCATTTTACCTCGCAAGGTTATGTTATGGTGCATGACTTCCATTGCCTTCCCAGCATCAGAACATGAATTTAGAATTCTTCAGGATACAGTGATAACTCACCACTCAATGATAATCATAAATGGGCATGCTCGCTTCCTCTTGATGCTCAAGCATTTAATAGATCAAGAGCACAGATAATCCCATCTGTTTGCATTACGGGGAGAAAAATTTCCTCCTTAGGACAATACCCCACATAGTGGTAGACAAGTCGTGCCATTTGTTTGACATACATCACTGGTGCCAAGATGCCCTGGAATTTTATGACCACTCCCTCAAATTCTCAATGTCTGTTTTCTGTCTACATGCTATGTATATGTCTCCTGTATTCATCTTATGTCCATGTGTGTGATTATGTGTTGTGGCAAGCTCACTACAAGCCTTATAGATCCGTATAAGACAAAAATTCGAAGTGAACTGCACAAACTATTGATAGTAATGCACTGCTTAAAACATCCAGGGATGACATTTCATTGCACGGGTCGAGATCTAACCCAGTATATTACAGCTCAGGAAGGCCGAGTTCATACAACCAAACCCTTGTGCAATGCATTATCATTAAATAGATAGCACCGCCCGCACTTATGAAAATTTATCCCAAAAAGGAATGTTTTGCTGAATCAAAATTTTTTCCTTCACCGCAAACAGTGAAAAAGGTTGGATTCTTGTTTAGAATGGGAAGTGATTTTGAAGTGATTAAGTGCTTAGCAAATGCTGACATCACTTTAGAGGGTGACTAATCGTATTGTGGTGACGAAACTGACAGGACATAATAATCCTATTTTTTTTTTTTTACCTTCTTTATGTACCAGAGCGAGTATCACTGAATCTTTGTAGACCTCTTCACAGGTCATTAACGATAACCATCACCAATCCGAGGCTCGCTCTAGTTTCCTGTCAAGTGCATTAGCCTCTCACTGCAGGCCGCTATAAATGACAGGTTGAGCTTGGAAGCCACAAGTCTGATAGCACTTCAACTATCGGGTCGGAGTGCCACGTCAGCAGTTTAATTTCGATTTTGGAAACTCTAAACCACAACTTTTGCTTTCAATGCAAACGTCTGGGCGAAGATTTGTGATACATCGGTCATTGTCCAAACACAAGGTTAGTCTACTCTATCATTATGTATACAGTTCATCCGTGAAGTCTCTTCCCATAAGGGTGTTCATGATAATACCATATTTATACATTCTAAGATAATGAAATGCTGTATTACAGCCCCCACTCCCTCCTCCCCTCACACCCTCAACTCCTGCTCCTTTTCTTTTTCTATTTTTTCTCTTTCTTTGATTATACATGTTAAGGCTATTATAGGCAAGAGCAGAATGTAAAGGAACAAAATAAAGCATGAATGCCAGCAGCAGATAAATGAGAGGGATCAAGGACTGGGCAAAGACATGTGTGTGAATAAACCTGGCACAAGCGAAATGAACACAGCATAATAGAGGGAAAAGAGGATATGCAACATAGCAGAAAAGAACAAACCAAACCACAACTAACAAAACGAAACGGATTGGAGGCGGGAAAAAAAATACAATATCCTGAAAAAGAATGCTTCAGAATGGTTATTGGAGTGGAGGATATCCACTATATGAGAATGCATACTGAGTTATTGTAACAGCTGTAATGAGCTTGGGAAGGAGAATGGGAACTGAAACAGACTGGAACAATGTTCCACAGCAAGAAAAGAGAACAAAATGAGGTGAGTGAATAGTTGAGCCTGGTTTTGGAGTTCTTAACAGAAGTGATACTAGCAACCATGATGAATACCCTGCAAAAAACCTGGAGTACAGAGCAAGACGAGGCAGAGATAGCAAGAAAATCCAAAAAAGCGAGGGTAAAATGTACAATTCACAGAGTCACACCAACCTGCTTGCAATGTGGATAGTAACAGCATCAGACACCTAGCTTCAGGAGAGCCAATATTTTGAAGCCTTGTTTTCTTAGCAATCAACAGGAGCAATGCAGGGGCACCAGCCTGAAGAGGCAGTACTCCATCAAAACTGCAATGAAGGCCCCTCGCACTACTTTTGGATTAAGAGTAATCTGTTACCTATTTATATACAAATGCTATCCTATTTTTCTACATATTCGGATTCACCAAATAAAAGAGTTAGTTAAATTATAATCACACCTTTGTTGTAATGCCCAATAGCAAGGCCCAATAATGCAGTAGGAAGAAGTGAGTGTGACTGTGGCTTGGGTCGTCAAAGATCTTTGTGCACTTTCCATGATATGAAGTAATTGGCACAACCTAATGAAGTGACACAAAAATCATGCCAACTAGCATCTGATTTCCATTCTATCATTACTTCCTGCTATACCTTTACAATACATAACTGACCGATGCAAACCAATGCCAAATATACTGACTGAATAACGGTTCTCAATTTCCTCATTATATCACTTTTGCTATTTAAAGCTATTAATATAAGCCGAATAGCAATACTAATAAAACAATAAAATAATAATAACAATTCTTACTAAAGTAAATTGGATGTCACCCGAAACTCCAAATTGACATTTAAACATTTCTTGGCCGAACCGTAATGTCCAACCACAGTTCTACCTCTGTTCATCCCAAACATGGGTCTTAACGTGGCCAACCAAGACCAGAGAAACGAAGCACTATTCTACTTATTCTAGTGCAGATTTCCAGCATCATACTTGCCGATCCAAAACTGAGGTGCACTCTGCCGGTATGTAGATGCCTGCCAAATCAATAATAATAATAATATAAATAATATAAAATAATTAATAGCCTTCTAGAACTTTGACACAGAGATAGGCCATCACGATCAAATCAAAGTACTTCTATTAATTACTAAACCCATCAAAGTTAATTTGCTCAGTGCTCCTATCCTATTGTTACCAAGTGCCTGAACATCAAGCAAGAAGCATGCAATACCATCTTTACAGTCCTTGGTATAATCGGCCACGTGTGAGCTGCGACCCAGATCGAAGCACCACCCTCAAAACTCACACCACCGAGCTTGTTACAAGATTGAAATTTTCTTTCCTCTTATTGTTATGCTTTTCACTTTTACTGCAATAATTAATCTTTATCAGTAGCAAATGACGACAGACCTTGCACCTATCATCTTTGGTTTCCATCATATACTCATACTGCCCACACTAATTTGATAGCTTCATCTCTTTTTAAACGCTGAGCGACTTTTAAAATTTTATAGAAACACACCAAATGCCAGACATAATCGAGAAGATGGCTTGAAATTTGCGTAGTAATAATCCACCCACCAATGCAATTCCATTAATTTCCGCTCCTTGGAAGAGGTATGGAATGTCGAATAAGCATCGCACATAACACGTGCCATTGATTTGTCCTGAAAAGATCATAAAGAGATACTGCATGGCTTTCCATTCATCCTGAACATCATATTATTGTTATCGCGTAAACTTTATCCATCATGCCAAATAGAGTTTGAACATCAGAAGTCTTTATTGTCTCAGCGATGTTTTCTCTTTCGCTGGTTCGACTCCCACCATGCATATATTAAATTACAAAACCGACAATCTTCGCAGGCACAATTATCCTTCATACAGTTCATCTTCTCTCCCCCCTCAATTGCATTGCCTTCACACCTCCAAACAATTTCCCACTTACCCTTTCTCTCCTTCCTATTTCTCGCCTTTTCTCTTCCGCGTTGTAGTTTCACCTCCTTGCATATTCCTATCTTGTTTACTAATAATTAATGCCCCGACCCTCCCTCCTTCTTCCCTTCTATCCCAGTTTGCACCACCATGAGTATTCATGAACTTGTCGAGGATTACTGTTTCCACACCTGCAACAACCATTACCCTGGACAGGTCGCAACGCTACCGAATCACCCTCACCATCGCAGGAATTTGACAACCCCAGCACACAATGCAACGCATACTCGTTTTCAAAGCATCCATGCGTTTTACTTCCCACAAGCAACTGTAAGGAAATGAGAGTCAATTTAATCCCTTAACGTCCCTCCAAAGGAAGACCGTAATCCAGATGTAACACCCGCCTTTCAACAGCATCAAACAACAAGTTTGATAGTATCGACTGACATGATGAGCCTAGACGTACCACTTTCTCTAGTTGCCGAGCTATGGTTTGAAGGTTGATCTCAACCCAGCTGTTAACACTAATCATCCTGGTATTCACAGGTTAGGTGATTATCAATATATGTGCTTCCTTAAGTGTCAACTGAGTTACCTGCTCTCAGCTCGCATTAGTTGCAGCTGGACATTAAATTTCATGTAGCATTTCATCAAGTATGAGCTACACTGCAGCCTGCCAAAATTCTTCCCTCCTTCAGTATTTCAATGAGTGACCCATTCCAGATTGTACTCCCAACCACAATAGAACACCAGCTCACTACTAGCAGCAATTGTTCATGATTATCCATCCATCCCTCCTCTTCCTTTTTATTTTTCTCTGTTCCCCTCACCCTACTCTAATATTCCATTCTACCATTCTACTCAAGTTAATCAATGATTGTTCCCCCTAACCTCATAGTTTGATGTTTACCCCACTTATCGACTTAATCTATCCGTTTATTCTTTTTCTTCTCTACCTCTTCCATTTAAGCTGACTGCAAAAAAAGCATTTGAAGATGTTTAAGAAGTCTAGAGGACCGACCTTCATAAAATAATAATCTCCAACTAGAGTTGCATTGGCATCCATTCTCTATATGAGGCTTTATGTAATCATCATGGCCAAAACAGAGAAATCATGATGATGATAAATGAAACTGTATTTTCTTAATATCTTTAATCACATAGATGAGCATTTGTTAAATCATAACTTATTTATCTACTCTATTTACTTCATGGACTTGCTTTTCAAACCTTAGTAACGTTGTAACATTCACCTATTTACATAATACTCGGATTGATTGGGTAATGGTGTGCCCTTTTTATAGTGTACACTCGGTCATTACGACAGCCACATTGGCGCTTCCCCACCACACAGTGCTTAACAAGCATATGGTCAAACTAATGTACTGTATCTATCTACAAGCCCACAATATAGGTCGCTTGCCTCGTAGTTCCTCAACACAACTCCTAAGCAAAAACTACGCTAATTATTCTCACTTAAAAATGTACTTTGCCTCAGTAATGAACACTGTTTGACATCAATGGAACAAAATTTGATAACTATCCACAAAGCAAATTTGTTTACACAATCCACTTATGGACAGGAAATTCAAGTGATTCAAATTATATCGGCATCTCAAAATAATTCGCCTTCATGTGCGCCATCTACAAATCATCGCAGGATTTGTTCCATAAATCCAATTACCATCACAACTGTGCACACCAAATTTCGCACAATCCGATAGCTAAACACGCAAAGAATGGTGAAAAGTAACCTCCTCACTCGGTGACAAGTAATTTGGAAATACCAAAAGCAAAAAACATCTTTCATGAAGCAATCCCAATACAGTTGCAGTAAAGTTGTGCTATCGCAGACCTTATTCAATCACGTCTTCTCCGGATCTATTATGGACCACTATTCAAAAAGAGCATGTGGAATACTCACATTAATTGCCCAAATTTATTATCAACTTCATCACATTACATTCTGGCTGTGACTTCTGGACGCATGTATGTAAAATATATGTTCGTTTGCCTTTGATTATGGCGGAAGACTGAAAGCTCATGCACATGTGCCTTGATGTTAACCTGGGTTTAAATGTTTTATAATTAGCTACTATAGACTGCCATCCTGGTTGTTTGCAGCTGGGCGATTCAATGTGTTGTATCGATTCAGATGAATGCTAAACGGGTGCTCTCTGCAGACTTAGTTGTGGGCGACAAACATCCCACATCGCCTTCACAATAGTATGAGTGTTCACGGCAGGCCCCTGAACAATTCAAATGCCTGACTCAAACAGGCACGCAATCCAGTGCCAGTCCACCCCATCCAATAAATGACCAAGACATGCTCAACAACAACTGTCCAGCGTGCCCATCAACCTCATCATATTTTATTCTATGACAAAACGTGTCACTAGTCTTTGTATCAAAGAAAAAAACAAGTTTTTTTATCGAATCCTCACTTTCCTCTGATCAACTTGAACAATCATTGGTCTCAGCACAACACTTTCACTGAGTCGAGCTTTACCTATGCAATTTCTATGTAACCGGTGTTCGGTCGGATATCAAGCATAAGTTCATCCGCTAACACTTTCAATCTTAATCGAGGAACAGTATTCACAACTACTTCTCGGTGTCACCGGGAAGTTTGGTGCAAGTCTTCATGACAATCTGCTTGATCCTGAATCCTATGAACCTAAAATAGGTCCAATATGACTTCTCAATGTTTCAGTGATACTGCATCCTTTCTTCAGCACAGCAAAAAACTAGCGCACTATCAATGTCATCAACCAAAATGATCACTGATTCCTAAAAATCTCACACAATCTTCTTTTATCATCCAGCATGATACAATTTCACCTCACCTTATTTCACTCGAAAACGTCTAAATGGTCACATTCTGTGAAGCTCACGCTCAGAATCTTTTCACACAATCCCTACAACGGTATACTTCTTGAAATTTCCACGCTATCACCCTCTGCCCATTAAAATGCTCTTGGCGAATGCCAACTTCTCTTGTGATCGTCTCATGAACATAGCCACCACAGTTAACTCCTCAACTACGGACTTTCACAGTTGCTCATAGATATGCATCATCGCTTTTCTGTAACATTATTACTATGGCCTCATTGTGTAAGGCTACTGTCCATCAGCTATCTCAACTTAGCTCTCTTGAGTGCAAGCCATAACAACTCAACACACATTACTTTCGAACCTACAGAGAATCAAGATCTAAGTGTGCGACGTGAATTGAAAATTTACTTTGAAAAATGAGAAGGAAGACAGTAAAGTTCGTAGAAGGGAAGCAATTATGGTCTGAAGAAATTTGGGGAGAAGGAAACAAGATTGTCATGAGATAATTAAGACAGTTAAGAAATTTCTGAATAGTAATTCCATTCTTTATGTCAATAATTTTACTATATTGCTTATGTACGTAATATGTAGCATAATTGCATGAAATGTTCTAAAACTCTCGACTTTTACCAGGGGTCTGTAAGAAAAAAAACCAAGACGAGTTCCAATGGTCATGAACAGGAAAATGAGTAACTTACAGATAGGTTTTATAATTACACTTTGACATGATTAACACTATCGTGCCCCTCCCTCAGCGACAAATGTCTAATATCAACAGACTGCATGCCATCGCCTGTAGTCAATGGAGACGAAAAAGAAGTTAAAACACGAAAACGTCTTTCCACCCCGTCTCTACTAACATTAAACTGCTTGTTGTTGGATTAACGTGCTGCCTTTGGTCCCTCTTTCCATCTACGTCCCACACTGAGCCAAAGCCATTCCACTACTCACTAAGCAATAGTCTATGCTAACCACTCTCACTCAATATGCTGTCGCTTATCAGTTTATACAAGACAATTATTTAAAATATGAATGTTCATAACTGAACATATTGCACCTGCTCACAATTGAAACAAATCTCATTAGAATAGTTATCCACTTTGTCTTTTTTCATCCAATCGCCACCATGAGCCAACAGAGATGATATAAGTTTTTTTTTTTACTCTGTCTGCCTACTCCGCAGTCAAAAATAATTAACATATTCAACAGGAACTTACGTTTTAAAGTGATAAAATGATTAATAAAAAATCACAAATAACTAAATGTAACTTAATAGGTACGTAAATAACCATGGGTAAAACATGTTAAACCCATAAATCAATTATCTCCTACACTTATTACTTCGTTAAAACCTTCTTTCAAATCTAACATATAATAATCATACTGCCTCTGCTTAGAACCACTAAATTAATGACGCAAGTCTCAATAAGGTAGACACTGATTGGTTCAACCGCAATGACGTCACGGATTAACCGTGTGTGTGCGTTTATATGTGTGTGGGTGCGTCGATATGTGTGTGTGGGTGTATGTGCGCGTGTGGATGTGCGCGTGTGGGGATTATGTTTGACTTCCTTCTTGGGACTACAGTGTAGTAATTGGTCTATTTTGATTACCTTTGCGGTAAGACTGCACATCATTTTCCATTATTCTTAACTTGTCGGGGTCTGGCTTGGCTGCCTTCGTCGTGGCTTCAAGCTCTTTCACCTGTGTCTGCAGTGCCCTTTCCTGCTCCACAAACCCCTGCAAAAATAGATAAGGGTATAGAATAACACAAGCAAACAGGTGTGGACGATGACTACAAGGGAAAATGCTTTGGCATAACAACCTGAACAGCCGCTGTTGCTTTCTCCAGTTGGAATTGCATGTCACAAACACTTTTATGCAGGTTCTGCACACGTGTTTCCAAGTCAGTACGTTCTGCTACATTGTGTTGCACCGCCGTGGATTTTCTCTCCATTTCCTGCTCGAGTTGTTCCATCTGAAAAGTAAAGGACACCAAGGTGATGGATGTTGTTCAAACACCCAGGTCACAAACTCAAACAACCAACTCTTTTACCAAGGTTTTGCTAAGAAAATAAACATTTTTTGCGAATCATTGATCTTCCGGTTGCAGTTTCTTTGTGAGTGCACACAGTTTCAATGGAGCTCCAGGAGAACCTCTTCAAAAACTAAGTATATCATACTGGATTTGTATTGTCTAACATTTGTCATTTGTTCCTTGTACTGTTAATTGTATCATGAATCCATTCCTGTCCTTACTTGCTTCGGTTGTGTATTAATTATTGGTTTTGAGTTTGTGTCATCCTCAGATAGGACGTGTGCTCACAACTTTTAAGCCGACAATGTTATCTCCCTTCTTCTCTCTGTTGCCTCCTTCCCCAACACTCCTATTAGCCTTCTTCCTTTTTCAACTCAAAACATATTCTTCCCTAATACTTCTTCCTTCACTCATCATCCTGCCTTTACAATTCAAAAAGTTTTACTTACTACTCAAAACTTCTTTCAAATAACATCTCAAAATATGACCACCCTTTCATATCCTTCCCCAATGCCTCCCTCCCATACAGCTTCTTTCTCTGACCTATTCTGTATCCTTCCTGGTTCATGCGGAAACCCACGCCCCATGTCCTGTCACATTTGTGCA
The DNA here is from genome assembly GCA_035128595.1 of Eptatretus atami. Classification (NCBI taxonomy): domain Eukaryota; kingdom Metazoa; phylum Chordata; class Myxini; order Myxiniformes; family Myxinidae; genus Eptatretus; species Eptatretus atami. Next base: position 52,732,337 of record CM068952.1, read on the forward strand.
GTGCTACTTTCCTCTCATTTGTGATTGTAACCAACCTTCCGGCCATGCTGATCGCAATTTGTCTTTATTTTGCTGAACTTTGTCCGGAAAAGAAACCCAGTTTGCAGAAAGTGCAGGTTCATGGGCGTTATTCTTCTCAAATCCCCACCCCCCCACATCTTGTACCCTACACAACACACAAACGCTAAAACCTTCTGCCTGCACCCTCCACCCCTATTCCACCCCACTGCCAAACAGTGCGACCCATCAATATTTGAGGTCTCCGTCTGACATCACTGACCTCTTCAGTCAGGTGGCTGGTGCAGCTCCTAAGAGTGTACGCTTAACATAAACATTCCTCTCACAGGAAGTCTCCGATTGCTGTCTCTCCATAACCATTCTCACTTCAGTAATGTCAAACTTTCCATCAAAGCTCTACTGTTCCTCCTTTCCTCCTCTCGGCTCATTTGACCATACTATTAGCCCCCGTTGGACTATGTCCGAAACGGGCTTATGGGTTTGGTCTCGATTTTCGTATTTGTGCGTCCACAACCATATCCTGGACATGTATGGACCAATTATATTTGTACTTGGCACAAAGACAACACATGATAGTGTACATATGCATGTCATTTTGTTTCGACATCAGATCCAAGATGGCCGACTGGTGGCCATTTTAGTTAAAAAATACACAACAACCTGGTGTCGAACACGTCCTCAATCATTTCTGGGACATGCATTTATCGATCTTCTTCAAATGTGGCAAACAGATGAGGTGTGGCTTACATAAGCTCCTCATTTTTTCTCGAGATCAGATCCAAGATGGCCGACTGGCAGCCATTTTATTTGTAAAAAACACGATGTTGAACATGTCCTCAACCATTTCGCGGGCATGCACTTACCGATCTTGTTCAAACTTGGCACACAGAAAATACATGATGGCTTACATATGCGCATCATCTTTTTCATACACACGATAGCTGACTGTCGGCCATTTTGTTACTTTAAATGTGTCCCCAACCATTTCTCTGACATGCATGGTTCAATTTTGTTCAAACTTGGCACAAGCACAGTACACAATGGCATACACTTTCACCTAGCTTTATTTTGTGATCTGATCAAAGATGGCCGTCTGGTCGACTGGCGGCCATTTTAGTTGTAAAAAAAACCCAATGTTGAACACATCCTCACACATTTCTCAGACATGCATTTACCAATGCTATTCAAACTTTGCACACAGATAATGAATGATGGCTTACATATGCACATCATCTTTTTCTGACATCAGAACCATCATGGCTGACTGGCGGCCATTTTAGTTGTGAAAAAAACTGGTGTTGAACACGTCCTCCTCAACCATTCTCGGACATGCATTTACTGATGTTCAAACTTGGCACCCGGATAATGAACGATGGCTTACATATGCACGTCTTTTTTACAGAGATCAGATTCAAGATGGCCGGCTGGCGGCCATTTTGTTACTTAAATGTGTCCCCAACCATTTCTCAGACGTGCATGGTCCGATTTTGTTCAAACGTGGCACAAGCACAGTAAATGATGGCATACACGTGCCCCTCACTCTATTTTGCGATCTGATCAAAGATGGCTGACTGACAGCCAATTTAGTTGCACATAAATATGGGCCAGCCCTTTAATTCCACACAGCAAAATTACAACAACAATGGGGGCTATGACATTTTACGTCTTTTTTACTTGTTATCAATGCCATTGCGTCTATGTATTGTTAACGGGTGACCTCACTGCCACATAATCTTGCTGTTCGCACAAATAGACTCAGTGATTTAAAATAATAATAATAATAATAAATTTCAGAAAGCTGCCTTTTCAGTTTCCAAAAACCCTAAATTCCATTTCGTGTCATCAATGAAAAGAGTATATATTTGTGCACTTGCACATTGAAAAACAAACAAGAAAAACAGCAATCGGAGAGTGCAGACCCTCGCCAGGACTTTTGTGTGGTGCGTTATGTGGTGTTTGTGTAGTTTTGTGTGGTGTATTTTGTGTGCCGTTTGTGTTACGTAATTAAGGAGACATAATTAGAACTGCCACTTTATAAATGCTGACAGTGATGACTGCTTCAGCCATTTCAGAGAAGATTTTTGAAGATTTTTTTAAAAAAACCAATATGGCTACCAAATCACATGACCGATGACATCATCAAAAAAACATTTGTGGACCATTTTATCCCTAGATTACCCTCAAAAATTTTCATATTGATCGGATAAGGCGTTCTACTTATGCAATGACGTCATATTGAAGGTACCTATGAGGTCATTAAAAAAAAAAACATCACCCTCATTACCCATGAGGAGTACTTGCTCTGTGCAAAGTTTCAATTTTTTCCTTGGTGCTGTTTCAGAGATACAGAAGTCCAACGTTTTTCCAACATGGCTGCCACATCACGTTACCTATGACATCATAATTATAATTAAAACATTCTACATGAGTAGTCGCACCAATGGTGAAAATTTTGTCTCGATCCGACAAGAGGTTGCAGAGAAAAACACGAAACTTCTGGGCGGACAGACAGACAAACAGACCCAAATGCAATACCCTCTCCTTCGGCGAGGGTAATTACAATGTTACATTCACAACTCAAGCCTTACAGATAATTGAAAATATTCTAAAATGCCACTTGCTTTGCAAGGGATCATTATAACAAGTAATACACCCAATCTCTTCGGGAGCAGCAGGAATAGTCATGTTATTATCCTCTCTGGGGCATATACACATTACAATAATTTAGGCTCAGGTCGGTTATTCTGTGGGGTTACAGATAAGTATATGCCTCAAGAACGTCGGGTTTCATAACTTTCAGTTTGGTGTTAACCAGCAGTAGCGACTGTTTAAAAAGGTAATCATACGTGTTTGTGTATATATATATATATATATATA
>CM068952.1:52735241-52754696 GCA_035128595.1 Eptatretus atami
TAACTTCTAGTGGGGGTGCCCCACGAAATTCCACGATAAGCTATTTATACACGTTAGCATGCAGTTAGTCCAAGGAGGAATAATTCCTTGGGGGAGGGGATATTATTGTATGAGTATTAATATTGTTTTACAACAACATTAATATTATGCGATTATCATTGGTGTTATTACCTCCACCAACAAAGATGAAGGAGGTTATGTTTTCACCCCTCTGTCTGTGTGCAGAATATCTCAAAAAGTTGTGGACGGATACGGATGAAAAGGACGAATTGATTACATTTTCGGGAGGATCCGGATACGAGAATATTTTTAAATTTTACAAGTGATTCTTCACCATTGAGAGAGAAAGGCCAAAAACAATAAAGCACGATATTTCAAAAAGTTATGGATGGATTATGACAAAACTTGATGGAAGAGTTGGGTAGGTGACAATAACAAGCAGATTATATTTCGGTTCAGGTCGAGATGCAGATCCGACCAATCAGTGGAATATAAAACGTAAACGGTTCAGCGAGGCGGAGGTATGTGCTCTACTGAGTGTCGTTCTTGTAAAGAAGTGTGCCTATTGTTGGGTTTGCAGTCAGATGATACACCAGTGTGGCGGGCTTGGGATCCTAGAGTCCTGAGTTCAAATCCCACTCAGCTGTTGAATTGATATCAGGTGGGGTTACAACTCGACCTGTCATCCTTCCGAGGTCGGCAAAATGAGTACCAGCATGCACCCCCACCCCCACCCAAAAATAGTGTCGGAGTGGCAACCCATCCAGGATTGTGTCCAACAGCCAAGAAGACTGCTTAAGCAGCACCAACACTCTGCACAGAGTATGGTCCCAATGGATGGTTGGATGAATACACCAGTGAATCGCAGGTCATGTGACCTGCCTCATCGGTATTGAGATTCCGCCACGTTGGTTGCAATATACGAGCTGCAATGTTGGCTGTAATACAATCAAAAGCTCTCAACATTGTTCACATCTTCCATGATGAAGCAGAAGCAGGAGACCTGATGCTCTCAAATCATGGACAGGTTTTGTGGCCTTTCTTCCACTGCCTCTCCTCCGCTCTTTCTTCTTCTGCCCTCTCAGCCCAACCAGCTCCTCTAGGATGCACATATTCTACAAGTAGCGCCCACCTGGTTAAACTCGCAAAAGCCAGGCTCATTGCACATTTCCACTCTTTCCTCTCCATCCCCACACCCTGTTTGTGAAACCACCCTCCAGAGGTGATTCAGCCAACAATTCCTCCAAAGGCCTCTTGGTCTTCAACTGAGTGGTACACAATCTCATTGGAACCAAACCCCTCACCTTCCACCCCACCCCCCCCCCAATCCCAATCACTATCTTTTATCCATATTAACCCCACATAACTCAACATTCCCTTGCTTCATATATCCACCTGTTTCCCAACTGACAATAACTTTTCTCCCTCCCCCACCCATCTCCTTCCTCTTCCATGAGATGAGAGTTGGTATATAACCATTTTCTTTTTTACGTGTGACCAGCAGTTGCTTTAAATGCATATGAAATAGACAATTAAAATCATACCTCTCCTTGATCAACTTCACAAACTAGTGCTGAGCCCATCTTGCCTTTCATCACCTGTCGACCACCACCACTCATAGTACCTATGAGGGAGGACAAAGAAAGTTGGATAAAATAATCTTATAAAAACATTTACACAGAGTGCAAAAGCTTTCTCTGAACTGAGCAGACTTCATATAATTAAGAACCATATGGTTAGGGAAAACTTTTAAGCCATGCGCGGGCCTGAGCTATCGTTCAGCTTCGTGTCATTGAAAAAAAAAAGGGTACGTGATAACCACAGGAAATGTTCAAAAGCATGTACTGTATGTATATCGGACTAGACAAAAAGTTCTCCATGTGACTGATGCCCAAGGCGGTCATAAATGTTAGTTTGAAGCACTCATTACAGAAGGGGCAAGAGCATACAGCCGAACATGTCCATCAAGTTTCATCCGAATCTGTCCATAACTTTTTGAGATATGTGATTCATATCGTTTTTGGCCCCATCTCTCAATGGTGAGGAATCACTTAAAATTTTCCAGTATTCGGATCCAAATCCAGATTCGGACTTTCACCAAAATCTAATCATTTCGTCCTCCAACCCTAACCAGCAAATCCATGATGCACACGCGCTTCCACTAACCAGTAACCCCCTCCTCGTTAAACTTCTAAAATGGACACCTCAACTCCTTTGTTCTATGCTTCTCCCATCGATGGAAACACCTTCAAGAGGCAGTTCTATCTCACTTCCCTACAGGGATTCAAAAGCAGGCAGTGCACCTCCATCTCTTGTCAACCCCTTCCTCACCCATGATCTTTATTACCCTCCATTAGCCCAACTACTTGCCAATGTCTGTGTGTCTGTGTGCATGTGTGCATGTGTGTCTCCAGTTATCCCCTTGCTGGTTGTGGTCAATTGTTGCCCCACTACCCCACTGTCAATTTAACCTTGCTCTTCCATAATCACCGTTGTAGAAAAAAGGAAGAGAAAAGAAAAAAACCCTCAATGGAGTCACACCACGGATTACATCATTTAGTCAATGTTTGATGTGATACTCAAGTCAGGTTTTTGCTCATTACTGACATACAAGATGTCATCATCAACATTTCAGATAGACGTAGGCCGAGAATCAAAACGGCAAATGTCTCAAAATGGGTGACCGTGCTTGTTTAGATAATGAGAGAAATGAAAATAATTTTTTAATTTCCGTGGAAGAGCATTTTGGCAAAATCTGAGCAGGCTCAACAGCCAAAAGGATCTTCAAGTTCAACATATTCACTGTGAACCCCCCCTCCCCACCCAAGATCCAGACTCCTGTGACCACTCCCCCCCTACCAAGATCGCGACTCCTGTGACCACCCCCACACCCTCCAAGATCCCGACTCCTGTGACCACTCCCCCCCTACCAAGATCGCGACTCCTGACCACCCCCACACCCTCCAAGATCCCGACTCCTGTGACCACCCCCCCCCCAAAATCCCGACTTCTGTGACCCTAAGCCTGCGGCATGAACCGGATGTCAACATCCCAAAATATTACTTCATATTTCATGTGTCCCCCAATGTTGATTGCATGTACAAAATTTCATTAAAAACATTTAACGAGAACAGCACACTTCGACATTGACCGATATGCCTTCGCCAACATCATTACTCATAATTATTGTTCCAAGTTTGATTTAAATCCCTTCAGCCGTTCTCAAGTATCACATTTTTACCCGATATGACCTCTGACCCCGATGCCGAAATCGAATCAGTTCATCTTTATATCATGATACATACTTGTATCAAATTTGGTGAAAATCCAATCACTGGTTCACAAGTTAGGATGGTAACAGTATTTTTACCTTACATGACCTCCGACCATTGACCTCTTGACCCCAAAGTCTAATCGGTTCATCTTTGCATCATTATACGTTCTTGTACCAAGTTTGACGAAGATGCCTTTAGCCGTTCTTAAGTTATCATGATAACAAACACCTGTCATGGACGGACGGACGGACAAGCCAAAAAAGAATGCCTCCGGTGACTTAGTTCGCGGAGGAATGTGTCCATAATTGCATTTTTTGATTTGTGACATTTGGACCCCCACCCCAGGGGGCGGGGCAAAAAAAAAGATACTGCTCTCGCACCTTCTTGCTATGTGATCATCACCACAAAGTTTGGTAAATTTCTGTACAACCGTTTAGGTCTTATCCCAAAATGCAAAGCCCATCCTCATCCACTTTGAACAGTAGTCAAAATAAACTTGACCAAAAGAGCGAGAAAATATTGTTACGGTTGTGGGGGTAGGAGGGGGGATTTAATAGGACAGTTAGGATTGAATAGAGTTTCTTTTGAGTTGTTTGGTCGGTGGGCATGTGAGAGACATCCCGAGTTGTTTTGTCGATGGACGTGTAGGAGACATCCCGACGTAATCAAGTCAGGAAACGGTGAGCTTAAGTATTACGTGTCACCACATGGGGGGGGGGGGGTGGTGCGGTGTTAATTAGAGAGGGATTAGGGATAAGTTTAATTCGAGAGGGATTAGGGATAAGTTCCCCCAGTATGTAATTGCGCCCCCCCCCCCCGTGACTTTTCCCTATGTTTTTGTCTTACAAACCAACAATGGACCATTACAACCGAGCTGCATGACAAGCAGGAAGAAGCGGCACCTCCAAGGGTGACAGCGGGCGAAGTCATGCCCCCGAGGCTGATGATTGATGGGCGTGACATGAGTGGCAGGAATAAGAGGAGAGCGGAGGAGGCAAGCGATCAGAGGACGGGGAAGCAACTCGAAGCAAGGAATGAGGGATGCACGCGGTCCAGAGAGAACGTAGCTAGGAGATGGCCTGTAAGAACAGGGCTTTACAGCTGGCTTTCCTTTGACGCATGAAGACAACGGCACGATTCCGTATTCGTGCTGAGGTGATTTGGCTCGTGTGGTAAAGCGATACACTGGCCATCGACTCTTGGCTGGCCGTGTGAGACGGGCCTCAAAGCCTCATGTATGTCACCCGATGGGGACGGCGCCATTCTGAGAGCGGCGGGTCGGTGAGGATGATCGACGCACGAAGAGGCCGCGCGGGGTCTCTGAGCCTTGGTGTTCAATACTGCTCACAAATTGCCTGACGAACGTTCTCGCTGCGAGAGAGCAGTTCAGCGCCAATTTGCGCACGTCTAAAAGTGCAGGACAAACGCCTCGATTCAAAGTTCCACAAAGACCATCTCTGGACCAAGCTCAGTGCCAGAATAAAGGAAGGATTTTCTTTCATTTCGTTTCCCCTTGTCTGTATTTAAATCTGTGTGTAGAGGCGCCTCGACATTAGGTTTAACATATTTCACGATTGTTATGACATCTGAATTATTGTCCTTTGCAAATATTTGTCTATTTTCATTAAATCCCGTGTTTATTCCAGTTTGAATTCAAAACGCTTGAGTCTTGAATCTTGAAAAAAAAGCTTGAATTTGCCTTGCATCCTTCTTTGCAAAGATCTTTGCAACCCAATTTATGAACAAAACATGTCAGGGATTGTAAGAACCCTTTATATGAATTTGGCAATGGATGTGGGAAAGCGGACTTTACTTCTTTAGTGCTAATTTAGAAAGAAAAAAAAGAAGAAAGAAATCACACTGTGCAGATGGCCAGTAAAGCGGAAATGCATCCGTGATTCGCTTCCTCAAAATGAGAAAATGAGGACGGGAAGGTGGTGGGGTGGTGGGGGTGGGTGCTGGCATTGTCTCAAAGGCTTCTCAATTCTGCAAGCTGACCGATAGAGCAGTTTGCAGTGTAACAGCTGACAATGAGACAGTCTTTCACAATGGAAATAAGTCGAAGGATGCATTCACACAAACACAACTCCCCCCCCCTCTTTTTATGTTTGTTCACCCATTGCTGTTGCATCCCCGATGCTCCGCTGCCATAACCGTGTGTTGACATTTTGCTTACCATCACCTCACTCTTCCATGAGCTGAGATTTTGCATACAAGAAAACAAAAGAAAGAAAGGCAGGAGTGAAAGGGAGGAAGAAAAGAGGGGGAGACAAAGAAGGATACAATGTAAAAAAAAAGAAGCCAAAGAATAGAAAAGGATTGGAGGGCAGGGGTGAGGGGAAAACAGGACAACAGCAAAAAAGTGAAAATAGATGAAAATAAAAATTCAGATGAGAGGGCCAGGCCTCAAATGGGCAATGTTTGTGCCCCAGAAAAGAAGAACAAAAAGGGAAAGGGAATAGGTGTAGAGCAATTAAATAAATAAATCATATAATGCGACGATGCTTTGACGGAACTTTTATCGATAATGCCTCATCTTTCAAATGACTTCAAAGGCCGTGGAGAAAGAGGAGCCACATCATTATGAACGAGAACCAAAAGTCACTTTTTGTTTTTGGAAATGAAACTTGTGTTTGCATCCTTTGCTTCACGTTGAGGATCCTATTGGAAACAACTGCACCAATAAGTGATTAATTGCATCAACTTACCATAAGTTTCAATGAGTTGACCCTGTAGAGTGACCACGCGCCACCGAATATCGCCCCCAAAAGCAACACGTGTTGCCTGCGTTAGATCGTCAGCCACAAGTGTGTTTCGCAGTGCAAAGTAAAAGGCAGGCATCACAGCTGGTTCTCGCACTGTCACCAAATCGTACAGGCGAGACACACCCTTGGGGATATTTACTACCTTTTGGCTCGTCTCAGTCCATACTTGCATCTGAGTGGTTAAAAAATAAATGAAAACGATGCAGGTTAAAGCAGTTATAGTAGCCTCAACTTGTGATTGAGTCTCTTCTGAGTTACAGAACAATTCTAAACATGTTTTTACCTTATCAAGACCGATGAATGTTGCCAGCCCGATGTTGTTGTTCTTGAGAAAGGTAACACAGGCTTGTGCCGTGTCCATAGTGTCCACAACAATCCAATCCAGTTGGTGGCAACAGGACGATATCGCCACGTCATATTTTGCATCAATAGCACCGAGGTCACCCTGTTGAAAGGTTTAACAAAGTTCCCAACTGAATGATGCATCTCAAACAGAACCAAGAGCCAATTTCTTCCACAGAGCCAGTCTCCATCTTTGTATGAAAACACAAAAAGGAAAATATGGAGCAATGTAAAAAAAGAAAAAAAAACACCAACAGCACCAAATGAAAAAAACACCGAGTAGTAAACCACTTGTAAATAAATGTACAACACTATTAGATGAAATAAGAACATTGTAAAATATCTATTACACTTTTGCCTCCAAGTTTTCTAGCCTGGGTTTGAATCCCGACCCAGCTATAAACCGTCATCCTGGTGTTTCAGAGGAAGGGCGATTCATCAATGTGTGTGTCGTCCCTCGGATGGACGTTAAATGGGTTGGTGGATGTTAAAGATCTCACGGTGTGCTCGCGAAGAGCAAGCGAGCTATCAGCACCATGAACAAATTCCTGCCCGAACTATTGCTGGGAGAGGGATGGCAAACCGCCCAGTGCAACCCTGGCTGAGAAACTGCAACACAGAGGATGGTAAATTGGATCGGGAAAGGTCTACATGGTATGTGGTGAAACGAGTGTCAGTAAATCTAATAAATCAAAATTAATAAGGGAGAGGAGAGGCAGAACCAATTAAACAGTTACAGATGTGTCACCTTTGTCATACAACCCTTCCCAACCCCACACACCAAAAAATTAAAAAGTCTTTCAAAAAGTAATCTTTGTGCTTTACTCAAAAGCATGTGCATGGTTAAAGAAAAAAAGTTTTGATCCTCATGTCCTTGTTAATTCAAAATTTGCTGGAGCCACTGCAATGACAGGAAGGAAAAGTTTCTCCATGTGCAAGGTGTTTACTTAGAGATAATTTCATATCGACAAAGAAAAAAACAAAAAAAAACAGCTCACCAATTGGGTGATTGGTGAGCATTTTTTCTGCATCAGTGCATGCAAAAATATCTATTTTGGTTAATGATGGCGACTGCAGTGAAGATGGTGGACAAACTGCAAAACGTGTGCTCAAGCTTCGAATCATTAGGAAACAAAAGGAGGATATATTCTTAATGAAGCTCTTCCCTGAAGGGTGCTGCGCTGCTTCTACCGCTGTATTGCCATGGGATAAAACCAATGATGAAAAACAGTAAATTGTTGCAGAAAACATTGAAAACAATGGTGTGGAGGAAATGTATCCTTCGTTTGAGTAGTTGGACCATCTTGCAGACCTTTACATTACTTACTGGCTACAGTGACTAAAGCTGTGTACAAAATAAATGCGCCCCATTAGTGTCCCCAAATTGATCAAAAGAAAAAAAAAAACATTGAGTGTTGTCGAAAACACATTCAAGTGGAAACGTTTGGAAGAAGGAAATTCAGTCGAACCTCTTTGATCTGGACAGCCAAATAATGAAAGCATTATCTGGAAAAATCATGGCCAAATGGAAAATGGTGGATTTTTACTGAGGTAACTATGCTCTTGGAGTTTGTTGTTGGTGTTCTTGGCAGTCGCTCAAACCCCTCGAATATTCGACTCGAAAGCAAAAAAAAAATCCAGAGAAAATTGGATGATTCGTTGTGTTCTTAGGGCGGTTTGTTGAAAGACTTTATCAACAAACAAAGCCAATCAAAACTGAGCCGGACTGGGTTTTGTGGCCAACCCGGTACAATATCACCCGAAACGCCAAACATGTTCGCCGAATACCTTGAGTTTATTTCATTCAATATTGCTCTAAAAATGTTAACATGAGGTTTCAGACAGAAAGCACCAAGTGGAGACAGAAATACAGTACCCCAAATGCGAAGGTGAAACTTGACTACCAGTTTTCCTGACGATTGAACCAAACAGGCGAAAAATTCCGTGTTACAGTCCGATCCAGGTCAGGTACTCACACATACACATCGTCCTCAGTGGCTGCAAAGAGCGAGTCCAATGCACAGATAATGAGAGGGCATGAACTCCCAAAGTGAGATTGTATAATCAGCATTATTCACATCATTCTCAGATATGTGACATTCACAACAATAAATATACAAACAGATTGAACTGCGTCTCACTTTTTAGACTCCGAGATCCAGCTTCGTCACAGAAGATCCATTCAATGGATACATCGTCATAAATCCAGAACACCCTTAGTCCTGACTATTCCGTATAAGAGAGAATTGATTGTATATGTAGCTTCCCAAATTCCCACAGACAACATGATTTTACTGTCACCCCACCCCACCACCACCCAAATAATCACTTTCAACAGAGGGTGGAGGACTTCTCTTCTTGCCATCACCCCTTCCCTTTCCCTCGGTAACTACGCTCGCTCGTAATGTGACCAAATTCTTGTAATCTCAAGGCCTGATCAAGTCAGATATCATAAAGTGCTTTCATACTTACAAGATGCAAACCACATCCCAACTGTGAATTCCTAAAGAAAGTATTTTTTTCTCTTTTTTTTAATCCACTATCACAATTACAAAACCGAAGTTCCACGACCAAAATCGCACAAAAGAAAGATGTCGCTCATCCAGCAGAAGGCATCTTTGGTTGCAATGGCCACCGAAGGAATGGTATTTTAACCCTGCACCTCAGACCATCAGCTTTAAATTTGGTAAATACAAAGTGAAACATGCAGGAATGTCTCAATCATTCAATTCAGTTTTTGTTTAATCCCTGCAGTACGAGTAGGATATTTATCAGAGGATATTCAATCAAGACCACTGAGATCTGTTAGCCTTATTATATTCCTAAACTCAAATCAGTCAGTTCATTATAAACTTGACTGATTCTAGTTAAGGTTGAAATCGGTTGAAATCAAGTTTATAACAAGAAAAAGAGTAATCAGCGATTGCAAACCCTCACCAGGACTTCTTTTGAGTGGTATATTTTTTTTAATAGGTTTTCAGGTAAATCCAATATGACTGCCAAACCATGCGACCGATGACGTCATATGTGTGACTCTTTTGTTCCTCATGCATAGGCGGTCATATGTGTAAAGTTTCGCCTCGATCTTTTCAGCCATTTCAGAGAAGATTTTTGAAGGTATATATATATATTTTTAACAATATGGCTGCCGAATCACACGACCGATGTCATTAAAAAAATTTCTGTGGACCATTTTAACTCAAGATGACCCTCAAAACTTTTCATACTAATCGGTTGTGGCGTTCCACATATGGAAATTAGGAGGGCATCTATGACGTCATAAAAAAACAAATCACACTCATTCCCCATGAGGAGCACTTGCTATGTGCCAATTTCAATTTTTTCCTTGGTGTAGTTTCAGAGATACAGAGGTCCAATTTTTTTCCATTTTTCCAATATCGCTGCCACACCACATGACCTTTGACACCATAATTATCGTTGAAACATTCCACGTGAGTAGTCGCACCGATGGTGAAAATTTCGTCTCAATCCGACAAGCGGAGAAAAACACGAAAGTTCTGTGCGGACAAAGAAAGACAGACAAGACAGACAGACAGACGAACGAACGGACCCAAATGCAATACCCTCTCCGAGTCCTTTGGCGAGGGTAATGAACTGACTGTCATACAATTTTACAATGAGTCAGTTCATTATAAACTTGCAGTCAACAATTTGTTCTGAAAAATGAACTCTTCCAAATGAAACAATACACCAAATGGGAACTAATACAAGATGTGCCTCAACCATTTAACCATTTATCCACAATTATTTTTCCCTTTGTGCAATATTTTTCATTAAAATAATTTATAAGAACAAATCTTTTGATAATCAGGAGCCGGCATACACACACTTACAAAAATAAAATATTTTAAAAAACACCACCAGGTTAACACAGGGCTCTCAAATCTTGTTTTCATCCTTCTTCATGTAGAAAGCAAAAAATAATAATAATAAAAAAAACTTTTTGGTCTCTGTGAAGTCTCTGTGACCATTTACTCTCTGTGAAGACCAATTACTCATTCATGGAAGCTTATATATAGTCATATATATATAATATATATTATATATATATACAGTCATGCGCCGCTTAACGACGTTCCGGGCAACGACGGATCGCATATACGACGGATCTGCCAGCTCTGAAAGAAAAAAAAAAATGCAACTGAAAAATTCCTATCGCCGAGTGATGTAGCCTCGTATACAAATAGCACATACAATTATGCACACTGTACAGTACATAATACCTCATAATGATAAACGACAGTGTGGCCCTGTTATAATGCGATCGTTGAGGTCCCTAAAATGTCATCGCGAAAAAACAGGATCGTGCTAAATCGGGATTCAAGGAAATCGGCTTTCAAACTGAACCAATGTTTCCACGTTTACCTTCGAGCAAGTAAATTACCTTTGAATTGAAGAATTCCACGAATAAATCGTTGTTCTTAGTCGACATTAAACACATATTTCTTTTTAGTGAAGCTTTTTATGTTGTTAAAACATCGCACTGTTCCGAAAATATATATCACAATTGATAGGTGCATCTTTCTTCATTTGTAAATTATAACTTCGATGCAATGATTACGTATTTATAAAATCCAAACGCTAATTATTCACCTTTCTATAATCCATGTGAAAGGGGATTGTAAGCTGCTGCTAACAACACCGATGGCCGTCATAAACAGCCCAAAGGTAAATCTAACGTGTCTTCCGTCTCTCTTGGATGTGTGTTACAATTGCCGACAGTATTCAGTACAGAGTAACATGCTGTACAGCTATGTATCCGAGGAGCAATAGGCTATACCATATAGCCTAGGTGTCAAGGTTTGTGTAAGTACAATGTTCGAAAACGAAAACGAAAAAAAAAAATGATGTTCCCTCAACGACGACGTCGGTTAAGGACGCGTTTCTCAGAACGTAACCCCATCGTTAAGTGGCGCATGACTGTATATATATATATATAACATATATATATATATATATATATATATTGTTACGGCTGTGGAAATTCGCAAACATCATTCAGGTCCGTAGATGAGGTATTTCTGAAGTACATGTGTAGTTAGCCCAAACCCATTGTTTAGAGGGAATTAATGTGATTCATTCGGCGCGATACTTTGAGTTAGGCGTTTTTCTGTTCTGCTTTATTTTCGAACCAACCACACTTCAACGCCAACAACGCCAACAACAACAACGCCAACCAAGCCACCACTCCAACAACGCCAGCACCGCCACCCTCACAACCACCGCCACCATCTTCGCCACTACTCCACACCAACGAACGCCATCCTCCGCGGTCCACGTACGACGGTTCCGCATTGGAAACCGTCGAACGCGAGTGGGGAAGGGAGAAGTCCCCACAGCGAGGGTGCGCGTTTTCCCGCCTATTTCCTTCCTTGGCCCGGCGCCAGAACGGCTCCGCCTCGCCCCCCACAAGACGCAGGTGGAAGGGAACGACAGGGAACGCCCCGCTTCGAGTGCTTTCGAGAAGCGCCTCGAAGGGGTGGAGCCAAAGGCGGGGCGGAGAAAGAGGGCGTGGCGCCGGGCGTATAAGAGTGAGAGGCGCAGGAGGTGCTTCCTCTTCTTCTCTTCTCTTCTGCTTGGAGGTTCTTTCTGCTCTGCTGCTTCTCTTCGTCGTTGATTCTGCTCTGCTCGCTCCTCCATGTTCGTTGATTCGTCTCTGCTCTTCTGGCTCTCTGGGTTCGGCGTGTGCTCTCAGTGTCGGCGGAAGGCGTCGAGAGGCCGGTAAAGGCAGACGGGGGCCGAACGCCGGAGAGAGCTCGCGGACCACGGCGAGAGACGGTCGCGAGGACTCAACACCTCAGGGAAGTCGACTTCCATTTCTTTTGGGTTTTGTGTGAACGTGGTGTGTGTGGGCGCGTGTCTTATAAGTAGTTTGTGTAAGTGGTCCGTGTGTCGCGTATTCGGTTGTAGCTCTGCGTCGTCGTTGCGTTTGTCGTTCTTTTCTTTTATTTGATATATGTGCATTTATTTAATTATTATTGTTGCTGTAAATACATGCTGTGCTATATGTGTGCTCTATGTGTCGTTGTGTGAAATAAATGTGCTTCTGTTGAATTCTTCCCCGTTTCGCTGCGTCCTTCTTGTTGGGTCTCCATCTTGTTTCACGTAAAGGGTTCGTCGTGGGCGCGGGACGCCCGATAATTAATCTGAACCGTCAAGCCGACATAGCACCGCTCGTTATCCCGTTAGCCGGAACGAGCCGCTTAAGCGGATCGGTCCGAAGTCGGCCTGTGGCGAGGTACAACCCTCTCGGTAGGTTACCCGTGCGGGTACTTAGGTATACGACTTTCGGCGATTCACCCATTCCGCGGGGGGTAGATGCGGACTGGGTTGTGGTGAGGCCGAAGGTCCACCCGTGACTGGATCCCGGCGTTAGCCGGGAGGGTCACGACTGAATTGTCCGTCCGTGGGCGAGGCGGTCGCGATTCGAGTCACGTGGCCGATCGCACGCCGACGGGCGCGAATTCGCAACAATATATATATATATATATATAATATATATTATATAATAATATAAGTTGTAGATTCCCCCGGTGTGCGAACGACCGCGTCTAACCAATAGCGGTCGCTTCGCCCACCGAACGGACAATCCAGTCGCGGCTTTCCGGATCAACGCCGGAAACCAGCCACGGTGTGTTTTTAAGCACACCACAACCTTGTCCGCACTCTACCCACGCGCTACAGGTCTGATCGCCAAATCTTCGATTTACCTAATTATTCGCGCGGGTAGGTTACCGAAGATTGTACCTCAACGGACGCTTGGAAACGAGCCGCTTAAGCAGCTCGCTTCCTTTTGGGATAACGAGCGGGGTATTATCGCGGCAGTCCGTTGGACCCGATCACTTTACCGCTATTTAAAAACCAACTATATTCCGAGTGCAAGATGGGGCAGTTCAATGAGGGAATGGATGCAACAAACAGGTTTACATTCACACAAGGACATTTATTATAATAAAGCACGTATGCAATTAAACAAGGCAAAACACGTATGCAATTATACAAGCAACAAAGCACGACAAAAGAACTACAACCGTCTACTTATTATGTACAGTCACTTGCACTTAACAGCAGTTCTACTTATTCGACGGGCCCACGACACACGTACGCACACACACACACCCAGAAATGATGGCAGAGGCTTTAATAACGGGCTCCAGCTCGGAGGACAGGTGAGCTGAAACCCAGAACTATCTCGAACCTCTCACCTCGTGTGGTCTTCAAGTTGTTCGGACCGGGCTCCAGCGAGAGCGAGCTGGATCCAATCGCAGTGAGCTGCGATCCTTCCCGAGCTCCCCGAATCCTCCGCGCTTCTCAACACGTGCTGGTGAGACGAGGCGCCGATCCTTCCGTCGATGCGTCGCTTCCCCGAGAACCACCTCCCGTGCTTCTCAACACGTCTGGTAAGACGAGGCGCCGATCCTTCCGTCGATGCATCGCTTCCCCGAGGAACCACCTCCAAGAGAGGTCGATGAGTCGCACCAAGCCGGAACCAAAATGGAGAACAAAGAGCTCCACAAACCAAGAAGAAGAAGAAGGCACCATCGCAGCTCGAGCCAAGCAACGGCTCAACTTCCTTACAAACAAAGCAGCTCAAAGCAAAAAGCTCTCCCGAGCCAACAGAAGCCGAAGCTCACTGACCACCAAAGCAAAAGCCTCACAAAGCTCCTCCAGCCAGGCTCAGCCGAAGCTCACTGAGCCAGCCGAAGCAAAAAGCTTCCGAAGGCTCAACCCTAACGCAAGCCAAGCAGACCCGACGTCTGCTGAACGACTACTCTCTGCCGAGCAAAAGCTTACTACTCCAACTCCCCTCTCCAACTCTGCCCCGAACAAAAGAAAAGATCTCTTATCCTCTCCCGCCTTCCCCCGCTCCCGGCGTGACTCATGACTCATGCCCTCGTGCTCCATCCCGCGCTCAGCCAGGGTGGGAGGAGTTGTTGACATCATGAGTCACGGGATGGCAGGGTGTTCTCCCTTCGCGGAAGAGGGGAGGGATGTCTCCATTGTTCGTTCCCTAACTATTAAATCGATCCGCAGCGCATCTAATCCATTTCTGAACATTTAAACAATGAAAGTGAGCTATCTAGGGAACAAGCACTTATCGACATAGCTGACTAAGGAACCTGTATGTTGTGTGCAATCGAATTCCCAAATCGTAACACTCCCTCCCCTTTTAGAGACTCGTCCGAGTCACAAATTTTTGTGTGACCAGCATGTGAATTTCCCTCGTATGTTCTACTTTCGGATCCTGATGGACATTTCTTTATATGTGTCCCAAAAATAAATAACCTAATGCGCTGCGTAAACTAACTAAACAACTCTCAGACTCATCGACAACTTAACTAAAATTGCCGGCGCTAAAACAACCATGCAGTGAGGTTCATCGTTATTACACACTTTATATCTATATTAACATGGCAACAGGACCTTGGTGATCTGTGAAGGGAAAAGGTAAAAGTCATACAGTCATTGGTGCAGGAGTGGATGGAACATGTCGCAAAACACAAATGAGCGTATGATGCACGGGTGCCTGCAGGGCAGTCTTGCAAAACTGATGTTCCTGCGCACATGGATGGATGGACACAGGCAAATGCAAACAAGGCTAGCAGCACGGTCATGCAGAGCAGCAAACGAGGCATGGCAAGGCAAGTCCATGCAGCACAGGCGGCTGCAGCCCAACAGGCCGGCAATGAGCTGGCGGCCTCTGGTGTGGTTCCATCAGTCTGGAGGGAGTGCGGTGTGCGCCGCTCTGAAGGCAGGTTCGACCGAGCCTACTGTCTCCCCCACTCTATCGCCTTTGCTGTCCTGTCATACCACTCCCTTAATTTGCCACACAACACAACAAAATTAGTCCTCTTTTTTTTATTTCCCTTTTATATTGTTTCCCTAACCCCTTTATCGTCTTTGTCTGGTAACCTATCCTGTCAGCCGAGCCTACTCCAACCCTACATCCTTTCTGGAGGGAATAGGGAGAGACTAGCGACCTGTCTCGAGGCCAACAAAGCCTCAGAATGGCCTCCTCAGAGTTCAGCGATCTACCAAGGTGAGTCCAGCCGCCTACAACGAGCGAAGGGATGGATGGTGCGAAGGGTACATCTCCAACTATCTAGCATTCATTAACCTGAAACTACCCGGGCTTTCAAAAACGCCTCACATTTTAAACTATCCGTTCTATAACCATGATCCGTCGCCTGTTGGTGTCCGTTATAAATTGGGCCTTGCCCTCAAATTTCATTCGTGCCCTCGCACAATTTCCTGGCTGGGCGCGTGGCTCAACTGGCAGGAACTCCCCCTCTGCGAACTCTAACCATGGCACCCCAGGCCCGCAGGCTGCTCCGAGCCTAGCTGCTCCCTATAAACGCGGGGGGGGGTTGCCCTCTCTGGCATTGCCCCTCCGATGCCCAGTGGCGTGTTGATGCCCTGGTCCCTTCCGAGGTCGCCCGGCCACTGCACTGCCCCGTGGCATTCTGGCGCTACGGGTCCCGGTTCCGACGTGGTCCCACCGTGCCCACTACACTATCCGGCCACTCTTGCCCTTGGCCTACTGTCCGGTGCTGGGGTGCCCATTAACAAAACTCACCTTTCCACAGCCATGCTCCCAGCGTCCATGAACTCCTGCACCCTCAAACGGTTTCTGCTTCTCTCGACACCACGAACCGACTCCTGTAGTAAATTAACTACGCACTAACATTAAACTGACCCGGGATCACTTGGGTGGAATCACTCCTCCCCAACCAGTCATTCGCACCATGATACCACATTCGC
Source organism: Eptatretus atami (assembly GCA_035128595.1). Classification (NCBI taxonomy): domain Eukaryota; kingdom Metazoa; phylum Chordata; class Myxini; order Myxiniformes; family Myxinidae; genus Eptatretus; species Eptatretus atami. The sequence goes on from CM068952.1 coordinate 52,751,407, forward strand.
TCCACTCGCACACTTGGCCACTGTCCCACACATCATTCCTCACACACTTTCCATTTCGGCAACACACCAACACTCACACTGCCATCCTTCTAACTAAATACCCTACTTAAACTCGTGCTCTCGTATCCCTTAAACCATGCACGTTCCATTTACTCTACGAGCTAAACTAAGTCTCCACTACAACATTTCCAGTCTGTCATGTCTCCGAAAATCCAAAAAATTCCATTTCCTAAATCTTAACTAAAATCCTCTAACTAATCCATTCCACGGGCTCCAGAGCCTTGTCCCTCCCATGAAACCGGTCTAACTATCGCTAACCATCCCCTAACTAGTACTTCCTGTGCCCCGGACAGGGGGTCTTCCACCCTTGCCAGGGAATCTGTTCACCGAGCGAGGCTTGCTTTTTGTTTTTCATGCGCGCACTAGCGCGGCAACTCGCAACTGCGCTCCTTTCCCGTGACGTATGGCAGCTGTTCGCGCATCTCGCCCTCCTCGGACGGTACCATCCGGCAGGGATTTCCTTCTGCCGGATTCCAACCTGCAGCACGACGTCACCTGCGCATCAAAAACAAGCCCGCGTTCGAGGGTTCCCACGCGAACACAATGTGCTTGCTCGTCGGAGCTTCACACACATGCCGCCTGGAGAACCATCCGTCCAAATCATATCCACCTACTTCTGTCGTCCGGGGTCGGCTAATCCACCGCGTGCGTTTAACGGACCGGGCTTCACTCCCGCAGGCGCGCACGTGCGGCTCGTGCGTCGCACGCACGGACCCGCGCGCTGCCGTGCAAACCGGAACGGTGTTCAAACACAGCTACGGCGCTACCCGCTTTGTCCATCGTCAGGCACCGTCTCGTCGCACTCTCGCACACAAACTTCCACGTGCCACGAACGCTCAACACTCGCCATGACACTCGACATGCGGTTGCATGTTCGCATGCCAACCGCATCCCTCACATACAGCGCTCTCACACACGCGGTCTCTCTCACACACGCTGTTCCTCCACACTCGGTGTTTCCTTACACACGGGTGCTGGAAGGCACACATTTCGGCACACTCGCTACCAGGCCACACATATCACTCACACACGCGGTTTCCCTTACACACGGGGAATCGCTACAACACGCCATAACACTCACGCTAGCGTGCTTTCCAGCACGCATTTCGGCTCACTCGTACACACACACACACCGGGACGACACGCTGGGGATTGCGTCACCATACAAGGGTTCCCGGGCCTCCTACCCCCAAAGCTCGCGTGCACCCATTCACAGCACTCGCCCCCTCTACCTCGCAAGCTCAACCAGACTCACCTCGTCGCGATCCGCCTCAAGGGGCACATTTCTGCCTTCGTTCCTGAAGGAGGCTATCCGTGCTTGCATCGGGTCCCAACACAATTCCTCAAGCTCAAACCCAATTGTCCTCAATACTCCATGTTGTTGTTCGTCTTTGTGTCGTCCACTTCACCCCCTCTCTCCTCTATCTCCCGTGTCTCTGTTATTCTATTTCCTGCGTCTCGTCCTTGTCACGCTACCTCCTTTATTATTTCTTTTCTTCCTCGTCCATTTTCCTTCCATTTGAGTCGTTCTTCCTTCTGAGCCTCTTAGTGTTCATTTTTCTTCGGAGCTTTTCCATCTCCATGGACTCAAATTTTGCTGTTTCCTTGAGTTGGTTAATTTCAACTCATAATTGTTTTGTTTTCTTCCCACATCTCACGTCTTCATTTCCCAATCTCATCGTTTCAATTGGTTTGAGCTTCCTTTCCTGTTTTATTCTTGTTCTTCACTATCTCCTCTACTCAACTTGCTTTTTCTTTCAATTGGTCAACCTCAAATTCATGTTCTTTTTGTTTTCTATCCCATGTCTCTCATTTCTTCCTTCTCCAATCTCGTTGTTCCTTCAATTGGTTGATCTCCCTTTCTGTTTCATTCCTTCTTCTTCACTACTCTTTCTGCATTCATTCTTTAATCTGGCTTGGCTTCCAGCTGTTCGAATCTGCACAGTGTGGTTCCTTAAGGTTTCATTCTCCGTTTCGTTCTTCTCTCACATCCTCAGTTCGTTTTGTAATTCCTCTCTTCTGCTTTGGTGTTTCTGTAACTCAGAAGCTTTTCCTTTCTAATTCTCTCTCACCTCCTCACATCCAACTTGCTTTGGCTTCTAACTGTTCGAATCTGCACAGTGTGGTCCTTAGCGTTTCATTTCTCTGTTCTCGTTCTTTCTCTCTTTAACATCCTCAGTTCGGTTTGTAATTCTTCTCTCTGCTTTGGTGTTCCTGTTAACTCAGAAATTTTTCCCCATTTTTCTTTCGGCTCATCACTTCTTTCATTCTCCCTTCGCAATTCGTTCTTTTCTTACCGTATTCCTTAGTTCCACCAGGCGTTTCTCTTTCATTTTATCATCTTTCTAGGCTTTCTCTGTCCGATGCCTCTTCCTACTCTTGCTTCAGTAATTTCTAATTCCAAATTATTTCCGTTTTTCCTCTTCCAGCTCGGTTTCCATTCTTCCTCCAATTGTGTCCGAACCCCCCAATGTCCACCTGCTCGCCTGCCATGACACGTGGTTTGAAACGGTGGCTGGGAGCACCCGCTCGTGTCGTGTCCGTTCGCTGTGCTAAAATAGACCCGCTCTGTGTTGCGCTGAGGTGCGATCACGCCGCTATTTTGCGACTCCGTTTGCCGCAAAGTTCGTGCTCAGTATAGGGGAGCGGCCCACTGATTAAAATTAGTGGTGGGGTCATAAAGAACCGTCCGGGCCATGGATCCTACATTCAAACACATTTCTTAATCCACCCTGCACCGTTCGCCCTGAACCGCCATCTTGCTTATCGATAAATTTTAAACCCGCAATTTAATGGGAAACCGAGGGTCGCCACACACCCTTGGCCGATTTCCGTTATTTAGTTGGAGGCGGATGGATTTGAATCCCACACTCCTGAACACACAAGTGTTGAGAATTCCGCCCGGCGGCGGCGAACGACCGCGTATAACAATAGCGGTCGCTTCCCGACCGACGGACAATCCAGTCGCGGCTTTCCGGATCAACGCGGAAACCAGCCACGGTGTGTTTTTAAAGCACAACAAACCTTTTCGCACTCTACCCGCGATAACAGGGTCCGATCGCCAAATCTCGATTTACCTAATTTATTTGCGCGGGTGGGTTACCGAGATGATTGTAACCTCAACGGGACCGTTGGAAACGAGCCGCTTAACAGCTCGCTTCCTTTTGGGATAACCGATGCGGGGTATTATCGGCGCAGTGGCCATGAGCCCGATCACTTAATCGCTGGCT
>CM068952.1:52798440-52818570 GCA_035128595.1 Eptatretus atami
ATCCATAAGCCCCTGTTTCGGACTAAATCCAATGGGGGCTAATAACAACAAAAACAACAATAATTATTCACGGACTGGTGTTTGTTTCTTTGTTTCTTTATGGGTTTGTCAGGCTACTCCTACAGTTCTGGCTCAATTAAATCCAGACTTGCTACAGAGGATCAGCATAACCCCGATTAATGAATAGGGATGCATTTATCTTTGCCCGTGGTCTTGCGGGAGATGAGGGGGGGGGCGCAAATTCTCTATGTAAATGTGTATCGTGTTGTGCCACCTCGAGGTTGGAGAGGGTACTATAAGTCTAACCGTTTACAGTACAGTATTCCTGTCCCCACGTTTTCCAGTGCAGTTAGGTGTTTTGAATTACAAGCAGTAGGTATGTTTTTGCTTCATGCATGCAACCCGGGTTAACTGTCACTTGCCTATACACTGCCCAAATAAAAGTATGCATCAGAAGAACGTGTTGCATGCTTGGAACAATATCGCTCCAAGGGCGGGTACTCTGCTCATCATAATAATAATAATAATCTTACTATAATTCACCGTCTGTCTGTTCCCAAGTACCGCAAAAACTGTTTGTACACCTGTACAAAAACTGTATATCTGCCAAACTGTTTCAGAGTGCCAGCTGTTTTCTAGCATATACAGACAAAAACCAGCTGATGGCTAAAATTGAGGAACTGCCCAAGCAAACAAATGAAGATGGTCAGCTGCCAGATAACATCACAACTGATGATGTTCCAGTGTCATCCAAGAAGGTCACTGTCATAGATGGCATGGCTGTGGTACAGGCAATGGGGAAACCAGCGTGGATCAAGACTTTTACCGAGTGGGCTGACCACTTCACCACCACACTGGACAGCAAAACCAAAGACCGATGAGGTGCATTTAGTATTTCACCACAATGATGTATCTACACCACTAAAGGAGGCCACGTGGGAGAGATGCCAGGGTGGCAAGCCAGCCACTGCATACCATGTGGAAAATGGCACACCAACAGGGAAGGTATCTGCCAAGCAGTTTGTCTAATACCAGCACCAAGGACAAGCTGACTGTTTACCTCACTCTAAAAGTCCTCCACAATTTTGAGAAGCAGTCTGAGATCTTCATTGTGAACTCAAGGCAGGATGACTTCGAGAACAATGTAGATGTGCAACACCTTCAAAGCTCACAAAAAAGGCTGATGCCAGGATTATCCTGCACAGCCTGGATGCCGTACAAAGAGGAGCCACAAAACTGTACATCCAGTCAGCTTACATCGATGTGATTGTCCTTGCAACCTGACGATACCACCAGCTCTGCAAAGATACCTCCATCATCACTGGCACAGGGACTAAGAAAGGGGAAACCCTGCTGGCACCAGCAGTCTATGCCCTCAGTACCGTCAAAAACGATTACACTGAAATTCTAGAAAAATGGACGACTGGCCTTCGAACCAGTTAGCTTTGGTTTGTTTCTCAATAAATTAGATCAAAAGTCAAATTACTGACTTACTTTGGGGTATTTTTTCAAAGAAGGGTGTTGTATTATGAAGTATGCTGTCCAAGGCAAAGAAACTGAAAAGTGAAATTTCGACAAATGTAGTTTTTAATGAATAGTTTTTTTTTCCGCCAAATGGGTTTTTCCGGGTTTTTCCTTACCACCCTAACATTTCCACAAATGTAGTTTTTTTTTTTCCACCCCACCACCCCCCCCCCTCCCTCACAAATCAAATAATTATTTTCAAATATGCAAACAGTAAGATAATTGAAAGATAAACCACTCCGATCGCTCTGCAGCCAAATATGACAGCCTTCTATACCTCCTTCGTCGCATGCAGCTCTCGGGTGTCCTCTTGACAGCTGGCCATCAATGTTTTGAGCTCAGCCTCAACCTTGCTGCGTTTCTCTTCCAACACAGCCTTATGCTGTGTTGCCACTTCAATTTCCTGTTGAAGCTTCATTGGCATTCCTTGCAGCTCTTCAACCTAAATGGGGGGGGGGGAAATGTTCAGGTGAAAGTGTGTCCAAATACAAACCATAAGATCCACGCTGTGTCCAAATACAAACAAACCATAACGTAGAACCCACAAGTAAAATAACTGTAACAATAGTTGTTGGGGCGAACAAGGAATGAGTTCCAACCAAGTGACATCATTCTGAAAACACCAAGGTGGTGGCTCAACAATACTCAGAAGCAAGTCACAGCAAAGTATCTCATTGATGGACAGACAGACTATAGTTCAGCAATTATTGGGAATAATAAGAACAAAAATATTTTTGTAATCGAGCATTTATAAAGTATGATGGGTCACGTGGCATTACGTCACGTGATTTCAAGACAAGAGAAATTGCAACAGTGAACAATGATTCCCCTTCATAAAATAAGTGAGGAATAACCCAATGCAGTTTTCAGAGTGGTCTGAAACAGTTCAGATCCATATGGCAGTATTCACACCAAGACCATGACCACGAGATCAGCAGGGCACGATTTTGAACGTTATGGTGGTCCAGAAAGTGTGGTATATAAAGGTGAACCCTCCTCCCACCCCTGAAAAAAGTAGTGCCCCATGCTTAATTGGTGCCAGTAGGAGTAAAGCAAGAGTCCACAAAAGTGCTAATACAAGACTTTCAAAATGCAATGCATGTGCCGTGTGTGTTTTCAATGAATTCATGTGCTAATGCAGGGACTTTCAACCTGCCATTGGTAGGGTGAAATCCAAGTCAAATAGTCTTTTAGACATAATTTTTAGCATTTAAACAAAAGAATGACAATTTCAAAATGGTTAACTGTAACTGTTGTGTCCTTGGATGCAAATCAGATTCATAGACATACAGGAAATACAAGAAATATCAGTGGATGAGAGGAGTTCAATTCCCACCATATCCCATTAATAAAAGCGAGCGGCGGCAGTGGATAACAACACACGCACGCACACCTTTTAACAATAGATGCAAAAAAAAGTACAATTTATATTGTGGCCCTGGAACCAAACAAAAAATATATTTGCAATAGTCCTCACAGCTCCCCCTCTCCTCCTCCACCCCAAGCATGATTAATCATAAACATAATCAGTTTAAAAAATGATTTTAAACATACCCTTTGCATCCAGAAGACCCACATATGACCACCTAAACCAAATAAGGTGTCTCCCACGTAAATATAGCTGGCACAAGCTTTGTGTATTTTCACGTCGCCAAGATGTCCTTTTTCGAAGATTTGGAAATGACACACAACACCGTCTTTCCAATTGCAAACGTCCATTAAATAAATCACCAAGCTTGCCATGTTAACAGGAGGCATTCCCACAAGGTTCAAAGTCCACTCACTGATATCAACCCATGATGGTTGAGGTAGCACACGCTAACCAACCCCCCACCCCCCGATGGCTATCCACACAGACCTTGCACTAGCCCATATTTTCGGGAATTTATAGTATGGGCAGCTGCCCATGTGGTGAGCTGAGAAAGTTCTCCAAGTCTTTTGTTGTGCAGAAGCACAGATTTTCCTCAGGTACTTTTCCAAGCATTCCCTGCTTTTCTTCGAAGCTTCATGAGCCATTTTGAGGAACATTCCTGATCTCACACACGAGATATGCTTTAGGGTGCCATGAGCACCGCTGTTTCTGGGGGTTTCTGCGCATATGCATCAAGCATTCCGAGGTGGATTATGTCATTTTGAAAGTCCAGTACTGGTCTCACCGTGCCATTTTCCTTAAAATAAAAAAACACAAAGCAACTAACATTTGTCAGAGTAGCAGTAAAGCAACCTGAACAGCTCATAATTGCTACCTTACCTCATCCCATTTTTGTATAAAGAATCGCCATGCTTGTTCCGACACGACAAAATTCCTCCCATATTCTTTGACTTTCACACAACCTCATAAAACTATGAACACTTGCTCAATCACCGATATAATAGATTTATTTTCTGTGCAATTGACAAACCTGAATTACTTTTATGGTTTTAAATATTTTTCTTTGTTTAATCGAAAAATCAGTGGTTAATCCAGTTGTCATTCAATCTCTGTAAAAGTTGTGATTCAATGGGCACATTCTGCCATGTTTTTGGAAATGAATCACTCATTCATGGTATTTATTATATCTTGTAGCAAGTTTACAATGCTTTGTAAATTTAACTGTAATCTTTGGTTTTATCCTTCTAATTTTTTTGTCACATTTTCATCGATTTATGCAACATCATGCATTAGCAAAGAAAATAAAGTTTGTGTTAGGGGTTATGGATTTTTAGATATTTTTGGATATGCAGCAACATCATAACAGAAATGTGCACCAGTGAACAAGATCCCAATTTGTACATAAAAATTTGACATCAAGACTGCTACAGATCAGTCCACTGGTGAATTCGATAATCCTCCTCCCCGATAGTGACTTATCGAAATAAGAAGATTAAATTTCAAATGATCAGACCATTTACACACCTTCTCTTTCTCCTTCTGCAGTTGCTTTTGAAGTTTCTTGCTCTTGCTTTTCATGTTCTTAAGAGCTTCTCGGAGCTTCACGTCCTCTACGTCGCAGCGTCCAAACTCGTCCTTTTTTTCTTTTAGGGTGGTTTCTATCTTCTCCAACTTTCTATACACAAGCCAATGCAAATCATAGATTAAAATTCATCATTGACAAAGGGCTCTTAACAGAATTACCTGCCATTTTAGGCCCTGAGAAGTGAAAATGGCTATCCCACATCCAGGGCCAAAGACTTAAGTACACTGAAGTAGTACTTAAAGGTCAGCACACCTTTGGTATTGAAGGCAGTTCCTCAACTCCATTGAAACTCAGTTAATATAGCCGTTGTTTGTCCCGCACTTCTTTTTTTGAATCCGATACTCGAAACATGAACTTTCAATAACTCTTTACCAAGAGTTGATTGAACTGTGTGAAGTAGCAAGCTTAAATTCTCAGGGGCTAATGTCTCCATACTCACTATTTTCTATCATATCTGCCATTATTTTCAAAACATGGCTTTTCATCTCAACTTATTACAGAAAGACTGCATGTTTACTCTAAGTTGGTCTGCGTGTAATCAATGAATATTCATTTAGCCCTCTTTCTACATTAGCTATTCCCATGACAAACATTAATAAATAAGAGCGAAAGCATGATCCCCTGACAAAATGTTTTTTTTTTTAACCACACAATTATAAAATCAACCAAAATGAAAATCAATGGTTCCTGTGATTTTTCCAGGTTTCTGAAGGATTTAAGGTTAATTTGTTCAAGACAGGATATACAAAAATTTAGTGAGGGGTGGCTGTATGCCTGGTGTTGGCTTAATGGTTAGGGTGGTGGGCTTGGGATCCTCGGATCCGAAGTTCAAATCACACTCGGATATTGAATTAATACCAGGTGGGGTTGACTGCCTGTCATCCTTCCGAGGTCGGCAAAATGAGTACCAGCTTTCTGGTATCCTGTGTCGGAGAGGCGAGCCGTCCAGGATCGTGTCCAATAGCCAAGGAGACTGCTGATGCAGCACCAACACTCTACGTATAGTCCCAATGGATGGATGGATGGATGGGTGGCTGCCACAACTCTTGTTCAAAAGATTGCCCCAGCAATCAAAATAGATAACATTAAACACGAGTCATTGCATTTTTACACATTTTCAGGTTGTCACATTTGTCAATTTTACGCATTAACTTCCATGTCAACTTTCACCGGGTGAAGAGGCTAAGGAATGGTTAATCCACAGCTGTAGTTAGATAACTACGACTGGGTGACACCAGTCTGCCCTGACCGATTTTCTCTCTTCATCACACAAAATATATTGTAATGACCATTTCTTGTTGGACGATGTTAAATATGAACCTGCGGAAATGTTCAACCATGTATATATTTTTAAGCGCACCAGCAAACATTTAGTCACACATAAGTCCATTTAGTCCCAAGCTTGGAGCACTGAGATCTCCTAATATATAGAAAATATAGTAAATAAATTCCACCAGCCAGTAACAAGTTTGTTTCACTAAAATAATAATAATAATAATAATAATAATAAGACAAATTTACAGATTTAAATGAATGGCGATGCAACACGCAAATGTGAAAATTAAACTGGTACGGTCATTTGAAAAGCAGGTAAAAACCTAAATTTTGAGGGAAGAATTCTGTAGAGGTGAGTAAAGCAGCCGCTGACATCAGGTCACGTCAGGTAAGGGAGCATGAGGCGGAGCAGGGCGTCGCTGCGTCCACTTTCAACCAGTACACCAGGGGCCTCTGTCTGGACATCCCCAAGGCAGATGCCTGGCCCATCCCCATCTTCTTGAGATGTTGATCAACCTGCTTCAACAAGGCATGTGGTCAGCCCATAGGCCTCCTCCACTCAGGAGGCTCCCTCGCTGAGAGAATCTGGTGAGCAGGATCAGCGTCAGGAAAACGAGCCACAGGTCAAACAGCCGCAGCTGATGCTCACGAACTATGCAGCTAACAAATCTCATTTGAGTCTCTCAGCAAACGCTTGTTAGACATAAAGTCCGAACAGTGATAGCCAAGGATTTTCCGAAGAGACCTGGTACCAAAGGAATCAAGTCTCTCTCTCAGATCCCTGGTCAGAGTCCAAGTCTCACATCCGCAGAGCAAGACTGGAAGCACCAAGGACCTGAAGACTTGGACTTTCGTCCTCTTGAGCAGGTACAGACAGCGCCACACACCATGACAGTGAATCCACGACTTCCCAGGCCCAACCCAGACGTCTGTTGACCTCTGCCTCACAGCCAGCAGAGATATGTATATTACTGCCAAGGTAAGTGTATCTCTCTGTGACCTCAACATCCTCACCACAAACAGGTACAGACAAGATAGCAGCATCCAAGATGTCTTCAAAAGCCTGGATCTTAGTTTTGACCCACTCTGACTCCTCAATCAGTACCTCGAGCGCCCCCAAAAGGATATCCAGTCTCCGCAAAGATGACTGCATAATCTGCAAAATTAAGGTCAGAGATCTTGACATTCCCAAACAATGCACCGCAGCTTGATATCTCCGACATCTTACCCAAAATCCAGTGAATACAAGCACGGTGAAAAGTGCGGGGGCCAGTACACACCCGACAAACTCCAGTAACAATGGGAAATAAGTCGGAGATGGTATCACCACATCTCACAGCACTCTCAGTACCAGAGTACAGTTCAAACATCAGATTGATCAGTTTTGGTGGCAGCTCACGAAGACCAAGAATCCTCCAGAGGGCATCCCGATTCATTGAATCAAACGCTTTGCAGAGATAAACATAGGCTACAAGCAGCCACTGCCAAAACTCTCGTCTGCATTCAGTGAGGACACGAAGGCCCAGGATACGGTCAATCGTTGACCTCTTTGGTGAAAAGCCTGACTGCTCTGAGCAATGGTGCTCCAGCAAATGGTAGCGAACCCTATCCAGAATTATCCGAGCAAAGACCATGCCCGGCACTGAGAGCAGCGTCACCCCTCAGTAGTTGTTGCAGTCCTGGCGATCACCCTTCCCTTTCCTGAGAAGGACAACAAGGCCCCTCTTCCAGTCAGTTGGGATGATGCCTGTGTTCCAGGCAGAGCACAGAACTGCATGCAACGACATGAGTACAGCATTTCCACCAGCCTTGAGAAGTTCAGCATGGATGCCGCAGATCCGAGGAGCTTTACCCCATTTCAAACGGTTCACCGCAGCCTGTGTTTCCACAAACGAAGGTGGATCACAGTTGAATGGAGGGTCAGCAATTGGAATAGTAACACCCCGGACATCCAACTCAACAGCTGGTGGATCAGCCTAGTACAGCTGCTCAAAGTAACTGGCCCAGCGGGCCTTCACTTCGGACTCTTGTCAACAGCCCACCACCCTCCGCTCTAACTGCAGAACACCGAGGGACCGGCTTCGAGGAACGCAATGCACAAATTCCCCTGAAAGCAGGATGAGAATCACTTGACCACAGCTGATGCTCTACCCCCTCACAGATTCCTCGCACAAAGGCCTCCTTGTCCACCCTCAGTGCAAGTGCAGCTTTATGCCTCAAGTTCCTGAACAGCTCAGCTATGCCATTAAGCCTGGAACCTGCGTCTCTGGTCAATGGTACTTGTGTCCCTTGAGACAAAATTCTTCACCCTACGGTGAGTTCCAAGACATCCACCGGCAACATCAAGGACGGTGGTCTTGAAGACACTCCACAACTCTTCAGAATTCTCCAAAGAAGACCACAGTCTGGTGGATGACACCTCAGCACCACCCCGACACACACTTCCGCAATCTGACCCTGGAAGGTTACCCCGTGGTTTTCCTCCCATCATCAAAGATTGGGGGTTCCGAAGGCTTTGCCCCAATCCTGTCATCCGGTGAGCTGCCCTGCAGAGGGCAAGCTGCACCTGAGGTACTCCCACGGAGTGAGTTTTCAGATTTCTTTGTGTTTTGGTGTTTTGCGGAGTGAAGGGTTTTACGGTGGCCGCAGTGCAAATCCTGCCACCAACCTCCTAAGCAGTGTGACCACTCCTCATTTTCATAAATGCCAAGGTGAGCCAACGAAAAAAGCCAAGAATTCACAAGGTTTTGGAAAAGTGATGATAATAGAAAACCTATACGCCAAGAAAACCTATAGAAAACCAAGACGCCAAGGTGAACAACGAATAGCCAAGATTTTGTGAAAAAAGCCAAGGAGTGGTCACACTGCTCCTAAGTAGTAGAACCACAACTGCAGGAAGACATCCGCAGACAGTTGGGCGCTAGATATGGATGGCCGGTGGCTCACAAGGAGCTCCTCTGCCCTTTGACAGGTTTTGTTTTTAATGCTGCTGGGTGTCCATATCATACACCCTCCTCACCAGGTTTCCTGGTGGGGGAGACGGTTTAGTCGCCGACAACCCGACCATGGAACAGGTTAGTGCAGGTTTACATGATACCTGTAGCAAGTCACAGTTCTAATCTGACCTGACAATGCTGACATCGGAGCACAATAACAACTATATCCACCTGAACAAGTAACAAATCATACTATATTACATACAGGGTGAAACAAAGTTTTAGATATTTTTAATATGCTGTAACTTTGTCACATTCATAAGGAAAGTTTTTTTTTTGTTATTGAAAGGTGATTTTTGTTTGTTGAAAGGAAAATTTGTGTTTCAATGAAAAAATTGTTCTTTCATCTTTCATACAATATTAAGCCAGTTTTATGTCATTTTGATTGTCAAATAAAAAAGTTGCAACATAAAAATATCTAGTCCTTTCTGGTTCAGAATAGGACCCCAATTGTCTCGATGTAAATATGTAGTGGTGCACCACCTGATAGAAGCCTGTGTTACACAAGTCATAAATCATAAAAGTGGGGGAACTAACCCCTCTAAGGGCAGATTATTTACTGGTATCTTAAATTTAATGATTATTAAAAATAAAAAATGAACAAGCAAATAGAGCTAAAGTGACAATAGTGAATGGATGTACAAACAACTTATTGTACTCCTGAGATGAATAAGCTTGACGGCATTTGTGACAGTTTGGCATACAACTTTGCGCAGCATCTATCCTCTTTCGCTTACAGATGTACATCGGAAGATTACCAATAGCTTATCAGTAGTAAGCAGGAAAAAAGGAATAAAATTCGACAAATATGTTAATGCTCCATAAAAAAAACTTGTGATTTTATGCACTAACATGTGAAACAAATTTCCGCCAACACGACATTACTTTGTGCCGGATTAAAAAAAAGTTTTTTTTAACGAAGAACAGATTAATTTATGGTGCTTCAGAAGTTTCCTATAATCACCGTTGTATCACATTTTACATTTGCATACATTTTTGAACTATACATCCACTTAGCGAGATACAGAATTAAAATTGACTTGTTGAAAAGTGAAATTTATCAAATTTCACATTCTGAATTTTTCACAAGTATATATATATATAGATAAAGACAAAGCCACCATTTTGAATTTTATTTCAAGTAACAATTGAATAGTTCAAGTATATTGCAGACATCAAAAATATATTACAAAAAATAAAATTGTTCATGACAGATTCTTGTCAGAAACTTTAGAAACCAAAGGTTCTCAGAAGTGCTTCCACAGAGCTGACCACTCCAATGTGAAGAGGAAATATTCCAAGGGTTTAACTTGCACTTTTAAGTTTAAATAGGGTGATGCAAATAGCCATGAGGCATTACCTTACAGGGGCATACGAGCCCTTTCTTTAAGGGGGTCAGCTACAGATTTGCCCGAATGAACACTTAACCATCCCCCACCACCATCTACCACCCTCCTTCTCACCATTCACCCGATCCACCACCATCCCCCCTTCCACCCAGTTGTAGCACAACCCAATACGACCCTTTTGAAATGACGTCATTTCGAAAAGGCCTTTATGCAAGGCACTGCACAAGCATTTTCAGAAAACCTCTTCACCCACTGCAAGGCCAGCCATAAGAAGCCAGCCATTGCACAGGGCGATTCCCTCTTTAATAATATGAAACACTTTTGAGCAAACTAAAGAATCGCACAGACGACAATTTCAAAATGGTTAACAAATAATAGCTCTGAGGCAACAATAACAGCCAACAAACATCTGAAACCCCTTCAACGAACTGTCACGAAGAGGTCTTGAGACATCACACAGCTTCCCCCTGAAGGCTGGGGAGAACATACCTGTTCACAAAGTCCCTGAGTCACGGACGGTTTTCGCAGAAGTAATACGATCTTCTGTAGACATAATCCAGCAATAAGAACAGCTGATCAGCAAGTCATTGAGAATCCTTCTGATCAGATCTTGACGTCCTACGGCCCTGTATGGCTTCTTTGTCCCACCATAACATAACGTGCTGTCAATTGCCTACCATCAGCTATTTGCGTTTCTGCATATGCATGATTGCCCAACACAGATTCAAAGGCAGAAATACGTCATTTAAAAGTTATTGAGGGCTGTCGAAGCCTCGGGAATCAGGCAGAGCTGCCATTTGCCAGATGTGTAATAAAAAGTCAATGTTTAATACTTTTTAAATTATTTATTTATTACTTTTTGCCAAATTACTTCTTTTTTTTCATTCCAAAAGGATTACTGTTGATAATTGCAAAAAGAGTCAAATATATGGCAATTCACAAGAGTTTTTACATCACAGGCTGTCATCATTCTGTCACCTCGCAATATTTTAATTCCCAAATTTTAAAAACTACGCTGGCTTTTTGGGAAGGGGACATTTGCCCCACTCCCCCCACCAAACCTTCCCATCCCCTCCACCTAAGAATGAGACACAAAGTGGCACTGTGCAAACTATTCAGAGAAAGATAGTAGTAACTAGAATCGTAGACATTTGCAATCGAATGCAATGCGGCGTGAACCTTTTCTAAGCATCCCTTTAGAGGCTGTTTTGAAAGTACCTTTTTGCAGAAATTATCATCAACTCAAATGCAAGGGAATAGCAAGGCAAAATGTGTGATTTTTTTTTGTTAATGATTCATGGTTGACTTATCAACATCGGAATGGGGACCAAAATGGAGAAAATGAAAAAGCGTTCTGGCTGTATTGGACAAAGGCACCTTCATACCAAGTGGAATGGTTGAGAAATGAAGGAATGGTGTGTGAGTATTTGTGAAGAAAATGAAAACGATAACATCAGAAAAACAATGCATCTCCCCTCCCTTGAAGAGGGGAGATATAATTACAACAATAATGATAACAATAATACCACACACTTGTCCAAAGTCTGCATCTCATGAGTATTTTTCTTCTTGGCGTGCCTCAAGGTTTTCAGCTTATCTTGCATGGTCTCATACTCTGCTTTAACCTGTTTACATTGCTCTTCTTGCTGAACTAGGTCCTTCTCTGTGGCCCAACTGCAAAAAAGAAGAAAAAAAGATACATGAGGTCAATGCGAATAACAACACCAGTAAGACTTCTGGATGAACAAACCAATCATGAGAATTTATGCAGTATAGACAAGACAGCTAGGGAGTCTCAGTGGTGCATGCTTCAGTCTGTGCTGTTGCTGATGATTCGCCAACAAGCGATGAAACTGGTCCGGCAGCTGAGGGGGTGTGTAGCATTGGGATTCTCATGTGTGGACTATTTGTGAATGTCTTTACAGCAGTGGAGGAACTATGGGAAGGGTTTGACACAGCAGAGGTCTTACTTGTGCAGCCTTTCATTGTTACTTTATGCAGATTTTTTCAGCTAGAAGAGCAATAGAAGTCGACTTATTTATATAATCTTAGCCAACTGCATTTAATTGATTAGGTGACAGCTAATTGGTTATTCCCTCCAATTACAGGTGAGATATGTGAGTAGGTCTTTTATTTTACATATGTATATGGACGTATGTACTGTATGTAAATATATATATGTATACATAAATTTCTTTTCACAAAGAAGCAAGGTATAAAGTAAACACTGAAATATCACGGGGGTTACGTTCCTGGAAAATGGCATGATAGTTAAAACTAATGGGAAAAAGGGGGGTTCGAATCTTGGGCTTCAAAAAAATATGTAGACAGGTCAGCGACAGCCAGAAACAAACATCACAATTGAAACTAGAAGGGAACTTGGTAGAGCGCACACCTCCGCCACGTAATGCCTGATCCACGAGAACATATCGGCCCAATACATTTTTGAAATATCATGCTATACAATACGATATCGTTTTTAGCCCGATCTCTCAAAAATGGTGAAGAATCACTTTTAAAATCAAATAACTCTCGTGTCCAGATTCGGATTCGGATCTTCAACAAATCGAATAAATTCGTCCTTGCGACACACCAAACATGCCACCAAGTTTCGTCCGAATCCGTCCACAACTTTTTGAGATATCGTGCTATATATCGTTTGGTCCGAGCTCTCAATGGTGAAGAATCACTTTTAAAAATTCTAGTAGTCGGATCGGATCCGGATCTTCACCAAAATCTAATCAGTTCGTCCTTGTCACACACTGAACTGTCCACAAAATTTCACCAGGATCCGTCCACAACTTTTGAGATATCCTGTACACAAGACAAACAGGGGTGAAAATATAACCTCCTTCCACCTTCGGTGGCAGAGGTAATAAAGAAAAACAAGAATTTTTATTCTTAAATTTACTCCAAAACAGCAAGGTGATTTTTACAAAACAGCGAGGTGGGAGGGTAAGAGTATTCATTATGTACTTGTACTGTCCTCTGCCGTAAATAGAAAACACAAGACTTACTTCAGGATGATGATGCTGTGAGAGTGGGGAAGGGGGAGCGGGGACGGGATTCAACGATCGGAAGAGCATTAGCCTTACGACGAAGTTTCCTGCAGCATTGCCACTTAGGGGAAGGGTAAAATGATCCCGAACCACCTTAACTTAAACCCCAGATCAGATCTTTCCTTCTTGGAGAGGGAGGTATTAGATGGCATCCTCTTCCATAATAATCCAGTCTCGTCAGCGCTACAAACCTGTTCCAGCATAAATCCTGTCTCGATTAGTGCCATGATCTGCGGTGGGTAGATTTTTTTCGCAGCATCATGGTCAGCCGATGCTGCTTCTCAGACTAATTTTACATGATGGAGGCCGAATTTTCTTTTGAATTTCTCAAACCAGCTCATGCTGGTGTGGAACTTGTGGGTAGTCGGAGTTGAACTGGAGCCTTTGGCTGCCTCGTGGAAACTGGTAAATCCGCAATGATTTCTCCCGTATCACCAGTCCACTCAAAGGCACTTTTTTCTGTGTCTAGTCTTCGATCCAAAAATTCAGGGCCTTTTATATCCTTTCAATTGGAGGATCACGAGACTGGAATGACACTTTTGCATTTTGCAGAGCGCTGGTGGCAACACTTGAACAGATATTTGACTCATTTTCACGGATACACCACAGTCGATTCATTGATCCTGTCGTGGCTGCTCAGAGATGCCGCACTTTAACCTCGAGAGAACCAATCTTACAACTCGATCTTTTCGCCAAACATCATAACCTTTCTCTGCCTTTTGGCACAACTAATTCTGTCCATCACTTTACATTTGGGCACCATTAAAAACGGTGCAAGAGAAACAAAAGGCTCGTATTGGGAGATAATCGTACACGCACGGTGCGCAAACAATGACTCATCGCAGCTCAAAAACTACCATTGGTCAAAATGAAATCGGAACACATTAGGTTGCCCATGATTGGTCGAAACCCGCAATATTAGAACCTGCGAAATTTGAGGGTTTACTGTGTTGTAAAGGAAGAGCTGATAAAAAAAAGTGGAAGTATGATGAAAACAAATGAAATGGAAAAGAGAAAGTTACGTACAGTTTTTGGTGCAGCAGTTTGTTCTTGAGTTGTGCTACATCATTCTCAGAGGTGAGAAAGGTCACAGCCTTATTTTTCTCCTCCTCCAATGCATCCTTCTCCTTTTCAACGGCCTTGACACGGCTTAACTACAAATAAAACAAAAAGAGAAAAAACACAAAAGTTATTTTCATGATAACGAATAAAAGTGGCATAATAAAGGTAAGGGAGATATATGTGTTTCTCAATTAATCTTGCAATTACATAACGTACAGCATTTATAGAGGGGCTAACATAAGGCTTGACTCCTAATCCAGAGCCTTCAAAGTGCTTTACTCATTTCACCTTAACCTATTCATACTTTCTGCCAAATTGAGTTTACCAAGCAAGCAAAACACCATCTGAAGATTGAAAAGTAGGAAAACCACAAATTACCAGTTGATGAAGAAATATAAACCTGTTTAGACATATCAAACATATAGAGCAATGTCTTACTTAGCACTCAGGATGCACTCCTGGAAAAGAGAGCCAACTCATCGAAAATGCATGAAAAAGGGTCATATCATTGTTTATATGAAGACGTGTTCCCGACAGCATTATTTCTTATGTATGGGCAGTATACTGTATGAGGGCTTCAATGAGGTATTGGTAACAGCGCTAATAATACTGATGGGAAACATATTTTAGAAATAAAAAGTATAATGTTTCTTAAAACACCACCATTATATATATATATATATATATATACATACAAGCATCAATTTAAAAAACAAACAAACAAAAAAAATCAATTGCCGGCGCTCCTACTCTTCCCACATGGCAGCGGTGGGAGACGACCTCGTCACGAGACGACCTACAGCAGGATGAGCCTTGGCTCATCCTGCTGTAAAACTAATGCAGAGTAAACAGCACTGATTATTGGCTTAGAGAATGTGGATACTGTACAAACAATGGCAGCAGATGTGTTTACTTACTCAGTGAGCGTTGCATTATGGACGTTTTTTTTAATATATAAAAATTTTATCCAGGACAAAGAACTCAATAACGGATTAACGTTCTACGGGGCATTATAAAGCGAAGGATTACTGCACAAGGTTGAACACTGAAGAACACAAATCGTACTCTTGGCACTTAAATTTTTAGCTCACCTGGAACGTAATTCCGGGGAGCTTATGGGATGGCGCATCGTCCGTCCGTCAGTCTGTCCGTCCGTCTGCAAATACTTTCAACTTCTTCTCTGAAACTACACATCCAGTTTTGATGAAACTTTACCACAACGTTCATCACCGTGTATGTACGAAAGTCTGTTCATGGCATTAAAAAAAATGAAACAAATAAATGAAGAAAAAAATATTTTTTTTGAAATCGGACCCAAAGGGGGTCAATGGGGGTTTCCCCCAAAAATAGGTATTTGCTCTCTTCTCAGAAAGTACACATGCATTTCTGATGAAACTTGACCACAACCTTCATCACCCATGGTATACCAAAGTTTGTTCATGACATGAGAAAAATAGGGCTCTAAAGGGGTGTAAGGGGGGTTGCCCCCCAGAAGAGGTATTTTCTTTCTTCTTAGAAACCACACACAAATTCGATGAAACTTCAACACAACTTTCATCACCCGTGTTGTATCAAAGACTGTTCACACCATTAAAACAAAAATTACCCCCGTGTGGGGGTGATGGTCATCTCTATAATGTTTTTTTACTATCATAATCGATGAACCGTTGCCAGATATCTCCTAAAATGACAGACGAGATAGGTTTGGAAAATGGCGACTTTCACAACTTTCATGACCTCGTGACCTTGACCCTAAACCTCGAATCCGGGAAAAAAATATGTCGTTGGGTATCACTCATCGACCTCTACCCACATACCAAATGTCATCAAGATCGGAAGTAAAAAGTTTTCTTTGTACCGGGAGGTGTTTTTGACCATCTTCCAGGTTACATGGCGGCCAAACGGGACGGAAATTCAAAAATCTGTCCGGTTAGATACAAGATTTTTTTACCATCATAATCAATAAACAGTTGCCGAATATCTTGTAGAATAGAAGACTAGATAGGTTTTGAAAATGGCGATTTTTATAACTTACGTGAACTCGTGACCTTGACCCTGACCTTGAACCCGGACAAAAGTTATATAGTTGTGCAACACTCATCGACCTCTACCCACATACTAAGTTTCATCAAGATCGGAAAGAAAAATTGACGGACGTACGGACGGACGGACATTTGGTCCGGCTTTATTAGGTCATCTCGGTAGAGATGCCCTAAAAAATTAAGGATAATAGTAATAAAATAAAAATCGGGGTATAAGGGTGTCTACGGGGGTGAGGTGGGGGGGGGGAGGTGAGGGTCACCGCCTTCATCACCCGTGATGTGCTAAAGTTTGTTGATGACATTAAAAAAAACAAAAAACAAGGGGTCGAAGGGATTCTACCAGCAGCTACCAGGTGAGCGCCCAGGGGTATTGCCCCTATGTTTATACCAAGTCTAAGGGTCATAATGGAGCATGAGCGCACATGCACGCACACACGCCAAGCGCCGTCACTTCCCGGAATTCTCTGGTTACAAGCGATGTCACAACAATGGCACCACTTTTCTCACCACACTCAGCTGGGCATTTCCTCAGGAGCAATTTCCTCCTCCCCATGGATGTCAACCAATATGGATTTTCTGTGCTCTTAACCTTCTAAATGCTGATAGCCAAGCAAGGAAGCAGCACATACCATTTTCAGTCATTTTTCAGTGTCACAGTGTATGACTCAGCCGAGGTTTGAACCACCGACGTCTTAAACTTGTAGCTCGAACAATCACACCGCTGAGTCTAGTCACTTTCAAAAACCTTCCGTTTAGCAGTACTTGGACAAAATATTAGGCATTTTACATCATCTAGATTCTAGACCAATCAAATTTGCTGATTGCTGGCCCTTTCCACATCCTTTTTCTTAAGACTGTGTTGGGTAAGGTGTTCTAGGGAACTCTCTAGTTATTCTATTTAATCATCTTTGCGAGAATAATTATGTAGCTAACACACTAGTATTAGATCATTGGCAATGATAAGGACTAATTAGCCTCAATGCCGATAAAAGAAAAACGTCCAAATCATACTCATACCGACCTCACAGCAAGTCTAAATGCCATCTATTTGAACGTGCTCCCCAATTATCACTTCAAAGAAATAAAAGCAAACGATGAATCTACCTTTTCACAACGTTTCTCGCCAAGTGCCTCCGCATGTTTCCGACATGCCTCGATTGCATCCTTGTAGCGCACCGAGCCAATGATATCTTCAAGGTACTCAAGCATTCCCTCATCATGCTCCGTCAATCCCTTTGGTTTCATCAAGGAAATCTGCTCCACCTCGCCCTGACAAATGTATTCAGAGATTTCGTCAATTCTCATGAATGGTAAAGTGACCACTTTCATCATCAGAAATGACATTTCCTTCATCAATATCAGAGCACAACTTTTTGTCATACCAGTTTTATTAGTACGATCTCAGTAAGTTTTCATTTATAAACAAGACCACCACCACATTTAAAAATAAAAGCTTAAATACAATGCGATGTCAGTGAGGTTTTACAAAAATAAATGAAATAAACAAATAAAAACCAGACATTAATTTACTGCACAGTGGAGCAAAACGCAAACCCCAAAGATGCTAATATATACTTGGATGGTTCGGGGACCGCTCCCATGTGAAAAGTTTCATTTAAGCAGCAATTCCATCATTCTGCTGAATTTCAATTTTCAAAAAGTACAGGGTACCACCACCAAGACGCAAAAATGTATTTAAAAATAAAAATAAACCAGAGAGTTGGTGTCAAAGCCACCCAATGCTCGCCTGTTTACACATTATAGTTTTTAAAAGACTCGTCTAATAATTAATATTTTTTATAAAGCATTGCAGTGAAGTCTGATCCAAATAATTTTAAAGCAATATATGCATTTGTATATTGTAATCAGTAACAAGAGCGCAAGTGAGCACAAATACGCCCGAACAAGAAGGTATATACAGAATTGTGCTACAACATGGAAAACAGGATCCTGGTTGCCATGGAACCACTTTAGATGACGAACGTATGTCACGACACACCGTCTCCACAGTCTGTACCTATGTACATATGAAACGTGAAAGTTGAAAACTTTGGGAGTTAGAGTGCGGACGACGGACAGACAGGACAGACAGACAGACAGACAGACAGACAGACAGACAGACAGACAGACAGACGACAGACGGACGACGGTATCACATAATACGCCCCGTATATAAATAATAGAATAGTGGTAGATAAAAACATTAGAAAGGAAAAAATAACTGCACCAAAAACTTTAACATTTTCACGCTCACGCTGACGCTCACGCCGGGGGTATCGCTATAGCTCTCTGTTCTTCGAACAGGCGAGCTAAAAACAACTCGTCACAGGAACTTAACTGCAAGGAAGCAGTGATATTTTTAGTCAAGCCTTGAATCACCGTAGTATTACTTCAACTTGTGTAAAGTCCCACATTTGTTGATAAACCTTCGAGTACTGTACAAGCCATCAAGGAAATAAGACAGGGCTTCATTTATTGCAATGCAAGTTGTGAAAAGCTGTTAAACTCGAGTTTTTATTTGTAAACTTAATACAGTGGACATTTTTTTTCTGTTCCCAGGAAAAAATAAATTCACGTTTAATTTGCTTCTCATATCGTGTACCGACTTGAACATGTTGTGGGCCGGGGGTCGGGCGAGAAGACCACCGGGGGAGGGCGGGGGGAGCTATTCCGGGATCCCACCAGACACCCCGGAATTGCAGGCCGTCGCACACAGATAATTCCATGATGTGGCGGGTTGCTCACCGACAGTGAACACCAACAACTCAACCACGTGACTTTGGGTCCTCCGTCTAGTTCATTGGCTCTTAACCTGGGGGGCGTGAATAATTTCCAGAGGGGGCACGAGCCCGGAGAAAAAAGTAGGAATTTCTCTAATTATTTTTGGAATTCTCTCAACAAGTGTTTGCATAGTATCTTGATGAACATTAAAAAAAACAAAAGTATAGTCTTCAATAATTTTTGTTTTCTATTCGCGACTAGGCTGACCATTTTCTGCATTAAAATTTAACATTTATTTAAATTTAATATTAAATTTTATATTATATTTTAATTTTAATATTAAAAAAATGTTTTCACAGATTTGCAGTACCCATTTCAAACTAAATCATTCGCAATGAGTGCAAAAAAGCATTAGTATCTTGACGAATATATTCGATTTGGATGGGTCCCTCCAAAAGTGTGACACAGAGGTACCCCAGTGCGTAATATGCGACAAGACTCTGAGCAATGATGGCATGCGGCCGACACGCTTGGAACGCCACTTGATGACAATGCATCAAGACATCAAACATAAAGTTCTCGACCAAGTAAGAGATTCGCCTGTATTTGCCATCCAGTTGGACGAAACAACTGATGTTGCTCAGTGTTCTCAGCCACTAATGTATGCTCGTTTCGTGTCAGGCAATCGTGCAAAAGAGGAAATGCTCTTCTGCCATCCCTTGGAAAGTTATACAACAGCAACAGTTATTTTTCAAGTGGTATCAAACTTCTTCAAGGAAAATCAACTTCCGTGGGACTCGCTGGTCGGTGTGTATACTGATGGAGCTCCGGCAATGCTTGGTTTACAATCTGGTTTTATAACAAGGTCAGGTCAGGTCAGGTCAGGTATGGGAGCATGCGCCAGAGCAGCACGTCGCTGCGTCTTCGCGGTACAGGGGCAATCCGCTGCAGCCAAGCAGATGCCTGCCCATCTCCTTGAGATGCCGATCAACCTGCTGCAACCACGAGGCACGTGATCGGCCCATTGGCCTCGTCCACTCACGAGACTCCCTCGCTGAAAATCTGGTGAGCAGGATCAGCGTCAGGAAAACGAGCCACATGTCCATACAGCAGCAGCTGACTCTCACGGACTATGCAGGTAACAA
>CM068952.1:52827600-52852363 GCA_035128595.1 Eptatretus atami
GAGAGAATCAGACGGCATCCAAATTCACTGAATCAAACGCTTACGGAGATCAAACATCGGCTGCAAGCAGGCCCCTGCCGAACTCTCGTCGGCGTTCGTGAGGACCCGAAGAAGCAAGGATACGGCAATCATTTAGTTTTGGGCCAAGTGACTCAGAAAGTAAGCATCAACTGTTTTTTTTGTTTTTTTTGTATACTCTTGTCGAGGCTCGTATGAGAGCTAACACACAACGCAAGCAACAAGGGGGGGCATGAGACCAGTGAAGGGAGGGAGTGGGGAAGGACAACCACAGTGGGGAACAGAACATTGGAGATCGTGGAAGGGAGAGGGCATGGGACGGTAGAACGATGGGAATAGAAGATGGACATTACAGGGACTTCAGGAAGGAAAGCAGGGAAGTGAAGGAGGTGGGGCTTGGGTGGATTATCGGGGAGAAAAGATCGAGATTTGGATGGGGATGATAAGAGTGTGTGCTAACAGCGTTTTGAAGGCCTGAGGACAGAATGGAATCGAATAGAGTGAGGGCAGTTTATTCCAAAGGCGGGAAAAAAGAGGAATGAAGATTGAAGTGTGAGCAGTGTTTGTGATTTTGGTAGTTTACCAGAATGGGTTGTGGGCAGACTTGAGTTGCCTGCGGAAATGTGGTGGGGAGAAATCGCAGAGAGAGCGGGGGTGGGTGGCGAGGCTGAGAGAGGAGCGGTACGAAGACAGAAAGGCCACCACCAACAACTGTGTGGGATTGAGTAGAGACCCAAAGACTCAGCCTCAATGCAGGAGATGCCAATGATCCAAAATGCCTTCGGTTTCTGCAAGCGTGAAGCGCGAGAAAGGTGGGAGCAGGAGCACCAGCCCCAGAGGGAGAGCAGTTACCTGCCATCAGGCTGCGGACAAAAGCTTTGTAAGTGGTCAGGTGCTCAGGTGGGCCGAGGAAGGACTTTGGCACGACGGAGGATCCCAGTCGGCGACTGCTTTGGAGCGAGGTTTGAAAATGTGGCTTTCCGAGGAAAGGTCGTGGCAGATAGGTGAGACCAGAAGCTGAAAGAAAGGACTTCTTCCAGGGATTGTTGAGAAATAGATGGGTGGTTTCTAAACAGTCCTTTCGAAAGACCTATAGTAAGAAGTGTAGATTGGTGTCGCCATTGAAAGACATGTTCACGTTGTGCGACCAGGTTTGTGATTTCTATCAGATCGCAGTGAGCGAAGAAGCTGCACTGACTGCCGGTCTGAGGGATGACGCGATGTACCGGCAGAGGTGGCAGTCATCAGCAAAAGAATAGAGGCATTTCCAGAGAGTCAGAGAATCATTGATGAAAACAGAAAAGAAACAGGGCCAAACGCTACACCTTGAGGATCCGCCTGGACAGAGGGGGGGGGGATGAAAGAATCGCATTTAGGGCACACGGTGACTGCGACAGGAGAAGGAAGTCTGCGACCATGATTGGAGTGCCCTTGGATACCATAGCAGAAGGTTTGTGAGCAGGGCCAGGGTGCCAGACTGTGTCAAAGCACGTGATATGTCCAGGGATACGGCGGATTTCCCTGTCTGGCATTGAGGGCTTCCATCCATTGTTGGAGAGCAAGAAGCAGCATATCCAGGGTAGAGTGGACCTGGTCTGAAACCAAATTGCTGATCACGAAATCAAGCCATTGAGAAGAGGAAGGATTTTGATGGTCTGAAGCGATGATGATTCCATAACCTTGCTGATGATTGGGAGAAGGTGATTGGTCTTATTGCAGGATCTGTTTTTGCACCCATTTTGTGACAAGGCATGATAGTTTGCTGATTTCCAAGCAAGAGGCAGAATGGCCTTGAGCAAATGAAGAGGGTGAAATAGAACAGAGAGTGTGAGCAAGAGCAGAGAGAGGACTTTAGAGGACAGGGGGGCTCCCCCCTGAATCCATCTGGACCGGTGCCAGAAAATCCTGAGTTTCCCCCGAAAGGTTTTTGAAAAACAAGCAAAAGCCCCCCTTCTCCACCAACCCTTGGTTCAGAGAAAAAGGACACAGAGTCCAGGGACAAGTTGGGTGCGACTGAAGTAAGTGGGAGAGAAAGTGAATGGGTTTTGACACAAAGATTTAGGCTGCAAACACCGAGTTAGCATTCAAGCTTATTTCACGTGCAGGTCAAGCATGCTGCCATTTGAGGTAAGGGAAGGGGATGGAGAGAGGACAATACACCAGACAGATTTGATTAAGATGCCACCAGGATTTGAGGAGGAGAGAGGTTTGAAGAGTTGCAGACTTGAAGATGAGAAAGATGTTGTTTTCTGCTTCCTGAGGGTAGATCACAGACGTTGGTTCCAACGCTTTATGGAAGGAATGAGATGCCCATCAGATTGGGTTTGCTTCCCATGAGCAAAAGAAGTTTTCAGACAACTCCTCACCACAAGCTTCAGTGAACCAAGGCGGGGAGAAGGGTATGGACAACTGAAGACGAGAGAGATCTGTGCCGTGGAGGGAGAGCAAGTTTATTTGAAAGAATTCCCAGGAATGAGTTGAATGTGTGAGAAGTAGCGATAGGGACAGATCCAGTCTATAAGTTGGGCTGCTGGAGAACCCTGCCAGTCGGCTTAGCGATAATGCAGACCGACGGGTGTTGAGGTGCGTTCTCTGATAATAGCCAGAGAGATGTCCACTTTGACAAGGACGTGGTCAGAAGAACCGATTGAAGCGGAGGAAGAGCAGCAGATATTGTCAGGGAAGAAATTGTCAAAAATCAGATTCAAAGAGATGGAGTACCATTGGTTGAGATCCGGGTAGGGAAGTTGACCGATTGAGTCAGGTCCCAATGAAGTCCCAGAAAGCTTTTGCTGAGCGTGCCAATGACAGGTGAAGAGAGGTACCACAACCTAGCAACTGGCATGATGACAATTTAAGTCGCCACAATAGATGAGGGGGGGAAGGAGAGAGATTTGATGAGAAGATAGAAGTTGCCTCCATGTTTTCAGATAGGTGAGGTGTAGATGGAGGTCATTCACTTGTTTAGGGTGACGTCCTGTTAACACATATAACAATGAGGTGGAGATGGAGGGAAGCCTAGCAGAGGTATTCCTGGGGTGTGGGGAGAGTGAGGGCATGTGGCATGGAGAGTGAGGAATAGAGTCTTTTGATGAGAGAAGAGCAACTCCTCCACCAAGGGCGAGGCTCAGGTCTGTCAAAACGAGGAGGGAGTAACAGGGAGGATAACTTGGAGTCAGACACGTCTTGGGGGATGGAAAAGTTTCTTTTAGGCAGATGTCTGGTTTGTCGTGGCACCTGTATGGAAAGATTGAAAGGGTTTGAGCGAAAGGCCTCGGATATTGAGGTCCATAGCTTTTATGAAGAGATAGGGGAGGAGTTGGGGTGTGGGGGAGAGGGGATGGGTTAGGACAAGGAACGAGGGGGGAGGTAAGGAGTGTTGTTGAAAGTGTGGGGGATGCAGAATAGCTTGGGGAGGGGACCGAATGAGGAGGAGAAAAGGCTCTGTGGTGCTGGGGAGAGGGGACAAGAGAGGGGGAAGAAAGCAGTTGAGGATCTGAGGAGGTGGAGTGAAGAGATGGAGGTGAGAGGGCAGTGGAAGGAGGCAGCTTTGTGGATGGGAGGGTGGGCAACTTGGAAGGATGAGTGTGGGGGATGAATGGTGGAGAAAGGTGAGGGGAGTTTTGAGAGATGTGAGAGGAGGCTTGGAGGGAGAAGAGTGGGATGGTTGCTTTGAGAGTGAGGGGTGAGAGGGAGTGAGTTGGCACTGAAGTTGGAAAAAAATCAAATATCCGAGGCCTTCGCTCAAACCTTTCAGATCTTTCCATACAGGTTGCCACTGACAAACCAGACAATCTGCCTAAAAGAAACTTTCATCCCCCAAGACGTGTCTGACTCCCAAGTATCTCTCCCTGGTTACTCCCTCCTCCGGTTTCAGAAGTGTTTTTTCCTTCCACAGAGCTGACCACTCCCAATGTGAAGAGGAAAATTATTTCCAAGGGTTTACTTGCCACTTTTAAGTTTAAAATAGGTGATGCAAATAGCCATGAGGCATTACCTTACAGGGGGCATAGAGCCCTTTCTTTAAAGGGCAGGTCAGCTACAGATTTGCCCGAAATGAACACATTAAACCAGTCCCCCACCACCATCTACCACCCTCCTTCTCACCATTCACCGATCCAACCACCATCCCCCTTCCACCCAGTTGTAGCACAACCCCATACGACCTTTTGAAATGGACGTCATTCGAAAAAGGCCTTTATGCAAGGGCACTGCACAAGCATTTTCAGAACCTCTTCACCACTGCAGGCCAGCCATAAGAAGCCAGCCCATTGCCACCAGGGCGATCCCTCTTAATAATGAACACTTTTGGAGCAAACTAAAGAACGCACAGACGACAATTTCAAAATGCCAGTTAACAAATAATAGCTCTGAGGCAACAATAACAAGCCAACAAACATTCTTGAAAACCCCTTCAACGAAACTTGTCACGAAGCAGTTCTTGCAGACATCACACAGGCTTTCCCTGAAAGGCTGGGGAGAACATACCTGTTTCACAAAGTCCCTGAGTCACGGACGGGTTTTCGCAGAAGTAATACGATCTTCTGTAGAACATTAATCCAAGCAATAAGTAACAAGCTGCATCATCAAAGTCATTGAGAATCCTTTCTGATCAGATCTTGACGTCCTACGGCCCGTATGTCTTCTTATGTCCCACCATAACATAACGTGCTGTCAAATTGACCTACCATCAGCCTATTTGCGTTTCTGCATATTGCATGATTGCCCCAACACAGATTCAAGCAGAAATACGTCATTTAAAAGTTTATTGACGGGCTGTCGAAAGCCTCGGGAATCAGGCAAGAG
Organism: Eptatretus atami; assembly: GCA_035128595.1. Classification (NCBI taxonomy): domain Eukaryota; kingdom Metazoa; phylum Chordata; class Myxini; order Myxiniformes; family Myxinidae; genus Eptatretus; species Eptatretus atami. The sequence continues at coordinate 52,832,425 of CM068952.1, forward strand.
CTGCCCATTTGCCAGATGTGTAATAAAAAAGTCCAATGTTTAATACTTTTTAAAAATATTATTTATTTACTTTTTGCCAAATTACTTCTTTTTTTCATTCAAAAGGATACTGTGATAATTGCAAAAGAGTCAAATATTGCAATTCACAAAGAGTTTTTACATCACAGCTGTCATCATTCTTTCACTCGCAATATTTTTAGATTCCCAATTTTTTAAAAACTTACGCTGGGCTTTTTGGGAAGGGACCATTTGCCCCCCACTCCCCCACCAAACCTTTCCATCCCCTCCACCTAAGATGAGCACAAAGTGGCACTGTTGCAAAAACTATTCAGAGAAAGATTAGTCAGTAACTAGAATCGTAACATTTGCAAATCAATGCAATGCGGCGTGAACCTTCTAAGCATCCCTTTAAGAGGCTGTTTTGAAAGTACCTTTTTGCAGAAATTATCATTCAACTCAAATGCAAAGGAATAGCAGGGCAAAATGTGTTGATTTTTTTTTTCGTTAATGATATGGCTTGACTTATCAACATCAGGATGGGGACAAAATGAGAGAAATGAAAAAGCGTTCTGGCTGTTATTGGACAAGGCACCATTCATACAAGTTGGAATGGTTGAGAAATGAAGAATGGTGTGTGATATTTGTTGAAGAAAAATGAAACGATAACATCAGAAAAACAATGCATTCTCCCCTCCTTGAGAGGGGAGATATAATTTACAACAATAATTGATAACAATAATACCACACACTTGTCCAAAGTCTGCATCTCATGAGTATTTTTCTTCTTGCGTGCCCAAAGGTTTCAGCTTATCTTGCATGGTCTCATACTCTGCTTTAAACCTGTACATTGCTCTTCTTGGCTGAACTAGGTCCTTCTCTGTGGCCAACTGCCAAAAGAAGAAAAAAAGATTACATGAGGTCAATGCGAATAACAACACCAGTAAGAACTATCTTGGATGAACAAACAATCATGAGAATTTATGCAGTATAGACAAGGACAGCTAGGGAGTCTCAGTTGGGCATGCTTCAGTCTGTGCTGTTGCTGATGATTTCGCCAACAAGCGATGAAACTAGGTCCGGCAGCTGGAGGGGTGTGTAGCTTGGGATTCTCATGTGTGACTATTTGTGAATTCTTTACAGCAGTGGAGGAACTATGGGAAGGTTTTGACACAGCAGAGGTCTTACTTGTGCAGCCTATTCATTGTTACTTTATGCAGATTTTTTTCAGCAAGAAGAGCAATAGAAGTCGACTTATTTATATTTAATCTTAGCCAATCTGCATTTAATGATTTAGGGTGGGACAGCTAATTGGTTATTCCCTCCAATTACAGGTGAGATATTGTGAGTAGGTCTTTTATTTTACATATGTATATGGACGTATGTACTGTATGTAAATATATTATATGTATACATAAATTTCTTTTCACAAAGAAGCAAGGTATAAGTAAACACTGAAATATCACGGGGCGTTACGTTCCTGGGGAAAAGGCAATGATAGTAAAACTAATGGGAAAAAGGGGGGTTACGGAATCTTGGGCTTCAAAAAAAATATGTAGGACAGGTCAGCCCGACACCAGAAACAAACATCACAATTTAAAACTAGAAAGGAACTTTTGGCTACGACGCACACTCCGCCACGTAATGCCTGATCCCACGAGACATATCGGGCCCAAACATTTTTGAAATATCATGCTATACAATTACGATATCGTTTTTAGCCCGATCTTCTCAAAAATGGTGAAAGAATCACTTTTAAAATTAAATAACTCTCGTGTCCAGATTCGGATTCGGATCTTCAACAAAATTCGAATAAATTCGTCCTTGCGACACACCACATGTCCACCAAGTTTCGTTCCGAAATCCGATCCACAACTTTTTGAGATATCGTGCTATTATTTAATTCGTTTTTTGGTCCGATGCTTCTCAATGGTGAAGAATCACTTTTAAAAAATTCTAGTAGTCGGATCCGGATCCGGATCTTCACCAAAAACTAATCAGTTCGTCCTTGTCACCCACTGAACCTGTCCACAAATTTCACCAGGATCGTCCACAACTTTGAGATAATCCTGTACACAGAACAAACAGGGGTCGAAAATATACCTTCCTTCCACCTTCGGTGGCGAGGTAATAAAGAAAAACAAGAATTTTTATTCTTAAATTTATCCAAAAACAGCAAGGTGATTTTTTTACAAAAACAGGAGGTTGGAGGGTAGAGTACTCATTATGTACTTGTACTGTCCTTCTTGCCGTAAATAGAAAACACAAGACTTACTTCAGGGATGACTGAATGCTGTGAGAGTGGGGAAGGGGGAGCTGGGAACGGGATTCAAAACGATCGGAAGAGCATTAGCTTACGACGAGTTTCCTGCAGCATAGCCACTTAGGGGAAGGGTAAAATGATCCCGAAACCACCTTAAACTTAAACCCCAGATCAGATCTTTCCTCTTGGAGATGGGACGGTATAGATGCGATCCTTTCTTCCATAATAATCCAGTCTCGTCAGCGCTACAAACTGTTTTCCAGCATAAATCCTGTTCTCGATTAAGTGCCATGATCTGCGGTGGGTAGATTTTTTTCGCAGCAATTCATGGTCAGCCGATTTGCTTCTCAGACTAATTTTACATGATTGGAGGCGACATTTCTTTTGAATTCTCAAAACCAGCTCATGCTGTGTGTGGAACTTGTGGGTAGTCGGAGTTGAAACTGGGAGCCTTTGGCTGCCTCGTAGAAACTGTAAATCCGCAATGATTTCTTCCCGTATCACCGTCCACTCAAAGGCACTTTTTTTCTGTGTCTAGTCTTCGATACCAAAAATTCAGGGCCGCCTTTGTATATCCTTTCAATTGGAGGATTCACGAGACTGGAATGACACTTTTGCATTTTGCATGAGCGCTTGGTGGCCAACAACTTGACAGATATTTGACTCATTTTCACGGATACACACAAGTCGATTCATTGATCCTGTCGTGGCTGCTCAGAATGCCGCACTTTAACCTCGAGAGACCATCTTACAACTCGATCCTTTTCGCCAAAACATCATAACCTTTCTCTCCTTTTGGCACAACTAATTCTGTCCATCACTTTAATATTTTGAGCACATTAAAAACGGTTGCAAGAGAAACAAAACGGCTCGTATTGGGAGATTAATCGTACACACACGGTGCGCAAACAATGACTCATCGCAGCTTCAAAAACTACCATTGCGTCAAAAATTGGAATCGGAACACATTTAGGTTGCCCATGATTTGGTCGAAACCCGCAATATTAGAACCTGCGAAATGTTGAGGGTTTACTGTGTTTGTAAAGGAAGAGCTTGATAAAAAAAGGTGGAAGTATGATGAAAACAAATTGGAAATGGAAAAGAGAAGTTACGGTTACAGTTTTTGGTGCAGCAGTTGTTCTTGAGTTGTGCTACATTCAATTCTCAGAGGTGAGAAAGGTCACAGCCTTTATTTTTCTCCCTCCTCCAATGCTCATCCTTTCTCCTTTCAACGGCCTTGACACGGCTTAACACAAATAAAACAATAAGAGAAAACACAAAAGTTATTTTTCATGATAACGAAATAAAAGTGCATAATAAAAGGTAAGGGAAGATAAATATGTGTTTCTCAATTAATCTTGCAATTACATAACGTACAAGCATTTTAGGAGGGGCTAACATAAGGCTTGACTCCTAATCCAAGCCTTCAAAGTGCTGTTACTCATTTCACCTTAACCTATTTCATACTTCTGCCAAATTGAGTTTACCAAGCAAGCCAAAACACCCATCTGAAGATTGAAAAGTAGGGAAACACAACTTACCAGTTGATGAAGAAATATATAAACCTCGTTTAAAGGGACATATCAAAACATATAGAGCAATTGTCTACTTAGCACTCATGGGATGCACTCCTGGGAAAAGAGAAGCCAACTCATCGAAAAATGGCCCATGAAAAGGGTCAGTATCATTGTTTTATATGAAGACGTGTTCCCGGGACAGCATTATTTCTTATGTAATGGGCAGTATACTGTATGAGGGCTTCAATGAGGGTATTTTGGTAACAGCGCTAAGTAAGACTGATGGGAAACATATTTTAGAGAAATAAAAAAGTATAATGTTTTCTAAAACACCACCATTATTATTACCAAAAATTATATATATATATTATATATATATATATATATATATATATATACATACATACAAGCATCAATTTAAAAAACAAAACAAACAAAAAAATCACATTGCCGGCGCTCCTACTCTTTCCCACATTGGGCCAGCGGTGGGAACGACCTCGTCCACGAGACGACCTACAGCAGGATGAGCCTTGGCCTCATTCCTGCTTGTAAAACTAATGCAGAGTAAACAGCACTGATTATTGCTTTAGAGAATGTGGATACTGTACAAACAATGGCAGCAGATGTGTTTACTTACTCAGTGACGTTGCATTAGGACGTTTTTTTAATTATATAAAAAATTTTATCCAGGACAAAGAACTCATAAGGCATTACGTTCTACGGGGCATTTATAAAGCGAAGGCATTACTGCCACAAGGTTGGAACACTGAAGACACAAAATCGTACTCTTGGCACCTTAAATTTTTAGCTCACTGGAACGTTAATTCCGGGGAGCTTATGGGATGGCGCATTCGTCCGTCCGTCAGTCTGTCCGTCCGTCTGCAAATTACTTTCAAACTTCTTCTCTGAAACTAACACATCCAGTTTTATGAAACTTTACCACAACGTCATCACCGTGTATGTACGAAAGTCTGTTCATGGCATTAAAAAAAATTGAAACAAATAATAAAGAAAAAAAATATTTTTTTTTGAAATCGGACCCAAAAGGGGGTCAATGGGGCGTTTCCCCCAAAAAATAGTATTTGCTCTCTCTCAGGAAAGTACACATGCATTTCTGATGAAACTTGACCACAACCTTCATCACCCCATGCGTATACCAAAAGTTTGTTCATGACTTGAGAAAAATAGGGCTCTTAAAGGGGGTGTAAGGGGGTTGCCCCCAGAATAGGTATTTCTTTTCTTCTTTAGAACCACACACAAATTCGGATGAAACTTCAACACAACTTTTTCATTCACCCGTGTTGTATCAAAAGACTGTTCACACCATTTAAAACAAAAAATTTACCCCCGTCGTGGGGGTGATGGTCATCTCTATAATGTTTTTTTTAAAAACTTTTTAATCCATTAAATCGGATGGGGGAAAAAAAACCGTTTTGCCAGATATCTCCTAAAATGACAGACGAGAATATGGTTGGAAAATGGCGACTTTTCACAACTTTTCATGACCTCGTGACCTTGACCCTAAACCCGAATCCGGGAAAAAAATATGTCGTTGGGATCACTCATCGACCACTACCCACATACAAATGTCTATCAGATCGGCAAGTAAAAGTTTTCTTGTACCGGGAGGTGTTTCTTGACCATCTTCCCAGGTTACAATTGGCGGCCAAACGGGACGGGAAATTCAAAAAAATCTGTCCGCGTTAGATACAAGATTTTTACCATCATAATCAATAAACAGTTGCGAATATCTTGTAGAATAGAAGACTTTAGATAGTTTTTGGAAAATGGCGATTTATAAAACTTACGTGAACATCGTTGGACCTTGAACCCTGACTTGAACCCGGAACAAAAGTTATATAGGTTGTGCAAACACTCATCGACCTCTACCCCACATACTAAAGTTTCATCAAGATCGGAAAGGAAAAATTGACGGACGTACGGACGGACGCGACATTTGGTCCGGCTTTATTATCATCTCGGTTAGAAGATGCCCCTAAAAAATTAAGGATAATAGTAATAAAATAAAAATCTGGGGTATTTAAGGGGTGTCTACGGGGGTGAGGTGGGGGGGGGAAGGTGAGCGGTCACCGCCGTCATCACCCGTGATGTGCTAAAGTTTGTTGATGACAGTAAAAAAAACAAAAAAACAAGCGGTGGATGGTCGAAGGGATTTACCAGCCAGCTACAGGGTGAGGGCCCAGGGCGTATTTGCCCCTATGTTTATACCAAGTCTAAGGGTTCATAAGGAGCATGAGCGCACATGCACGCACCCACACGCCAAGCGCCGTCACTTCCCGAATTCTCTGGTTACAAAAAGCGGGGGGATGTCACAAACAATCTGGCACCACTTTTCTCACACACTCAGCTGGATTTCCTCAGAGCCAATTTCCTCCTCCCATGGATTGTCAACCCAATATGGATTTTCTGCTTGCTCTTACCTTCTAAATGCTGATAGCCAAGCAAGGAAGCAGCACATACCATTTTCATCATTTTGTCAGTTGTACAGTGTATGGCACTCAGCCGAGCGTTTGAACCACCGACGTTCTTAAAATTGTAGCTCGAAACAATCACACCGCTGAGTTCTATCACTTTCAAAAACCTTCCGTTAGCAGTACTTGGACATAATATTAGGCATTCTAACATCATTCTTAGGATTCAGGACCAATCAAATTGCGATTGCTGGCCCTTTTTCCGCATCCTTTTTTCTTAGACTGTGTTGGGTAAGGTGTTCTTAGGGGACTCTCTAGTTATTCTATTTTAATCATCATTTTGCGAGATAATTTATGTAGCTTAACACACTCTGTATTTAGATCATTGGCCAATGATAAGGACTAATTAGCCTCAATGCGCATAAAATAAAACGTCCAAACATACTTCATACCGACCTCACAGCAAGTCAAATGCCATTATTTTTGAACGTGCTCCCCCAATTATCCAACTTCAAGAATATAAAAGCAAAACGAGAATCTACCTTTTCACAAACGTTCTCGCCAAGTGCCTCCGCATGTTTCGACATGCCTTCGATTGCATTCCTTGAGTGAATAGCGCACCGAGCCAATGATATCTTCAAGGGTACTCACTTCCTCTCATCAATGCTCCGCAATCCTTTGGTTTCATCAAGGGAATCTGCCCACCTCGCCCTGACAAATGTATTCAGAGATTTCGTCAAATCTCATGAAATGCGTTAAAGTGACCACTTTCATTTCATCAGAAATGACATTTCCTTCATTCAATAATCAGAGCCACTTTTTGTCATACCAGTTTTATTAGTACGATCTCAGTAAGTTTTCCATTTATAACAAGACCACCCACCACCATTAAAAATTAAAAGCTTAACAATGCGATTGTTCAGTGAGGTTTTACAAAAATAAAATGAAATAAACAAATAAAAACCAGACATTTAATTTCTGCACAGTGGAGCAAAACGCCAAACCAAAGATGCTAAAATATATACTTGGATGGTTCGGGACCGCTCCCATGTGAAAAGTTTCATTTAAGCAGCAATTCCATCATTCTGCTGAAATTTCAATTTTCAAAAAGTACAGGGTACCACCCACCAAGACGCAAAAAGTATTTTAAAAATAAAAATAAAACCAGAGAGTTGTGTCAAAAAGCCACCCCAATTGCTTCGCCTGTTTACACATTATAGTTTTTAAGACTCGTTAATAATTAATATTTTTTATAAAGGGCATTGCAGTGAAGTCGATCCAAATTAATTTTAAAAGCAATATATGATTTGTATATTGTAATCAGTAACGAGCGCAAGTGAGCACAACCATACGCCCGAACAAGAAAGGTTTTATATACAGAATTGTGCTACAACATTGCGAAAACCAGGAATCCTGGTTGCCATGGCAACCACTTTAGATGACGAACGTATGTTCACGACACACCGTCTCACACAGTCTCGTACCTATGTTACGATATGAACGTGAAAGTTGAAAACTTTGGGAGTAGGAGTGCGGACGACGGACAGACAGGACAGACAGACAGACAGACAGACAGGACAGACAGACAGACAGACAGACAGACCAGACAGTACGGACGACGGTATCACATAATACGCCCCGATAAAAATAGAGTGGTAGATAAAAACATTAGAAAGGAAAAAATAACGCACCAAAAAACTTTACATTTTTCACGCTCACGCTGACGCTCACGCCGGGGGTATCGCTATAGCTCTTGTTCTTCGAACAGGCGACTGCTAAAAAAACAACTCGTCACAGGAACTTAACTGCAAGGAAGCAGTGATATTTTTAGTCAAGCCTTGAATCACCGTAGTATTACTTAACTTGTGTAAAGTCCCACATTTGGTTGATAAACCTTCGAGTACTGTACAAGCCATCAAGGAAATAAGACAGGGCTTCATTTATTGCAATGCAAGTTGTGAAAAACTGTTAAACTCGAGTTTTTATTTGTAAACTTTAATACAGTGACACACACATTTTTTTCTGTTCCCAGGAAAAATAAATTCACGTTTTAATTTGCCTCATATCGTGTACCGACTTGAACATGTTGTGGGCGGGGGTCGGGCGAGAAGACCACCGGTCGGGAGGGCGGGGGGAGCTATTCCGAGATCCCACCAGACACCCGGAATTGCAGGCCGTCGCACACAGATAATTCCATGATTGTGGCGGGTTCTCACGACAGTGGAAACACCAACAACTCTAACCACGTGACTTTGGGTGTCCTCCGTCTAGCTTCATTGGCTTCTGTAACCTGCGGGGCCGTAATAATTTCCAAGAAGGGGGCACGAGCCCGGAGAAAAAAGTAGGAATTTCTCTAATTATTTTTGGAATTCTCTCAACAAGTGTTTGCCATGTATCTTGTATGAACATTAAAAAAAAACAAAAGTATAGGTCTTCAATAATTTTTGTTTTCTATTTCGCGACTAGGCTGACCATTTTCTCATTAAAATTTAACATTTATTTAATTTAATTATTAAATTTTATATTATATTTAAATTTTAATATTAAAAAAATGTTTTCACAGAATTTGCTGTACCCATTTCAAACTAAATCATTCGCCAATGAGTGCAAAAAAGCTTAGTATTTGACGGAAATATATTCGATTTGGCATTGGGTCCCTCCAAAAGTGTGACACAGAGGATACCCCAGTGCGTAATTATGCGACAAGACTCTGCAGCAATGATGCATGCGGCCGACACGCTTGGAACGCCCACTTGATGGCAAAATGCATCAAGACATCAAACATAAATTCTCACCAAGTAAGAGATTCGCCTGTATTTGCCATCCAGTTGGACGAACAACTGATGTTGCCTCAGTTGTTCTCAGCCACTAATGTATGCTCGTTTCGCTGTCAGGGCAATCGTGCAAAAGAGGAAATGCTCTTCTGCCATCCCTGGAAAGTTATACAACAAGCAACAGTATTTTTTCAAGTGGTATCATAACTTCTTCAAGCGAAAAATCAACTTCCGTGGGACTCGGCTGGTCGGTGTGTAATACTGTGGAGTCCGGGCACATGCTTGGTTTACAATCTGGTTTTTATAAACAAGTCAGGTCAGGTCAGGTCAGGTATGGGAGCAGCTCCAGAGCAGCACGGTCCGCTGCGCTCCATTTTCCGCGGTACTCAGGAGCCTCCGTCTGGCCTCCCCAAGGCAGATGCCTGGCCCAATCCCATCTCCTGAGATGCGGATAAACCTGCTGCAACACGAGGCACCGTGATCGGCCCATGCGCCTCGTCACTCACGAGACTTCCCTCGCTGAAATCTGGTGGAGATCAGCGTCAGGAAAACGAGCCACATGTCCATACATCAGCAAGCTGACTCTCACGGACTATGCATGTAACAAATTCTCATTTTGAGTCTCTCTCAGCAACCGCTCGTTGGACACAAAGGCCTGGATTTCTTAGTTTTGACCAGGGAAACCCGTAATCCTAGCGGCCTCGACTCCTTTCATTTCAGCACCTGCGAGAGCCCCCAAAAAGATATTCTAAAGTCTCCGCAAAGATATGACTGCATCATCTGCAAAATCCAAGGTCAGAGATTATTGGACATTTCCAAACGATGCACCGCAGCTTGATCTCTCGACATCCTCCCTTAGAATCCCAGTCCAATACACAAGTGCTGAAAGTTGGGGGGCCAGTACACCCCCTGCATAAAACTCCCATAACAACTGGAAATAGTCAGAGATGGTACCACCACATTTCACAGCACTCTTCAGTACCAGAGTAGACGTTCAGACATCAGATCGATCAGTTTTGGTTGGCACCCCATTGCAAGACCAAGATTTCTTCCAGAGGGCATCCAAATCACTGATGGAACTCCTTTACGAGACAAACAGAGGCTGAAAGCAGCCCTTGCCGAACTCTAGTCTGCGTTCGGTGAGGACCCGAAGAGCAAGGATACGGTTCAATCGTTGACCTCTTTGGTGTAAACCTTGACTGATCTGGGCATGCTTGGTGCTCAAGCAGATTGGAGGCGAACCCTAATCAATAATTATCCGGCAGCAAAGACCTGCCCGGCAACTGAGAGCGCGTCACCCCTTCAGTAGTTATTGCAGTTGGCGATCACCCTTTCCCTTTCCAGAGAGGGACAAAAAAGGCCCCTCTTCCAGTCAGTTTGGGATGATGCCTGTGTTCCAGGCAGAGCACAGAACCGCATGCAACGACACGACGTGCTAAGGGCATTTCCACAGCCTTGAGAAGTTTTCAGCATGGATGCCACAGATCCTTGGAGGCTTTACCCCATTTCAACCGGTTCACCGCACCTGCGGTTTCCACAAAGTGGAAGGGGAACACAGTTGATTGCGAGGGTCAGCCACAGGGATTGTAACACCCCTGACGTTCAACTCGACAGCTGGTGGATTAGGCCTGGTATAACTCGCTCAAAGTAACCGCCCCAGCGGGCCTTTCAGTTTCGCGATCCTCTGTCAAAGAGCCTATCACCCTCTGCTCTAACTGCAAGTACACCAAGGGGTGGGCTTGGATGAACGCAATGTGCGAAATTCCCCTGTAAGCAGGGAGGAGAATCACTTTGACCAACAGGGTGATTGCTCTACCCCCTCACAGATTCCTCGCACATAGGCCTCCTTGTCCACCTTAGCGCACCTACAGTTTTACGCCTCAGCTCCTGATACTCAAGCTCTGCCTCAGCCTGGCCCCTGCGACTCTGCGTCAATGGTATCTCAGTGGTCCCTTGAGACATAAAATTCTTTCTTTGCCCTTGGTGTTCCAAGACATTTCCACCGGAACATTCACGGACGTGTGGTCTTGAGGCACTCCACAAACTTCAGGACCTCCAAAGCACCAGACCCCCAAATCTCCACGCAGTTTGTTCGCAAACTTCCTCAGCTACCCTCTCATCCTTGAGCTTGCCAACATCCATTCTTCCTGGATTTAAGGTGCAACTTCAGAGTTGCTATAACAAGCCGGTGGTCAGTATTGAGGAAACGAGCACTCCGGTAGGACCCTGCGTTCTGGATTCATCCTCCAGCGACAATCAACGAGACATGGTCAATCTCTTTGCCACACTGCAGCGTTGGAATACCAAGTCCAGCGATGAGCTAGTGGGCGCTGAAACCATCGAACCGGCCACCCTTAAGTCCATGATTTCTTGCAAGTCAAGGAAACTTAGGTGCTATTCCTGGTTCATAGTTCCTGACCAATGAGGGACCAACACATGTCTCATAACCATCTCCATCAGTTCCAGGTCGATGCATTGAAAATCCCCCAAGAAAGAAGTGAATCTCGTCTGGGCACTGATCAACCACAGACATCGGCGTGGCGCTAGAATGCATTCCCCTCACAGTGAGATCACTCACCACAGTACGGCGAGCATAAACAGGAGACCAAGGAAATTGGAACCACCGAAGGGAGTGATCGAATCCTTCGTCTCTGAATTGCTCGTGCCGGTGTAACCTCAATTATCATTGGAGGTCAGCTTATTGGACACAGCTACAGCTACTCCTTTGGATTGCGTAACCATCAGAGCTTTACCAGACCAATAGTAGGTGTACCACCCACCACAATCTCAGGCGCAATCCGGTCTCCGAACTCAGAGTTGTTGCATTACGATGTCCAACGCTTGAGCTTAGATGATAAACAGAGACAGGTGATCATCCTCTCTTGTGGGGATTAGGACATTCTAGGCACCCACCCGAAGGGCCGCCCCAGGTTTAACCCAAGAGACCACCGTCTGGTGGACGACACCCTTCAGCTTCCACTCCAACACACCTCCCGGGCAATCTGACCGGGAGATGTTACCCCGTGCGTTTCCCTCCCATGATGAAAGATTGGGGGTTCCGAAGCTTTGCCCAATTCCCGTCATCCAGTGAGCTCCCTGCGAGGCAAGCTGCATAGAGGTATCCCACGGAGTGGTTTTCATATTTTCTTTGCCGTTTTTGCTGTTTTACAGAATGAAGGGGTTTTACGGTGCCGGAGTGCAATCCTGTCACAACCTCCTAATAAAGTAAACCAACTGCAGGAGGACGTGCGCAGTACACAGTTGGCATTAGATATGGATGGCCGTTGGCTCACAAGGCAGCTCCTCGCCCTTTGACATGTTTTGTTTTTAATCCTGCTGGATGTCCATATCCAAACACCCTCCTCACCAAAAAGCTGGTGGGGGAGACGGTTTTTAGTCCCGGCAACCCGGACCATGGAACAGGTTTGTAACAGGTTTACGTGATACCTGTAGCAAGTTACAGATCTAATCAGGCCTTAACCTGGACTTGGATATAACAAGATAAATGAAAAAAAGTCCACTCTGCTATAGGTATTGCACTGCATCCTTCATCGTGAAGGGCCCTGAGCATCAAAGTTCTACCTGCTGAAATGAGGATATCATGAACTGGCTATCAAGGGTAGTCACTCATCCAAAAGCTGGAGGCCTTAAACAGTCGTTCTCTTCAAACAGCTTTGTGTGGATATGGATTCTGAACATCCAAGCCTTGCTTTTCCACACAAACGTACGATGGCTTTCAAGGGAAACATGCTTTGGACGGCATTATGAACGGACAAGAACTTGGCAACATTTTAGATTTGGCGCAGAAACCAGATCTCCATGACAAGTTCCAGTCTGAAGGATTTTGCTATCTCCATGTTACCTGGTGGACATCTTTGAAAGCACTGAATGCCATCAAACCTCAAACTCCAGGGAAAAAACATCACGTAATCACGCCCCATGAGTCACTTTCGAGCCTTCATGGCCAAACTTGACCTCTGGAATGTCGAATTCAGGATGGAAACACAGCAGTTTTGCGAACTTTGGATTCTGCTCTCATTCAGTTTACCTTGATCTGATGTTAAAGAACAAATAATTACTCATCTGACTGATTGAAAGCAGAATTCATCAGATTACTTTTCGGATATAGATGGGAGCGCGAAGCCTGGAAATTCATTCGGTCCCATTTCAATGTGGAAGTGCCTGATATTTCAGACGAAGTTGCAAGAGGAGTTTGATTTAAAGTCAGTTTCCTCGGCTGAAGAAGACTTTTCAAAAACTGGATCGAGAGACGTTCGTGGGTTCACGTACCTTCCTGTTTACCCTTTGATCTCACATCAAGCTCTTCGGATTTCTGACAATGTTGGATCAACGTATCTTTGTGAAGCTGCATTTTTCACGCTCGTTTGCTGTCAAGACTCAAAGTACAGAAAAACCGGTGAACGTGTAAGGGGACTTGCGTTGTGCTCTCTCTGGCAATTCGGACCACACCATTCAAGATCTGGTTAGCTAAAAAGCAATGTCAAGTATTCTCAATAAATATGCTGTGTATACGAGTGTTGCTTATACAGAATTCTTTAGTTCAATTACAAAGACTTAAAAACACGTATTTTTTTCATGTTTTTCCTTTTTTAATTCAGAGATTTTAAATCATTTGGTTGAAATGTGGCGGGAAGGGGGCATGGCAGGCAAGGACAACTACGAGAGGGGGTGTGGTGGTAAAAAAGGTTAGAATCAATGGTGTAGTTAATCCGGTTATAGTGGGCAACTTAAGCTAAATTATAGGCATAACAATTGTGCATTTTGTGAGGAAAGCACCAAATTTGGCACACTAGTAGCCTCATCATTTATGAACAGATTTGGATATTGGGCCATCTCAAATTCAGCGCTGATGGCCTGTGGCAGCCATTTTCCACTGCCATCAAAAAATTTTGAGATGGCCCAATATCCAAATCTGTTCATAAATATGATAGGCTACTTAGTGTGCCAAAATTTGGTGCTTTCCTCACAAAATGGCAACAATTTTTATGCTAAAGTTTGCCCCACTGATTACCTAAAAATAACCACGTGAAATCTAATTACCAGGGGACACGGGCCTTGGTACGCCTTGTCCGAACCGGATTCACTTACCGGATCAGATGCAGCCGAGCGGACACTGCCAAGGACGGGTACCGCTAATTTTGGTAAAAGGAACGGGATTCGTTTGGGAATAAAGTTCCGGCTAAGTAGGTCGGGACCATTGCTGGATCAATGATAAGAACAGGACAAAACAGGTGGGAACATTCTACAAAAGGGATTATTAAACAGGCAGGCGAGGAACGATGGTGTGGCACCAGTGAATGTTGTTTATTGTTGTCTTGTAGCAGGGAAAGGAAGGAAATGCGAGAGGTGCGGAATATACAAAGCAAACTTTCAAAAAGCAGACACAGAGCAGAGTTATCCGATATATTCTTGAAGACTCTTACTTAAACGAGGACAGGCGCCAGGTCAACACACACACACACACGAAGAGGAGTTGATGAAGAGAAAAAGTTAGAGGATGGGGCTAACAGTCTCTCCATACCTTACACGATTGCCCGACCGCGCCACCAGTACGTTTTGGGGGGATTGCTCCGCTGGGCGATATCGCTCCCGCAGCTTGGCGCGTCGGTCCAGAGAATGAGACCACGACCGTCGGGCGTGCAGGGGGAGACTATGGGTGGAGTCAAAAGCCAATGGATGTAGAGAGAGCGCAGCAGTCCAAAGCAAGTGGGCGGAGAAGCGGAGTCAGCACGAGTTGGTGCAAAAAGGCGGAGTCAGAAGGTGAATGGTTGAAGATTATTCCAGGCCAGGGACGAGCAAGACTAATCGCAGGACGCGAGCGAGCAGAAACGACGACACACGAACGACTACGACCCTCAAACGACGACTCTCCCGACAACGACGACTGTCACGACTCCGTGACCCTGTCTTTTATAGATCGGTGGTCGGGGTGGGGGCGACGAACCCGAAGTTGATGTCGTACCCGAATCGGGTGCTCTGGTTTGGCCCCGGCCAGTACGCGGGTCGGCCGCCATGACCGGAAGCCGGCTCCACTTCTACTTCCAGCCCAGATGGTTCCAAGCTGCGGAATCGTCTCGCTCCGAGCACGGTGACATGAATCTGCTTTTGCACTGACCCGTGCCGTGCCCGGCGACCCGCGGTTGGCGCTGGTAAATGTGCCTACTCCATGGGTGGCCAACGCCAGCCTGAGCGACTCCGGCCGC
Source organism: Eptatretus atami (assembly GCA_035128595.1). Classification (NCBI taxonomy): domain Eukaryota; kingdom Metazoa; phylum Chordata; class Myxini; order Myxiniformes; family Myxinidae; genus Eptatretus; species Eptatretus atami. Next base: position 52,847,632 of record CM068952.1, read on the forward strand.
ACAGCATGCACCTGCCTGGTAGCAGCTGCATCGAGGCAGAGGTGCGGGAGGATGTTTGCGTCTGCGGGAGAACTTTGTTTGCCGTCGTTGGTGAGGAGAGACCGATGGAAGATGTTTATTGTAACCCCATGCGGCAGACCCGACCAAAGATTGTGTTTCTCGTGCCATGTTCCTACGTATGATAGAAGTATCAACGGGCTGGCACGAGACTTCCGCCATTGCTACACGTGGTCAGCGCGTGGATCCATCGCCACTGGCATGCCCGTACAGTGCGCACAGGTCCGCCCGCCAATCGGAGTATGCCCTGCACAGTGCGAATGATAAACCACCCAGGGGCGTGCGGGCCTGCGTGGGTCCGCCGCCCTGATCCGTGTCATGAATTCAGGAGAGAGATTGGAAGAAGGATAACACAAGTAAATAATAATGGGGGTTAGCATTGGTAGAGATCGATTCATAATTATTAGTATGGGGATTTTCGAAAATGGTTGGAAGAAGGGGTAGCCACGTCGCTTTGCAAGTTTCCAGCATTTAGAGGTGACGTTTCTCCATCTCCCCCCTCAGTACCGTGTTCCGTGCAGCGTGGGCGTCGTGTTGGGTGCGCTTTTTGTCCAAATGGGTGAAATGCGCTGCACGTGCGATTTGGCAGGCTGGTGATTTTCTGCAGAAGGGTGTCTGGCGTAATGCCTGCTTGCCTTCGTTGAGGATCCATCTCACGCGAAGCGCACAGTGGCTGGGATTTACCTCAGGATAAGAGTAGAAAAAAAAGAATTAGGAATGAGTGCAGAGATTTAATCAGACGTAGCTATGAAGTTTTACACTTTTTTGTCTGAATCTGAATAGTCTGAATCTCAATAGTCCCCAAGGCTGAGAGTGCGAGCAGCAAAATTTGCTGGTAAAGGCGTGTGAAATGCATTGATATTTTGTCCAAGTATGCAAAACTGGAGGTTTTTGAAGTGCCAGACAATTTTGTTGTTCTCATTGATCACTTGAATAAGTAATACAATTAAATGATAAGGAAATAAGTTTTAAACGGGTGTATAAAAAAAAAAAAATTTTTTCTGAAGTTACCCACCTTGAATAGAGATGAGTGTTCAGAATCGGATCATTGATGAGACAAACCCGGTCCTTTACACCGCCTTAAACATTAAATTAGTTCTGTCGCGGCATGTTGTTTGCGCTCCCTTGTGATGTCCCTAAAACATGAAGTTTTCCTGTTTTGCAATGATTTTTCAATTTCATTTAGCCCTGCTAGACAGGACACAAAACAATTTGCCTTACTCCTCTGTGTGTATGCATGCGGGGACAAAATGCCTACAATTGGCCAAAATCAGAGCCAAGGTACTGCTAACTCATGGTTCATGGTCGCGATTCGTACTCTACAGATGTTCAAAATGTAGAATCAATTCAAAATCAAGTAGTTCCTCGATCATGGACCGGAACGTTGCAAACAGACGAACAAATTGCTTAACCCGGCTTTGCAATCACCGTGCGGGGTAATGGGGAGTGTCCTGCTCTTGTCCTTCAGTGAGTGTGGTGTGTGCAGCCCGGTTCTTACCCCTCCATTCATTATGCGATGTTCCCCGTGTCATCTGTCTCGAGTAATAACATAGTTTGCTAAGGATTGGTTCATGTGAGACATTCACGCAATCAAAATTTCACGCCTAGAACGGGGCTCAAAATCATTGTGTTATCAGGCTACGTGGACCGGATGCGCCGATTTCCTGGGGAACATACGAATAACATGGAACATTAATGGACACTATTAGACATCCTCTAAAATTCCTCTTCAAAAAAAGCACAAAAAAACAAACATAAAATCCTCTGATCCGATATACATCAATCCAAGAGGATACAAATTCCATTGATGGAAACTACTACGATCTATTCATTTTGTAGTTGCCGACAAGATGGTGGGCATGACGAGATTCTTAATTGTTTTCTTTGTTCTTCACAATTGGCCTGAGAGTGACTCCTTACACCAAATTCATACCCAACAGCAGTTGGCACCAAAACCCAGACTTCATCTGCATCAACACCTTTCAATTTCAGCTCAAGACTGCTTGCTTTTTTCTTGACACGGACACCAAGGCTTTCGGCCACAATTACCAATTTGGCGGAGCAGAGCACAGGAAAACATGCTGCGGGCTGATTGAGAGGAGAAAACGCTCCGAGATCACTCTGATTGGCTGCCAGCCGGGTCAACACCAGCAGTCACGTTTTATGCTCAACGGCGTGCATTTAAAATTTGCAACTTTTGACTCACAGTCACTTGATGAGTTAAAAAGTTAACATTTTATATTTTTAGGTAATTAAAAAGGTAATTTTTGCCCGAAAACAAATGTACTAAAAGTGGGGTTTCAGGGCATCACACATATTCGTCGTTACATTTTCCTTCACCAACATTGGGGCAAAACTGTGTGAAAGATAAGAGCCTCAGTCATGCGATGTTAGCAATCCCGGCACCATGATCAGAAAATTACTAGTCTCCCAAGCCAATCAGCACAAAGGAGGGATCCTTGTGGATGTCAGAAGGAGCGTGGGAGAGGTCATGGTGTGGCTGTGCGGAGAACCAAACGGTGTGAAGATTGACATGCCTTGGTGTGGGATAACGCATGAGGGATAAATTTTGTTTCACATGTCCATCTAGCCTTAGTTTTAAAAAGAGCAGATATGAGCCATTGCAAGCCATGCCACCTGCAATTTTACCAAACCTCTGTGGCTTTTTTTTTTAACTTGTATTTTCGTGGCCAAAAGGCTGAAGATACTCCCTTGCTTCAACATGGCCAAATTGGCTTTGTGTCTTTTTATTGTTTGATGTGAGCCACAACAGCTTGATTGGTCCGGTTCTGGGTTTGGAGCGTTGGCAGGTTTCCTTGGGGGCTCCCTGCTTGTACGATCTCAATAGTGAAGTTTTCCGGTCGTTTATCTGTCCCGTTCAAAACTGTTTTATTTCTCCCAATAACCTACAATGTTACTGTGTGTCCGAGTTCAGTTTTTGTTTCAAATCGTGCTATTTTGTGAGATTTTCGTCAAACTTGTCTGACTGGTGCTTGAGGCCTATCCTTGAGGCTTGAGGCCTACCCTTTGTTCCCCTCGTGTATGTCGCTGGTTTATTTGTTTTTTCTTCCCCATTATCTTCAATTTATATCTTTCCCACTTCTTAACATCCCCATCCCTTCCGCATCTAATCAACTCTTTTCTTATCTTAAATAAAAAAAAAAACAAAAAAAAACGCAACCGTTCTCCGATTTCTTCTTCTTCTCATCTCCTCTTTTTTCTCGATTTTTTCTACCAAAACTTCATGACTAATCTGTTGAAAACTCTCTCAAACATTATGATAATAAAAACGATCTCTTATAATGGCTTCATCTTCCTCTTTTCACACCTGTGGTACTCTTTACTGTATCAGAATGCATCTGCTCTTCTGCTATTTAAACCACGACTGCCTCTCAATTCGACTTTCTTCATACCTTGCTAAAAAATCAAACTTTTACAGTGTTTCTTCTCTCCATTTCTCTGATTCGCCTTTTATTGCATCCCTCAAGAAATGTAATTTAATTGCATACTGACCTAAAATTTTAAAAACCAGTTTGCTATGATGTTCACTTTCCATAACCATTCTTTTTTTTCCAACTTCAGTGCCAACTCAACTCCTCTCACCCCTCCTCTCAAGCAACCTCCCACTCTCTCCTCCAAGCCTCTCTCACTCTCTCAAAACTCCCCCCTCACCTTTCTCCACCATCATCCCCACACTCATCCTTCCAAGTTGCCACCTTCCCATCCACAAAGCTGCCTCCTTCCAACTGCCCTCTCACCTCCATCTCTTCAATCCACCTCCTTCAGATCTTCAACTGCTTCTTCCCCTCTCTGTCCCCTCTCCCCCGCACCACAGAGCCTTTTTCTCCTCCTCATTCGGTCCCCCTCCCCAAGCTATTCTGCATCCCCCACACTTTCAACAACACTCCTTACTCCCCCCTCGTCCTTTCTACCCTCCCCCCTCTCCCCCACACCCCAAACCTCTCCCCTATCTCTTCATAATAAAGTATGGACCTCAAATATCCGAGGCCTTCGCTCATAACCCTTCTCAATCTTATCATACAGGTGCCACGACCAAACAGAATCTGCCTAAAAGAAAACTTTCATCCCCCAAGACGTGTCTGACTCCAAAGTATCCTCCCTGGTACTCCCTCTTCGGTTTGCACACCTGACCTCGCCCTTGGTGGAGGAGTTGCTCTCTCTCATCAAAAGATCTATTCCTCACTCTCCATGCCACCATGCCCTCACTCTCCCCACACCCCAGGAATACCTCTGGCTACGGCTTCCTCCACTCCACCTCATGTTTATTATGTGTACAGGAACGTCACCCCTAACAGTGATGACTCCATCTACACCTCACCTATCTGAAAACATGGAGGCAACTTCTATCTTCTCATCAATCTCTCTTCCTTCCCCTCACCTATTAAGTGGCGACTTAAATTGTCATTCATGCAGTTGCTAGGTGTGGTACCTCTCTCACCTGTCATGGCACCTCAGCAAAAGCTTTCTGGACTCATTGGGACTGACTCAATCGTCAACTTCCCTACTCCCGGATCTCAACCAATGGTACTCCATCTTCTTCTGAATCTGATTTTGACAAATTCTTCCCTGACAATATCTGCTGCTCTTCCTCCGCTTCCAATCGGTTACTTCTTGACCACGTCCTTGTCAAGTGGACATCTCTCTGGCTATTATC
>CM068952.1:52863972-52879407 GCA_035128595.1 Eptatretus atami
AGACCAAAATGTACCCAGCTCGTTGCCTGTTCGTTTCTTGCCATTGACCCCAGCACGGTGTGGCTGGAGAAAGTAGTAAGGCCGTTTGTGCCGAGTTGTCATTGGGACCGGCCGCGGCTCTGGTAATTTCGCTCGGCTTTACGCCGGACCCGAGTCGGTAATGCGACTGTTGGACAGAGTCGCCGAGGTGTGGCTTCCCGTTAGCTAGCGGCGTGAGACTTAGGTAAATTTGGAATAGACAGTGGACCCTACACGCCCTCAAAATATTGGCGACCACGGTCCTTAAGTGACCGTCGACTCCGGAGTTATCCGGGATGATGACCTTTTAATTCCGGTGTTCGGTGGGAGACGTGCCCTATTGTTCCGTTCTATTGCTCCTCGCTACCGAACCCCGGCACCCACAACAATATGTGCCCTTGTATTAAAACAAACGACCTGGATTCCTTGTTATCCCTGCTTTATTTTGAGCCCATCCTCACCATCACAGGGTGATAGACATTAGAATAAAAGTGGAATAAAAATATTTATGGCTGAATAAAAAAGCAATGTAGGGATGACAAACTACAGTCTAAAATGGGTTAAACAAGATAGGGATGAATGTTATTTTGAGAAAGCTAACAGTATTGCCTTTACATAGCAATCCGACATCACTGCACGATGTAATAAACTTTCCAGTTTCGTGTAAAAACACTTGAGCGACTGTTTAAAAAGGTAACTAGAAGGGCACTCGGTAGAGCGCATACCCTCTGCTATGTAATGCCTTGATCCACCGAAGAACATATTACAATACATTTTGGAAATTCATGCGACATAAGTTACGATATCTTTGTGGCCTTATCATCTCCAATGGGAAGATCACTTGAAAAAATTATCAAATCCGATCTGGATTCGGGTCTTCACCAAAATTGAATTGAATTCTTCCTTGTCCACACACCGAACCTGTCCACAAACTTTTTGGATATTTGCACCACACACAACAGACAGACAGGAAAGGGGTTTTGAAAAAAAATAACCTCCTCCTTCTTCGTGGCGGAGCTAATTATGTATGGACAGGAATGATGGAATATAGTTTTGACGTTTATAATAGTTTTACTTCCGTAGGGGTGCCACACAAATGTCACGGTAAGCTATTTATACCACCTTACTTAACACTGAGTTCATCAAAGGTTGGAAAACCCCCTTGGAAGCGGCAAATGAAACGGTGCTACAAACTCTAGCGCTGTGACCCTTAGCCCCCTGGCAACTTTGTTGAGATGGGATAAAGTAACACCAGAACAAGCCGGTAGGCCGAGCGATGGGTCGCCGAGCAGAAACTTACAAATATAGAGGCAAATGGATGTTCATAAAGCGGATAGGGAATCACCTTAAGCATATGCATATTCAAATCTCATCCAGTTCCATCTACTGATAATACTTCGGTATCCATTTGAATTGAAAAGTACCGAAAATGCGGTTTGAAATCGAAATCCCCAAAGTTCGAGGGGGTGCTGTGGGTGAACAAAGATCTAAGATCGAAAATCCGGCCGATCGTTGTGCACTAAATGTATTTCCAGAACGATTAGTGTGATTTTCATGACCATCCGACCAAACCCTAGGAAGTAGCATTTTGGCGCGAAGGCACCTCCAGCTCTCGCCATTTATCGATTTTTGCACTAATGTGCCTCTGACCCCTGACCTAAGCGAAATCGAGTCAATATGTCCTGAGCAAGTTGTAGTACTCATCGAGTACCATTGAACCTGCAATGTTTTCATTCGTATTGATGCATCACGCTGGTGCTAGGGGCCTTCAATATTTCGCATTTTCGCGCATACCCTATGTAGGGGGCGCTGTGGGTTAAAAGTATTCCATATTCACAAAAAACCGGATATATTTATAGGCATAACCTGGTTAGATCATTCGTGCCAAATTTCATAAACTTACGTTGGAATAATGCTTCGGAATTGATTTCCGCTGACGGTACCGATTTGAAGTTTTTCGGTTGTTGCTGGGAACCAAAGCGTCCCTAGACCATCACAATTTCCCAAAAGCATAGGTCTAAGATTACCTACCAACCCCGAGTTTTGGTCAAAATCCGGCCCACGTTTACTACCATTATGCTGATGAACAAACGAACAAACATCAAACAGGACAGAATTACTGATAATAAGGGCACCCTATTCGGCGACCCAATATATCGCGGACAGACAGACAGATAACCAAGGTGCATTTTTAAAATTAATTGGGTAGTCGATCTTCTACCTTTTGTCAGTTTTCGTCGTTATGTCTGTCTGTCTGTTTGTCTGTCCAGGCCATACTCGTTAATCGTTAGGCCAATTTGATGAAACTGCGTGGTTAGGTTATACATGACCTAGTTGGTGCCACGTTTGAGACCTTGCTATGGACCCACGTTGCCTAGCAACGGATCTTTGAATTTTTCAAAAAATCTAAAATATTATAAAACATCGAAATTCAAAAATCGAAACTATGATCATTTGTGGCAAACACATTCAGCTCCTGACAAAAAAAGGTTCAGGCCGCTCCCATGAAAACTGTCGGAGAAGATAGACTTTGAATGAACCCTGCGTCGGAAAAAACAATAAAAAACAAAGTTCGTTATATCTCAGAGACTATGAGTCAGACATAACCATGAAACTCCCCCTGATTGGCAAACCTGTAAGTGCTCTCCACGGGCATTCAACTTACTAGGGATTTGCCAGATTTCAGGGAGACTGGTTATGGTAGGTTTCCATGTATGTCCTATTATGTTGTGAGAAAGAACCGTTGCTATGGACGCTTTTTGTGGCTAGGTAACTGCTGAAAAGCGGACTAAATTCGACTTGATCGATAACCATGTCCGCCTACCGCTTGTTTTATTTTTTTGTTTCGTATAATACGTGAAAGTGTATACTAAAATAGACCTAAATGAATACTTTTATTGAGGAGATGTGTATTGTTTGCTGAGCAAAAGCCAAACCTCTTTCTCTTCCCCATTGCATGGAGAAATGGAGATTTTTTGCTTCGCCCCACGTCACGAGTTCGTGGTTTAAGCTTCGGATTTTGATTTCTGTCTTCGGTTTTTGCGATCGCTTAGGACGCTTTAAAACTCGGTTGTCGAATTCTGGGTAAAAATCGGATGTGTTTTGGAGACGTTTTAGATTGTATAAAAAAATTTCCACTCGAAGCGTCAAAGGTCGTCCCATGATGGCATTGCGCTCGAGCAGACGTCACGGAGTCGTCCCATGATTGGCAGTTTCGCTCGAGCAGACATGTCGTTGAGTGACGAATTAAGGATTTATGCATGACGAAATGGAGATTCTTTGCTTCGCTCGACGTTACGAGTCGTTTTAATTCGATTTAATTTTGTCTTTCGGTTTTTGCGATCCTTAGACGCTAAAAACTCGTTCGAAATTCTGAACAGCGATGAATAATGATATATATAATAAATTAATAAGTCTTTATCAGATTCTTCTGAAAAGTAATTACACCTATTATCTGGCATATCCTGCTTGGTACTGAATCACTTTAAAAAAAAAAAAAAAAAAATGGAATTTTTAAAGAAATCTAGTTTTTAGTTCGGGACTCATTATCTTGCAAACCACAGTGTTAAAAATCATAGACCACAATGAATTCAGAATTCAAGGCTTTCCCCTGGCTTCTGACTATTCATGCTTTTATTAGACAAGGTCAGAGGTCCAAGTTGATATTCTAAGTACCAGTCTATGACTGCTTGTTACTTAACAAATTTTAAAGATTCTCAAGTAATTGATGTGCCTTCCGTTTCGTTTGTTTGTTTGTTTGTATGTTGTTTGTTTGGTTTGGTTTTTGTTAGGCAAAACTCGAGAACGAAGAAGCTACCAATGATTCAAATTACTCACTATTCAGGTGGTCATGCTAGCGCTATTAGATTTGGTTCAAAATCCGTTCAAAGGTCAAGGTCACATAGTCAAACATTAATTCCGTAAAATTACATGAAGAATTGAGTTTTGCTTCGTCGTCGACGTACAGAGTTCGTTAACTTCAATTTTAATTTTTGTCTTCGGTTTTTGCGATCGCTTCGATGCTTTAAAACTCGGGTGTCGAAATTAATGGTAAAAATCGGATGTTTGGAACTTTTAGATTGAATAAAAAAATTTTCACTCGAAGCGTCAAGGTCGTCCCATGATGCAGTGCGCTCGAGCAGACGTCACGGTCGTCCCATGACTTGCAAGTGCGCTCGAGCAGACGCGTCGTTGAGTCACGTAAAGGTTTTCCGTGGCGCGGTTTGACGTGTTTTCAATAAAGATGGTGTTTAAAAGTCATTTTTATCCCAATAACGGTCAGCGTCGCTATGCCTACTCGCTGAGCCTCGGATTATGTAAGATTGGTGGATGCCGAATATTACGTTGTGACTTGAATAAAATAATTATTAAATTAATTGCGTGGAAAATGCCGATTTTTGCTTTGCCGACGTTGCGAGTTCATTTTGAACTTCCGATATTTTAATTTTGTCTTCTTTTCGATCGCTATAGGAGGCTTAAAACTCGTGTCGAAATTCTGTAAAAATCGATTTTTATGAAGATTTATGTCGGGTGTCGTATCTGAGGTATTATGGCCACTGAAGATTATGCTAATGAGGGGGATTGTAAGACACAGGCATTACGCGCTCGGTTTGCCGTCGCTACCTTCTTCTCGAGACAGTGTGTTATTAACAAGTCAGAGGTTCAAGTTACGATTTCGTAAATACCAGTCTATGACTGCTTGTATACTTACGAAATCTAAAATTTTGTAAGTATATTGATGACTACCGTTCGTTTGTTCTGTTTTTGTTTGTAGGCACGATAACAGAACGGAAGAAGCTTACCGATTCAAATTACACCACGTGATTCAGGAGGTGATGGCTAGTGCTATTAGATTTGGGCAAAATCGTGTCAACGGTCTCAAGGTCACGGATATGAGCAAACATTGCGATTTTTGTGGTTTGGTACAGATAAACTCGAGACGGAAAGAAGCTACAATGTCAAATACAGCACTGTATTCAGAGGTGATGGCTAGTGTGATTAGATTTTGGTCAAAACAGGTCAAAGTCAAGTCACGGTGAGGGTCAAACATCGATTTTGATGGTTTGGTACAAGATAACTCGAGAACGGAAGCAACTAACAATGTCAAATACACCACGTGATCAGGAGGGTGATAAGCTATGCTGATTAAGATTTTGGTCAAAATCGGTCAACGGTCAAGGTCACGGTGAGTCAAACATTCGATTTTATGTTTGCGTACAAGATCATCGTAGAAACTTCTGGTATTGCGTCGCACCTTCTCTAGAGACAGCTTTTATTAGGCAGGTCAGAGTCAAGTTGAGATTTCGTAAAGGTACAGTCTATGACTCTTGTTTGTTTGTTTGTTTGTTTGTAGGGCACGATAACTCGAGAACGGAAAAAGCTACCAATTGTCAAAATACACCCAGTATTCAGGAGGTGATGCTATGGCTATTAGATTTTGGTCAAAATCGGTCACAAGGTCAAGCACAAAGTGAGTTCAAACATAATTCCGTAAATAACGTGGAGAAATGGCATATTTTGCTTCGCTCGACGTTACGAGTTCGTTTTAACTTCGATTTTAATTTTGTCTCAGTTTTTGCGATCGCTTAGGACGCTTAAAAACTCGGTTGTTCGGAAATTCTGGATAAAATCGGATTTTTGGAGACGTTTTAAATTGTTATAAAAAAATATTTCACTCGAAGCGTCAACGGTCGTCCCATATGCTGCGCTCGAAGCAAGACGTCACGGTCGCCCATGATGCAGTGCCTCGAGCGACGTCACGGGTCGTCCCATGATGCAGTGCGCTCGAGCAGACGCGTCGTGATTCACGTTAAGTATAATTGTGGAGAAAATGCATTTTGTCTCACGTTACGAACGTTCATTTTAACTTCGATTTTAATTTGTCTTTTCGGTTTTTGCGATCGCTTCGGACGGCTTTAATCTCGGTTGTCGAAATTCTGGTAAAAAAATCGGATGTTTTATGAATTTATGCGGGTGTCGTTATCTGAGGTATTATGCACTGAAGATTATGCTAATGAGGGGATTGGAACACACAGATACGCGCTCGTTTCCGTCAGCTACCCTTCTCTCGAGACAGCTTTATTAACAAGGTCAGAGTCATGTACGATTTCGGTTTTTTAAGTACCATCTTATGGACGCTTGTTTGTTTGTTTGTATGTTTGTTTTTATACGAAATCTAAAAGAATTTCGTAAGTATATTGATACCTTCCGTTTCGTTTGTTTGTTTGTTTGTTTTGATAGGCACGATAATCGAAACGGAAGGAAGCTACCAATGGCAAATTACATCACGTGATTTCAGGAGGGTTGATGGCTAGCGTGATTAGATTTGTGCTCAAAATCGCTCAAAGGTCAAGTCCATGAGTCAAACATAATTCCGTAAATTAACATGAGAAATGTGAGTATTTTTGCTTCGCTCGATCGTTACAGTTCGTTTAACTTCGTTTAATTTTGTCTTCGGTTCTTTTGCGACGTTCCGATGCTTAAAACTCGTTGTCGAAAATTCTGGTAAAAAGCGGATGTTTTGAAGACGTTTTAAGATTGTATAAAAAAAAATATGTTCACTCAAAGCGTCAAGGTCGTCCCATGATGCATGCGCTCGAGCAGACGTCACGGCGTCGTCCCATGATGCAATGCGTCGAGCAACCTGTCGTTATTGACGTAAAGTTTTGCATGGAAAATGGAGATTTTTGCTCGCTCGACGTTACGGAGTTCGTTAACTTCGATTAATTTGTCTTCGGTTTTCGACGCTTAGGACGCTTTAAAACTCGGGTTGTCGAAATTCTGGTAAAAATCGGATTTTTGGATGACGTTTTAAGATGTATAAAAAATATTTCACTCGAAAGCTTCAAGGTCGGTCCCATGATGCATGCGCTCGAGCAGACGTCACGGTTCTCCCAGATGCAGGTGCGCTCGAGCAGAACGTCACGTCGTCCCATGATGGCAGTTGCGCTCGAGGCAGACATTGCGTTTTGAGTGACATTAAGGTTTTGCATGGACAAATGGAGATTTTGCTTCGCTCACTTACAGTCGTTTAACTTCGATTTTTAATTTTTCTTTTCGTTTTTGCGATCCTTAGGACGCTTAAAACTCAGGTTGTCGAAATCTGGAACAGCATGAATAACTGATATATATAATAATAATAAGTCTTTATACAGATTCTTCTGAAAAGTAATTACACCTATATCTGGCATATCCTGCTGTACTGAATCCTTGGTAAAAAAAAAAAAATGTAATTTTTATAGAAATCTGTTTTGTCTGGGACTTCATTATCGTGCCAAACCACGTGTAAAATCGTTAGACCACAATAATTCAGATTCAAGGCTCCCCTTGGGCCTTCTGACTGAATTCATGCTTTTTATTAGACAAGTCAGAGTCAAGTTGATGATTTCGTAAGTACAGTCTATGACTGCTTGTTTGTTTGTTTGTGTTGTAGGCACGATAACTCGAAACGGAAGAACGACCAATGTCAAATACCTCACGTGATTCAGGAGGGTGATGGCTTAGCCGCTATTAGATTTTCGTCAAAATCGGTCAAGTTCAACGTCACATGAGGTCTCAAACATAATTCCGGTAAATTAAACATGGAGAAATGTGAGATTTTTGCTTCGCTCGACAGTACGAGTTCGTTTTAACTTCCGATTTTAATTTTCGTCTTCGGTTTTGCATCGCTTAGACGCTTTAAAACTAGGTTGTGAAATTCTGGTAAAAATCGGATGTTTTGGAGACGTTTTAATATTGAATAAAAAATATTTACTCGAAGCGTCAAGGCGTCCCATGGATTGCACGGGCGCTCGAGCAGACGTCACGGTCGTCCATGAGCAGTTGCGCCCGAGCAGACGTCACGGGTCGGCCCAGATGCAGGCGCTCGAGCAGACGCCGTCATTGAGTCACGTTAGGTTTTTCAGTTGTCGCGCAGGTACGTTTTTTTCAATAAAAGATTGGGTTTAAAGTCATTTTTTATCCCATAAAGGTTATCGTCGCATGCCTGACTCGTGCACCGTCGATTATGTAAAGATTTTGGTGATGGCCGAGATATTACGGTTTGTTACTTTGATTAAAAATAATATTAAATAATTGCGGTTGGAGAAAAATGCCAATTTTTGCTTTGCTCGACGTGCGAGTTCATTTAACTTCCGATTTAATTGTCTTCGGTTGTTTCGCTTACGCTTAGGACGCTTAAAAACTCGGTTGTCGAAATTCTGGTAAAAATCGATGTTTTATGAGATTTTATGATCGGGTCGTATCTGAGTATATTGGCACTGAAGATTGCTAATGAGGGATTGTAAGACGCAGCATTACGCGCCCGTTTGTGTCGCTACCTTCTCTCGAGACAGCTTTTTTAGACAGTCAGAGCGTCAAAGTGACGATTTCGTACAGTACCAGTCTTGACTGCTTGTTTCTACGAAATCTAAAGATTCAATATATGATGCCTTCCGTTTCTGTTTGTTTGTTTGTTTGTATGTTGTGTTGTTGTTGTTTGTTTGTTTGTTTTAGCGACGATAACTCGAGAACGGAAGAAGTACAATGTCAAATTACCACCACGTGATTCAGCGAGTGATGGCTATCTGATTACGATTTTGGTCAAAATCGGTCAAAGGTCAAGGTCACATGAGGTCAAACATAATTCCGTAAAAGTAAACGTGGAGAAATGTAGTATTTTGCTTCGCTCGACGTTTCGAGTTCGTTTTAACTTCGATTTTTAATTTTGGTCTTCGTTTTTCGGATCTCTTAGGACGCTAAAACTCGAGTTGTCGAAAATTCTGTAAAAATCGGATGTTTGGAGACGTTTTAAATTGTATAAAAATATTCACTCAAGCTCAAAGTCGTCCCATTTGATGCATTGCGCTCGAGGCAGACGTCACGGGTCGTCCCATGATGCAGTGCGTCGAGCAGACATGTCGTGATGACATTAAGGTTTTGCATGAGATATGGAGGATTTTTGCGTCGCTCGACGTTACGAGTTCGTTTTAACTTCGATTTTAATTTTGTCTTCGGTTTTGCGAATCGCTTGGGATGCTTAAAACTCGGTTTCGAAATTCGAAACAGCGAGGAAAACTGATATATATAATAAATAATAAGTCTTTATCAGATTTCTTCTGAAAATAATACACTGATTATCTGGCCATATCCTGCTGGTAACTGAATCACTTAAAAAAAAAAATGGAATTTTTATTGAAATCTAGTTTTTGTCTGACTCATTATCTGCCAAACACAGTGTAAAATCGTAGACCACAATGAATTCAGAATTCAAGCTCCCCTTGGCATTCTGACTTGATTCATGCTTTTATTTAGACAAGTCAGAGGTCAAGGTGATATTTCGTAAGTACCAGTCTGATGACTGCTTTAAAACTTGTTTGTAGGCACATAACTCGAGAACGAAAAGCTACCAATGTCAAATTACATCCACTGATCAGGAGGTGTGATGGCTAGTGCTGATTAATTTTGTCAAAATCGGTCAAAGCTCAAGTTCCAACATGAAGTCAAATATTCGATTTTTGATGGTTTGGTACAGATAATCTCGAAGACGAAGAGCTCCAATGTCAAATTACACCACTGATTCGGAGGTGATGGCTAGTGCTGATTAGATTTTGGTTCAAAAATCGGTCAACGGTCAAGGTCACGGTGAGGTCAAACATCTATTTATTGATGGTTGTACCAGATCATCGTAGAAACTTCTGGTTTGCGTTTGCTACCTTCTCTTAGAGACAGCTTTTATTAGACAGGTCAGAGGTCAAGTTACGATTTCGTAAGTACAGGTCTATGACTGCTTGTTGCTTTTTTGTTTTGTAGGCACGATAACTCGAGGAACGGAAGAAGCTACCCAATGTAAATTAACACCACGTGATTCAGGAGTGGATGGGCTAGTGCTTGATTAGATTTTGGTCAAAATCGGTCAAAGTCAAGGTCACGTGAGGTCAAACATTCGATTTTTGATGGTTTGTACAGATAACTCCGAAGACGGAAAAGCTACCAATGTCAAATACACCACGTGATTCAGAGGGTGATGGCTAGCTGATTAATTTTTGGTCAAATCGGTTCAACCGGTCATAGGTCACGTGAGGTCAAACATTCGATTTTTGATGGTTTGTACAGAATCATGTAGAAAACTTCTGTTGCGTCGCTAACCTTCTCGAGAGACAGCTTTTATAGACAAGTCAGAGCGTCAGTATGACGATTTCGTAAGTACCAGTCTATGACGCTTGTTACTTACGAAATCTAAAGATTTCGTAATATATGGATGCCTTCCGTTCGTTTGTATGTTGTTGTTTGTTGCTTTGTTTGTAGCGCACGATAACTCGCAGACGAAGAAGCTACCAATGTCAAATTAACCACGTGATTCAGGACGGTGATGGCTATTGCTGATTAATTTTGGTCAAAATCGTCAAAGGTTCAAGGTCACAGTGAGGTCAAACCCATAATTCCGATTAAAGTAACGTTGAGAAATGTGAGTATTTTTGCTTCGCTCACGTACGATTCGTTTTAACTTCGATTTTAATTTTGTCTTCGGCGTTTTTGCTGATCGTTCGGTATGCTTAAAAACTCGGTTGTCGTAATTCTGGTTAAAAAACGGATGTTTTGGAGACGTTTTAAGATTGCTATAAAAAAATAATTTCACTCGAAGCGTTCAAGGTCGTCCCATGATGCATTCGCTCACAGACGTCACGGGTCGTCCCAGATGCATTGCGCATCGAGCAGACATTTCGTTGAGTGACCATTAAGTTTTGGCATGGAGAATGGAAAATTTTGCTTCGGCTCGACGTTACGATTCGTTTTACTTCGATTTTAAATTGTCTTCGTGTTTTGCGATCGCTTAGGGATGCGCTTAAAACTCGATTGTCGAAATTCTGGAAACAGCGATGATAACTGATATATATAATAATAATAAGTCTTTTATCAGATTTTCTGAAAAGTAATACACCTATATCTGCCATATCCTGCTTGTACTGAATCCACTTAAAAAAAAAAATGAATTTTATTGAAATCTAGTTTTTGTCTGGACTCATTATCTGCAAACCACAGTGTAAAATCCTCGTTAGACACAATGAATTCAGAATTCAAGCTCCCCTTGGGCTCTTGAGCACATGCTTTTTATTAGACAGGTCAGAGTCAAGTTGATGATTTCGTAGTACCAGTCTAGACTTGCCTTAACTGTTTGTAAGGCCGATTAACTCGAAGACGGAAGAAGATACCAATGTCAAATTACATCACGTGATCAGAGGGGTGATGGCTGGCTGATAGATTTGGTCACAAATCCGGTCAAAGTCAAGTCACAGTAAGTCAAATATTCGATTTTGTGATGTTTGGTACAATAACTCGAGAACGAAGAAGCTACAATGTCAAATTACACCACGTATTCAGAGGTGATGAGCTTAGTGCTGATTAGATTTTGGTTCAAAATCGTTCAACGTCAATCACGGCTGAGGTCAAACATTCTATTTTGTGATGTTTGGTACAGAATCATCGTAGAAAACTTCTGTTTGCGTTGTACCTTCTCTAGAGACAGCTTTTTATTAGAAAGGTCAGAGTCAAGTTACGATTTCGTAATGAATACAGTCTATGATGACTTGTTGTTTGTTTGTTTTAGGCACATAACTCTTGGAGAACGGAAGAAGCTACCAATGTTAAATTACACACGGTGATTCAGGAGGTGATGGCTAATGCTTGATTAGATTTGGTCAAAATCGGTCAAAGGTCAAGTCACATGAGTGTCAAAACATTCGATTTTTGATGGTTGGTACAGATAACTCGGAGAACAAGAAAGCTACCAATGTCAAATTACACCACGTTGATCAGGAGGGTGAGGCTATGCTGATTAAGATTTGGTCAAAATCGGTCACGGTCAGTCACGGCTAGGTCAAACATTCGATTTTTGCATGTTTGTACAGGAATCATTCGTAGAAAACTTCTGCGTTTGCGTCGCCTACTTCTCGAGAGACAGCTTTTATTAACAGTGTCAGAGGTCCAAGTTGACGATTTCGTAAGTACCAGTCTATACTGCTTTTTACTTACAGAAATATAAAAGATTTCGTAAGTATATTGATTGCCTTCGTTTCTGTTGTAGTTTGTTGTTTGTTTGTTGTTTGTAGCACGAATAACTCGAGAACGAAGAAAGCTACCAATGTCAATTACACCACGTGATTCAGGACGTTGATGGCTAGTTGCTGATTAGATTTTGGTCAAAATCGGGTAAAGGTCAAAGTCACAGTGAGGTCAAACATAAGTCCGTAAATAACGTGAAACTGTGATATTTTTGCTTCGCCTCGACGCTTACGAGTTCGTTTGTAACTTCGATTTAATTTTGTCTTCCGGTTTTGCGATCGCTTCGGATTGCTTAAAACTCGCCGTTGTCGAATTCTGTAGTAAAAATCGGATGTTTTGGAGACGTTTTAAAAGATGTATAAAAAAATATTTCACTCGAAGCGTCAAAGGGTTCATCCCATGAAGCATTGCGCTTTTCTTTCTCTTTCTTTTCTCTTTTTTGTTTCTTTTTTTTTCAGCAGACGTCACGGGTCGTCCCATGATGCAGTGCGCTCGAAGCAGACATTCGTTGAGTGACATTAAGTTTTGCATGGAGAAATGGGATTTTTGCTCGCTCGACGTTACGAGTTCGTTTTAACTTCGATTTTAATTTTCTCGTTTTTGCATCCTTAGCGCTTAAAACTCGGTTGTCGAAAATTCGTGAAACAGCGAGAATAACGATATATATATAATAAATAATAAGTCTTTATCAGATTCTTCTGAAAAGTAATACACTCTTAGCTGGCATATCCTCTGGTACTGAATCACTTAAAAAAAAAAAAAATGGAATTTTTAAAAATCTATTTTTGTCTGGACTCATTTCTGGCAAACCACAGTGTAAAATCGTAGGACCCACAATGAATTCAGAATTCAAGCATCCCCTTGGGGCTTCTGACTATTCAGCTTTTATTTAGACAAGGTCAGAGGTCAAGTTGATGATTCGTAAGTACATTCTATGACTGCTGTTTGTTGTTTTGTGCACGATAACTCGAAACGGAAGAAGCTACCAATGTCCAAATTTATCACGTTGTTCAGAGGGTATGGCTAGTGCTGATTAGATTTTGCGTCCAAAATCGGTCAAAGTCAAGGTCACAGTGGGTCAAATCATTCGTTTTGATGGTTTGGTACAGCATAACTCGGAAGAACGGAAGAAAGCGACCAATGTCAAATTACACACTGATTCAGGAGGGTGATGGCTATGCTGATTAGATTTTGGTCAAAATCGCGTCAACGTCAAGTCACGGTAGGTCAAACATTCTATTTTTGATGGTTTGTACGAATCATCGTAGAAACTTCTGGTTGCGCGCTACCTTCCTCTAGAACAGGCTTTATTAGACAAGGTCAGAGGTCAGTGTTTACGATTTCGTAAGTACCAGTCTATGACGCTGTTTGTTGTTGTTGTGTGTTTTTGAGCACGATACTCGGAGAACGGAAGAAAGCTACCAATTGTCAAATTTACACCACGTGAAATTCAGGAGGGTATGCTAGGATGATTAGATTTTGGTCAAATCGGTCAAAGAGTCAAGGTTCACCACTGAGGTCAAATATTCATTTTTGATCGTTTGGTACCAAAACTCGCACGAAAGAAGCTACCAATGTCCAAATTACACCACTTGATTCAGGAGGTGGCGAGTCTGATTAGATTTTGGTCAAAATCGTCCAAAGCAGGTCACAGTGAGTCAAACATCCAAAAAAATGATAACTCGAGAACGAAGAAGCTGCCAATGTCAAATTACACCACGTGATTCAGAGGGTGATGGCGTATGCGCTGCATTAGATTTGGTCAAAATCGTCAAATTCAAGGTCACATGAGGTCAAACATCCAAAACTTCGATTTTTATGGTTTGGTACAGAATCTATCGAATAAGAAAACTTCTGTGTTTTGCGTCGGCTACCTGCTCTAGAGACAGCTTTTATTAGACAAGGTCAGAGTCAAGTTGACGATTTCGTCAAGTACAGTTCTATGACTGCTTGTTACTTACGAAATCTAAAAGATTTCGTAAGATATACTGATCACTTCCGTCCTCTGTTTGTTGTTTATTTGTGTATTGTTGGTGTGTTGTTTGTCAGGCACATAACTCGAGAACGGAAGAACTACAATGTCAAATTGCACCACGTGATTCAGAGGTTGCTGGCTCAGCAATGATTAGATTTGGTCAAAATCGTCAAAAGGTCAAGGTCACATGAGGTTAAACATAATTCCGTAATTCAATGTGGAGAATGGAATATTTTTGCTTCCTCGACTTACGAGTTCGTTTAACTTCGATTTTAATTTTTGTCTTCGGTTTTCGATCGCCTTGGACTGCTTAAAACTCGTGTTTGTCGAAATTCTGGTAAAAAATCGGATTGTTTTGAGACGTTTTTAAGATTGTTATAAAAATGATTTCACTCGAAGCGTCAACGGCAGGGTCGTTCCCATGATGCATGCGCAGGGAGCAGGACGCGTCGTTGAGTCACGTTAAGTTTTCCGATGGCGCGGTGACGGTTTTTCCGATAAAGATGTGTTTTAAAAGTCGATTTTTTATCCCAATAAAGGTTATCGTCGCATGCCTGACTCGCTGAGCCGATCGCATTATGTAAAGATTGTTGGTGGATGCCGAATATTACTGTTTTGTGACTTTGATAAAAATAAATATAAATACATTGCGTGATGAGAATGGAGATTTTTGCTTCGCCACGTTACGAGTCGTTGTAAACTTCGATTTTAATTTTGTCTTCGGTTTTTGCGGGGGATCGCCTTTAGACGCTTAAACTCGCGCTTGTCGAAAATTCTGGTAAAAATCGGCATGTTTTATGAATTTATGTGCGGTGTCGTATCTGAGTATTATGCACTGAAGATTATGCTAATGAGGGATGGTAACACACAGCATTACGCCTCGTTTGCTGTCCTACCTTCGTCTAGAGACAGCTTGTATTAGGTATTAGACAAGGTCAGAGGTCAAGTTGACGATTTCGTAAGTACCAGTCTATGACTGCTTGTTTTTTGGTTAATGACATCAGTATTTTCTTTCCTCTGCATAATATGAGAATTAACGTACCTTCATTGGGCGATGTATATTCAACAGCTGCCGTGATCGTTGTGGATAAAACAGGTATTACTTCGTTTGAGTTGTAATCAAAATGTTATTATTATTATTATTATTTTTTTTTCCTCAAAACGGTATCTTAATTTAATGATAGAAGATGCGTTCAGTCTTTAAATGTCCATGAGTCCTTTAAAATGATCTGAGCTACGTGGAGAGAAAAAGATGGCGGCGATTTCTGGACGGCTGGAAGATGTGGCCTGCAGAATGGGTGGCACTTATGACCCACAGACAGACTCACAGGCACAAACTCAGCTTTATATATTAGATTTGCTTCATGATCACAGGACGCCAAAGGCAACAAGGTAGTGTATTG
>CM068952.1:52908865-52922271 GCA_035128595.1 Eptatretus atami
GGTTTGCGATAAATTATCTGTGCTAATGCCCGGCTTGATTCCCGCAAACAAAATTCAAACAACTTGCCTGGTTTAGGAGATAATGGTATAGGCGATTTCCATTAGCGGCGATAATATGGAATAGGCAAAGCCGAGAAGTGAACGTAGAATTCTTCTTACATTCGCTTCTTAAATATATCAAATAAAGAGAGAGGATACCAAAGTTATCCCGCAAGTGTCTCAATGTTACCAACATTTGTCCTTGATGTAGACTCCAGTTGCTGTACATTTTGTGTAATGCTTTCATGCTGGGTTTTTTGGTTGGTTGCACTTTGTTTTTGGATGTTATTTTTTTGTTTTTTTTTGGCAATCTTTAAAAGATTTAAGTTATGAAAACATTGTGTATATTGCTTTCACTTAAAAAAAATGATGTAACCAATAAATTGTGGAGTAAAATTTCTCGGCATGTGTTTTGTGATATTTATATATATATATATATATTGTTGACGAATTCTCGCCGCCCGGCGTCGCGACAGCCGCTTTTAGCCAAAAAATAATCTCGGCCGTACGCCCACCGGACGACAATTCAGTCGGCGGCTTTCCGGAGCAGCGCCGAAAACCAGCCACAGGTGTGTTCTTAACCAACCACAACCTTGTCCGCACTCTACCCGCGCTACAGGGTCAATCGCGACTGTCGATATACCTAATTAATCGCGCGGGTAGATTACCGAGAGATTGCAACCTCAACGGGGCCGCTGGGACACAAGCCGCTTAATGCAGCTCGTTCCGTTTAGGGATAACCGAGCGGGGTGTTATCGCGACTCCAGTTGGACCCGATCGCTTTAACCGGCTTATATAAAAACCAACTATATTCGCGAGGGCAAGATGGCAAGTTCAATTGGGGAAAGAGGACACAACAAACGGGTGACATTTGAACAAGCACATTTATTACACACGTATGCAGTCAGGTATTCATGCAAGAAAAGCACGTATTCGAGCATGCACATATGCAATTATACAGCCAACAAAAACAATGCAAGGAACTACGACCGTTTATTTATTATGTACAGTCACTTATCACAGTTCCTACTTAATGGACTCGGCGCCACAACTTTCATACAAAGAAAAGCAAGGAAAACCCCCTCATAGACAAGGGGTAGACTTGACGCCTTGGGGTCTTTATACCACGGAAGCCGTGTAGACACAGAGGCTCCGCGAGACCGGGCTGGCTACCTGGTCCTGCGTGGTGACTCGCTAGGGCGATCCCTCGATGTCCCCTTTCCAGCGACCCCACGGTTAGGCACGGTCCGACAGGCCGCGCGCCTTGGCCCCGCGGCGCCCCAATCTCTCCAGCTCCTTCCGACTGCAGAGACTCCAGTCTCCAGGCTCCAGCTCACAGCCGGCTCCACACGACTGCCCACAACTCCGACAGACACACACACACAACTCCGACACGACACGCCGACACTCTCTTTATACCCACGGCGCGTCGCCCCTCCCTACTTCAAGCACCGCGCGGGAAACTTCCAGAAGCAGGGCGTTTTCCTTGCCGAATCGGGGTTTTTCGTTTACTTGCTCCTTTTACGCGATCGTTGCTTTCTTTTCCGCACGTGTTTGCCGTTGGGGGGGGGTGAGGGTGAGGCCGTCATCCGTTCTCCCCCGATGAAGGCCAGGCTTCTCGCAACCGTGCTGAGGTGGCAAGCGGGGGGGGGGGGGGGGGTGGTTACGGTGGTCCGTTGTCATGGTGCGTGGCTGGGGTTATGGTGGCGTGGCGGCGTTTTGCTGGCGTGGCTGGCGTTGTGGTGGTCGTGAGGGTGGTGGTTAAGGTGGTTGTTGTGAAGGTGGCTGTTCGTTGTCTGTGGGGATTTGGCGGTTGAACGAGAAGGTGGTTGGGGTGATCGTGGTTGTTGTGGCTGGTGTTGCTTTGTGGTGGTAGCAATGGGGTCGGTCCAAAATAACGATAGTAAAAAGAAAAAACGGCTAACTGAAGATTCACAGCCCGGTTACACTTAATATTCCCTTAGACATCGGTGGGAAATCTATCTGAACACAAACTTATCGGCATAACTGATCTAAGGACCTATTAGGTGGCTCTGGCGAATTTCCACAGCCGTAACAATATATATATAATATATATATATATATATATATATTATATTTTATTTATTATTATAAAAGGTGGATGGGATTGATTTGAAGGAAACACAAGACTGAAGACTACCAACATGGTGTGGCATATTAACTTGTAGGACAATTTGATATGGCATGATAAGTTAATTGTGCAAATTATCTTCAGTATTATTTGTTGTGATTTGTAAGACACTGGCTGTATAGTTAGACAAAAACTAGAACTGCACTCGGGAAAGCACATACATATACCCGGCTGAACTGTTTACGTTTGTATTCCACTGTGAAGGCCAGATCTGATTCCGGACCTGAACTAAAAATCTAATTGCTTGTTCTTGTCACCTACCCAACTCATTACCATGTTTTGTCATAACCCATCCATAACTTTTTGATATATCGTCCTATATCGTTTTTGGCCTTTCTCTCAATGGTTGAAGAAATCACTTAAAATATTTTTTTTTATTTCTCGAATGTGGATCTTCACCAAAATCGAATTGATTCGTCCTCATCACACACCTACCTGTCAAGTTTCGTGCTAATCCGTCCACAACTTGAATCACTATCATGAGTGATTCAAATCGTACTGCAAACAAAGGCAATTGATCAAAGGGGTCTAACAAAATGGACTTCACCGGAAATAATTGATAGGCCTACAAATCAAAAATGCTAACATGTTTTGCCACTTGTAAATGATAGCAGATATCCGCTCACAGACAATCAGACAGGGTGAAACATAACCTCCATCCACCTTCGGTGAAAAGCTTGGTGTTGGCTTAATTGTTAGGTGGCTGGCTTGCGATCGTTGAGTCTTGAGTGTGATCCCCTGTCGTGCCGTTGAATAACACCAAGTCGGTTGACTCAGCCTGTCATCCTTCTGAGGTCAGCAAAAATGAGTATCATCTTACTGGTAACGGGGACATTGCCTCAGCGGCACAGCCGTCCTTCCAGAAATTGATGCAACCAGCAGCCACAAGCTGCGTACGAACAATAACAACCACCTTCAGTGGTGGAGGTAAAAATTAGTTGCGGTTCTGCTGAATCAGCACTCGCCTGAGGCAATGCAAACAACATGTAGCGTCCCGAGACAGTTATTTCATTACTATTCATCTTACGACAGCCCTTCCCTTATGTCTGGTGGTTTATGGGTCACACGCGTTCCGTGGGCTCTCAGGTAGGTCTTTACCCCCATCTTTTACTTTGCTACACACAACCTCTCCATGCATACGCACAAAAGCAGATGCCAACAAACCTCATTCAAACTTTGCACCATTCTTCAACGGCACATCACCTCAGACTTCGCTGTATTCGACCTCAGGCACTACACATTTCTACAACCACCATAATGGCGTTTATAAAAAATCTCCACATCAATCCCCGCAACAACACAAACTCGCTTACCTTTGCCATTAACCGTCACAACCTCAACGCCATAACTCGCATAACCATAACTGCTACGAACGCCGCAAACACAGTCACCATCACGGACGCCCACTCTCTGGCCTTTCAAAGGTGGTGGGAAGCAAAGGGCACTACGTACAATTGCGGAATGCTTGTGCTCAGGACGTTCTGGCATGTAGCTTGAAGTGCAGATGTGCACTAAAATCCGTTCAACATTGTGTGGATAGTAGGCTGGTCCTTATTCCTCAACTTCGGATTTTCTAAGCTCCAACCCCCGGATTCATTGGAATAGTCGAGAAAACTCTCCTGGTGAACTTTTGTTCCAATCGGACAACATTTTACCACCTCCATCATCGACCATTGAAGTTTCACCCTGAAAAAAAAAAAATTGTTAGGGGGGCGGTGAGAAGAACGAGTAATACACATTACACATTACAACAAACACACAGATTCGACGTATCACATCAAAAGAGACGATTCGACATTACAGGAGCATTTTAAAGTTCAGCACAGGTCGATACGTCGTCGTTCTAATGTAGCGCCCCTAGAAACTGAGGCCTAAACTTCAAGGTCGATGAGGGAGAGGTAAATGTTGTTTGGAATTTGAAAATAAAACACAGAAGAGTTTTCTCGACTATTCCAACGAATTCCGGGGGTTGGAGCTTAAAATAAATGGAATTCGAAAATTTACCCCCTAACGAAGGACCACCCTGATATATATATATATATATATATATATATCTTGTTTAATCATGTTAATGTTAATCTTGGCGATGAGTCCGCATGGCAAAGTTGCAGAGCAACTGAGGCCATTTCTGGTACCAGGTCCTTGCATGAGCGGGCCAACACTTGGGTACGTGTCTGTGCACCAATGAGGGCACTCAGAAATTCCTACAGCCCGTCCTGATCCGGCTTTAGACTCTCCTCGCCAAACAACTATAAAATGCCCTGTGGGAGTGATCTAGAAAACACCTTATGGCTTGTCGGCAGTACAGGATGAAAGGCGGAACTGAGCAGGTGGACTGAGGTTGTGGAGTGGAGCAGAGCGCTGGGTGGGCGAGAGATCCAGGCGCCGTACCGGGCGCATTCATTTGGGCCAAGCCGATAACATATTACCTGCACAGATAGTCTTACACGTAAGAGCTGTCTTCTCAACACATTCTGTCTCTTGTGTTCTTCTCATCTATGCTGTGGACGCATAAGAGTGATTGGCGAGGGCAAGTTCCAAACAACGATGTTTTTTTCAGAGCGACCCCACAGACATGCACTTCTTTCCATTTTCTTCTCTGCACCTCATCCATATTTCACCTGCACCTCACTTCACCCCTATCACACCTCCTCTGACTACGCAATATGAGACATGCTTAGTTTTCTTCCCTCCTTCCCCCTCCTCAGCGACTGGGTTGAGTTGGTCCGTCGACTGCACCTGTAAACTAAGATCGTCAACACACACTCCAACTTTCTCTCTTTCTGCTCTCTAACTTTCCTCGGGGTATGTTTCTGATGGCACCTGTTTTGTGTATGTGTAAGTTAAGAGTGTATCGAAGTTAAGAGTGTTCATTATATCGGTATAGTTCTGCCTGTGTCTCTTGTTCTTTTGTAAATATTTGCATTTCTCTTGCTTCACTTGACATAATAAACTTGTTTGTATAAATGTACCCACTCGCAGCGCCTTTTTCCCGATTGGTCTAGCATAGTCCAACACGTAGTGAGCCGGGAATATTTAACCCACTAATTTGCTCTTGTTAGCCGATGCATACTCAGCAAGCTTCCACTCAGCTGCACTTGATGTGGTAAGTTAACTCGAGTTCGCATCTAGAGCACAAGACTCCTCTTGATGCTTCCAATTCCGGAAACGGAAACATGCAAAGTAGTGCGAACCCTGCAAGGATGGTGGTACCAATCGGCGCTAATGGTTGAGTTATCCCTGCTCGGTAGCTTCAGGACCAGGTGTTCGGGAGTAACTCGACGCTTCCCCTCGTGGTAAAACTCGAATCCTGTAAAAATATGCTTCACATGTGAAGAAACGAAATATGTCAATAAATACGCAACAAGTATTTTACTACTTTTGTCAGGTCATGGATTTGTTGATCATCTGGGTTAATAAATGGGTCTGGATTGCTTAGAATGAAGGCAGGGTAAATAATACGAATAAATTGTGTGTGTGTGTGTGTGTCAGTGTGTCTCCATAACTCGAAAACCATGAAACCTAGCAGCCTGAAACCTTGCATGCCCACTAAAAAATACCTCCAAGGAAGTTCCTGAATGAAAATTGGGTGTTTGGGTTAATTTAAACACCCTTTTCAAGGTAATATACTGCCTTATTTAATTAATCCTTTATCAGGCGATCCTCCCGGTCACTGCTCTCGATGGAGTCTTAAGGGCGTTTCCCGGGTAACCCTCGCTTGGGTCTGAAGTCGCCGGTTTTTTTTGGCCTGCTCACCATGCTTGACTTGGAACAGACCGCACCGATTTCTTAAAGACAAAGTTTTTTTGTTTTTTTTTTCCACCTTCCTCACTCATATTATCGAATGCCTGTTCATCATCGCTACGAATCGCTGGGTACATTGCAATGCTTATAAATGCCCGGAGATGCCCAGCGTTCAATACTTTATTTCATTTATGCACCCGGGATCACCACAATAATCTCTTAAACTAAGCAGAATTACAAAATCTAAGCTCCAGAATCAAACTGAGAAGCAGTTCTGACTCCTAGAATGGTGTTCATTTGTCCCATTCGGACATTTGCCATTTCAAGTTTCAATGGCGATACGCAGTTCTGGACGCGCAGGTAGGAAGGCAAAATAAATTATTTGGTCACAATGAGAAAAATCTTTTCAGTTATGAAATAATGAATTGCCACAACACTGCGGGAAAGCCGAGAGAGAAGTATGCGTGCTCACTCTGTGCAGCCTGGATTTGAATTTCGAACCAGCTATAAACTGTCATCCCGGTGTTTCACAGGCAGGGTGATTCATCAATGTGTCTGTTGTCTCTCGGATGGATGATAAACTGGGTTTCACATTTGCCGGAATCCCTCACCCCTCTAACTCCAACCCTACCCCTCTCTATCCCACCCTCTCCCTCTTTCCGACACTGACTCTCTCTCGCTCTCGCTTTCTCCGATCCCTCCACTCTCCCCCCTCCTCTTCCCTCCTCTCTCTCCACCCCTCTGTCGCTCTCTTCCAACCAACCCTGGTGCCTCACCCTCCCCCTCTGTTGAGGGACTAGCATGTACGAATCAGATTCGGATTGAGCCGACGGTGGGATGCAAAGATCACTGCACGTATGAGCATGCATGCAGGCAGACCTTTGCCAGGAACATAGCGTGGGTTTTCAATGCTCACGCCCAAGATCCCAAAGTGTGTGTGTGTGTGTGTGTGTGTGTGTGTGTGTGTGTGTGTGTGTGTGTGTTCAGTCTTTAAGCATAACATATTCTCTTCGCTAACACCACCTCCACCCCTTACTTATCTCTCTTTTTTTTTTCCTCCTCCCCACCCTTCTGTCCTCTTCTCTCTCTTCCCTCAATCCCTCCTCGCACACCTCCCTCCCGCAATGTATAGTACCGCTTGTTGAGGCATCACTCTCCCACCTCCCCCACCTTCCTCGTTTCCCCCTCCATTTCTCCCCTCCTCCATCCCCAAGCTTCCTACCTTCCCCTCCATCCTCTCCCCTCCTTCCTAGCTTCCCCCTCCATCCTCTTCCCTCCCCTCCCCTCCCTCACTCTCTCCCTCCTTCTCCTCTCTCTCCCTCCCTGCTCCTCTCTCTCCCACTTATACCCCCGTCAACTAAGCGCGGGTTGCATTTACTAGTGTGTTTATGTGTGTGTAATATATATATATATATATATATATATATATATATAATTTTTTTTTCCTGTACTGACACAGTGAATAATGCACAGTGCATAAATGTGTTTTCTTATCACGCACTCTTTCTATCCTCAATGCCATCTTGCCTGCCATTAGTTGGTCGACGTTAAAAGTGCAAGTGTTCTTCACGAAGAGTATGCGAGCTATCGCCAACACTTTGACTGAATTCTAATATTCGGGGGCACTGCATCAGCAGCACAGATTTTGCTACCTACAGCCTGTGCTGCATGTGAAAGAAGACATGGATGGTTGACGTGTTCACTTGTAAAATTATGCCTCATTGCCCTGTGTCATTGCACCATTGCCCTACACCATTGTGCTCACTGCCACAGCTTCCCAGTCTGTTTTCTCTGCTGCTCATGGACCTTGTCTTTTGTAGCAAAAGAGCATCACCATAAATCACCATGTGGTCCCAAGAGTGTGGTTTCCTCATGGTCAGTTGAAGCATTCTCCAAACCCTTGCATTCATGTTTCTTCCACACCCGTCCAAGGGTTTCCACATCATTGAAATAAATGGCAGGGGGCAGTTTGATAAATAATCTGTACTTTTGGAGAGGTCATAAGGTAGGGATGACTTTGTGGAGGTGGAAGGTGTAGTCTGGTGGGTAGATGGACCTCCTCCCCCCTCCACCCCCTACCCTGCACCTGGAAAATTTAATGACATTAATATTCCGAAGGGTGTCTACTAACCAATGTCAGATGCTCCCATCAAAACAAACCACCAGGGGGTCTATGGTGGCCATCTTGGATTTTGTCATGCTCGAATGGCTAAAGCTAAGCATTTCCATACATTTGAACTAGACATTCTAGAAAGACAAATAAACCCACTTTTCCATACAATTTTGACATGATAAAATGTTTGGAAGCAACATTTTTGAGATTGAGCATGTCTTGTGGGTCAAAACATTGAAGATATGGGGAAAAATGCAAATTAGACCAAATTCTCCATATCTCCTGGCATTGTGCCTTGCTGACCCATGTCTGATGAGGCTAGCGTGGTCATTCGCTCGAGAAACTAACCAATAGTTTGTAGTTTGTGTGGATGTGCTGTGCCTTGGTGACCAATGTTTGATGAGGCTAGCGGTGGTCATTCACTCTAGAAATTGACCAATAGTTTGTGTAGATGTGCTGTGCCTTGGTGACCAAGTTCTGAGGCTAGCGGTGGTCATTCACTCTAGAAATTGACAATAGTTTGTGTAGATGTGCTGTGCTTGGTGACCAAGTTCTGAGGCTAGCGGTGGTCATTCACTCTAGAAACTGACCAATAGTTTGTAGTTTGTGTGGATGTGCTGTGCCTTGGTGACCAATGTTTGATGAGGCTAGCGGTGGTCATTCACTCTAGAAACTGACCAATAGTTTGTGTGGATGTGCTGTGCCTTGGTGACCAATGTCTGATGAGGCTAGCGGTGGTCATTCGCTCCAGAAACTGACCAATAGTTTTGTGCAGATGCGCTGTGCCTTGGTGACCAATGTCTGATGAGGCTAGCGGTGGTCATTGCTCTAAACTGAACAATAGTTTGTGTAGATGTGCTGGCCTTGGTGACCAATGTCTGATGAGGCTAGCGGTGGTCATTCGCTCTAGAAACTGACATAGTTTGCTTAGATGTGCTTTGTCCCTCACCCTAACCTCTGTATCAGACAGTTACCAATCACTATCTGTTTTCAGAGGGAGTCTTTTGACATTGGCCCCACGACATGACGTCCTGTCTTTTGCTTTTATTATCACAAATCATGGGCAAGTCCATCAGCCTTTCAGAGCTAATGAAGTACTCGCTAACACCAGTCCCTCACTGCCTCACACCATGATGTCTTTGCCAAGACAAACAAGATCACCATGCTCCATTACTTGATGAATATATATCATTCTGAAGAGGTGCCATTCCCTAAATATGCTCTCTACATCCAGGATGGGAATGCCTTGAGTCATGCACTGAAGGACCTGCCACCAACCTTTGGTGGTATATTCCTGAAGGTGCTCGACCACATAGCAGCCAAGAAGCACTTGATCCTCTCCACTGACTCATACAAGGCGGACTCAATCAGACTCTGTGGTACTACTGCACTGCACTCATGGGGATCTACTGTTTCACTGGGGCGGACTGCACCAGCGCCTTAAATGCAAGGGCAAAGTCGGCCCTCTCAAGAAACTGCAGAAGTTTCCAAAGTTTCAGGATGCTTTTAGGCAGCTGGGATTCGGTAGAAGCTAAGGCAGGAGGTGCATGAGTTGCTGGAGGAGTTCACCTGCGTGGTCTACAGTCATGCTCGATGCTGTAGACCCGCATGCTGTAGCAATATCCACTGCGCATGGCGAACATCGATGAGATGATGGCGCTGATGCTGAAGAAGATGGTGGGCGATGAGGAGAAGCTGAACAGCAAGTCCAAGGTTGAGCTCTCCCGTCAGCCACCCTGCAGAGATTCTCTCATCCCTCATATCGACCGGGTGAACTCCAGAGTGGGCCAGTGGAAGTGGTCCACATCCCAATCCACAACCTCCCCAAGCCTGAGGACGGACGTGGCTGGGTGAAGAGCGATGACACCCTTGAACCGCTCCAGTCTCTCGGCCAATCCTCCTTCACTCGTCGACCTTCTCGACTCTCCTGAGTGTGAAGATGATGACAATGGATTCCATGATTATTATGACTCGCCGGATTACCTCATTGATGAGAATGAGTCATCTCATTTGATTTGATCAAAGAAATTAATTATTTATTTTTTATTTTGTCCCATCAAACCCACACACTGCCTGTGATGGAAGGGTTTCTTGACAGAAAAGAGTATTGAAAGTTTAATTCATCAGATCTGACTCCGAGTATAATGCCACCCATCGTCTACAGGTGGTTAAACATATTTTAGCATTTTTAGATCCTCGTGGAGGATCTCTAAGTCTTACTCACGTTGTTGTTCTTCATCTTCTTCTTGTGGACTTTTTTGTTTCACAGCCTACAGTTTTCATCGAAACTTCCTGAAACTTGGCATAAATATGTAAAAATACCCTGTGCAGACAGTAACCATCTCCGATTTTGAAAATTCCTCCGAGAAAAAAGTTATGACGTCAAAATATCTCTGCTAATGGAAATTGCCTAAAAAATTATCTCCGCTACTAGGCAAGCTTTTTGAATTCTGTTTGCGGGAATCGAACAGGGCATTAGCAGAGATGAATTATTGTACATATGATGCATCACCATGACGTCATATCATTTTTTATGACGTCATTCCTATTTTTTGACTTTTTGTTTACAACCCAGAGTTTTCATCGGATCTTCGTGAAACTTGCCATGTATATGCAGAAAGCCCATGCGCAAGCAGTAACCATCTCCGATATTGGAAATTCTTCCTAGAAAAAAAGTTGACGTCATAATAGCGAACGCAGTGAGCTTCATACTTAACGCGTGCACATGAGAGGATAGGAAACAACAACACACAACACAATACCCCTGACGATTTCGAATCCGTGTCGTTGGCTATGACCCTTTTGCTTCCGGTTGTTTTTAAACGCTGTGCGGTGAAACACGATTGGGTTTTATTTCTATCTTGTGAATAATACTTAACGCGTGCACATGAGAGAATAGGAACAACAACAACAACAACAATACCATGGCAATTTGGAATCCGTGTGGTTGCCCATGACCCTTTTGCTTCGGTTTTTTTTTTTGCTTCTGTTTTTTTTTCGTTTCCGGTTTTGTCATGGGGAATGATGCATGCTGGGAGATAAAGGCATCGTCGGAGACATGAAAGACCCAAATAATATCAGACATGGTGTATATTTCCTCCACTGATTTTAATAAAGATATCTCCCGCATCATCAAAAAATAATTTTTAATCGTGATTTACGTTATTTGATCGCGTGATCCCGAATCCAGGCCGAAGTAACCGGAAATTGCGTTTACAGTTGTGAACAAGTTATAGGTAAAGTCAGAAGCGAATGTAAGAAGAATTCTACGTTCGCTTCTAGTATTTATTTTTTTAGTTGAGATCCTGTTCTAGGCGGTGTAGTTGTCGTTGTGAAGGTAATGTTGAGGTAATTTTTTTTTTTTTAGATGAGATCCTATTCTAGGCGGTGTAGTTGTCGTTGTGAAGGTAATGTTGAGGATTTTTTTTTTTCTTTTCAGATGAGATCCTGTTCAAGGCGGTGTAGTTGTTGTTGTTGTGAAGGTAATGTTGAGGTAATAGGTAAAGTCAGAAGCGAATGTAAGAAGAATACTCCGTTCGCTTCTAGTGTATCATTTTTTTGATGAGATCCTGTTCTAGGTGGTGTAGTTGTCGTTGTGAAGGTAATGTTGAGGTATAATGTTGAGGAATTTTTTTTTCAGATGGGATCCTGTTCTAGGCGGTGTAGTTGTTGTTGTTAAGTAATGTTGAGGTATAATGTTGAGGTAATGTTAATTTTTTTAGATGAGATCCTGTTCTAGGTGGTGTAGTTGTCGTTGTGAAGGTAATGTTGAGGTATAATGTTGAGGTAATTAATTTTTTTTTAGATGAGATCCTGTTCTAGGCGGTGTAGTTGTGAGGGTAATGTTGAGGATTTATTTTTTTTTTTTAAGATGAGATCCTGTTCTAGGCGGTGTAGTTGTTGTTAAGGTAATGTTGATATAATGTTGAGGTAATGTTAATTTTTTTAGATGAGATCCTGTTCTAGGTGGTGTAGTTGTCGTTGTGAAGGTAATGTTGAGGTATAATGTTGAGGTAATATTAATTTTTTCAGATGAGATCCTGTTCTAGGCGGTGTAGTTGTGAGGGTAATGTTGAGGATTTTTTTTGTTTTTTTTTAAGATGAGATCCTGTTCTAGGCGGTGTAGTTGTTGTGAAGGTAATGTTGAGGTAATTTTTTTTCAGATGAGATCCTGTTCTAGGCGGTGTAGTTGTTGTTAAGGTAATGTTGAGGTATAATGTTGAGGTAATGTAATTTTTTTAGATGAGATCCTGTTCTAGGCGGTGTAGTTGTTGTGAAGGTAATGTTGAGGTAATTTTTTTTTTTTTAGATGAGATCCTGTTCTAGGCGGTGTAGTTGTTGTGAAGGTAATGTTGAGGTAATTATTTTTTTTTAGATGAGATCCTGTTCTAGGCGTGTAGTTGTCGTTGTGAAGGTAATGTTGAGGTTATAGGTAAAGTCAGAAGCGAATGTAAGAAGAATTCTACGTTCGCTTCTAGGCTTTGCCTATTCCATATTAGCGAACGCAGTGAGCTTCATACTTAACGCGTGCACATGAGAGAATAGGAACAACAACAACAACAACACAATACCCCTGACGATTTCGAATCCGTGTCGTTGGCTATGACCCTTTTGCTTCCGGTTGTTTTTAAGCTGTGCGGTGTATAAACACGATTGGGTTTTATTTCTATAGTGTGAATATTACTTAACGCGTGCACATGAGAGAATAGGAACAACAACAACAACAACACAATACCATGGCAATTTGGAATCCGTGTCGTTGCCTATGACCCTTTTGCTTCCGTTTTTTTTTTGCTTCTGATTTTTTTTGTTTCCGGTTTTTGTCATGGGGAATGATGCATGCCGGGAGATAAAGGCATCGTCGGAGACAGGAAAGACCCAAATAATATCAGATATGGTGTATATTTCCTCCACTGATTTTAATAAAGATATCTCCGCATCATCAAGGTAATGGTAATGTTGAGGTAATATTTTTTTTTTGATGAGTTCCTGTTCTAGGCGGTGTAGTTTGTTGTTGTGAAGGTAATGTTGAGGTATAATGTTGAGGTAAGTTAATTTTTTTTAGATGAGATCCTGTTCTAGGCGGTGTAGTTGTTGTTGTGAAGGTAA
Organism: Eptatretus atami; assembly: GCA_035128595.1. NCBI lineage: Eukaryota > Metazoa > Chordata > Myxini > Myxiniformes > Myxinidae > Eptatretus > Eptatretus atami. The sequence goes on from CM068952.1 coordinate 52,922,023, forward strand.
TGTTGAGGATTTTTTTTTTCAGATGAGATCCTGTTCTCGGCGGTGTCGTTGTTGTTGTTGTGAAGGTAATGTTGAGGTAAATTTTATTTTTTCAGATGAGATCCTGTTCTAGGCGGTGTAGTTGTTGTGAAGGTAATGTTGAGGTAATATTTATTTTTTAGATGAGATCCTGTTCTAGGCGGTGTAGTTGTTGTTGTGAAGGTAATGTTGGGTAATATTTATTTTTTCATAGCAAAAAGACTTTAAAAA
>CM068952.1:52952159-52962485 GCA_035128595.1 Eptatretus atami
ACTCGCGTTGTCGAAATTCTCGTAAAACATCGGGATGTTTGGAGACGTTTTAAGATTGTTAAAATATTTCACTCGAGCGTCAAAGGTCGTCCCATGATGCATTGCGTCGAGCAGACGTCACGGGTCGTCCCATGATGCAGTGCGCTGCGAGCAGACATGTCGTTGAGTGACATTAAGGTTTTGCATGGAGAAAGTGGAGATTTTTGTCGCTCGACGTTGACGCAGTTCGTTTTAACTTCGATTTTAATTTTGTCTGGTTTTTGCGATCGCTTAGGACGCTTAAAACTCGTGTGTCGAAATTCTGGAACAGCGATGAATAACGATATATATATAAATAATAAGTTTTTATCAGATTCTTCTGAAAGTAATACACTATTATCTGGCATTCCTGCTGGTCTGATATCACTTTAAAAAAAAAAAAAATGGAATTTTTTTAGAATAAGTTTTTTGTTGGGACTACATTATTGCAAACCACAGTGTAAAATCATAGGACACAATGATTCAGAATTCAAGCTCCCTTGGCTTCTGACTGATTCTGCTTTTATTAGACAAGGTCAGAGGTCAGTTGATGATTTCGTAGTATCCAGTCTATACTGCTTGTTACTTACGAAATCTAAAGATTTCGTAAGTATATTGAATGCCTTCCGTTCTGTTTGTTTGTTTGTTTGTATGTTTTTGTTGTTTGTTTGTTTGTTTGTAGCACGATAACTCGAGAACGGAAGAAGCTACCATGTCAAATTACATCACGTGATTCAGGATGGTGCATGGCTGAGCGCTGATTAAGATTTTGGTCAAATCGGTCAAAGGTCAGGTCACAGTGAGGTCAACATAATTCCGTAAATTAACATGGAGAAATGTGAGTATTTTTGCTTCGCTGACGTTACAGTTCGTTTTAAACTTCGATTTTAATTTTGTCTTCGTTTTTGCGATCGCTTCGGATGCTTAAAACTCGGTTGTGAAATTCTGGTAAAATCGATGTTTTGGAGACGATTTTAAGATTGAATAAAAAATATTTCACTCGAAGCGTCAAGGGTCGTCCATGATGCAGTGCGCTCGAGCAGACGTCACGGGTGTCCCATGATCAGTGCGCTCGAGCAGACGCGTCGTTGAGTCACGTAAAGGTTTTCCGTGTGCGCGGTGAGGTTTTTTCAATAAAGATGGTGTTTAAAAGTCATTTTTTATCCAATAAAGGTCAGCGTCGCATGCCTGACTCGCTGAGCCGTCGGATTAGTAAAAGATTGTTGTGATGGCCGAATATTACGGTTTTGTGACTTTGATAAAATAATATTAAATATTGCGTGGAAATATGCCGTTTTTGCTTTGCTCGACGTTGCGAGTTATTTTAACTTCGATTTTAATTTGTGTCTCGTTTTTTGCGATCGCTTAGGACTGCTTAAACTCGGTTGTCGAAATTCTGGTAAAAATCGGATGTTTTATGAGATTTATGTGGTGTCGTATCTGAGGTATTATGCACTGAAGATTATGCTAATGAGGGGGATTGTAAGACACAGCATTCGCGCTCGTTTGCGTCGCTACTTCTCTCGAGACAGCTTTTATTAGACAAGGTCAGAGGTCAGTTGACGATTTCGTAAGTCCAGTCTATGACTGCTTGTTACTTACGAAATATAAAGATTTGTAAGTATATTGGAATGACAGTATTCGTTTGTTTGTTTGTTTGTTTGTAGGCCACGATAACTCGAAAGGAAGAAGCTACGATGTCAAATTACACACGTGATTCAGGAGGGTGATGGCTAGTGCTGATTAATTTTGGTCAAAATCGGTCAACGGTAACAAGGTCAGGTGAGTCAACATTCGATTTTTGGATGGTTTGGTAACAGATAACTCGAGAACGGAAGAAGCTACAATGTCAAATTACATCATCGTGATTCAGGAGGTGATGGCTAGTGTGATTAGATTTTGGTCAAAATCGGTCAAGGTCAAGGTCCCGGTGAGGTCAAACATTCGTTTTTGATGGTTTGGTACAGAATAACATCGAGAACGGAAGAAGCTACCAATGTCAAATTACACACGTGATTCAGGGGGTGATAGCTAGTGCTGATTAGATTTTGGTCAAAATCGTCAACGGTCAAGGTCACGGTGAGGTAAACATTCGATTTTTGATGGGTTTGGTACAGAATCATCGTAGAAACTTCTGGTTTGCGTCGCTACCGTTCTCTAGAGAACAGCTTTATTAGCAAGGTCAGAGGTCAAGTTGACGATTTCGTAAGTAACAGTCTATGACTGCTGTTGGTTTGTTTGTTTTTTGTTTGTAGCACGAAGTAACTCGAGAACGAAGAAGCCAATGTCAAATACACCACGTGATTCAGGGGGTGATGGCTAGTGCTGATTAGATTTTGGTCAAAATCGGTCAAAGTCAAGGTCACGTGAGGTCAAACATAATTCCGTAAATTAAGCGGAGAATGGAGTATTTTTGCTTCGCTCGACGTTACGAGTTCGTTTTAACTTCGATTTTAATTTTGTCTTCAGTTTTTGCGATCGTTAGGCGCTTAAAACTCGGTTGTCGAAATTCTGGTAAAATCGGATGTTTTGGAGACGTTTTAAGATTGTTAAAAAATATTTCAAGCCTCGAAGCGTCAGGTCGTCCATGATGCATTGCGCTCGAGCAGACGTCACGGGTCGTCCATGATGCAGTGCGCTCGAGCAGACGTCACGGGTCGTCCCATGATGCAGTGCGCTCGAGCAGACGCGTCGTTGATTCACGTAGGTATAATTGCGTGGAGAAATGCCGATTTTGCTTTGCTCGACGTTACGAGTTCATTTTAATTCGATTTTAATTTTGTCTTCGGTTTTTTGCGATCGCTTCGGACCTTAATCTCGGTTGTCGAACATTCTGGTAAAAATCGGATGTTTTATGAGATTTATGTCGGGTGTCGATCTGAGGTATTATGCACATGAAGATTATGCTAATATGAGGGGATTGGAACACACAGCATTACGCGCTCGTTTGCGTCGCTACATTCGAGACAGCTTTATTAGACAAGGTCAGAGTCCAAGTTGACGATTTCTGTAAGTACAGTCTATGACTGCTGTTTGTTTGTTTGTATGTTTGTTTGTTACTTACGAAATCTAAAGATTTCGATAATATTGATGCCTTACCGTTTCGTTTGTTTGTTTGTTTGTTTGTTTTGTAGGCACGATAACTCGAGAAGGAAGAAGCTACCAATGTAAATTACAATCACGTGATTCAGGAGGGTGATGGCTAGCGCTGATTAGATTTTGTCAAAATCGCAACAGGTCAAGGTCACAGTGAGGTCAAAACATATAATTCCGTAAATAACATGGAGAAATGTGAGTATTTTTCTGCTTCGCTCGACGTTACGAGTTCGTTTTAACTTCGTTTTAATTTGTCTCGGTTTTTGCGATGCTTCGATGCTTAAAACTCGGTTGTCGAAATTCTGGTAAATCGAATGTTTTTGGAGACGTTTTAAGATTGTATAAAAAAAATATTTCACTCGAAGCGTCAAGGGTCGTCCATGATGCATTGCGCTCGAGCAGACGTCACGGTGTCCCATGATGCATGCGCTCGAGCAGACGCGCGTCGTTGATTGACGTAAAGGTTTTGCATGAGAAATGGAATTTTTTGCTTCGCTCGACGTTACGAAGTTCGTTTAACTTCGATTTTAAATTTTGTCTTCGGTTTTTGCGATCGCTTAGGACGCTTAAAACTCGGTTGTCGAAATTCTGGTAAAATCGGATGTTTTGGGAGACGTTTTAAGATTGTATAAAAATATTTCACTCGAAGCTTCAAGGGTGTCCCATGATGCATTGCGCTCGAGCAGACGTCACGGGTCGTCCATGATGCAGTGCGCTCGAGCAGACGTCACGGTCGTCCATGATGCATTGCGCTCGAGCAGACATGTCGTTGAGTGACATTAAGGTTTGCATGGACAAATGGAGATTTTTGCTTCGCTCGCGTACGATTCGTTTTAACTTCGATTTTAATTTTGTCTTCGTTTTTGCGATCGCTTAGGACGCTTAAAACTCGGTTGTCGAAATTCTGGAACGCGATGAATAACTGATATATATAATATAATAATAAGTCTTTTATCAGATCTTCTGAAAAGTAATACACCTATTATCTGGCATATCTGCTGGTACTGATCACTTTAAAAAAAAAAAATGGAATTTTATAAGAAATCTAGTTTTTGTCTGGGACTCATTATCTGCAAACCACAGTGTAAAATCGTAGACACAATGAATTCAGATTCAGCTCCCTTGGGCTTCTGACTGATCATGCTTTTTATTAGACAAGGTAGAGGTCAGTTGATGATTTCGTAGTACCAGTCTATGACTGCTTGTTGTTTGTTTGTTTGTGGCACGATAACTCGAGAACGAAGAAGCTACCAATGTCAAATTACCTTCACGTGATTCAGGAGGGTGATGGCTAGCGCTGATTAGATTTTGGTAAAATCGGTCAAAGGTCAAGGTCCACAGTGAGGTCAAACATAATTCGTAAATTAACATGGAGAAATGTGAGTATTTTTGCTTCGCTCGACGTTACGAGTTCGTTTAACTTGATTTATTTTGTCTTCGTTTTTTGCGATCGTTAGACGCTTAAAACTAGGTTGTCGAAATTCTGGTAAAAATCGGATGTTTGAGACGTTTTAAGATTGAATAAAAATATTTACTCGAAGCGTCAAGGGTCGTCCCATGATGCAGTGCGCTCGAGCAGACGTCAGGGTCGCCATGATGCAGTGCGCCGAGCAGACGTCACGGGTCGTCCCATGATGCAGTGCGCCCGAAGCAAGACGTCACGGGTGTCCCATGATGCAGTGCGCTCGAGCAGGACAGCGTCATTGAGTCACGTTAAGGTTTTCCGTGTGCGCGGTGACGGTTTTTTCAATAAAGATGGTGTTTAAAGTCATTTTTTATTCCCAATAAAGTTATCGTCGCATGCCTGACTCGCTGAGCCGTCGATTATGTAAAGATTGTGGTGGATGGCGAATATTACGGTTTTGTGACTTTGATAAAATAATATTAAATAATTGCGTGAGAAATGCCAAAATTTTTGCTTTGCTCGACGTTGCGAGTTCATTTTACTTCGATTTTATTTTGTCTTCGGTTTTTTGCGATCGCTTAGGACGCTTAAACTCGGTTGTCGAAATTCTGGTAAAAATCGGATGTTTTATGAAGATTTATGTCGGTGTCGTATCTGAGGTATTATGCACTGAAGATTATGCCTAATGAGGGGGATTGTAAGACGCAGCATTAGCGCCCGTTTGTGTCGCTACTTCCTCGAGACAGCTTTTATAGACAAGGTCAGAGGTCAGTTGACGATTTCGTAAGTACAGTCTATGACTGCTTGTTACTTACGAAATCTAAAGATTTCGTAAGTTATTGATGCTTCCGTTTCTGTTGTTTTTTGTTTGTATGTTTGTTTGTTTGTTTGTTTTTTGTTTTGTTTGTAGGCACGATAAATCGAGAACGGAAGAAGCTACCAATGTCAATTACACCACGTGATCAGGAGGGTGATGGCTAGTGCTGATTAGATTTTGGTCAAATCGGTCAAGGTCAAGGTCACAGTGAGGTCAAACATAATTCCGTAAAGTAACGTGGAGAAATGTGAGTATTTTTTGCTTCGCTCGACGTTACGAGTTCGTTTAACTTCGATTTTAATTTGTCTTGGTTTTGCGATCTCTTAGGACGCTTAAAATCGGTTGTCGAAATTCTGGTAAAATGGATGTTTTTGGAGACGTTTTAGATTGTATAAAAATTTCACTCGAAGCGTCAAAGGTCGTCCATGATGCATTGCGCTCGAGAGACGTCACGGGTCGTCCATGATGCAGTGCGCTCGAGCTAGACATGTCGTTGAGTGACATTAAGGTTTTGCATGGAGAAATGGAGATTTTTGCTTCGCTCGACGTTACGAGTTCGTTTTAACTTCGATTTTAATTTTGTCTTGGTTTTTGCGATCGCTTGGGATGCTTAAAACTCGGTTGTCGAATTCTGGAACAGCGATGAATAACTGATATATATAATAAATAATAAGTCTTTTATCAGATTCTCTGAAAGTAATACACCTATTATCTGGCATATCCTGCTGGTACTGAACACTTAAAAAAAAAAATGGAATTTTTTATTGGAAATCTAGTTTTGTCTGGGCTCATTATCTGCAAACCACAGTGTAAAATCGAGACCACAATGAATTCAGAATTCAAGCTCCCCTTGGCTTCTGACTGATTCATGCTTTTATTAGACAGGTCAGAGGTCAAGTTGATGTTTCGTAAGTACCAGTCTATGACTGCTTTAAACTGTTGTAGGCACGATAACTCGAGAACGGAAGAAGCTACCAATGTCAAATTACATCAACGTGATTCAGGAGGGTGATGGCTAGTGCTGATTAGATTTTGGTCAAAATCGGTCAAAGCTCAAGGTCACAGTGAAGTCAAATATTCGATTTTTGATGGTTTGGTACAGATAATCGAGAACGGAAGAAGCTACCAATGTCAAATTACACCACGTGATTCAGGAGGGTGATGGCTAGTGCTGATTAGATTTTGGTCAAAATCGTCAACGGTCAAGGCACGGTGAGGTCAAACATTCTATTTTTGATGGTTTGGTACAGAATCATCGTAGAAACTTCTGGTTTGCGTTGCTACTTCTCTAGAGACGCTTTTATTAGACAAGGTCAGAGGTCAAGTTTACGATTCGTAAGTACAGTCTATGACTGCTTGTTTGTTTGTTTGTTTGTAGCACGATAATCGAAACGGAAGAAGCTACAAAATGTTAATTACACCACGTGATTCAGGAGGGTGATGCTAGTGCTGATTAGATTTTGGTCAAAATCGGTCAAAGGTCAAGGTCACAGTGAGGTCAAACATTCGATTTTTGATGGTTTGGTACAGATAACTCGAGAACGGAAGAAGCTACCAATGTCAAATTACACCACGTGATTCAGGAGGGTGATGGCTAGTGCTGATTAGATTTGGTCAAATCGGTCAACGGTCAAGGTCACGGTGAGGTCAAACATTCGATTTTTGATGGTTTGGTAGCAGAATCATCGTAGAAACTTCTGGTTTGCGTCGCTACTTCTCGAGAGACAGCTTTTATTAGACAAGGTCAGAGGTCAAGTTGACGTTTCGTAGTACCAGTCTATGACTGCTTGTTACTTACGAAATCTAAAGATTTCGTAAGTATATTGATGCTTCCGTTTTGTTGTAATGTTTGTTTTGTTTTGTTTGTTTGTTTGTAGGCACGATAACTCGAGAACGGAAGAAGCTACCAATGTCAAATTACACCACGTGATTCAGGACGGTGAGGCTAGTGCTGATTAGATTTGTCAAAATCGGTCAAGGTCAAGGTCACAGTGGGTCAAACATATTCCGTAAAGTAACGCTGGAGAAATGTGAATTTTTGCTTCGCCGACGTTACGAGTTCGTTTTAAACTTCGATTTAATTTTGTCTTCGTTTTTGCGATCGCTTCGGATGCTTAAAACTCGGTTGTCGAAATTCGGTAAAAATCGGATGTTTTGGAGACGTTTTTAAGATTGTATAAAAAAAATATTTACTCGAAGCGTCAAGAGGTCGTCCATGATGCATTGCGCTCGAGCAGACGTCACGGGTCGTCCATGATGCACGTGCGCTCGAGCAGACATGTCGTTGAGTGACATTAAGGTTTTGCATGGAGAAATGGAGATTTTTGCTTCGCTCGACGTTACGAGTTCGTTTAAAACTTCGATTTTAATTTTTGTCTTCGGTTTTTGCGATCGTTGGGATGCTTAAAACTCGGTTGTCGAAATTCTGGAACAGCGATGATAACTGATATATATAATAAATAAAAGTCTTTTATCAGATTCTTCTGAAAGTAATACACTATTATCTGGCATATCGCTGCTGGTACTGAATCACTTAAAAAAAAAAAATGGAATTTTTATTGGAAATCTAGTTTTTGTCTGGGACTCATTATCTGCAAACCACAGTGTAAAATCGTAGACCACAATGAATTCAGAATTCAAGCTCCTTGGGCTTCTGACTGATTCATGCTTTTATTAGACAAGGTCAGAGTCAGTTGATGATTTCGTAAGTACCAGTCTAATGACTGCTTTAAACTTGTTTGATAGGCACGATAACTCGAGAAGGAAGAAGCTACCAATGTCAAATTACATCACGTGATTCAGGAGGGTGATGGCTAGCTGATGATTTTGGTCAAATCGGTCAAAGCTCAGGTCACAGTGAAGTCAAATATTCGATTTTTGATGGTTTGGTACAGATAACTCGAGAAGGAAGAAGCTACAATGTCAAATTACAACCACGTGATTCAGGAGGGTGATGGCTAGTGCTGATTAGATTTTGGTCAAAATCGGTCAACGGTCAAGGTCACGGTGAGGTCAAACATTCTATTTTTGATGGTTTGGTAAGAATCATCGTAGAAACTTCTGGTTTGCGTTGCTACCTCTCTAGAGACAGCTTTTTATTTAGACAGGTCAGAGGCTAAGTTTACGATTTCGTAAGTACCAGTCTATGACTGCTTGTTTGTTTGTTTGTTTGTAGGCAGCGATAACTCGAGAACGGAAGAAGCTACCAATGTTACTTACACAACGTGATTCAGGAGGGTGATGGCTAGTGCTGATTAGAATTTTGGTCAAAATCGGTCAAAGGTCAAGGTCACAGTGAGGTCAAACATTCGATTTTGATGGTTTGGTAAGATAATCGAGAACGGAAGAAGCTACCAATGTCAAATTACACCAGCTGATTCAGGAGGGTGATGGCTAGTGCTGATTAGATTTTGGTCAAAATCGGTCAACGGTCCAAGGTCACGGTGAGGTCAAACATTCGATTTTGATGGTTTGGTACAGAATGATCGTAGAAACTTCTGGTTTGCGTCGCTACTCTCGGAGACAGCTTTTATTAGACAAGGTGAGGTCAGTTGAGATTTTCGTAAGTACCAGTCTATGACTGCTTGTTACTTACGAAATCTAAAGATTTCGTAAGTATATTGATGCCTTCCGTTTCTGTTGTATGTTTGTTGTTTGTTTGTTGTTGTAGGCACGATACTCGAGAACGGAAGAAGCTACCAATGTCAAATTACACCACGTGATTCAGGACGGTGATGGCTAGTGCTGATTAGATTTTGGTCAAAATCGGTCAAAGGTCAAGGTCACAGTGAGGTCAAACATAATTCCGTAAGTAACGTGGAGAAATGTGAGTATTTTTGCTTCGCTCGACGTTACGAGTTCGTTTTAACTTCGATTTTAATTTTGTCTTCGTTTTTTGCGATCGCTTCGGATGCTTAAAACTGCGGTTGTCGAAATTCTGGTAAAAATCGGATGTTTTGGAGACGTTTAAGATTGTATAAAAAAAATATTTCACTCGAAGCGTCAAAGGGTCGTCCATGATGCATTGCGCTCGAGCAGACGTCACGGGTCGTCCCATGATGCAGTGCGCTCGGAGCAGACATGTCGTTGAGTGACATTAAGGTTTTGCATGGAGAAATGGAGATTTTTGCTCGCTCGACGTTACGAGTTCGTTTTAACTTCGATTTTAATTTTGTGTTCGGTTTTGCGATCGCTTAGGACGCTTAAAACTCGGTTGTCGAAATTCTGGAACAGCGATGAATAACTGATATATATATAATAATATAAGTCTTTATCAGATTCTTCGAAAAGTAATACACCTCTTTACTGGACTATCTGCTGGTACTGAATCACTTTAAAAAAAAAAAAAAATGGAATTTTTATAAGAAATCTAGTTTTTTGTCTGGACTCATTATCTGCAACCCAAAGTGTAAAATCGTAGACACATGAATTCAGAATTCAAGCTCCCTTGGGCTTCTGATGATTCATGCTTTTATTAGACAAGGTCAGAGGTCAAGTTGATGATTCGTAAGTACCGATCTATGACTGCTTGTTGTTTTGTTTGTAGGCCACGAAAACTCGAGAGACGGAAGAAGCTACCAATGTCAAATTACATCACGTGATTCAGGAGGGTGATGGCTAGTGCTGATTAGATTTTGGTCAAAAATCGGTCAAAGCTCAAGGTCACAGTGAGTCAAATATTCGATTTTTGATGGTTTGGTACAGATAACTTTAAGCGTCCTAAGCGATCGCAAAAACCGAAGACAAAATCAAAATCGAAGTTAAAACGAACTCGTAACGTGGGGCGAAGCAAAAAATCTCCATTTCTCCATGCATGGGGAAGAGAAAGAGGTTTGGCTTTGCTCAGCAAACAACAAATCTCCTCATAAAAGTATTCATTTAGGCTATTTTAGAATACACTTTCACGATTATACGAACAAAAAAAATAAAACAAGCCGGTAGGCGGACATGGGTAGTCGATCAAGTCGAATTTAGTCGTTTTTCAGCAGTT
>CM068952.1:52964176-52979393 GCA_035128595.1 Eptatretus atami
AACAACCGAAAAACCTTCAAAATCGGTACCGTTCACGAGAAATCAATTCCGAAAGCCATTATCCCACGTAAGGTTATGAAATTTGGCACGAATGATCTACAGGTTATGCTCTATAAAATATATTCCGGTTTTTGTGATATATGGAATACTTTACCCACAGCGCCCCCTACAATTATGAGCCATGCATGTTATGTAAAACATGCTCTAGATTTCAAAGGACTGTGTTTTCCTAATAACTACGCACTGCACGCAAATACAAATTGAAACATAACATCATTCAATGACATAAAGCAATGTATTGTTGAAACTCATGAACAATCCCATACACTACCTTGTTGCTTTGGCGTCCTGTGATCATGAAGCAAATCTATATATTAAAGCTGAGTTTGGCCTGTGAGTCTGTCTGTGCCGTATAAGTGCACCCATTCTGCCAGCAGCATCTTCCAGCCGTCCAGAAATCGCCGCCATCTTTTCTCTCCACGTTAGCTCAGATCATTTAAAGGACTCATGACATTTAGAAGACTGAACGGCATCTTCTATCATTAAATTAAGATTACCGTTTGAGGGAAAAAAAAATAATAATAATAAAATAAACATTTTGGTTACAACTCAAACAATATACCTGTTTTATCCACAACGCATCACGGCAGCTGTTGAAATACATCGCCAATGAAGGTGACTTATTCTCAATTATGCAGAGAAAAAAATACTGATGTCATTAACCAAAAAACAGATCATCATAGACTGTGGTACTTACGAATCGTCAACTTACCTCTGACCTTGTCTAATAAAGCTGTCTCTAAGAAGGTAGCGACGCAAACGAGCGCGTAATGCTGTGTTTACAATGTGTCCCCCTCATTAGCATAATCTTCAGTGCATAATACGCTTCAGAACGACACCGACCATAAATCCATAAACATTCGATTTTTACCAGAATTTTCGACAACGAGTTAAGGTCCTAAGCGATCGCAAAAACCGAAACAAAATTAAAATCGAAGTTAAAACGAACTCGTAACGTCCGAGCGAAGCAAAAAATCTCCATTCTCACGCAAGTATTAATATTATTTTATCAAAGTCAAAAAACCGTAAATATTCGCCATTCCACCAACATCTTTACAAATCCGACGGCTCAGCGAGTCAGCATGCGACGATAACCTTTATTGGATAAAAATGACTTTTAAACACCATCTTTATCGAAAAAACCGTCACCGCGGCACACGAAAACCTTTAACGGAGCTCAACACGCGTCTCCTCCTGCGCACTGCATCATGGGACGACCCGTGACGCTTCGAGTGAAATATTTTTTTACAATCTTTACAAACGTCTCCAAAAACATCCGATTTTTACCAGAATTTCGACAACCGAGTTTTTAAGCGTTCCTAACGATCGCAAAAAAACGAAGAAAAATTAAAAATCGAAGTTAAAACGAACTCGTAACGTCAGCGAAGCAACAAAATTCCAATTCTCCACATGAATTTACGATGAATTATGTTTACCTCACTTGACCTTGACCTTTGACGATTTTGACCAAAATCTAATCATCGCTAGCAGCAACCTCCTGAACAGCGTGGTTGCATTTTGACATTGTAGCTCTTCCTTCTCGAGTTATCGTCCTACAAACAACACACAAACAAACAAACAAATACAAACAAACAGAGGACGGGAATGATCAATATACTTACGAAATCTTTAGATTCGTAAGTAACAAGCAATCATGACTGGTATTACAAAATCGTCAACTTGACCTCTACCTTGTCTAATAAAAGCTGTCTCTAGAGCAGTAGCCGACGCAACCAGAAGTCTCTTCGCATGGATTCTGTACCAAACCATCAAAAATCGAGATGTTTTGGATTGTTTGGACCTCACTGTGACCTTGACCTTTGACCGATTATTGACAAAATCTAATCAGCGCTAGCATCACCCTCCTAGATACGTGGTGTAATTTGACATTGGCAGCTTCTTTCCCGTTCTCGAGTTACATTTTTTGGATGTGTTTGACCTCACTGTGACCTGACTTTGACCGATTTGACCAAATCTAATCAGCACTCGCCATCACCCTCCTGAATCACTTGGTGTATTTGACATTGGTAGCTTCTTCCGTTCGAGTTATCTGTACCAAACCATCAAAAATCGAAATTGACCTCAGTGTGACCTTGACCTGTGACCGATTTTGACCAAAAATCTAATCATCACTAGGCCATCACCTCCTGAATCACGGTGTGTAATTGACATGGTAGCTTCTTCCTTTCTCGAGTTATCGTGCCTACAAACAAAACACACAAACAAAACAAAACAAACAAGCAAGTCATAGACTGGTACTTACGAAATCGCTAAACTTGACCTCTGACCTTGTCTAATAAGCTGTCTCTAAAAGGTAGCGACGCAAACAGAAGTTTCTACGATTGATTCCTGCTACCAAACCATCAAAAATAGAATTGTTTTGACTCACCTGACCTTGACCGTTGACGATTTTGACCAAAATCTAATCAAGCACTAGCATCACCCTGCTGAATCACTGTGTAATTTGACATGGTAGCTTTCTTCCGTTCTCGATGTTATCTGTACCAAACTATCAAAAATCGGAATATTGACCTCACTGTGACCTGCAGCTTTGACCGATTTACCAAAAATGCTAATCAGCACTAGCCAATCACCCTCCTGAATCACGTGATGTAATTTGACATTGGTAGCTTCTTCGTTCTCGAGTTATCGTGGCCTACAACAAAAACAACAATCAGTCATAGAGTACTTAGCGTCTAGAAATCATCAACCTTGACCTGCTGACCTTGTCTAATAAAAGCATGAATCAGTCAGAAGCCCAACGGGAGCTTGAATTCTGAATTCATGTGGTCTACGATTTACCTTTGGTGGTTTGCAGGATAATGAGTCCAGAACAAAAACTAGATTCTTATAAAAATTCCATTTTTTTTTTTTTTTAAGTGATTCAGTACCACCAGATAGTATGCCAGAAAGAGGGTATTACTTTTCAGAAGAATCTGATAAACAGACCTATATTATTATATATATATCAGTTATTCATCGGCGTTCCAGAATTTCGACAAACCGAGTTTTAAGCGTCCTAAGCGATCGCACAAAAACGAAACAAAATTAAAATCGAAGTTTAAACGAACTCCGTAACGTCAGAGCGAGCAAAAAATCGTCCATTTCATCCATGCAAAACCTTAATGTCACTGCAACACATTGCTGCTCCAGCGCACTGCATATGGCGACGACCCGTGACGTCTGCTCGAGCGCAATGCATCATGGGACGACCCTTTGGACGCTCAGTGAAATATTTTTTTTATACAATCTTAAAAACGTCTCCAAAACATCCCATTTTTACCAGTAATTTCGAACAACCGAGTTTTAAGTCCGAACGATCGCAAAAAACCGAAACAAAATTAAATCGAAGTTAAACGAACTCGTAAACGTCGGCGAAGCAAAAATACTCACATTTCTCCACTTACACGGAATTATGTTTGACCTCACTGTGACCTTACCTTTGACCGATTTGACAAATCTAATCAGACTAGCCATCACCGTCCTGAATCACGCTGGTGTAATTTGACATTGGTAGCCTCCGTTCTCAGTTATCGTGCCTACCAAACAAACAACAAACAACAAACATACAAACAGAAACGGAAGGCATCAATATACTTACGAAATCTAAGATTTCGTAAGTAACAAGCAGCATAGACTGGTACTTACAAATCGTCAACTTGACCTCTGACCTTGTCTAATAAAAGACGTCTCTCGAGAAGGTAGCGACGCAAACCCAGAAGTTTCTCGATCATTCTGTACCAAACCATCAAAATCGAAGTTTGACTCCACCGTGGACCTTGACCGTTGACGATTGTTTGACCAAAATTCTAATCAGCACTAGCCATCACCCTCCTGAATCACGTGGTTGTAATTTGACATGGTACCTTCTTCTCCGTTCTCGATTATCTCTACCAAACCATCAAAATCGAATGTTTGACCTCACTGTGACCTAACCTCTTGACCGATTTTACCAAAATTCTAATCAGCTAGCACATCACCCTCCTGAATCACGTGGGGTGTAGATTAACATTGGTAGCTTCTTCCGTTCCGATTATCGCTGCCTACAAACAAACAAACAAACAAGATCATGACTTGGTACTTACGAAATCGTAAATTGCCCTCTGACCTTGCTAATAAAAAGCTGTCTCTAAGAAGGTCAGCAACGCAAACCAGAAGTTTCTACGATGATTCTGTACCAAAAAAAAAATCCATCAAAAATAGAATGTTGACCTCACCGTGACCTTGACCGTATGACCGATTTGACCAAAATCTAATCAGCACTAGCCACACGCCTCGCTGAATCACGTGGTTGTAATTTGACTTCGTAGCTTCTTCCTTCTCGATTTATCTGTACCAAACCATCAAAAATCGCAATATTTGACTGTCACTGTGAACCTAGCTTTGACCGATTTGACCAAAAATTCTATCAGCATAGCATCACCCTCCTGAATCACGTGATGTGTGTAATTTTGACATTGGAGCTCTTTCCGTTCTCGAGTTATCGTGCCTCAAACAAAGTTTAAAGCAGTCATTAGGACTGGTACTTACGAACAATCATCAAACTGACTCTGACCTTGTCTATAAAAAGCATGAATCATTCAGAAGCCCAACGGGAGCTTGAATTCTGAATCATTGTGGTCTACGATTTTACACTGTGTTTGCAGATAATGAGTCCCAGACAAAAACTAGATTTCCAATAAAAATTCCATTTTTTTTTTTAAAGTGATTCAGTAAGCAGCGATATCCAGATAATAGTGTGTATTACTTTTCAGAAGAATCTATAAAAGATCTATATTTATTATATATATCATATTCATCGCTGTTCCAGAATTCGACAACCGAGTTTTAAGCATCCCAACGATCGCAAAAACCGAAGACAAAAATTTAAAATCAAGTTTAAAACGAACTCGTAACGTCGAGCGAAGCAAAATCGTCCATTTCTCCATGCAAAACCTTAATGTCACTCAACGACATGTCTGCTCGAGCGTCACTGCATCATGGACGACCCGTAGTCTGCTCGAGCCCAAATGCATCATGGCGACACCCTTGACGCCTTCGAAGTGAAATATTTTTATACAATTTAAAACGTCTCCAAAACATCCGATTTTTACCAAGAATTTCGACAACACGAGTTTAAGCAGCCGAAGCGATTCGCAAAAACGAAGACAAAATTAAATCGAATTAAACGAACTCGTAACGTCGACGAAGCAAAAATACTCACATTTCATTCACGTTACTTTACGGAATTATGTTACCCACTTGTGACCTTGACCTTTGACCGATTTTGACAAAATCTAATCAGCACTAGCCGATCACCGTGCCTGAATCACGTGGTGTAATTTGACTATTGGTAGCCTTCTTCCGTTCTCGAGTTATCTGCCTACAAACAAACAAACAAAAACAAACAAACATTACAATACAGAAACGGAAGCATCATATACTTACGAATCTTTAGATTCGGTAAGTAACAAGCAGTCATGACTGTACTTACCGAAACGTCAACTTGACTCTGACCTTGCTCAATAAAAGCTGTCTCTCGAGAAGTTAGCACGAAACCAATCCAAGTTTCTACGAGTGACTTCTGCTACCAAACCATCAAAAATCGAATGTTGACCTCACCGTGACCTTGACCGCTGAGCCGATTTGACCAAATCATAATCAGCACTAGCATTCACCCTCCTGAATCACGTGGTGTAATTTGACATGGCTAGCTTCTTCCTTTCTCGAGTTATCTGTACCAACCATCAAAAATCGAATGTTTGAGCCTCACTTGACCTTGACCTTTGACGATTTTGACCAAAATTCTAATCAGCACTAGCCATCACCCTCCTGAACACGTGGTGTAATTAACATTTGGTAAGCTTTCTCCGTTTCGAGTTATCGTGGGCTACAAAACAAACAAACAAACAACAGTCATAGACTGTACTACGAAGCTAAACTGACCTCTACCTTGTCTATAAAAGCGTCTCTTAGAGAAGGTAGCAACGCAAAACCAGAAGTTTCTACGATGATTACTGGTACCAAACCGAATCAAAAATAGAATGTTTGACACTCACCGTGCCTTGACCTTGACGATTTTGAACAAAATCTAATCAGCACTAGCCATCACCCTCCTGAATCACTGGTGTAGATTTGACATTAGAGCTTGCTTCCGTCTCGAGTATCGCTACCAAACCATCAAAAATCGAATATTTGACTTCACTGTGACCTTGAGCTTGACGATTTTGACCAAAATTCTAATCAGCACTAGCCATCACCCTCCTGAATCACGTGATTGTAATTTGACATTTGTAGCTTTTCCGTCTCGAGTTATCGTGCCTACAACAAGTTTAAAGCAGTCATAGACTGGGTACTTACGAAAACATCAACTGACCTCTGACCTGTCTAATAAAAGCATGAATCAGTCAGAAGCCCAAGGGAGCTGAATTCTGAATTCATTTGTCACGATTACACTGTGGTTTGGCAGATAATGAGCCCAGACAAAACTAGATTCCAATAAAAAAATTCCATTTTTTTTTTTAAGTGATTTCAGTACCAGCAGAATATGCCAGATTAATAGGTGTATTACTTTCAGCAGAATCTGATAAAGACTATTATTTATTAATTAATCAGTATTTCATCGCTGTTCCAAAATTCGACAACCGAGTTTTAAAGCCATCCCAAGCGATCGCAAAAAACAAGACAAAATAAAATCGAGTTAAAACGAACTCGTAACGTCGAGCGAAGCCAAAAATCTCCATTCTCCATGCAAAAACCTTAATTCACTCAACGACATGTCTGCTCTGGAGCGCACTGCATTCACTGGACGACCCGTGACGGTCTCGCTCGATGGCAATGCCATCATGCGACGACCTTTGACGCCTTCAGTGAAATATTTTTTATACAATCTAAAACGTCTCCAAAACATCCATTTTTACCAAGAATTCGACAACCCGATTTTAATGGTCCTAAGAGATCGCAAAACCGAAGACAAAATTAAATCGAAGTTAAAACGAAAACTCGTAACGTCGAGCGAAGCAAAAAATACTCACATTCTCCACTGTACTTTACGGAATTAGTTTGACCTCACTGGACCTTGACCTTGTACGATTTTGACCAAAATCTAATCACACTAGCCATCACCCTCGCTGAATCACGTGTGTAATTGACATTGGTAGCTTCTTCCTTCTCGAGTTATCGTGCCTACAAAACAAACAAACAAACAAACAAACAAACAAACATTACAAACAAACAAACAACAGAGAAACGGAAGCATCAATATACTTACGAAATCTTTTAGATTTCGTAAGTAACAAAGCAGATCATAGACTGGCTACTTACAATCGTCAACTTACCCTTCTGACCTGTCTAAAAAAAGCTTCTCAGAGAAGTTAACGACACAAACGGCGCTTAATGCTGCGTCTACAATCCCCTCATTAGCATAATCTCAGGCCATAATACCTCAATACGACACCCGACATAAATCTTCATAAAACATCCGATTTTACCAGAATTCGACAACCGAGTTTTAAGCGTCCTAAGCGATCGCAAAAACCGAAGAAACAAACATAAAATCGAAGTTAAAATATGAACTCGCAACGTCGAGCAAAAGCAAAAATTTGGCATTTCTCCACGCAATTATTTAATATTATTTTATCAAAGTCACCAAAACCGTTAATATTCGGCCATCCACCCAACAATCTTTACATAATCCGGACGCTCAGCGAGTCAGGCATGCGACGATAACCTTATATTGGGAATAAAATGACTTTTTAAACACCATCTTTATTGAAAAAACCGTCACCGCGCACACGGAAAACCTTAACGTGACATCAATGACGCGTCTGCTCGAGCGCACTGCACATGGGAACCCGTGAACGTGTCCGGCCCGATCTACGACCGTCTGCTCGGCGCACTGCATCATGCGAACCCGTGACGCTGCTCGAGCCACTGCATCATGGGACGACCTCTTGACGCTTCGAGTAAATATTTTATTCAATCTTAAAACGTCTCCAAAACATCCGATTTTTACCAGAATTTCACAACCTAGTTTTAAGCGTCCTAAGCGATACGCAAAAAACGAAGACAAAATAAAATCGAAGTTAAACGAACTCGTAACGCGAGCGAAAGCCAAAAAATACTCACATTCTCCATGTAATTTACGGAAATTATGTTTGACCTCACTGTGACCTTGACCTTTGACCGATTTTGACCAAAATCTAATCAGCGCTAAGCCATCACCCTCCTGAATCACGTGAGGTAATATTGACCATTGGTAGCTTCTTCCGTCTCGAGTTATCGTTGCCTACCAAACAAACAAAACAACAGAACAGTCATAGACTGTACTACGAAACAATCACTACCTCTGACCTTGCTCTAATAAAAAGCATGAATCAGTCACGAAAGCCCAAGCGGGAGCTTTGAATCTGAATTCATTTGTGGTCTACGATTTTTACACTGTGTTTGCAGATAATGAGTCCCAGACAAAAAACTAATTTCTTAATAATTCCATTTTTTTTTTTTAAAGTGAGTTCAGACCAGCAGGGATATGCCAGATATAGGTGTATACTTTTCAGAGAATCTGATAAAAGACTATTATATTTATTATATATTATCAGTTATTCATCGCTGTTCCGAATTTCGACCAATCCGAGTTTTAAGCGTCCTAACCGATCGCAAAAACGAAGACAAATTAAAATCGAAGTTAAAACAACTTCGTACCGAGCGAAGCAAAAAATTCTCCATTTGGTCCATGCAAACCTTAATGTCACTCAACGACCATGTCTCTCAGCGCAATGCATCATGGGACGACCCGTGACGTGCTGCTCGAGCGTCACTTGCATCCTGGACGACCGTGACGTCTGCTCGAGCGCAATGCCATCATGGGACACCCTTGACAGCTTTCGACGTGAAATCATTTTTTATACAACCTTAAAACGTCCCAAAACATTCCATTTTACCAGAATTTCGACGAACGAGTTTTAAGCGTCCTAAGCGATCGCAAAACCGAAGACAAAATAAAATCGAAGTATGAAAACGAACTTCGTAACGTCGAGCGAAGCAAAAAAATTCCATTTCTCATGCAAACCTTTACGTCCAATCAACGACGCGTCTGCGTCGAGCGCATGCATCATGGGACGACCCGTTGACGTCTGCTCTGAGCGCAATGCTCATGGACGACCCTTGACGCTTCGAAGTGAAATATTTTTTTTTACAATCTTAAAACGTCTCCAAAAACATTCCGATTTACCAGAATTTCGACAACCGAGTTTAAGCATCGAAGCGATCGCAAAAACGAAGACAAGAATTAAAACGAAGTTAAACGAACTCGTAACGTTCGAGCAAGCAAAAATACTCACATTTCTCCCATGTTAATTTACGGAATTTATGTTGACCTCACTGTTGACCTTGACCTTTGACGATTTTGACCAAAATCTAATCAGCGCTAGCCATCACCCTCCTGATCACGTGATTGTAATTTGACATTGGTAGCTTCCTTCCGTTCTCGAGTTATCGTGCCTCAAACAAACAAACAAACAAACAAACAGAAACGGAAGGCATCAATATATTACGAAATCTTTTAGATTTCGTAAGTAACAAACCCAAACATACAAACAAACAACAGCAGTCATAGACTGTACTACAGAAATCGTCAACTTGACTTCTGACCTTGTCTAATAAAAGCTGTCTCGGAGAATGGTAGCACGCAAGACGAGCGCGTAATGCTCGTGTGTTCCAATCCCCCTCAATTAGCATAATCTTCAGTGCAAAACCTCAGATACGACACCCGACATAAATCTCATAAAACATCCGAATTTTTACCAGAATTCGACAACCGAATTTAAGCGTCCAACAGATCGCAAAAACCGAAGACAAAATAAAATGAATTAAAATATCACTTCGTAACGGTCGACGCAAAGCAAAAATCGCACTTCTCCACGCAATTATACCTTAACGTGAATTCAACGACGCTACGCTCGACGCACGTCATCATGGGACGACCCGTGACGTCTGCTCGAGCGCACTTGCACATGGACGACCCGTGACGTCTGCTCGAGCGCAATGCATCATGCGACGACCCTGACGCCTTCGAGCTTGAAATATTTTTTAACATCTTAAAACGTCTCCAAACATCGATTTTTACCCAGAATTCGACAACGTTGTTAAGCGGCCTAAGGATCGCAAAACTGAACAAAATTAAAATCGAAGTTTAAAACGAACTCGTAACGTCAGCGAAGCAAAATACTCCATTCTCCACTGTAATTTACGGAATTATGTTTGACCTCACGTGACCTTGACCTTGTGACGAATTTTGACCAAAATCAATCAGCACAGCATCACCCCTCTGAATCACGGGTGTAATTTGACATTGGTACTTCTTTCCGTTCTCGAGTTACTTTCGTGCCTACAAACAAACAAACAAACCAAACAAGACAGTCATAGACATGTTACTTACGAAATCGTCAACTTGACCCTCTGACCTTGCTAATAAAGCTGTCCTAGAGAACGGTAGCGACGCAAACCAGGAAGTTCTTACGATGATTCTTGTACCAAACCCATCAAAATCGAATGTTTGTCACTCACCGTTGACTTGACCGTTGACCGATTTTGACCAAAATCTAATCAGCACTAGCATACACCCTCCCTGAATCACGTGGTGTAATTGACATGTAGCTTCTCCGTTCTCGAGTATTCTCTACCAAACCATTCAAACGAATGTTTACCTCACCGGACCTGACCTTGACGATTTTGACAAAATCAATCATCACTAGCCATCACCCTCCTGAATCACGTGATTGTTAATTGACATGTAGGCTTCTTCCGTTCTCTGGAGAGTTATCTCTACCAAAACCATACAAATCGAATGTTTGACCACACTGACCCTGTTGACCGTTGCACGATTTTGACCAAAATCTAATCAGCACTAGCCATCACCCTCCTGAATCACGTGGTGTAATTTGACATCGGTAGCTTCTTTCCTTTTCGGATTATCGTGCCCTAACAAAAACAAACAAACAAACAAATACGGTAGTCACAAATACTACAAAATCTTAAGATTTCGTAAGTAAACAAGCATCATAAGACTGGTACTTACGAAATCGTTCAACTTGACCTCATGACCTGTCTAATAAAAAGCTGTCTACGAGAGAAGTAGGCGACGCAACGAGCGCGTATGCTGTGTCTTACATCCCCGCTCATTAGCATAATCTTCATGCATAATACCTCAGATACGACACCCGACATAAATCTCATTAAAACATCCGAATTTTTACCAGAATTTCGACAACCGAGTTTGAATGCAGCTTCCTAAGCGATCGCAAAAAACCGAAGACAAATAAAAAATCGAAGTTTAAAATAACTCGCAACGTTCGAGCAAAGCAAAAAAGGCTATTTCCACCAATTATTTAATATTATTTTATCAAAGTCACAAAACCGAATAATTCGCCATCACCAAATCTTTACTAATCCGACGGCTCAAGACGAGTCAGGCATGCGACGGGCTGACCTTTATTGGGATAAAAAATGACTTTTAAACACATCTTATTGAAAAAACCGTCAACCGCGCACACGGAAGAACCTTACGTGACATCAACGACGCGTCTGCGTCGAGCGCACTGCATTCATGACTGACCCGGACGTCTGCTCAGCAGCGCAACTGGCATCATGGGACGGACCCTTGACGCTTCGAGTGAAATATTTTTATTCAATCTTAAAACGGTCTCCAAAACATCGATTTTTACCAGATATTTCGACAACGAGTTTTAAGCTCCGAAGCGATCCGGCAAAAAACCGAGAACAAAATTAAAATCGAATTAAACGAACTGAACGCTCGAGCGAAGCAAAAATACTACATCTTCTCCATGTTAATTTACGGAATATGTTTGACCTCACTGTGACCTGACCTCTTGGACCGATTACCAAAATCTTAATCAGCGCCTCAGCCATGGCACCATCCTGAATCACGTGATGTATTGACAGTAGCTTCTTCCGTTTCTCGACGTTATCGTTGCTACAAACAAACAAACAAACAAACAAACAAACATACAAACAAACAAACAAAACAGAAACGGAACGCATCAATATACTTACGAAAATCTTTAGAGTTATCGTAAGTAACACAGCAGTCATAGACTGGTACTACGAAATCATCAACTTGACCTCTGGACCTTGTCTAATAAAGCAGAATCAGTCAGAAGCCAAGGGAGCTTGAATTCTGAATTCATTGATTGCTATGATTTTACACTGTGGTTGCAGATAAGAAGTCCCAGACAAAAAAACTGAGATTTCTAATAAAAATTCCATTTTTTTTTTTTTAAAGTGATCAGTTACGCAGCAGATATGCCAGATAATAGTGTATTACTTTTCAGAAGATCTGATTAAAAACTTATTATTTATATATATATCATTATTCATCGCTGTTCCAGAATTTCGACAACGAGTTTTAAGCGTCCTAAGCGAGCGCAAAAAACCGAAGACCAAAATTAAAATCGAGTTAAAAACGAACTGCGTAAACGTCGAGCAACCAAAAATCTCCACTTTCTCCATGCAAAAACCTTAAGTGTCACTCAACGACATGTCTGCTCGCAGCGCACTGCATCATGGACGACCCGTGACGTCTGCTCGAGCGCATGCATCATGGACACCTTTGACGCTTCGAGTGAAGATATTTTTTTATAACAATCTAAAACGTCCTCCAAAACATCCGAATGTTTTAGCAGAATTTCGACCAACGCGAGTTTTTTAAGCGTCCTAAGCGATCGCAAAAACCGAAGACAAAATCAAAATCGAGTCTATAAACGAACTCGTGAAGTGGGGCGCGAAAAGCAAAAAAAATTCGCACTCCATGCTGGGGAAGAGAAAGAGGTTGTGTGCTACTGCTCAAAGCAAACAACAATCTCCTCATAAAGAAGTAGTTCATTTAGGCTTTAGAAACACTCACACGTTTCGATACAAAAAAAATAAAAACAAGCCGGTAGGCGACAGGGTATCGACAAGTCGAATTTAGTCGCTTTTTCAGCAAGTTACTAGCCAACAAAAGCGCCATAGCAACGGTCTTTCTCACACATAACTAGGACATAACCATGAACCTACCCATACCATTTCTCCCCTGATCTGCGCAAACCCTAGTAAGTTGAATGCCCGTGGCAGAGCACTTCATCTTCGTGCTACTTGCTTCATGCTATGCTGGAATTCTCGTAATGCAGCGTTATCGTTTCGTGAATCTAATACAACTGCTCAGCGCCGTCTGTATAGCTATACGAATCGTTTGCTCTTTTTTTCTTTTTTATTCTCGCCACCGTGATCATGCTCGAGAAGCTCCAATGACAATAACAGTCAGACCTTTGCTATGGCGGCAGTAAGCAATCTCTGCCTGTGTGCGAGTCACGCGATCACTCATCTCTATTGTCATAGGAGGTTTTTCTGAACATGCTGTGTGCTCCACACCTTTATCAGACAATGTCTTCACTAAGCTCTCTCGCGTACTTGTGACTCTCGGACTGTCTCACTGTATATTTATGTAGAATATTCATCTCTCGAGGAATATATCTCGACAAAGAATGACCACTAAGACATCTAACCTTGTGGCCATACACCATTGAAGTTCCATATACCAACATAGTTTCATAAACTACATCGTGACTAAACAACTACACTATAGTCATGTACTAAAGAACACCAACACTTACAACCCTACCTTCAAATACACAACACATTGGCGAACCCTTTTCCACCACTAACCCGAGCCATTACCGACAACAAAATACTTCTGAACCTGTCACTGATGCTGTGTGCGAAAAATGGATTTCCATAAAAGACCATTTTTCCCCAATCAATGTTGGAAATATAATCAAATCAACCACAGATACTAGACCTGAGCAAACATGACAAATACATACTAGAATAGGATCAGTATATAACTACCCTGGTGGATAAAAACATTGGCACACATTATAGGCATAGAGTGAGATCAGATCATACCCACATTAAATTTAAACAACCTGGCATAGCATTGGAATACTATCTGCGTACCAGATCGACGAAGTATGTGGGTCGCCAGAAATACAGAGTGACCCGAATATGTGCAGAAGATTTACCATTTCTTGGTTCTGTTAGAAATGTAGTGAACAGTGGTGTTTGCTCATTTTGCGAGGAGCAAATTGCCTGAGCTAAAAAACGCTTGGACCGAGACAGATTTGGCGACCAAAAACTCTGCGAGGTAGCGCGTCTATATCCAGAGATATGTTCCGTAAGCAATCTTAATGACTGCCTAAGCTGCCTGTTTGGAATGTGAATGATGCTTTGCCTAGGACGGCATTTGACAGTACTCATCCCGCCCAAGCATAGCGACTAGACGGAAAAACCTTCAAGAGACATCATTTCTGAAGTACATGTGTAGTTAGCTCAAACCCGTTGTATAGAGGGAATTAAATGTGATTCATTCGGGCTGCTATCTTGGTTAGGCGTTTTCGTTCTACGGCTTTATTTTCCGTTCACGAGAAGTCTCACAACATGCGCGCAAACCAAACTATACCCAACAACCAGACTAAGGTCATGAAAGATTCTAGGGCCCAGACAATGCACTACCTACCATGGTCAACCAGCTCTTATCAAAGCTATACTCCGGCTATTATTATTAAATATATGGAACTACTCATACCCACAGCTGCACCGCCCTAATCTCATCTCAAACGGTATAGCGGGCCGAATGCACAACATCGGGACAATTCGCGCAATTATGAAGAACCTCCAAGCCAGCCCCCCGACCAGGTGGTGCCATTCAATACGAATGAAACGATGCAGGTTCATGTTACTCATGAGTACTACAACTTGCCTCATCGACATTATTGACCGATTTCGCTTAGTCAGGGTCAAAGGTCAATTGTGCAAAAATCAATAATATGCCGAGAGCTGGAGTGCCTTCGCGCCAAATGCTACTCCTCCTAGGTTATGGTTCGGATGCGTCATGAAAATTCACACTATCGTCTGGAATACATGTGCACAAAAACGACAGCCGGATTTTCGATTAGCATCTTTTGTTTTCACCCACAGCCCCCCTCGAACTGTGGGGGATTTCAGATTTCAAACCGCATTCGGTACTTTCATTCAAAATGGATACGAGTAGTTATCAGTAGATGGAACTGATGAGATTTGATTGCATAATCTTAAGGTGATTCCCTATCCCTATATGACATTT
>CM068952.1:52979418-52989656 GCA_035128595.1 Eptatretus atami
ACATCCATTTTGCTCTATATCTTGTAGTTTCCATGCTCGGCGACCCATCGCCGCCTACCGGCTTGTCTGGTTGTTACTTTATCCCATCTCAAACAAAGTTGCCAGGGGGGCTAAGGGTCACACGCTAGAGTTTGTAGCACCTTCATTTGCCCGCTTCCCCAAGGGGGTTTTCCACCTTTGATGAACTCAGTGTTAAGTAAGGTGTATAAATAGCTTACCGTGACATTTGGTGTGGCACACCTACGGAAGTAAAAATTATTATAACGCAAAACTTATTCGCATTCAATTCTGTCCAATACATATTAGCTCGCGCCAACCGGAAGAAGGAAGGAGGGTTATTTTTTTCACCCCTTTCTGTCTGTCTGTCTGTGTGTGTGCAGGATATCTCAAAAAGTTGTGGACAGGTTCGGTGTGTGACAAGGAAGAATTCATTCAATTTTGGTGAAGACCCGAATCCAGATCGGGATTTGATAATTTTTCAAGTGATTCTTCACCATTGAGAGATAAGGCCAAAAACGATATCGTACTATGTCGCATGATATTTCAAAAATGTATTGTATATGTTCTCGTGGATCAGGCATTACATAGCAGAGGTATGCGCTCTACCGAGTGCCCTTCTAGTTACCTTTTTAAACAGTCGCTCCTGTTGTTTTACACGAAACTGAAAGTTTACATGTGCAGTGATGTACGGATTGCTATGTAACGGCAATACTGTTAGCTATTCTCAAAATGAACATCATCCCTATCTTGTTTAAACCCATTTTTAGACTGTAGTTTGTCATCCCTACATTGCTTTTTTATTCAGCATAAATATTTTTATTCACTTGTTTATCTAATGTCTATCACCTGTGATGTGAAGGATGGGCTCAAATAAAGCAGAGGATAACGAAGGAATCCAGGTCGTTTGTTTTATACCAAGGGCACATATTGTTGTGGTGCCGGGTTCGGTAGCGAGGAGCAATAGACGGAGCAATAGGGCCGTCTCCCACCGAACACCCGGAATTAAAAGGTCATCATCCCGGATAACTCCGGAGTCGACGGGTCACTTAAAGGACCGTGGTCGCCAATATTTTGAGGGCGTGTAGGGTCCACTTGTCTATTCCAATTTACCTAAGTACTCACGCCGCCTAGCTAACGGGGAAGCCACACCCTCGGCCGACTCTGTCCGAACAGTCGCATGTACCGACTCGGGTCCGGCGTAACCGAGCGGAAATTACCAGAGCCGCGCCGGTCCCAATGACAACTTACGGCACAAACGGCCTTACTACTTCTCAAGCCCACACACAGTGCTGGGTCAATGGCAGAAACGACAGGCAACGAGCTGGTACATTTAACAGGGGTTATTTTACATAATCGGGAAGGGAGACACAGAGCAGACTTAATCACGAATATAATTATGGCAATGTACAGTGAGCGAAAAGCATTGACAATTCACTCTTAACAGCTGGCGGACACACACACACACACAACACAATCACACACACACACACAGCACATCAGCACACACATCGGGGATTGGCCTTTATTTCGGCCCTTCAGCCCGGGGATGGACGAACTGGGAGGTCAGAGCTTGCTCGGGTACACTGTCCGCCTCGTGCGGTTTCTTGCGTGACGAGCGAACCAGGATGGGACGCAGCCGTGTCGAGCGAACCAGCAACACAGGATCGACAACGGAACGCACGGAAAAGAACCCCCGACAGACACTCCACCAAGAGTGAGGACCCGGAAAGACGCGAGACGACGACGACTGCAGAACCAAAGACAAAGGGCAAAGAAGCAAAAGCCAGACGACGACTCCTCCTACAACGTACAGCACACCAGAGGCAATGGCGACCCTCCTTCTCTCGACCATTCCAGCCCAATCCAGCGAACACTAATGAGAGCCGGCGATTCTTATCCTTCCCGGTGTGGGGTGGGGTCATTTGTCTCTGAGGTAATCTTTGCCTGATTGACAGGGTTTCGTGGGGATGATGTGCTGGCCATCCGTGATTGGACAGGGGGGAACCCCCTCCTTTCCTGGGCGGAGTCGGAGCTAATAGGTGAGGAAACCTCCGCTCACATCTGTGGTCGAACGCACGTGGGCAATGGCGTCGATGGTGCGAAGAAGTGAAGGGAATTGATGTATAAAACGAGAAAAAAACTCGCAGCGCACATACACTTAATCACCCATTAAACATAGGGACGGGACCCTAACTGCAAACACATACTTATTGAAATAACTGAACTGCTGTCTGTTTGTGTGCAAATGGCTTCCAGATTCGTAACAATATAAATCAGTCATGGGTTAAGGATTTATTATGAAACAATTGTATAGTGTTGGTTGCATCATTTATTTCCACTCGTTATTGCTTCTTGCAATCCCTCCCGTGACCATTGTTTCTCTTAATAAATATACCTGATCTTGGGGTTGATTCTGGTAGTTGGTTCTCGAGGTGATGAAGGAAGACCCGTTAAGGCCTGAATTGGCTACAGTGAGAGTCAAACCGTACACCGGATTGCGTCACACGTCACGCTCGCTCGGACTCATTTACATTGATGTGTGGACTCCTATTTGTTCAGCATTATGGCTTTTAGACTCACGATCCGGTGAGGAAGTCTAACAGCGAATGACAGTCACGGTATGTTGATAGACTCGGACTTGTGCCGGGAACCGGGACCGACGACCGTTACAATATTTCCATCTAAGCCTATCAATTTCCATTGTAAACTTTTCAAATGTACAGCAAAAGCCCCATACAAACAAGCAATGTGACAAGTTATTTTAAAAAGAAAAAAAAATTCTGCATCATTTCAACTTATACGACAAGTGTAAACAGTAAAAAGCAATAAATAAACAAAAGAATCTTTTTTGTTTGTTTTTTATTTTTTTATTACATCTAAAATTGCTGCCACCAAAGCAGCCATTTTACCAAATTAAATTAACTGGCCTATTACTGTAATGAACAAAATGTCATAAACCTTCAAAATGAGGGGATTTAGATCAGGGTTCCCACTTTTTGAGATGTCTTTTAAAGGACTTTTTAAGGACTTTAAGGGCTAAAATAACCCTTTTAGGACCACATCCTAGAAATTCCAGGGAAATTGAGGTTCACATAGAATTAACAAAGATTGTAAAGTTACAAAAAATCTATTTTAATAATGAACATACAGACACAGCAGGAGCTTATTAACTCGACAAGGCACAACGCGCACACAACCATGGCAAATTCACTTCACAGTTACGTAGAATCAGCCAGGACATCACAAGTTCCAGATGGCAGCATCTCAATGTTAATGTGTTAGTTAAAATGTTATTGTAGGTGCTGCCACCTGCAAAGTTGCAGCAGCTCCTGACTGCTTCTACATACAGAACAGTACATTTTGAAGCTACATGTCTTGTAAATCAATTTAGAAATAGCAGGCAAGGATTTAGCCTTCTCCTCAATTTCTCTTTCTAGAACTTTGAGTTCCCTCCCGTTTTTGCTTGGCAGAAGTGCCCTGAGAGCATTTATGATTTCTTAACCAGAGAACCGTGGCTATTTTGCCACCTTTGCCTCACCTCGTCTGCATATTTTTCTGACAATGTGGTCAGACCTGCTATGTCAGTTTCCAACACGTTCTCTTCTTTCAAACCATCCACTTCATCTCAAACCATATTTTCATTTTCTTTGATGGCTCTTGCCCTTTCTTTCTTTTCTCTTCTTCAAGATATTGATGATTCTATGTCGAAACGGAGCTGAGGATAGCAGTTCTTTGATTTCAACTTTGAGCATTCCACACAGTACAAAACAATCATAATCTCCAAGTGCCACAACAGCATAGCTCACCCGGTTGTCTTCTCTATCTGTCTGTTGAGGAAAACCCTCTCAACAGACGCTGACCATGGGAATATAGCAACACCTACACGAACTAGCCGCCCACCAACTTCTCAAACTTCTTGTTTTACAACACACATTCATAGAGTAACACCATCTAACCTCTGTCATCTTCAACCTTGAACCTAAACTTCAGTTCACACCTCTGCTAACTATCCTGCAGTAATTCTTTATGACTCGCAACAACATATCTACATTTATCACACATCAACTTTGTCAGCGAGTCACCTAATTTTCCAACATATTGAATTTGGCCTTTGAGTCTTGATCGGTCACCCATCAACCTGGGATCAGAGAAGTCCATATTCCTGGCTAAAACTATACTTAAGACACACAAGACTTTGATCACACAATTGAGACACATACAACATGCTACAATTCTTTGAACTGAAACACTCCGTGCATTCATTGATGGCTCTGGTTCCTACAGGAGAGGGACTTCAGTTCACTTTCAGCTCTAAGAACAAACTTCAATCTTTTTGTTTTCTACCCTTTCTCTGTTGAAGATCAGCTGTATAACAGTCATAATGCCAGTAGAAGCATTTTTAGTAATCAACTGGACTAAACTTTCATGACAAGTCTCTTAATATCATGAACAAGAAGGGACCCAATTTGGCTTTGTCTGTTTGGTACAAGGCTATAAAAATGTTTCAACGTGCACTGGCATACTGCCTGAAAAAAGACAGTTTGCGACAGATAGCTTATCATTCATTGCAACGCCATGCAGAGTTTTTGTAAGAGTTGCTGGTTGTTTCGGCTTCTTCTTGCTTCACATGCAAACAAATTAAACTTCAGGTGGGCACAATAGAATAGACTCTCTGCAGACAGGGACATTCTCAACCCACCTCTGCAATCATTCAATGGGAAGCTTTACACCCAGTACATTCAGTAAAATCATCGCGCCTGGCAGAGGTATCTTTACGATCGTCATGAGTCATGAACGACGATCGTCCATGACGCCTCGCTATTGGCTCCATCAAGGCACGTGACGAAATATCGGAAGTTGTTGTTTTTTTTGTTGTTTTTTTTTTTCTTCTCTTCTTATGGTGAAGAAAAATCTTTAGGACGCAGCTCTTGGAAATTTGTCCTTGTTAGAATACTAGTGCGAGGAAAATGAAACACCTTCACCAATAAAGGAAAATCGTGTTTTATTGACTTTTAACATTTTCCTGAATTTAAGGACATTTAAGTACTTAAATTGTAACACTCAGAATGTTGGACTTTTATGGGTTTTAAGGACCCGTACGACTGTTGTAGAGTGAAAAAACATTCAGAGTCAGAAATAAAAGGCACAGACAACTGCAGGATGAGAAAAGCGGTTGTGGTCCAAGTCGATGCCATGATGCGGAGGAGTGCCCAACCTCCTTGAAACTCTTTCGACAACCACTATGTTATGCTCGATGACCGTCGTGGTAGGCGAACGTGCCACATGGAACTGACTACCAGGCAACACATTGAGTTCATCTCTTTCCTGCAGGAATCCACCATAGAATTTGCTTCCACATTTTAATGCAAACCATCAGCAACAAATCATGGAATCTCTGTGGTATACACTTCAACCTCTACTAACCCTCTTACCCAACCCACCAAAAAAAGGCATTGTTGAAATAACCTTTCAAAAAATGAACAAAATACTGCAACTGTTAAGATTGCTTCGTTTATTAACCACTTTGAAGAAGATACACTATCGTGAAACTGAGAAGGGGAAACAGACAATTCACTGACCTTGTAAAATCTTCTGGAATGAACCTCCACAGTGCAACTAGCTAGGTTTTGGTGAGTTTCAGAGCTATGGATGAGCACAGACAGTTTCTTTGAGCGATTTTCTGCGCTCGATAACCAAACACAAACAGCATTGAGTCAATGATGTTTGACTTGCCAGCCATTGGACAAATGAACAGGAGAACCGCTGAAAAGGAAGAAAAGGGCATGGAAGATCACCACACAACTGACCGAGCCAAAAATAAAATGCGGCCTTGCTTGTTTAAAAATAAAATAAAATAAAACAACAAAAAACATTTCAATTTTATGTGCATCAAGAAAAGATTATATATAACATACTGATGTCATTTGTGCAAGTAAGCTCTTTTATGACACTTTCGTCAATTATTTTAACAAGTCACAGGTGAGCTCCTCTTCCGATTCATAAACCGACTCAACATTGTGGAAAGGACCCAAATTTGACGACCTGCATACGATTTGAAGTTCATCATTAACCGATATGAAAATCATTGAGTCGTGGAGCACCACGCTCGTTCATCATGCAGGCCAAAGGTGTGGCGGTATAGAGGCAAGTATTCTCAACATTCTTGCGTCTTCCAACTGGTGTGGGCAACATTTTAACGTGGCATTAATGAAAAAGAAAGCAATTAGCAGAATAATGATCACCAAAATGACTGTGCGTCTCCTAGTCTAATCACAAATGTTCATTACATGGCAATAAAGTTTGCTTTTAATGATGGAAGGTAGTTTTCTGAGCTGAAATCTTGATTTTTAAACTCACAAGTGAAATCCTTCAATACATCGCATGTAGTGAAGCAATAGTGTACACACTAATGTTAAAATATGCAATTTTGAGTTTCTTTAGTTGAAAAACAATTAAAAAGCGTACTTAAATTTGAAATGTAAAAATCTTGTTATTAATTGTGATAGCACTTTATATATAACAAGGAATGAATCGTTCAATATCAGCGTGGCAGGGGCCGCAAAGAATGATGGCATACAAAGAACTTAGCTTTCAGCGTTCGGCGCGAAATGCCATGGTGGGCGAAATTGACGTCTTTCGTTCGTTTCGTACTAGAGGGGAGCGTTTCTTGGTTTTTTTCCGTCCAAGCAATAAATTCAATGGTTTTCACATATATAACACATTAGTTTCAAAAATTTCCATTGAAATACTCGGTATTTCCGTCAATTGTCGCCATTTCCGTCAAGGTTACGTCTAGAAATGGTTACGCCATTTTCCATCTACCGGACGGCCGTCATTGGCTGTCTTGAGGCACGGGGGGGGGGGGGGGGGGGAGGAAGCGGACATGGAATCAATGGGGAATTTCAAACTCGGTGCAATTGTATACAGCGCAGCGCTGTAATAAGCTCCACCTTTAGGAGATGGCTCCTCAGCTGTCCTGGAGCCAAAGGCATTTGGCTCCTGCTGTTCATTTCACATCCACATTAGCTTGGTTACCCGTGCACCGCTTTGCCGTGCTTGGTGTTTGGCCAGCAGTAGCCATATTTACTGGGCCGAAGATCTAAGAAAAGACCTTGTCGTTATCTGAGGGTACAAGACAAATATCACAAGAAAGTTTATGCCTCGAATTCAAATTAACGTTCATCATGAAGCACACTGAAAAGTCATCCGTGAATTGAAATACACAAAATTTCAACATGGCAAAACAACTTTCTCAAACCAAGGGAGTTCATTGAAACCTTACCAATGCAATGTCAAGTATATAATTTAATTGAAATAGAATAATGATTTTGAAGGTTGTCAAAAACAAATTCTGGTTTCGTGCCGTTGATTGCAGTCTTGTACACCACCGAATATTTAACATGTCTACGTTCTACAAATGAGAGTTTTTGAAAGTGATAAGAAGGCGACTTGTGTTCCAGTGTACAGTATGTGAATGAAATTTAAAATAAATATAAGATTGTAAAGGTCATATAAAAATAAAAATAAAAATTCCAGATTTACCGACATTCACGCACTGTCGATCGATTGACATCACCCGATCTAACACATCACATTATAGCTTTACCTGTTATTTGTGTGCTTTAATCACATCCTTAAAAACAGGAGGTTTTCTGTTTGGAATGATTTTCAATTGGTTTGACTGCTAGACAGGCAGACAGATGGAAAAAAAATATGGGCAATACCCCTGGGCTCACCTCGTAGCGGTGGGTAAGAAAACCAGGGAAGCAATGGTAGGCCATGGATGACCACAATATGTAACAGAGAAAGAAGTAAATACCTATGGATATTTTTTTTTGTAATGCATGAACAGACTTTGGTACATCATGGGTGACGAAGTTGATGGTCTAGATTATCGGAATTGTGTGTGTTTTTGGAGAAGCAAGTAAATACCTATTTTTGGGGGGGACGGGAACGTCCTGTAGAGCCCTTAGGCCCGATTTTTTTATGCGTTGAAACAAACTTTGGTACGTACCGGGTGATAAAGGTTGTCAAGTTCTCAAAATCGTGTGTAGTTAAGCAGAGAGTTGCAAGTGTTTGTCGATGGACGGACAGACAGACAGACAGACAGAGATTGACGAGCGGCACACCATCGCATAACGCATCCACGAGCTCATTCCAGGTGAGCGAAAATCTACTCCTCTCGTCCTGTGCGTCCGGGACAATTCAGAGCTAAAATACTGCTAAACGGCAGGTTATGTTTCATGTTCCAAAATGTATAGCATTGATTCAAATCTTCTTCTTGCGTATGGCAGCTGAGCTGTTGGGGTGCTAATCATTTCTTGGAAGCTGCGACGTGTCGGCTGATGCAGTGCCCTCGAGCAGTACACACTGGTACTCATTTCGCCGACCTCGAGGACAGCTCGAGTCAACCCTTGGTGTTTAATTCAGCGCCAATGGGGCTTGAACTCAGACCCTAGGATCAGAGCCGCACCCTCACCACAAGCCAACACAGCTTACCTGAATTCAAATGAAGTCGATCCTTGATCAAAAACTGACGTTGTAGATGGACGGACACGACATACAGAATATGAACCAATTGCTTAATCCCGCTTTTGCTTCACGTGCACGAGGTAATAATAGCGAAATAATGGCAATAAAGTTTGAGAATGTTACAATACAACTTAATCTTCAATGAACACATTGTACACAAGTGAGTTCATTTTTAAACCAATTTGGCAAAACAAAAAGTTTTATTTTTACTCGCCACTGAAGGTGAAGGTGTTATGTTTCACCCATTCTGTCTGTCTTTTGCTTGTGTGCAGGATATCTCAAAAAGTGTGGACGGATAGGATGAAAATTTGGTGGACAGGTTGGGTGTGTTGACAAGGGCGACCTGATTAGATTTTGGTGAAGATCCAGAGTCCGGATCCGATCTACTAAACTTTTAAAACGATTCTTCACCATTGAAGATAGGGCAAAAATGATATATAGCACGAAATCTCAAAAAGTTTTGGACGGAATTCGGACGCACTTGGTATACACGTTGGGTGTGTGACAAGGAAGAATTGATTCAATTTTAGTGAAGATCTGGATCCGGATCCAATAATTTTTTAAGTCATTCTTCACCATTGAGAATAGGGCTAAACCGATATCTTCAAAAAGTTGTGGGACCGATTCAGATGAAATTTCGTGGACATGTTGGGTGTGTGACAAGGAAGAATGATTCAATTTGGTGAAGATCTGAATCTGAATCTGGATATGATAATTACTTAATTTTTAAAGTGATTCTTCATCATTGAGAGATCGGGCCAAAACGAAATAGTATGTAAGCATGATAATTTAAAAATGTATTGGGCCCAATATGTCTCGTGGATCAGGCATTAATGTGGCGGAGGGTGTCGCTCTACCGAGTGCCTCTAGTTGAGATATGAAACCAATCTCCTTGGTGCCTGCAAACGGCAATGACTCGCTTAGAGATATTGAACAATATTAACAAGGTAAACATTTCATTACGGAATTAAAATTTACAACACGGGTAAACGGGCGCACCGGGACGCGCACGTCACACCGGACACTCACGTTCACACGGGACACCGGGACACTCAGTTCATCCAGCCGGACACTCGGTCACACCGGGACACTCCGGGTTCACACCGGGACACGCGGCGTTCACACCGGGACACGCGGCTTCACGACCGGACACGCGTCACACCGGACCGCGGTTCACACCGGGACACGCGCGTTCACACCGGACACGCGTTCACCGGCGTTCACCACCGGACACTCAGTTCACCCGGGAACTGCACTCACACCCGGCATACACCGACACGTTCACACCGGGACCACACGCAACGTCACACGGCACTCGCGTTCACAACCGGGACACTCACGTTCACCCTGGGGACACTCACGTTCAGCACTGGGACACGCACGTTCACCACGGACACGGTCACACCGGGACACGCCGCGTTCAACAGATCACGTCACACCGCCACCGTTCACCGCGGGACTCACGTCACACTGGACACCAACGTTCACACCTGGGCCACTCACGTTACACGGGACACTCAGTTACACCGGAACGCAACGTTCCACCGGGCACGTCACAGTTCACGGTCCGGGACAACGTAAGGAGTTCACACCGGAAAAATAAGTGTTCGTCAAACACCGTGTCGACGTATTCGTCCGTTAGATTAATTTGTCTCAGCAATGCCACACTTTTAATGTAAAATATACAGCGTACAGACATCAATCGA
>CM068952.1:53016348-53028762 GCA_035128595.1 Eptatretus atami
AGTCGCGGCTTTCCAGATCAATGCCGGAAACCAGCCACGGGTGTGTTTTCAACCAAACCACAACCTTGTCCGCACTCTACCCGCGCTACAGGGTCCGATTGCCAAATCTTCGATTTACCTAATTATCGACGCAGCTTGTAAACAAGTCTGGCTGTTCATGGGAGGGGGATTATCAGCGGTTTCAATCCTTGCGAATGGACCGAAAACACAGCCGTAACAAGTCGGTGAGCTCTTCGCCGACCACCCTGAACAATAGAAAGAATTCCTCGACTACTCGGTGAAGTCCGGTCGGGTGGCGACCCGTCTGGGATTGTAACCCAAGCCAAAAACGGTTCGACAAACGATCCTCTGTACATACCATGGTGCAGAATTCAACATACGTAGAGATTGGGTCTATCTTCTACTCCATGGAAAACATTCGTGTTTCTGTCGACCCTTGAAATGTTACCTAACTCGGGGCCTTCCCCCCACCAAGGGAGCGTAAGAAAGCAATTTTTTTGCGCATCACCAGCCAACGACGACGATGCACTACGTGCTTTAACAGCCGCCGTTCATGTCCAGCTTGGAAGATGGGCCCAAGCTCAGAAGTGATGCCCAGGCCTGGCGACGAACCGGGGGGATATATATTTATTTTTGAAACAGAATGAAACGTTGTTCAGCTGTCGACAATTACCCTTGCCCGCTTCTTGCGAAAAGACATGTGGTATATTGTAACCGTCCCGCACCTATTGCAGCATATTGGAACTGACCAGCTACCGATGCACCCGAGGATGTCCTCCTGGCTTGAATGCCCAATCCTATCGGTCCTTAGTCGGGCGAAATCAAATCCAGGCTCAGCACTGGTCTCAAAAGGTAGGCGGCCCCCCCCCCGGCAAATTTCGACGGCCAGTTTGAACACCAGATACGTTGAACAACAACTGCCTGATGTTTTATACTCGAATCACGAAACGATTATCTCTTTTTGGTTCATAGGACACTTGAAGCCCACTCCGTTCCGAAAAACGATGTCTTATACCTCGTCTCCTGCTGAAGGTAACCTGTGAACGGGGGCGGGGTGATTCCTTGTATAAACATCGCAAATGTGTTCCACTTGAAAATTTCATCTCCAGGTTAATCCTGCATTAGTTCCAGGGTACATGCCAATTAGATTGGTGTCAGTCATGGATTGGTTCGATCTAATTACCTTCGAGTTGTATTTGCTCTATTCCCTCCTGGCTGCCAAGACGTATGAGACAAGCATGATACACATTCCGCAAGGATCAATCTCTCGGTGCAAAGAATGTGGCGGGCGAGAATTGGCACACGGCGCTCCGAACCATAATCAACGAGTTAAACAAGTCTCTCAGTCGTGATGCAATCACCTCTAAGTCGAGAGGCTCAAATTCTAACAACAAAGGCCGTTGATCCAACAGTAGTCTGGCTACGTCGCGTTCATATATCGCACTCTTGGGCTTCGCCGTGTAGTGCGGGTCCTCGTCGTGAGGACGAGGGACCCGGCATCCCAGAAGACATAGGGGAAAACAACTCCGGGGGAACAGCATCGAGATCCCGCCGTCTTCACGGAAGAGAGGCGAGCATCGCGCATCGTAAAAATTCCAAATTCCTGCCCTGACGACTGTGAACGTCGGCATGGGGCCCAATCCGGTCCTGAAAAACAGCTGCAAACTCCCCGGGTCAAACCCACATGAAAGGTGGAATAATTGGCATGTAAGACCAAAAATAAGGAAAAATAGGGTGAAAATACCTGAGGCTGGGTCTAAAAAGTGGCCAAGTAAGCCTAATAGCCCAGTGCTTTGATAACTCCTATGTGTCGTGAGAATGTGGGGTGCAAACCCACATCAGAAGAATGGATTAACTTCTTCTCTCTGTTCTAGCTCCTTTAGGGTCGCCACACGGAATCACCGTCATCCATTTCGCCAAGCAGCACCACATTTCCATTGACATCTACCAACCACCCGCAGGCTCCCCGCACGAACCAAGAATCGCTTCTTGGCCTCTTCCCTCCTGCTGCGGCTCCATCTCACATCCTCTCGATTACCAATAACCCGCTCCTCTCGTGCACATTAACCATCTCAAATCGCCGCCTGCTCCACTTGCTCCAAACCCGTCCTAAGCTCTGCTGCTCTCTAGCAAACTCATTTCTACCTTCCATCGGTCACTCCCAACGAAGAATCGCGCATCTTTAACTCTGCCAACCCTCCAGCTCGCTCCGCGTTGTAGGCCACCGGCCTTCGCTCCAAAACCATACACAACGGATCACATCCGCGCTTATATACTTTCCCTCATCTGCAGCTACCCATTCGTCCAACAGATCATCCCCGCTGACAAACTCTTCTCAAACACTCCATCCGCCTGCGACCTCTTTTCACTCTCTCCCACACCCTCCATACTGACAGATCAAAAGTATTGTAAACCCCATCACCTTTCCCCACCGCAACTCCTGGCAACGCGCACCATAACAACCGAACCGCCCATATAAACGCACGGTAACTATCGTCTACTCCCGACTGACAACATCCCCTCTCTACCAGTGCGTACCTCACCTCTCGGAGGCTGAGGCTCGCTCAGCCTCCTCCACCTCTACAGACAAAAGGATCATCCGCCGAACATCATATCGCACTGAACCATCTGATCTCGTCCGGCGCACCTCATCCCATGCAAACAGGAAGGGTCAGAGTCGATCTTCGTGCAATCCCACTTTAACCTTAAACCGAGTCCTCTCGACTGCAGCACCTTCAACCAGCTTCACACGTCCCAATAACATATCCCTGGCCGATCCTCACATACTCTCACCAACGCATTCCGTCATACAGAGCCACACCTCTCTTGCCCCTATAATAGCTTTCCTCCAAATCGCACGCCCACACATGAATCCGCTGGCCTTCCAACCTTCTCCATCAAATACCCAAAGCAAAATCATAAGTGGTGGCCTTCACTGCATAACCCCCATATGCTCTCACAATCGTCACTCTCTTCTCTCAACCTAGCTCCACCTACTAGCTTCCCAACCTTCAGTGGGCAATAACAACTTTATCCTCAATTTCCAGCAGCTCTGCACATCACCTTTTCTTGAAATCGAACCATAACTACCTCATCTCCATCCCGGCATCCCTCACTCCAAGACTTATTAAACAATCTGTAACAACCCGACGCCATCTCCACTAAGGACTTCCAATGCCTCCCTGTATAGCAGCCATCGCAACCGCCTTCCACTTCAATCTCTTCAATACAGTTCGTCCCGACTCACTCCTCTGATCCACCCCACTTCCAGTTCACTATTCCCCTCTTCCAACCTCTCTCATCTCTCATTTTCTTTCATCTCCTCAGCTCCTCAAAAGTAACTGCCATCCACCTCTCAACACACTCTCCCGCCCAGCACATTCCCCAGTGCGTCCTTATCACCCGAACCTGCAAGCACATCCCCAGCTCGTCCTCTGTCTGGCCAAATCCGGTATAAATCCTTTTTTCTCGCTTTGTAATCTAACTCTCATCAGCCGTCTATGCCTTTTCCTTGCCTTGCCACCTCTCTTGTTGCCTTTTCGCCGCCACTCTTGTACCAGCCTGCCTACTTCTTCATCTCTCTGACGTAAAATCGCCATTCCTTTCGCCCAACGCCCTTCTTTCCTTATACTTTCTGACTTATTCCCGTTCCAACCACCAATCTCCTACTTCCTCCTCGTCAGATGTCACACCAAGTACCTTCCTGCTATCTCCCTCACCAACTGTCGCGTAGTTGCCCAACGCCCACCCATCTACCGACCATCCGAACGCCTTTCCACCTCCTCCCAAATTCACGCAACAGTCTTCTCCTTCGCTGCCACTCATCCTGGTCCTTGGTTCAGCCCTCACTCCTTCCCAACCACCCTCTAAATCATCCTAGCAGACCACCATCGATGCTGTCGGAGCTACACTCCCTGCCACCGACTTGACAGTCACTAATCCTCAGGTGTCATCTCCTGCCTTAAGATGTAATCCACCTGGCACTTCCTCCACTCTTGTGAGTCCCCGTCTCTCCTTCTTCTTGAAAGTACTTCTTACCACGCAAATTTCATCTATTTTGCAAAACTCTACCACCATTGCCCTCCACATTCCTTGTTGAACCGTACTACCCATCACCTCCTCATGCCTCTTAATTCCCTCCCCAAGCAGCCCATTGAAAACTCTCAACACCTACGACTTTCAATCCTGGAATCAGCACCTCGCACCAGTGTCATCTACGACTGCAGAATCTCTATACTCCACCCACACCCCATATGTGGGCAATGCACTGATGAAACATTCACTCAGCACCCCTCAATCTCCAACTCTCACACTCATCACTCGGGTCAACACTCTCCTCACCTCCATACCTCTGACAAATCTTCCTTCAGACTACCCCGACACCGTTTTCCTCCCATACACCAACCATGGTGGTCCCCAGCACTACTCACAAAACTCTCCTTCCCATGTACACAAGGCCCTCTCCACTTCATGGGCTCGCAGACTTCCTCTCCTCGCAAGCAACCTGGGCCCTACATGAGTTCTCATGCCCTCTCCTGTGCAGGCTGGATTCCTCCCAAGGTAGGGCGGCCGTTTCTTTTCTGGTTTCATCCAGGAATCTCTCCGACTCTCTGAAAATCCCTCTAATTCCTTTGCTGATACCCACCCTCTGGCCGCGACCATCTCATCCCCAGAACCGCAAGCAGCAGCTGCTGCGCTCAAGCTGCAATTCGATAAAATCAACAAAACTGGCCAAAACAATGAAAATAGCTTTCAAATCAACAAATCTCACACTCCTCACTAGTTCTCGAAAGGACCGTTAGAAAACCCCCACACATTCTAACAATCCCTGGACGAAGTCTTTTCTTCAAGCTCTGTCTCACCTCTGCCAGTGACCTTCCTGGGAAAGCACATTCAACCTCCGCCTCAAAGCCAGTCGCCGACTGGGAATCCCCGTCGGCAAAGTCTTCCTCGGCCCCGTTGAGCTCCCGACG
Source organism: Eptatretus atami (assembly GCA_035128595.1). Classification (NCBI taxonomy): domain Eukaryota; kingdom Metazoa; phylum Chordata; class Myxini; order Myxiniformes; family Myxinidae; genus Eptatretus; species Eptatretus atami. Next base: position 53,021,322 of record CM068952.1, read on the forward strand.
CATCTTTACAAAGCTTTTCCGTAAGCGAATTGAGTACGCGCCTCCTCTGTCGGTCCCGGCCTCCCCACCTTCTCGCTTCACGCGTCGAACCAGGCGCATTAGATCATCGGCATCTTTCCCGCAATAAAGCGAGTCTTTGGCTCGTCACCCCATCACCCTGCAGGTGGTCGGTTGGTCTTCGTTTTACCGTCTTCCCTCCAGCCGCTGCCCCCCCTGCCTTCCTGGCCATTTGCCCCACCACATGCCCAGGGGCTCAAAGGTCCGCCACGAACCCCCTTGGTAAAACTACCAAAATCCAACGAACTCACTGCCACATCACTCTTCATTCCCTCTTTCTTCCCGCCTTTGAAATAAACTCCACTCTCTTCTTTCCATTCTTCCCCAGGCATTCAAACAGTGTTCACGCACCACCTCTTATATCCCCCATCCAAATCCCTCGATCTTCTCTACCGCCCGATCCACACTCACCCAACCCACTTCCTCAAATTCCCTGCTCTTCCGAAAGTCCGTAATGTCCAGCTCTCTTCCCATGTTCCCCCCCGCCAGTCCCCATCCCTCCTCCTCACAGATCACCTAATGTGTATTGATTCCCCAGCTGTTTTGTCCCTTCCACTGCCCCGCCCTCTGTCTCATGCCCCTCGGCGTTTGGTAGCTCCAACGAGCCCTCGACATGTACAAAAAAAAAAAAAAAAAAAAAAAAAAAAAAAAAAAGGTAGAACAGTTTGAAAACCACGCCAGCTCCTATCCCTTACCCTCATCTCACCTTGTCCTTAGCACACAGTAAGGTCCCACCTTCTTCTCTCCAATCAATATCAAGCCAACTCTCGCCCTTTGCCAAGTCCCGCCAAACAATCAGAGTCCCAACTCTCACCTCAACAACTCCACCCTTACCCCTCTCGACGCTCCGACCCGCCTTCCCGTCTCCTCTCCTGCCTTCGCCCGCAGTAGCAGCATTTCCAACTGTACCTGCGACCAACCGTACACGGTGGCGGTCGTTGTACCCGGCCTCGACCGATACCGGTATGAAATTGTTTTGTTGCCCAAATGATGCATAGGTTTTACGGCCGATGCCCTGGCCTACGCAACCCCGTCGCCTACTTACACACACAGGATAGTCACCTATCTAACCGCAACACCTGGGCCCCAGTACAACTGGTACCTTTCGCCGACCTCGAAGGATGGCGCCTGAGTCCAGACCCCCGGTGTTTCGACTTGTTTATATAATATAATATATATAATATAATAATATATAAATATACCACCTACATAAAAACACATAATATACACGATATAGTTATGTCAGTGTACCAACGGGCTGAACTTCAGACCCTTTGGTCCCAAGCCACCTGCCCTAACCATGCGCAAACACCTGAGCTCAGCCCAGATGGGATTCACCTATTGGGGGAAAAAAGCCCCGCCGAAGCCCCCGTAAGCAAAAAGGAAGAGCGAGGACATGGTGGTGGGTTCTTCAGGGAGGGGCAATCCGGGCGCTTCACTCCAACAAGTCCATGGTGCTCACAAAAGGTCGCCATCGTTGTTTTCTTTCAAACCCGTCCAGTAAACTTAGACTGCCACGATCAAGTCTTTTTTGATGACGAATGACGCTCGCACACTGACAATCGTAGTCTGTCCGGAGGTGGATCAACATTTGTGTGCATGCACAAATGGGAGATTTAATTTATATTGTTTCCATCGCACGATGCTGCGCATTCTAGGTTACAGGCTGAACGCGCTTGCAAAACTTGGTTGTCCGTAACAGTACAAGTCCTGTAATCAGCGTTTACCCGCCGCGCGCACTGAATGCTAAGGTATTGTACAGGCAAAATCGGCGTTGTCTGCGGGCGTGGCGTCCGTCGCGCGGCTGCCGGGCGTCTGTCCGGCGTCGCGCGTCCGGGCGTCCGGCTGGGCGTTTGCAACTTTCTTGGTTTTCCGTTCAATTCGAGGAGAAACACCTTGCCATCAAAATCATTGTTGCAGGGTATGTTGGGGTGTGTAGAGGATAGGGTTTCCTTATCGAAAATGGCGTGCTGCAATTTCACGGGTGGCTTTGCCAAATGGCAGCCATCTTGAAATGGGTTTCCGTCGGATGTGAGGTGAAAACGCCTTGGTCCGTAAAATCGCATTTTGCAGTGGTTGGGGGCTGGGAAAAATAGAGGAAGGTTTCTTTCGAAATAAATCAGGCGGATGCGATATCCAAGTCTGGCACTAGGCCAGTCCAATCTTGAAATGTGGTTCTCCGACAAATAACTTGGTAGACGGCTTGACAGATTGATTTATTCATGGGGTACGTAAAGATCGCTGAGGGGTTGGTATTAAGGAAGGTCCTTTCGATATACACCACAATCCGATATCCAATACTGGGGTTAGGGGCAGCCATCTGAATCGTTCCGACATAACCTTGAGAATCGGCTTGCACTTATTGATTCAGTTTTGTGTGAATATTGGGGGTGTTTAGAGGAAGGGTTTGAGACGGCTTGAGCCTTAATTGATTTAATCTTTGTGTGATATAATTGGGGTGGTTAGGAGGAAGGTTTCCTTCGATAATCAGTGCAATCTGATAATCCAATTTGGGCGCTGGAGCAGCCATCCTTGAATTTGTTCCGACAATAACCTGAAGAACGGCTTCACACAGCGCTGACCTTTATTCTGGGAGGTATAGATGGGGTGAGTAGAGGAAGTTCCTTCCAAAATGGGCATGCTTGCGATCACTGGGTCCAGCCACGGCCAGGCCATCTGAATTGGTTGCCGTCAATTTCGAGAGAAGCGCCTTGTTGCGATTGAAATCGCATTTTGCTGGTGTGTTGGGGGAAGTAGAGGAAGGTTCCTTCGAAAATGGGGCGTGCTGCGTTGTCAATATGGCCACCACCTTGAAATGTGTTGCGTCAAGCAGGGCGAAGGGGTTACGCCCGCAGGCGTTCGCGGACGATTGTTTGTTTTGTGTTTTAATCTGATTTTCTTCTGTGAATTTTGCTTGACACGGTTTAACCTGAAACCATTGGCCTCCATCCATCTCTTGGTGGGGGGGGGGCAAATAACTCTGACACGAGCGTCGGTGCGCTGGATGCAGTTTCCCTTGCTATGGCACAAATGATGCGTCCTGTTTTTTTTTGTCAACCAAGAGCGCCTGCAGCTGCACTTAAATGTGTTGCGAAGGGAGCAGAGAAAATGGACCCTTCCTCCCACCATCCCTTCCTCTCTAATCCCTCCGTTACAGTACCACTCAAATGCTGGTTTCCTACTGTGGAACCATTGTAACAGAAGAAAGTAGAAGGAGAAGAAGGTGAACATGATTTGAGCCTTTCAAGCCGACAATACAATCCCTCTACCTGTATGTGATAACAATTCATACAGAGGTACCAAGACAGTATGAGGGAGGAGTGTTAGGTGGTGCTTGGGGGTGGGGGGGGGGTGGTGGACATGGAGTGAATGTTCAGATCATGCCATTATATTTATATATATATATATATATTATATAATTAGATATATCATTTTTTGTTGCTTGGTGGTTGAGTGTGTGATCGTTCCCCTCACATGTGGAGTTTTAAAAATGTCAACAAGATTATTTTTTTCTTCTTCTAATTGAACGCAAGAAGCCGATATTGATTGCTAGTCAGCTAATTGGGCCTTGGGCGTGACACTTTCAGAAGTCATTGAGGAACTTCATTTGAATGGCCATTCCTCATTTAGCATTTTTTGTTTGGGAAGAATAGGGGTGGGGCAATATTCAATTCGGGGGTGGGGGGGGGGTGGGTAAGAAATGGAGACTATGGGGGGGGCTGAGGGTTGCTTCCCAAGAACAGGTTATGGTGCTTTCTCTCCAGAAATAACACCCAACAATCCGAGTTGAAACTGACCACAACCTGTCATCACACGCGTGATACAAAGTTTGTTCACTGGACATTAAAACAGTTGGTCCCATAACGTTCACATTGGTGAGTTTGCTGATCCGTCCCATGTACTCCTCTCGGTATCATGTAATGTCCGGGTGACGCACCCAGGGGGGAGTGCACCTATTTTTATGGCTTCTCTTGATCCCCATTGCCAGCCTAGCTAGCAACGATTGTACCCTCCTCAACATGGGCGTGGTTAGCTCGAAGCGCAGGTTTCAACATTACCAATAAGACTACGTTGTATTCGTGCCATGTCAACAATTTCTTGTAATTCACATTAAGGACAACGAATGTCACCGGCTAAAACCTTGCCTGCAAGCAATATACTCGTTATGGTGCTTCCCCAAGTTCTGAATAACTTCAGAGGGACGCGAGTCTTTCAAAAGTCGCCACATCGCCTTTTGCCCGCATCTTCGAGCCGCCTCATCAGGCCGAAAAGCCGTACTGTACCAGGGAGGTTAGCGTCGATTGCACGGCGAATATGCCAAGCCAACATGCAACAGACCTGAAGCGATTGCGGCGAACCAAAGCCATGCGCCATCTTAACTCCGAGCCCCCAATTCTCTGATCACCCCATCGGAAGATTATGTTAAAATAATTTTTGTTCTGAAGACAGGATAAATCGGACATGAAAAGCCTTTAAGCAGGTATAAATCCTCCCGATCGATGACGCAAAAACAACAGTATAACAAAAGCAGTATTGTACAGGCATTACACATGCCATCTTATCCCCTAGCTCACGTCCCTGACCCTCGAGTCCAAAACGAAGTTACTTCCATGCACGGGGTGCCAATCACGACACCTTCAACAATGCAAGATATATATAACTATATATACAGATATAGAAACAAGAGAAAGACCGAAGAGAAGTCGGGAAACGGTTAAGCCCCATCACATCCTTGCCCAGCTTGGCCGGAGGATGCCCCAATGATGTCAATTACAGTTATACCTAGGTTCTCCTCAGCGTCTCCCGAGGCCGCCGGTCACACAGCGCGACCGCCAGGAAAGACATGACATCGCGTGGACCCCGGGCGTATAAGTTGGGGGCACCGACGGCACTTACTGTGGGCATAGGCGCTGATACTCCGAAGTATGACCAATTCTCCAGACCCCATGATCCTCCCCATTTCCTCGAATCCTGGAGGCCGAGTCCAAAAAACACACCCACAGCAAGCAAAGTCCCAGCCCGATCCTTCGCTGTGCCCAAATACGGCCGTCTTTACCCTCCACGCTTTACCATGCGAGCGAGCGCTAGAGTCAGGCGCGAGAGGCGTGTCCCCTCACACCGATTGGTGTGTCAGAGACCTCAACTCTGTGGCATCTTGGGATTGGCCATGGTCGTGTTTGCTCTGGATACGGGGGCTTGCTGTGCTCTGTTCAGAGGACTAAAGCGATGATTCGGATTGGCCCACCTGCAATGCATCCCCGACCAGAGCACCCATGAACAGTTTCAAAACTGTTTTATAAAACTGTTGTATTCGAGAGAAGAGAGACACCAAAGCGCATCTGTGCGAAGTCCATGGAAAATGCTTTATAGAGTAGAGTGTGAGAGTAAAGAAAATCGATGGACATCAACAACATTACAACATCATACGATTTACATGCTAATACAATACCACTTAACTTGAACAAATAATGGAAAGTAACTATTAGCTACAGGCTATAAATTCATTCTTTACCCCAGATAGCCAAACAACCACAACAATATTGCATACAGCTTCTGCTTGAGTCTTAAATAAATCCAACAACAATAAGAAATTCTCCACTTCAGAGAAGTCACGCAGGTCATGTATTCTGGCCTACTTTGTGTACAGAGTTTCCTTTGCTGTTTTTTTCCATATACCCTGTCAAATCTGCTATTTCCTGTTCATATCTTTAAACACGTTTCACGGTTGATTATTATCTGACACCCCGCATTAACTGGCCACTAAACGCGACCTTGTCATGGAACACATTTTCAGCCCCTTACGCGCTGCTCTCGGATTGACAGCAAGTTTGGTTTTATCGTCAGGCACAGGGATGGAGCGCTTCGCACGCTCCAGGCGAACACAGAGAGGGTGCTCCACTATAGTTCACCGCGTTCGATTTGCCAAGAAGCACTGCTCGCAGCAGTTGTTTCTCCCCACCCCCAACACACCACTATCAAACTTGTAAGGTCCATGCAGCAAAACTGTTTGATTTGCAAAATGAAATGATGGTTGGTGAGGTGAAGGGTTCAATCATCCCTCCAGCGAAGTCACTTTGTACCTTTCCTACGTGACCTATACAGTGGAGAACAAGTATTGAACACACTGCCGGATTTACAGGTTCCCACTTACAAAGGCCAGAGGTCTGGATGTTTTTATCAAGTCCCACTTAAAATGTGAAACATCGAATCCAAAAACAAAAATCATGAAAAATACATTGTAGATTTTAAATAATTAATTGCATTTTTATTGCATGAAGATACAGTATTTGATACATCAGGAAAAAACAGAACTTAATATGTTGGTACACGAAACCTTTGTCTGGCAATTACCAAGAGATCAACGTCCTGAGTTTAACCCGTTTGCCCCAACAAGACGCCAGCAAGGACTTTGGCTCGCTCCCTCCAATCGATCTTCCCAGATCCTCAACCGGTCGGGGCTGCGTCCTGTGCAACACAGACTTTCAGCTCCCTCCAAGAGATTTCTAATGGGTTCGGTCTGGAGACTGCTCGGCCACTCCCAGGACCTTGAATGCCTTACGAGGCCACTCCTCTTCCTCGGGCTGGTGTATTCGGGTCGTTGTCATCCGAAGACCCAGCCACCGCCCCCATCGTCAATGCGTTGATTGAGGAAAGGAGGTTGTTGGCCAAGGAATCTGCGCATACATGCCCCATCCATCCCTCCTCAGAACGGGCAGTCGTTCCTGGCCCCTTGCAGAAAAGCACCCCAAAGAAGATGTTTCCACACAGCAGCTCCACCGGTGGGAGGTGTCTGGGGGTTGTAACCGCATACCTCCTTCTCGGAAGGATCGCAGCGCCACGCGTGGCAATCAGCCTCGCCGGCTCAGCTGAGCCCAGGTCCGAACAACTTGAAGACCACGACGACCGTGAGAGGTGAATAGGCTTCTGGGTTTCAGCCTCAACGCCCCGAGACTGAGCCCGTTATTAAAGGCCTCTGCCACCAATTTCTTGGTGTGTGTGTTGCGTACGTGGCCGGCGGCCCGTCTAATAAGTAGGAATAGTTAAGTGCTTTGAGTGCTGAAATGTTGCATTGCATTCCGTAGTTGACGTCGTAAGTTTCTTTTGCGGCTTTTGTTGCTGTAAAAGTTCATACGTGTTTGCACATGTTAATTGCACTGCGTTATGAAAGTATAAAAGTTCCTTGGGAATGGTAAACCTGTACGTTGCGTCATTCCCTCTTGAAACTCCGCCATCTGCACTCGGAAACTATTGGTAAATACCGGAAGGAGGCCACGGACTGCGAGATAAGACCTCCCCCTCGTTATCCAAAAGAAGTGAGCTGCTGACGAGCGGCTCTCGTTCAAGCGGTCCCCGTTGAGGTACAATCTCGAACCGACCTCCGAAA
>CM068952.1:53037722-53051577 GCA_035128595.1 Eptatretus atami
AAGAGAGAGATAAAATGATGGAATTTAATTATTTGTTTCGCTAAGCATCGAGTGTTTCCCATGCTTAGGTTAGCAGGGCTGGAACCCTTCACTTGGTTGTCCCGACAAAGTACAGTCCTGTATATCGCTTTTTACCCCTCAGCCTGAATGGCTAAGGGTTTTGTCGTCATAGGCGTGTCCGGCGGGCGTTCGGTGGCGCTCTTCGGGGTCTGTCCGGCGTCCGTCTGGGCGTCTGTCAACTTTTGTCCGTCAATTTTCGAGGAGAACGCCTTGTCGATTAAATCCATTTTTGCGGGTTGTTGGGGTTGAGTAGAGGAAGGTTCTTTCGAAAATGGGCATGCTGCGATTTTCAACGTGGCCTCCATGGCAGCCATCTTGAAATTGGTTTCCGTCGATTCGAGGGAACGCCTTTTCCGATTAAATCATTTTTGCAGTGTGTGTTGGGGCTGGGTAGAGGAAGGTTGCTTTCGATAATCAGTGGAGGATATCAATATGCATAGGAGCAGCCATCCTTGAATTTGGTTTCCGGACAATAACTTGAGAACGGCTTGACAGATTGATTTTATTTTCATGTATAATGGGGGTGGTTAGAGGAAGGTTCCTTTCGATATACAGCACAATCCGATATCCAATATGGCGGTAGGGCAGCCATCTTGAATTTGGTTTCCGGACAATAACTTGAGAACGGCTTGACTTATTGATTTCATTTTTGTGTGATATAATGGGGGTGTTTAGAGAAGGTTTGAGAACGGCTTGACTTTATTGATTTCATTTTTGTGTGATAATAATGTGGGTGTTTAGAGGAAGGTTCCTTTCGATATTCAGTGCAATCGATATCCAATTATGGCGGCTAGAGCAGCCATCTTGAATTTGGTTTCCGGACAATAACTTGAGACGGCTTCACACATTGACTTTATTCTGGCGAGGTATAATGGGGTTGAGTAGAGGAAGTTCCTTTCCAAAATGGGTCATGCTGCGATTTTCACTGTGGCCGCCACGGCAGCCATCTTGAAATTGGTTCCGTCAATTTCGAGGAACGCTTGTCCGATTAAATCCATTTTTGCTGGGTGTGTTGGGTTGAGTAGAGGAAGGTTCCTTTCGAAAATGGGCGTGCTGCGATTTTCAATATGCACCATCTTGAAATTGGTTTGCGTCAAGGGGCTGAGGGTTACGCCCGCTTTGCGGAGCTATTTGTTTTGTTTTGTTTTTTTAATCTGATTTTCTTCTGTGAATTTGCCTTGTACGACTTTAACCTGACCATTGTGCTCCATCCATCCATTGGGACCATACTCTGTACAGAGCGTCGGTGCTGCCGAAGCAGTTTCCTTGGCTATTGGGCACAATTGTGCTCCTGTTGTGTTTTTGTAACCAGAGCGCCTGGCAGCTGCACTTACAATGTATGCGTAAAGGGACAGAGAATTGACTCTTTCCCTCCCACACATCCCTTCTTCTCTATATCCCTCCCTGTTTACAGTACCACCAAATGGCTTGGTTGTCTACTGTGGAACCATTGTAACAGAAGAAGGTAGAACATTGATTTTGAGCCTTTCAAGCCGATCAATACATCTCTCTACTGTGTGATAACAAATTTCATACAGAGGTATGATGATTGAGGGAATGGAGTGTTTGGGTGGTTGAGGTGGGGGGTGGTGGTGGTGGTGGTGACATGAGTGGAATGTCAGATCATGCATATTATATATATATATATATATATATATCTACTATATAATTGCAGTCTTCTGTCTGTGGTGTCTTTGTTTTGTAACCATAAGCTCCTAGAACCATTGAACCGATCTTGATGAAATTTACACACATATAGACCTAACATTCAGCTTCCAGGAATGTGCTAAGTGGCTTTCAGAAAAAATGAAATATATATATATATATATATATAATATATTATATATATTTTTTTAAAAAAAGGCTTTTCGAATAGTGGCGCCCGGCGTATTAATGATAAAAAAGCTGGTTCATGTTAAAAACGCTAGGTGTTTTTTTGAAATTTACAAAATGTTTCGTATTCGTTGACTTTTTAAAACATACACAATTCTCCTCCTGTTTATTTGGAATTCTTGAATGACGTGCACGGCAAACAGCTAACTGCTGAAAGAGCCAGGCAAGCGGAGTCAGTTGCAGATAGAGAGACAGAGACAGAGAACAGACAACGTACGTCTTACTGCTGATATATCTGCTCATCACACCGAGCCAGCAAAGCAAGCGGCTGCCAGAGAGAGAGAGATCGCCCAACTGCAATAGAGCGTCACACGACGGGCGGAGAGAAGCACAAAACTCACGTTCCAGCTTTCTAAAGGTCGGATTTTGCAGGACATGCAAAGACAGTTTTCCACTGCTGCTTTAGTAACATTGAGTGGCTCAAGGCAGCCTTTCAACTATGACCATCTCTAAGGATTACGGCAGCATGAGGAATGAAGGAAAGCTTACTTCCCATAAATCTGAGTAATAAAGAAGCCTTTCTAATTTTCTCCTACACTTCTCTTAATGCCTCCAGTCTAACTCGCGGTGAGGAAAATAGGGCAATTTCCCGGGTATTACCAGGTACTTTCCAGCTCGTGTATATATATATCATTTTTGTTGCTTTGTGGTTGATTTTTTGATTTCCCCTCACATTTGAGTTTTTAATGGTCAACAGAATTATTTTTTTCTTCTTCTAATTTACCAGACACCATGTTGATTGCTGAGCAGGCTAATTGGGCCTTGGCTTCACACTTCAGAAGTCATTTAGGGATTCAATTTGGATGGCCATTCCTCGTTTAGCATTTTTTTGTTTTGGGGGGGAAGAATAGGGGGTGGGGCAAATTTCATGTGGGGGGGGGGGGGTGGGAGAAATTGGAGACTATGTGGGGGTGGGCTGAGGGGGTTCCTCCCAAAACAGGTATTTGCTTTCTTCTCAGAAAGTACACATACAATTCCGATGAAACTTGACCACAACCTTCATCACCCGTGATGCACCAAATTTTGTTCACGACATTATGGAAAATGTGGAGGATAGAGCGAAATGGAGACGGTTGATCCGCTGTGGCGACCCCTAACGGGAGCTAGCCAAAGAAGAAGAAGAAGTTAATCCCATCTGTCTGATGTGGGGTTTGACAACCCCACATCAACACCATCAGGATTACAAGTACCACCAGGCGACGGAATCTGGCTAGCAATATTTTTTTCTTTTGTTTAGGAACCGAACTAGATTAAGCTGAGAGGCGCTTTTAGAAAGCCCCGTAGGTAGTTTAACACGTTAAATGGCATAGGTAGATTAGGAGTTGTACCCCTTCCGCCCATCCATCCCTTCGCTTCCTTGTGGCATCCGCTGGACCCACTTTGGTTAGAGATCGCTGAGATCTGGGGAGGCCATCCTGAGGCTTCATTGGGCCTAGCACAGGACGCTAGCTCTCCCTTATTCCCCTCCGGGAAGGCTGACGTAGGGTTGGAAGTAGGCGACCCTTCGTGACAGGATAGGTTAGCGAACATCAAGACAGTAAAGGGGGTCTAGGGACGACTTTTATTAGTGGGGAAGGGATGAAAATAAAAACAAACATAAAAATTTAATTGGGTAAATTAGTTTTTGACAAATTAGGGGTGGGTATGGACAGTGACAGGCAAAGGCGATAGGTGGCGAGGGAGACAGTAGTAGGTCCGAGCCGCCTTTTCTGCGAGTGGCCAGCACCACGCAACTCCCTCCCAACCTGCCACTGCCATGGCCAGAGGCCGGCCAACTCCATCGGCAGCCTTTGTTTTGCTGCAGGCACTGTGCGGCCGGATCGTCCGACGGCTGTTTTTACTGCAGGCCTGTTGCCGGCCAGTCGTTCTGCCGCGCTTGTTCGCCTGGCACGGCCTTTTTCTGCAGGCTATGTTTGCCTTGCTCCTTTGCCATGCTCGATGCCACTGCCTAATAGTCATCCAGCCCCGTGTTCAATTTTTGCTTGCCCCCCTTTGTTCATTGCTTCAATGTGCGCCAGGATCAAGCAACAGGTTTGCAAGCTGCAGGAACTGTTCCTGTTGGCAGTACAACATCGGGCCGTATATGGAGGCCCGATTGCACCGGTTTCTTCTGACTTCTTACCTTTATTCCTGCAGAGTCCATTGATCTGGCCATGGATAGTCTGTTAAATGAAAGGTTAAGGTAGTTAAGTGTATTGTAAATATGAGTGCGCCCCCGGCATGTATCTTGTTTTAGCGCCGGCAAATTTTAGTTAAGTCGTGCTGAATGATGTGAGTTTGTTTAGTTAGTTCACTCAGCCCTCAGGTTATTATTTTGGGGACACGAATACCATGATGTTCACCTCAGGATCCGTAGGTAAACGTACTAGGGAGACTTAACATGAGGCACCACGATATTTGACGACTCGGGAGGAGGTCTGTTAAAAGGGGAGGGCCGGATAAGTGTTACGGGCTTGGAAATTCACGGAACATCTAAAGGTCCCATAGGTGATAGGTATTTCTGAAGTTACATGTTGCTTGTAGCTCCCATAACCCGTTGATATAGAGGGAATTAAGTGTTCATTCGATGGCTTGCGACGCTTTGAGTTAAGGCGTTTTTCTTTCTCTTTCTTTAATTTGAGCTGATACACCAGGTCTCCGCTTTCTCAGCGCCCCCACCCCGCATCTCCGCCCTCGTCCGTTGACCAGCTTCCTGCGGGACGATCGCCACCACTACAACACGGCCACGGTTTTCCGACTTCCGGCAACGGTTCGCCAGACGCTGCCTTCAAAGGAAGGCAGGCCGGCCCGGCCACCCGTTCCCCCCTCCTCCCCGAATGGGAATCTGCACCGATTGGACGGGGACCACGCCCCTTCTGGAAGTTCCAGCATGCTTCTGGAAGAGAGAGGTGGAGCCGAAAACGGAGGGGGGGCGGAGTGAATGAGGGCGTGGGCCCCGAACGGCCGGGCCGATAAAAAGAGGCGACGGAGTAGGAAGAGGAAGAAAGGATTCGGGCACTCGAAGGGCGGTAAAGGCGACGGAGGACGAAAATGCTGAGAGGATTTTCGGGCACTCGAAAAGCGACGGTAAAAGGCGACGGAGGAGGAAAAAGCTGAGAGGGATTTCGGGCATCTCGAAAAGGGCAGGTAAAGAAAAAGACGAACGGAGGAGGAAAAAGCTGAGAAGGGATTCCGGGCCCGCGATTGTACGGAGAGGGAGGAGAAGGTCGCGCGCGTCTGAAGTGGGCGGAGAGCTCGCAGACCGCGAGGAGGAGTGACGGTCGCCGGGACTCAACACCTAAGGGGTAAGTCGGCGAACTTCCATTTTTTTGGTCTGTGTAACACGTGTTGTGTGCGCCGTTGTCTCGTGAAGTTAGAATTGTGTAAGGGTCCGTGTGTCGTGTTGTCGTTGTAGCTCTGCGTCTTTTGTTCTATGTGATATATGTTGCATTTTGCTATTGTGACTGTAAATACATTGCTGTGTTTTATGCTTGTGCTATTGTGCTGTCGTTGTAAAAACAATGTGCTTTCTTGTTGAATTCTTCCCCCTGTAGTCGCTGCGTCCTTCCTTCGTGGGCTCATCTGTTTCAGTAAAGGGTTTGATGTGGGCGCGAGACTCCCGATAAATTAATCTGAACCGTCTCAAGGCGACGATAACACCGCTCGCGTTATCCCGTTAGGCATGGAACGGGTCGCTTAAGCGGCCATATTCCGAATTCGGCCTGTGGCGAGGTAACACCCCTCGGTAGGTTACCCTGTGCGCGGTACTTAGGTGATATCGACTTTCGGCGATTTACCTATTTCCGCGCGGTAGAATGCGGACTGGGTTTGGTGAGGCCGAAGTTCCTCCACCCGGACTGCGATCCCGGCGTTAGCCGGGAGGCGTCACGACTAATTGTCCGTCCGGTGGGCGAAGCGGCCGCGATTCGAGTCACCTGGTCGTTCGCACGCTCGACGGGCGCGAATTCGCACAATTATATTATACTATAATAATTAAATATATATATATATATATATATATATATGTTGCTACGGGCTGTGGAAATTCGCAAACCACATTCCAGGACCCGTAGGTGGAGATATCTTTAAGTACATTTGTGTCGTTGCCCAACCCGTTGTTTCTAAGGGAATTATTGTGATATCATTCGCGGCTGCGACGCTTGAGATAGCCGTTTTTCTGTTCTATCTTTATTTTGAACCAACCACGTTTCCCAACCGCCATCACACAACAACCCACCGCAACCACCATGCCAGCCTATCTGTCACCAACTGAACCACGCTCAACCCTCGGACAACGAAACAACAACGCACAGCACGCCTTTACCTCACACTCGCTCCCACATCATCGCATCATGCCATCCCAAACCGGCCCATGACCATCAAACCACCACAAAAACCCTTCCACCACCCTCACCTGCTCTCTTCTACGGCCATCCCGTCACACCTGGTGAACCACTGAGCGTCGGCTGTCTTGGCCGATTTCAGCACGATACGCACAGAGCTGCGAGCGGCAAATAGCGGTCCTTTCCTGAAGGAAAAAATTCAGGATCACAAACGGCTTACACGCCCACTTTCTGATCCGGTCGAATTAGGAAGCGTGGGGCGTGCTTGGCCCCGCCTCCCAGGCGCGTCTGTGTGAAATCGATATATGCAAATTCTAGGATCAGGGGAGTTTTCACGCCCACTTTTCCTCCGTTCCAATGGGCGAGCGTGCTCCGCCCCCCGAGGTCATCCTGATCCGGATATTTGCCATATTGTTTACTCCCTGCCGCCTATAAGAAGGGCGAGCGGCAAGTGAAGAGAGTCATCGTCAGAGGGAGGAATCGAGTGGAGGCGGGTAGTTTGGAGTCCAGAGAGTTTGTTGCTGAGTCAAGTTGGGGTTCTTGGAGTCAGATGAGAAGAGTTGGGAAGAGGCAAAGGAGCTCGGGTCCGAGAGGACGGCGGTCGGCGACGAGGTTGCGTCGTGTGGGATCGCTCGTCTGTGGGCACCCAAGCCAGCCGCCATTCTCCTCCCCCAGGGCATTCAAAACAATTCCCCTTTCCCCCGCCCTACCGATAGTGCAAAAAAGGGGGCCCCGTTCCCACCCACTTCCAAGCGTCGTGCCAACGAAACCCGCCAAGAGCAAGGAGTCAGGCTGGCACAGACACAGCGGCCACATTTTGCGGCGAGCCCGCCAACGTGTACTGAGGACGCGATGTGGAACCCCCTCGGTCTACGCGGACCTGGTCCGCTCCTCCAAGGTTCACGCGCACCATATTGCCTACAGGCCAGTCTGCCCCCTTGTCTTTGAGGGTGGCTTCTGTTCCTTTTGCTTTCGAATGAATGTAGTTGCGCGCCGTCTGAAAACGTAGAACTGTATAGTGTTGCCGTCCGTGAGCGCTAGTTAGTTCATCGCAGCAAGGTAGTCAGTAGTAAATCTGCGCGTTGTTGCTTTGTTTTGGTTTGCTATTATGTGCCATTTTGCATTACTGTTATGCTGTATATGTGTTGCTTTCCGTGCATTGTGTCGCCGAAAATAAATGTGCTGCTTTTGGAACTGTGCCCGTTCGCTTGTCTTTATGCTCCATTACTCCCTCCATTCTTGCTTCACGTAAAGGGTTCGTCGTGGGTTGCAACGCCCGGTAAAAATAATTTTCTGAACCGTCGAAAGAGCGTCGACGATAATCACCGCTTCGGTTATCCCGATAGGACAGAAGGCCGCCCAAGCGGCTCGTGTCGGAAGTCGACCCTGCGGCGAGGTAGTCGATCGCCCCGGTTTACCATCCGTGTGGTACTTAGGAAGGATCGCAGTTTCGCGCGAAACAACCCTATCCACCGCGGGTGGCCGATCAGAAAATTGTGCCGTTAACACAACAAGCAGATTCGAAAGTCAATGTGAAGGTTTCCAGTTGCACGCTTCTACATGATGATTCTGCCAAGGCACGCCCATGGTGTAATCTGAATTCATAACCATAATGAAAAATTTAACAAGATGCATAAAATTTCAATGCCTTAAGTATTTAACAGGATGCGATTGCTTGCCACTGGTGCATTCATTTGGGTCTTCTGAAGAATAAGCAGTAAGTTATTTGGTTCACAGTGGATATGCTATCATATTCGCAAGCAGAAAATATTCGTCAGATACCAGTAATAAAGTGTCACATTCATACCAATTATTTCTTGACATGTAACATCATAACACTTGTTGTATCCATTGCAAACAGAGTTCAAGTATGAACAAGTTGTCTCAACGACAATGCATTTTAGTACCCAAACTCTATTTGGCACACACTTTGAATTATATGTTCAAAATAACAGCTTACATACCGAAAATTCATACATATGGGTAAAAACGCAGCCATTTTGAAATTCAAAATGGGAGCGCCGAGACCGCTAATAGTAAAAAACTGGCACCCTTTTTTTTCCTGAAATCAGTGAAGTTTATTAGATGTGTTTAAACACTTGCAAGGGCCATAGAATCTACCCAAAATTTTGCTTTTTTTTACATTAACCCACACAGACTAATGGAGACAATGTTACTACATATATCAATACAAACTCGAATATTTTGCTTAATAGCAAGCATCTGTTGTGAAACATTTAAGATCAAATTAAACCCTCTGTTTACAACATTTACGAGTCATCAATAAGGATTTTTAATCAATGTCGTAATTCCACCATCAATGTCTGCCACAGGTGACAAGAGGGGCCTCATCAATTTCTGTGCCAGTCCTGCCGAGCTGGTTGATTTCCAGTTTTACACAGTAGAATATTTTCTTCCACGTTGGGTCTGTTGCACACAATTCTTATACTTTAAAGTTATTGCATTTAATTTGGGAAGGGTGGTGATGGTGGTGGGTGTTCCCATAACATTGCTTGATATATGCCCACTGGAAGATATACATATTAACGGTTTCACGTAAGGGAAAGGAACAAAGTGCACTTCGCTGCATGAGACGATGACTGAACCTTCACCTCACCCACCATCACTATTCATTTCAAATAAAACAGTTTGCTCATGAGACCTTACAAGGTGTATAGTGTATGCTGTTGGGATGCAAGGGCACAACGACCTGGGCCCAGCGCTGTACATAACGAGGTGGGAGGGAAAAAACTCGCTGACCATGCTTCCATGGGCATAAATCGACGGCTTGAACTTTTGTGGACAGCAGCCTCTCGCTGTGTTCCCCTGGAGCGTGTGGCATACGCTGCGAAACAGCGATCATCCCACTACCGTCCATGACGATAAAACCAAAATTCGCTGTCATCCAGAAGCAGCGCCGTAAAGGCCTGAAAATGTGTCCGATGAACAACGGCAGCTTTAGTGAGCCACGTTAATGCCGCCCGGTGTCAGAAATAATAATCACCGTTTGAACGTAATGTTTAAAAAGATGAACCAGGATAAATAAGATTGAAGGGTTTATTGGGAAAAACAAACAGCAGAAACTCTGACACAAAGTACGCCAGAACTACCCACTGACCTGCCTCTCCTCTGTAAGTTGAGAATTGTCTAATTTTGTATTACATTTATTTTAGACCCTCCAAACAGGAAGCTGAGAAATAATTGTTTGTGGGGTTTTTGATTTGAGAGGGTCAAAGTGATCTTAGTGTAGCATGTTCTTTTCATGAGTTTTTGTTTCAGTTAGTGTATGTTTGCATGTAAATCGTATGTGTTTGTAAATGTGTGGGACTGTCCATGTTATTTTTACCTCTCACACTCGTACTTAAAAGCATTTTGCCAAGGACCTCGCACAGAAATCGCCTTTGTGTGCCTCTCTCTGAATAAAACAGTTGTAAATAAAACAGTTTCTTTGAATGTATCAGGGTGCATCCTGTCGGGGATGATGCCAGGTTGGGCATCATTCATGTTGTCTCTGGCATGACAGCACCAAAACCCCGTATTCCAACAAACACACACTGGCCACGCAAGATGCCCGAGATGTTTAGGCTCTGACCACACAATGGGTGGTAGGGGACAACCCTCCCTCCTCCCCTGACCTCCTCGACTTCTCCCATGGAAGCGTGGGGGTAAAGACCGCGTAACATGTGGCGCACATCGGGAGGGATCAGTGGCTTGGTTGCTTAGGGTTGTTCTTGAGACTCGGGCTCGGAACTTCGAAGGTGGAGAAGATGGGTCTGCGAGAATTGGTCATCTTCGCGGAGTCATCAGCGCTTAGCCCGTAAGTGCTTCGGGCCCAAGACTTAATAGCCGTCGGGTCACGTCTAATGTATGTCTATTCCTGGGGTTGCGCTGTATGTACACGGCGGCTGGAGACGCTGAGGAGAGACCTAAGTATACAGACATAACCATTTCATGGGGGCCATCCAGCCGGCACAAGGATGGATGCCTAGCGTGATGTGATGGGGTAACGGTTCCGCTTCTTTCTCTATTGTTATTAATTACTATATATACTATTATAATTATTATGTCTTCTTCATTGGTTGAATGGGATTGGGCACCCGTTTACGTGTGTAAGATACTGCTTTTGGAAATCGAGGGGTGCGGAATGCTACGCATAGGGGATAATGGGAATGTTATGCCTGTACATATTGCTTGCTTGTTCTTAATGATTGTTTTTGTCACTACAGGGAAGTTTTTAACATGCTTAACTCTTGTGTGCCCGTTTATCCTGTCTATTCCGTGGTGAATTGATATCAGAGAAAATTGGGTCGGAGGTAAAAGATCGCAGCATGGAACTTGTGGTTCGCTATCGGCCATCCAATTCAGGTTCTGTTTACTGACTGCTGGCTATAATTCCCCGTGCATGCGCTACCTCTGGTAATGTTAACACGGCTTTGGCCCTGTGAGGCGGCCTCGAGATCACCAGGTCAAGGCGACTGTGGCTGTTCTTAGAAATTCTCGCCGACTCCCTCTAACGTTATGTCAGATGGGGAAGGACCATTAAAGATTGCGTTGCGGAAAGGATTTTAGGTGTACATAGTGTCCTATAATGTGAATTACCGAACATATGTTAAACAATGGACGAATACAATAGTCTTGTGTTAATTTGAAACCTGGGCTTCCAAGCTAAGCGAGCCGATCGGTGTGATAGTACCTGCGTGCTAAGATAGGCTGGCAAGGGATTCAAAGGAAAAGAGCATAAAAAATGGTTGCATACCCCCTGGATGTGTCCCGGGTACAATAACAGATACCGAGGAGGAAGTCACATTGGGACGGAATCAGCAAACGTACAATGATGAACCAGTTATGGGCCAACGTTTTTTAATGTCGTTGAACAACTTGTGGCTGCATTACTGGGTGGAATGAAGGTTTGGTGGTCAAGTTTTCAATCGACTATGTATGTGATATTTCTGAGAGAAAGCAAATCTACATGACTGTTTTGGGAGAACCCCCGTCAGCCCAGCCCCACATTAGTCTCCCTACATTTCTACACCCCCCCCCCCCGACATGAAATTTGCCCCCACCCTCCTTTTCTTCCCCCCTCCAACAACACAAAGAAAACATGCCTTTCAACGCAGAATTGAGATTCATGTTCCTAATGACATTCTGAAGTGTTGAAGCCAAGGCCAATTCTGCTGTCAGCACTCAACATGGTGTGGAAATTCGAAAGAAAAAATATTCTGTTTGACCATTAAAAACTCAAATGTGAGGTGGAAAGCTATCACAAAATCACCAAAGCAACAAAGATGATATATATTATGCATGATCTGACATTCCACTGCATCGTCACGCTACCACACCACCACCCCCACCTAACACCCTACACTCCATTCCTAATATCATACCTCTGTATGACAGTTTGTATTTCACACGGTGGAGATGAGATGTTTGACTCGCGTAAGAAAGCTCAAAATCATGTTCACCTTCTCTCTTTTACCTTCTTTTTACAATGTTCCACAGTTAGACAACCAGCAATTTGGTGTGGGTCTGTAACAGGGAGGGAGATATAGGAGAAGGGGATGTGTGGGAGGGAAGAGGTCTTCTCTGTCCCTTTAGCTACATTGTAAGTGCAGCTTGCCAGGCGCGCTCTGGTTCACAAACAACACAACAGAGAGCACAATGTGTGACCATAGCAAGGAACATGCTTTCGGCAGCACCGAGCCTGTACAGAGTATGGTCCCAATGGATGGTGATGGGCACATGGTAGGTTTTAAGTCGGTACAGGGCAAATTCACAGAAGAAATCAGATTTAAAAAGGAAACAAAACAAATACCTCACCAAAGCGGGCATAACCCTCAGCCCTTTGACGCAACCATTTCAGATGGTGGCAATATGATGGAAATCGCCCAGCACGCCATTTTCGAAAGGACCTTCGCTTATCAGACCCAACACACCAGCAAAATGGTTTAATCGGACAAGGTGTTCCTCGAATTGACGAAACAATTTTCAAGTGGGCTGCGTTGGCGTGTCCCAGATGAAATCAGATAAACCGATTTTGAAAGGAACGTTCCATCTACTCAACCCCATTATACCTCCCAGAATAAAGTCAATGTGTGAAGCCGTTCACTTATTTGTCCGGAACCAAATCAGATGGCTGCTCTAGCCGCCATATTGGATATCGGATTGCATCTGAATATCGAAAGGAACTTCCTCTAACACCCCATTATATCACACAAAAATGAAATCATAAGTCAAGCCGTCTCAACTTCGCTCTAACACCCCATTATATACACATAAAAATGAAATCAATAAGTCAGCCGTTCTCAACGTTATGTCCGGAAACCAAATTCAAGATGCTGCCCTAGCCGCCATATTGGATATCGGATTGTGCTGTATATCGAGGAACCTTCCTCTAACCACCCCATTATCCCCATGAAAATAAAATCAATCTGTCAAGCCGTTCTCAGTTTTATTCGGAAACCAAATCAAGATTGCTGTGCCCTAGCTGCCATATTATATATCGATGCGTGAAAGCAACCTTCCCTCTACCAGCCCCAACACACCTGCAAAAATTGATTTAATCGACAGGCGTTTTCTCCTCGAAATTGACGGGAAACCAATTTCAAGATGGTGCCATGGAGGCCACGTGAAATGCAGCACGCCATTTTCGAAAGGAACCTTCCTCTACTCAACCCAAAAACACCCAGCAAAAATGGATTTTATCGGACAAGGTGTTCCCTCGAAATTGACGGAAACCAAAAGTTGACAGACGCCCAGACGACGGCCCGGACAGACGCCGGAAGGATCGCCCGGCAAGGACGCCGACACCCGAAGCCGCCGCCACACAAAGCCTATGCGACGACAAACCCTTAGCCAATTCAGGCTGAGGGGTAAAAGCGATATACAGGACTGTACTTGTACGGACAACACAATGAAGGGTTCCAGCCCTGCTAACCTAAGCAATGGGACAACACTCGATGCTGATGGACAACAATAAATTAAATTCCACCATTTTGATGCACAAAATGTTGATCACTCCGACAGACGTACGATGTTGTGCGAGCGTGCATTTCGTCCAATTAAATGATCGTGCATCATAAGTTTAATGGACGGTTTGAAAAAGAAAAACAGATGGAACTTTTGTGAGCACATGATTGTTGAGTGAGCACACGATTGCCCCTCCTGAAGAACCCACACACCCATGCCTCCTGTTCCATATTTTGATTTACGCTCAAATAGTTTAATCCATCTGTCTGATTGTGGTTTGAAACCCCACATCAACACCATCAGGATTACAAGTACCACTGGCTACTTGGTTAATTTGGCACTTTTAGACCAGCAGTAATTGTCAACCAATATTCTTCTTATTCTTGTCCTATAATGGCCACAATTATTCCCACGTTCTTGTGGGTTTGACCGGGGAAGTTTGCAGCTAATCTTTCACGGACCGGCTGGCATGCCCGACGTTCGACAAGTCGTCAGGGCAGGAATTTGGAATTTGTTCAAGATGCTGGCGATGCTCGCCCTCTCTACGTGAAGGATACGGCGGGATCTTCGATGTCCAGCGGGACCGAATTTGATCCCATGATCTCTGGGAATGA
>CM068952.1:53084791-53094863 GCA_035128595.1 Eptatretus atami
CCAAGGGAAAACCCGCGATGAACCGGGGGAGCGATAGGTGAACCGCGATAAAGCGGGGGTTGACTGTACTACACTTACGATGTAATACATATAATTGATATCTTCATTGCAATGCAGCTAAATAGTAAAGCTCATCATCATTTCTGCTCCCCCGTGAAACTTTGACGGACACATATTACGCACATGAACCGAGGAAACATCACTCCGTACGAGCAATTCCGTCGATCTTTCCAGCGAAACGTGTTGCAGAACAAAGGATTCTGAACAAATTCTCTGGGGGAAAGGCGATTAACATTCCAATAGAGGCATGCGAGTACAGCTACTAGGGGTATGCAAATGCGCTCTACGCGGACGTCACAAAACTAGTGCATCGGAATCAACGTTTTTCGGACCAAGATATGTAAAATCGGACGAGCATTGTTTTCCCTGATGATGCGAACTATCGACTCCTGACTTGATTCCCCACATGACTGAGCAGGGAATCGCAGTCCATGCAGGCTGATATGCAGTTCTTCACTGTAGTCATTACTCTTCAACAAGGTTCAACCATTCCTGGGTGCCAACGGACACTGTCCACTTCATCACAACAAGGACTCTAGATGCCGCACTATTACCTGCTTAATGCATCTGGGCTGTAATAACTGCACAGGACACACAAAACCCTTCTGATGGTTTTTGCCTGTTGAACTCTCAATGTTCTTTCAGAGAAAAGTATTCCCTCTGCAGTGCTTGTGTATCACAATCGGTGATGGGTACTGTAATTCCTAGTCCAAACCTAAGCGTGAGGAAGCAATGTCCTGTCCATTTAAGCTGACCAAGGGCTTTCAATCCAAGTTGAAGTGCTGTGCCAGGACTTATCAGTCAGGGCAAGCTGAATGGTAGGGAATGCTGTGCGAGGAAGCAAACCATGGCCGGAGCAGTTGGAATACCCGGGGTCACCTATTGGTACAGCAGCACGGTGTACAGAGGAGGAGGCCCAGTAGAAGCAAGGTAGTGCAAGAGGTAGCAGAAGGTGAGAAACACCTGTGAGAAAAAAGCGAAACCCAAAGCTAATGGCAGGAGTTAAAAAAAAAGAAAAAGCCACACCATTTTATAATACGTGGCTTCAGAGAAGTCGGAATTACATTGACCGGGTGACAGTGATTACACTAAGCCTCAGAATATTACGTCCATTGCCAGTTCTATTGGTGGTAAAACCAAATTGACCCACAATCTTAGTTGGCTTGCTTGCCAATTAATATAACTTTATTACTGTGTGAAAGTGCCAACCACACCCACACTACACAACATTGACAGCATAGATGTTCTAGTGATAACATAGTGCATGGATAAAGGCCCTAAGGCTATATTTACCAGGAAACTGTAAGGTAAGCGGAGATGCTCTGAATATCACGATGCTTCTTGCTTCCCATGCGATTTCCATGACTTGTGCCAACGTCCGTCCATAAAAAATTTCCTTTACACCATGGCTTACAGCTTTCCTGGCTCGGCTCATCTTTGAGAACCCCACAAGCCACCCCCGGATAGCCGCATGGACATAACGCTTCCAGCCCTTGCCGACTTCCAGGATCTGCAAGTCTTCAATAGTGCAAGCAAACAGGCATCACAATCCCGGGACAGCCTGCGGGCGACTGAAATGCGCCATGTTTTAAAGCGACCGGGCCTTTCACACTCGAACACACGCCTCTAGCTTGATTACATGCTGCATGTACAGTTTCAGAGCTAATGCCATGCGAGGCTTGACCGCAATTGTTATTTAATGAATCTCGAATGACGTTACAGTTGCACAGAGTCCCGATATCTTGATATTAGGGACCTCGGAATATTTTTTTGCTAAAAGATACGTCGCGCGAGGCGGCCGTGAATCACTTCCACAATTGACCTTAACACTCCCCCCCACCCATACCCCCTATTTCTTCTCACGATATGTGCTTTAACTCAGAACTTTCCTGGTGAACTAACTATTTCGCGGAATTCCGCGAAATTCCCGCCGAAATTTCTCATCCCATAGTAGTGTAGAGTTTGAGCCTCTGCTTACTGAGGTTGATTGCACCCAGACACTGAGATGCGTTATCATACTTATAATGATTCGACCCGTCCAAATTCACTCGGGCCACATCTTGCCACCCGGAAGATATCTGTCCTTATGGTTGGGATGGAATGATGAGAATACATGCTGTGTTCCATTTCTCGCAGAGAATAAGAACAAGATACAATCAGATAATGTAAAATAACCAAAATCCACACATATACCACCAATCTAGATACGGGCAGATGATCACCCACTGGAGAAACCGATTACAGATTAACCCTGGGAGATTAAGAATTTTTACTCAGTGAAACCTGCCATTCGGTTTATATACAAGGAGAAATCCCCCCCCGATATCACAGGAATAACCCTTCACCAGAGGAGAGTAAAATAAACATCGTTGTTGAGAACAGGATGTCAAATGTGCAAAGGAACACAAAACTGGAGATAAATTATATTTCTGTATCACGAGTAGAAAGCATCAGGGACTTTTGTGACGTATTTGTGTTCAAACTTGGCCGTCCGAAGATTGCAGAGAGCAAGCTACCTTTTGAGACAGTGAGCCTGGCATTGATTCCCGACTCACACAAACCGTGGTTGACGTTGCAAGCAGGGGTGACCATCCCTAGTGCATGTTTAAGCTGAGTCGTCCAATCTAGCAATAGTGGTGACGTAATATCCCACCAGTCTTTCGCAAAAAAAGAATAGGCAAGTAATTGTCGGACAGTCTGAACAATTTACCAACTTCCTGTTCAAAAAAGAATAACTAATTCGTTTCCTCGAACCCTCAGCCTGCCATCACATTCCTGAAAGAGTTAGGCCAATTACAAGATGGGATGACCGGCTCTGTTAAACAAGCAGTAGTACAATATAGTCGTGCGTGTTGATGCAGAAAAAAAAAATTGCCTTCTTAAGGACCCGTTTTAGAGCAGGAAAAAAGGGGGTAACATTCAAGGTCGCACAAAAAAAAACCGAGTTTTTTCCAATAGGGAAGAAATGATACAATTCTAGCAATGTTGGATTTACACCATGTAGTACAGAGACGTTCTGTCGAAACAGTTTCTGCTTGGTTATAACAATCCCAGACCGGGTCTCCATCCCGACACAGGACCTTCAACCGAGTGTGGCAGGAATTCTTTCTAATCGTTCGGTGTCGCGAGAGTCACCACCTCATTGTTACAGCTAGTTTAACGGTCCTTCGAAGGTGCACACACGGCTGATATCCCCCTGCCCATGAAACACTTTTGAATTAGCTATTACACTGCGTTCTTTTTGGGATTCGAAACCCAGCTAAACACTTGGAGGGAGTGTGCAAAATCTTGAGGCTAATCCTGTCAGCCAATCATTAAGTTACTTCTGTGACAAATTACAATTGCATGTTTTAAATCATTCCAAATGATTTGTGTTGGCATGCGTAGCACGCATTTTAACGACCGCCTATATGGCAAATTTTATATTCCCCCAAAGGTAGCCGAGCTGTACGATCTCACTAACCTCGAGTTACCAAGCACAAACTAATTTTTGCAACAAAATTATTTATGCTTGAAGATTGTAACACCACCAAACAAGCCCCCCGCAAAAAAACTATCGATTGCTTTGAGCTCTCATCGCAAAGTCCCAGTCCGTGATCGCAAATGATCCCTCTTGATAGTCACAACACACTGAGTGGATGCATGTTGCAAACATGACCGTTACACCCGGCGTCTATGAAAGCCGTTGAAAGTATTTTGCGGTCATGTATCGAACATGCCTGTCTCACCGACTGGCTGTGGGCCAGCTTTTTCCGACAAAACTGTCAACGAGCGAATTCAACTGATGGAAGCACACG
The DNA here is from genome assembly GCA_035128595.1 of Eptatretus atami. Classification (NCBI taxonomy): domain Eukaryota; kingdom Metazoa; phylum Chordata; class Myxini; order Myxiniformes; family Myxinidae; genus Eptatretus; species Eptatretus atami. The sequence continues at coordinate 53,088,649 of CM068952.1, forward strand.
ATGTGTCTTGGGGAAAAAAAAATGAAAGAATAACAAAAAAAGATACTTTCCCGAAATGGCAGAGACTGGGAGAGCACCACTTAAATTGAAATTTTTAAATAGAACCCGCGTAGTGTCAGCAGTGGGACTGCCTTGAAATCTCCTGCTAGCGCGACCCCGGCCCAACCACACACATCTGTTGTGCTCTGTGGTTGCTCCTCCATTTTGAGGAGAAATAGCTGCGAAGTACACCAGAGACCATCTTCGAGATTTCACACGAAACGATTTATCCCCATTACATTATTTTGCTTCCCCGGAAGCGACTCTGTCGGCTTCTATGTTAGGTATATTAAATATACAAAGTGAAATACGACGATTAGCATCTCAAAATGCATAAGCCCGTCTGCTCATCCAGATGATTGTACTCGAGAGAACTTGGATCTAAAATAACAGGCTAAAGCCTTAAAAATTAAATTTAAAAATTTACAATTAATGTAAAATTTGTTATATCTAATACCTAATAGCCTCATTTATGTGGACGTATCTCCTCCATAATTTCTCGCGCCACTTTCGGCTATGCGGAGCTCATTGTCTTAGCTGAACGCTCATGAGGTGATGTGAGATCGCACCAGAATAGGAAATCAGGTTGCGTTTGGGTGACATTCTTTGGGCGATTTTCGTAATTTTACATTCATTGCATGGGGGGCGACGTATTAATCGTAAAATGACGTCGGATGAACCATCATTTGCTTCACGTCTATTACGTCGCTGTAGTTGGACTGGGACCTTCACCGCTGACGAGTTTGTAATCACTCCGGAGATTAAGAACACCCGTCGGGATGCAGAGTGTAAGAAACCCATACTTCTTGCACCTATGGCTGACTTCTTCTTTCTATCACTTCAGACGAGGGCTCTGGGGGGGGGGGGGAATAAATTTGGGACCCCCAAAAAAGAAGTGCACCCACTGCAACAGAACATTTGGATAAAGATAGAAATCGCATCAAATCAATGGTGCAACATGGGCCTGATTATATCGACGTGTGGGGGGCCCGTAGCGAACCCTGGCACTCTTACAATCTTTCCGCTTGCGGCGTAAGCTGAACGAGGTTTGGCTACCGTGTGTTATGTACTTTGGGGGTAGTTCTATTCAACTAAATAATGACTTCGCACTTTGGCGTTACAAGCTGCGAGGCCTTTCAGCAGAGAAGGCCAAATTTCGCCGGCCGGCCCAATTTAAATGCGTGTGATCGGATACTTTTCGCTTATGGTTGGATGCGGTGCCCGGTGGCCTCAGTGTTTTGTAATAAATGGTAGCGCAGGTGGAGCGTGTCAGGCAAGGAGATTCCGAAGCAGCGGCCCTACGCGATTTTGTCATTCTTGGTATAAAGTCTCTGTAAGTCTTCGGCCGAGGGGCTGCTTCAAACCTGGGGCTGGGGGCCGAGCACTGGCCCAAAATCAGGAGGTGGCCGTGGACGCCGGGGGGGGCGGAGATGCGGGTCCGACACCGAGTTCCTGGTTTACCACATCTCCCAAATCTGGAAAACTTTCCGAGTGTTCATTTACGTGTCCCTGGCGAGTCGGGAGGAGAGACTGTGTGCCTTAGTGGTTAGTTGGCTGGCTGAGGGATCTTAGGTCCTGGTTTTCAAGGCCCCATCATGGCAGCGGTGGTAGTAGGCCATTACAGCAAGTGTGGGTTGAGGCGTCAGCCTTGTCATCCTTCCGAGTTAAAAAGGCGCGACGGGGCGGAAGTGGGGGGGAGGGGTGGAGGAGGGGGAAGAGGTGCGGGGGAGAAAGCGGGGGCGGGGCGGGTGAGTATAGGGGAGAGGGGGTGTGGGAGTGGGAAGGTGGCGAGTACCACGGCGTGTGGTGATTTACTAGGTATAGCTACGAGCGAAGAGGAGAGAGGGAAGAGATCTGAGAAACAGGAGGGGCATCATGAGGAGGGGAGTAATTAGGGTAGAAATTGGGAGGCGAGCTGGAGGATATGAGGGAGGGAGAGGAGAGAGGAGGATGAGGCGGTAGGAGGATAGGAGCGGGGAATGAGGAGGGAGGATTGAAGAGGCAATGAGGTATATGAGGGAATATAGAGATTAGGGAATGAGAGGGAGGGGAGGGTGAAGAGCAAGGCGGAAGAGGAGAGAGGATGAGAAGGGGAGAGCGAGGGGAGGAGTGGGTGAAGGAGATGGTAGGAGGAGGGGAAGAGGATAGGGAAGGAGGGGAAGAGAGAGAAGGGAGCGAAGGGAAAGAGAGAAGAATAGTGGGTGTCATAACTTTATGTTGTCTGGGGGTGGGGTCTCCAATTGATTTTCTCCCACTGACTCCACGTCCATTCGCCGCTTTCCTCTTCCTTAACAAACGCTTCAAAGTCCTTTTCCAATGTTTCTTTTATCTTGACAAAGTACTTGCAGCGACAGCAATGTAACCTATCCGATCTTCTTGTCTTGCTTTGCTGGTGTACAACAGGTTGTCCAAAAAAGCCTGGCAAATTAAAGGCCGATTGTGTCTGTGCTTAAACAAACAGAATAAATAGGTACGTGCAATGGGAGAATAAAACTTTTCGTAAAAGCTCTTTTGCTCAATTAATTCATGTTGTGGCGAGTATAGTGATACAACATAACACTACCGACAAGGCTCCGGATCTTGAGAAAGAGTTACTGACTGTATCCTGGAGATCCGCTTGTTATCTGTCAAAATGGATAACTGGGGGTTTTCTTGTATAAGCCGAATCACAGCATCAACACATTACTTGAAACCAACTTGAAATCGTGATAGCAAAATGTGAGGATGAATACCTGGTTGGAAATATATTAAAGAATCCATTAAAGAGTAGTAAATTATTGTAAAGTAAATTTATATAAAAGAGGAAAGTAGCAGCACAATAATATAATACACGCACACATAAAAACAGAAAGAATGGCATTTTAATCAATCAAAAATTACATCAATCAGGGGACCCGTCATGCGTTACAATATTGGATCACCGCTCATAAGTGTAAGTTAAATGAATTGTTTAGTCATTTATTGCATTCATGTGATTCCACACAGAGCAAAAAAATATTAATATATAAAAAAAGAAAACTAAATGACGAAAATAAATAAAAAAAGGGAATGAACATAATGAATAAATAAAAATAAATAAATAAGCTCGGTGATCAATCGATAAGCTCTCTCGTTTCATGGAGCTCAAATGAACCTTGCAGCATTCAACTTAATAGTTAGATGTCGTTCGTAGGAAAAGCGCAGGCTTTCTCGCCAATCCCCACAAGCATCATTTTACCAGTTGTTTGTTTACTTTATACCTCCCCCAAAGTGACCTCAAACATTTCAACAAAAAGGAAAAAAAAAATACAAAAGAAATTTGAGACTCACGTGGTATCGAATTGTGTCCACATTGTCTTAATTTGTGGAAAATACCAAAGACAACAAGGGGGTATGATTATGGACAGAGGGACGCAACGAGAGTAGTGGTATATTCCCTGTTGCCCCATGTTCTAATCGGGATGTAATGGGAAATGTAATATTCATTGGAAAATTGCATATTGAAGCGAATACTTCGCTGGGGATTCGCTTACAACTTCAAAAGGCTGATTTGACAGGGGCCTTGCAAGCAAAATTATTGTATTTTTCGAAGAGAAGGTGTAATTCCGCCCTCAATATCGTCACTCTGAAATCATTTGAGTACCTACTATTTTGCTGGTTGTCGACTCGTAATTTAAACGCGGAGGGGGGTAGTTAGCGGGTTCGGTTAGCAGAAAGTTGACTAGGACCGTGCTGAGTTCACCATCAGTTTTTCGGGGGGTATGGGGGTGCGGGGGGTGTTGCTTGCAAATATGTCGCAGAGTCTGCCATCAAGTAATAGGAGGCGGATATCGCTGCCAGATCGGGAAGTGGGACGGGTACCACATTGACGAGGGGCTGTGAATAACAATATACGGGGATTTGTTTTTTTGTTCATATCTACATTGCAATGCAGCTCTATATAGAAGCAGGGGGAGCTTAAATGAGTGAAACTCGTGCATCATTTATGCCTTCCCGCCGTTGAAACTCTTGACGACACATATACGCACGAGATGAACCGTGAAACACGCCTGCCTTCCTTCGCATCGATCTTGATGCGGTGGGGGCGAAAGACGTGCCTTGCATAGAACACGTAAGGATTTAGCTGCTATGATACATTATTTTTCCTTCTGCGGGGATGAAGTCGGTCCTGGGGGCATTTAGTTATGGTGCCAATAGAGGTGTCGTGGGTGGAGCTGAGCTAACTAGGGGCTATGCAAACATTCGTTCTACGCTTTGCCAGGCATTCAGAAAATACTCTTAGTATCAGAAGTGCATCAATCTTAATACAGAGACCAGATCATGTAAAATTCTAATATAAAACAATGTATTATTCTCAGATGAAAGTTTTTTTTTTTTTCTTTTGGCCTCAATTTCCTTTTGTTTTTCACTGTTTTTTTAGTGTTTTTTGTTTCTTCTCTGATCTTTTTTTTTTGTTTTCTTTTTTTTTTGTCCTCTTGACCGCGCACTTGTATTACGACGTTGGTCCTTTACGCCTTATTGATTTTTGTGATTGTACTTACATTTTCTTTGGTTTTGTATGTTCGAGTAAGTAGCTCATAACTATTTCAAGACTTCATCTCTCTGTATAGGTTCTCTAAGTTATCCTAATAGAGCATCTTTATTTTTCTCGCTCGTTCTGTGCGTGTTGCATCAACATTTATGCAGCATGATCTGGTTGATATAGTACGTATTGTGAATCAGGTCCAATTCTCTGATGAAACGGCATGTAATTCGGGATTACCCCTCATTTATTAGATTTACTGAACTCCCCTTCTGACCTCAAAATAAATATCCATCAACTACAACATATCCGAATACTCGACTCGTCTTCCCCTCCCACTAAACCCAGTCTCTCCAACATTTCATTCCCCACCCCCCAACCCCCTTCCCCCAACCCAGGAATCCCATCTGCCCTCTCCAACAAGTAAGAGTCACTTCAGGACCTTCCATGCTCTGCGTTCCCCTACAAAGGCGCAAAGATAAACTTGTTCTCAACGCCCTCGGCGGCCCCCAACGCTTTAATGAGACCTCAACCTCCCTCAAACAACCCATGTAGTTCGTGTCCTCAAAGCGTTTGCCCGCCGCCATACAGACATGGCCCCGAATCGGTCGTGCTGCTCAAATTTGCCCTCCGTCCCAACACAACCCACAAGTCCTCAACGCCACCCCCTGAACCCCAATGTCCACAACCTTCCCCCAACGAAACATCCACAGACCTCCAACCTTCAGCCCACAATTACAAACACCGTAGACCTCAACCCTTCCCCCTAAACAATAACCCCCAATGTTACCTCAAACCTTCCCCGCCAATACAAACACCAAGACCTCAACTTCTACCCCAACAACGCAAGACCTCACCCTACCCCAGCCAAACCAAACTCGCCCCCCCCCTCCCCTTCCTCACTCAACCCAAGTCAAGCGTTTCCCCCAACAAAGCCCCAATGGCATATCAACCACAGCCACCCAGAGTCCTCAAACCCCACCAAAGCACATCATATTGGCATCCACCCCAACCTCATCCATTGAGGACCATACTCTGGCAGAGCGTTGGGTGCTGCCAGGCAGTTCTCTCTTGGCTCTGGGTACAATCTGATGGGCTCGCCAACTACCGACACAGGATACCCAGCAAAGCTGGCATTCCATTTTTGCCGACCTCTTCGGATGAATCACGGCAGAGTCAACCCACTGTATTAATTCAACAAGCCGAGGGGGATTTGAACTCCAGGATGCCTAGATCGCCAAGCCATACCACCCTAACCATTAGCCAATACCAGGCATCTTGTACCAAGGCATTGTACTTTGAAGTCCCTTCAGCTATTCTCGTTATCCCGAGAGCGAGAATAACGATCACGGACTGGTGACCTTTGACACCACCTGTTCCACGTCAGTTTCATTCTGCTGTCATAACAGTATATCTCTTGCCGAAATTGGTCAATTCAATCCCATCCACTGGTTTCACACTTCGACTGTGAGCAGAGCGTGATACCCATTAATTGTTCTTTCACCTAACAGTACCTCTGACCTTCGACTTCTCGAGCCTACCTTGACTACAAAATTCACCCAATCGCTAGGTCTTACAACGGCCTGTCGCAATCCTTCACCCTTCCTCCACAACGAAATCAACACCTATCCTAACAGAGCCCCCCCTCAAATCCTCAAACCTCCTTGCCATCTTC
>CM068952.1:53113331-53130150 GCA_035128595.1 Eptatretus atami
TCGAACAGTTGTAACAGGAGTCAGTCAAAACTTTGTGGACAGGTTGTGTGTGTGACAAGGATGATTGATTCGATTTTGGAAGATCGGATGCAGATATGAATTTTTTTGGTGATTTTTTTTCACCATGAGAGAGGAGGCCAAAAACAATGTGTAGCAGATATTTCAAAAAGTTTGTGGATGATTTTGACAAAATGAGGTGGATGGGTTGGGTAGGTGAGAGAACAAGCATTACACTTTGGTTAATATCGGATCCTGATCCGGCCTATCAGTGGGATAAAAAGTAAACTGGTTAGACTAGCGGGAGATGAGTGCTCTACCGAGTGCCGTTGTCGTTTTCCCATTTGCCACATATCCTGTTTCTTGTCTTTGCAGTTGCTGGCTCTGCTTAGACCTTGTGCAACCCCCTATAGCAGTGCAGACAAGCAGAACTCATCAGAGACTTGCACATGAGAACATCCTCCATCTGCTGGTGAACCTTTCGTTACCACTCACTGCACCTTGTTTGCTCATGAGTTTTTATTGTAAGGTCAAAAGTTGTTTTGACATTTTATTAAAGTGAATCTTGCGTTTTACTGTATTTTGGCTCAAATGTGAAAAAATACACATAATGGAAAACAAACCCATCATAATCTGCCATAAATGCAATCAATTCACCCAATGTTTCAAAATGAGTGTTCCTATGCAAAGCATAAAGTAACATAACGACATCAGTCGGTGGCAGCACATTTCAGTAAACACTCTAATGTCGCGGGATTTTTACCAATCGTGGGACCTGTTGTGTTCCGATTTAGGTGTCTCATTTCATTTCGGCCATTCGTGTTTTTTGAGCCGAGACGAGTCATTGTTTGCAGCCACTGTCTAATTACCTCCTGTGATGAACCTTTTGTTGTTCTTATGCACTGTTAATTGTCGTGATCACACTGGCACACGGGAATGAAACTAAATTTAATAATGAATCTCAATGAACAGGAAATGACATACAGAGACCTTTGAATACAAGATCTGCAATATCTAGTAGACACAACAGTTCATATGGCACCACACAGTAAAACGGACAAAATAACAGTGTGCGGAAAAAAAAATCAAGTTGTTAGATACGTTGGCAAGAAGTGGTAGTGCGGCATGTGTGGGCGCAATTACCGGATCTGAGATCAGTATTTGTCAGTTGACACACACACTGAAGCAACCTTTTGAACAATGAACATTGTGACAAGAAAACGAGGAACAGACAGATTGGCAAATTAACATTTGGACTGCTTCACAAGGATTGCTGTAAGGATTACAAATACTGTATGAAGAGGGTCATGGAGCATCCGGCACACTTCCGCTCATCCATTTTTTAAGTAAGTTTTGAAATCTAACTTATTGTATTATTATTAGTATTAGTATTAGTATTATTGATATAATCTGTATTGTTTGCCTAAAACACATACCTTAAATAGGTGGCTTCGTATACATTATTGGTTTCTAACAATTATCTACATTGTTTATTGCATACGAAAGCTTCTATTTCGTTTAACCTAACTGTTGTATAACACAATTGCATGAAGGATTGCATTGTTATCCTCGCCAGAGGAGAAGGTATTTCATTTAGCTCCGTTTGTTTGTTTGTTGTCTGTCTGTCTGTCTGTCTGTCTGCACAGAACTTTCGTGTTTTTCTCTGCAACCGCTTGTCGGATTGAGATAAAATTTTCACCATTGGTGCGACTCCTCATGAAAAATGTTTTTCATGATAATTATCATTAAAACTTTGGACCTTTGGACCTCTGTATGTGTTTTAGGGGAAATGTTTTTATGTGTTTTAGGGGAAATCCAATATGGCTGCCAAACCATGTGACCTACATATCATATCATGTGTGAACCTCTGTGGCAGCCATGTTGGAAAAACTTTGGACCTCTGTATCTCTGAAACGCACCAAGGAAAAAATTGAAACTTGGCACACGGCAAGTACTCCTCATGGGGAATGTGTGATTTTTTTTATGACATCACAGGTGCCTTCGTTATGACATCATAATTGCATATGTAAACCGCCACATCCGATCAGCATGAAAATTTTTGAGGGTCATCTTGGGATAAAATGGCCTTCAAAAAAATAAATTTGTGGCGTCATCAGTCAAGTGATTCGTCAGCCATATTGTTTAAAAAAAAACTTCAAAAATCTCTGAAGGCTGAACAGATTGAGGTAAAACTTTACATGTATGACTGCCTGTCCATGAGGGACAAAAGGTTCACACATGATATGATATGTAAGTCACATGGTTTGGCAGCCATATTGGATTTCCCCTAAAACACATAAAAATGCACCACTCAAAAGAAGTCCTGGCGAGGGTCTGCAGTCTACAATTGCTCTTTTCTTGTTTTGTCTTGTACGAGGTGTGGTCGCTCTCACACTGATGTCTTCTCGGCGAAAGTGGCACCTTCTAAAAAAATATTGAAGATCATTGCTGTAAATGATGTAGTTCTGTCCTTTGAGATGAAGCGAGTTGAAAAAGCAAAGCAAAAGAGAGAAAGGAGAAAAACAACACTTCAAACGGATTTGCGCTCCAGTTTTAAAGCTTCAACTAGTCGGCAGTGTGCGTCACGTATTGGCCTCATTTCGCATACGAGAACACACCAACCATGAAACTGAAAATCGGTAGTAATGATCTGCCAATGATTAGAACGGTTCGGTGTCGGGTTTTCGAAAATAATTTGTACTTCTGACAGACTTCAATTGATAAATTCATGCAAAAGAATAGCCATAATTGTTCAATATATGATCATCATTGTTGAGGGTTTCCTATGAAAAGAAATGTTTTGTGTGTTTCAAAATAAATGGTCCCTGTGCAAATTATGGAGTGCCAAACAAGCCAATTCCGTTCTTTTATTTTATTTATATTTTTTGTCCCCTCCCTTCAGGTTTGTGGCCAGAAATGAATACACAGCAATCCACAGCAAGTGCCTTTTGGAGATCCAGGTGCTGTGGGTGGTGAAATGCAGTTGTTGAACAAAGCAAAGAGGGTCAAGGAGGTTCTTCCTCACATACCACTTGGCATAATTTCTGATGACCTAGGTATGCACGAATTGGATGTGACATTGATCCTGATCATTGGTTAGCACAAGTTATGACTGGTCTGGTGTAATTTTTTTGCATTTGTCCGATAAATCAATCTCCTCTTGGGTGTACCCTTCTTCACACATTATTGGGAATGATAGATTCCCATTGTTGGCAAATGAAGGTACAGTAAGTAGTTCCTTTGTTTGTGCTCTATGTTATGTCCCTTTCTAGCCTTAAAAATTTTTTACAACCATTAAAGTTCAAAGACACTTCATGTATGCAGAGTGGGGAGGGGAGAGGAAGCACAGTTTATTTATTTATTTATTTTTGTGTTGACACTTGTGAAGAATAGCTGAATCAGCAGTTGGCTAAATAAATATAAAATAGAATAAAGTATCCATCTGACCGGGTCCAAATCTTCAAGACGAGTCCCGTTTTATCTTCTTATACTAATAAAAGGGTGTGCGTGTGTGCGTGCGTGCGTGCGTGCGCCTGTGTCCTCCATAACTCCATAACTCCAAAACGGCCTGAAACTTTGCATGCATATAAAGAAAACTTCAAGGAAATGCAAGAGTGAAAATTGGATGTTTGGGTTAATGAAAACACCCCTTTTGAAGATAAATAATGGCCTTACTTAATTATATCCTTCATCAGGCGATCCTCGGCCACCTCGCTCTCTGGTCTTAAGCGTTTCCTGGGTAACCTCGCTGTGGGTCTGAAGCTGCCACGTTTTTTGCCTGTATACATCGCTGGTATACATCGCGTTTTGTAAGTACGATAAGTTTCATATTCGGAGCTTGGAGCAATTTCGTGCATTGTATGATACGATTTTCCACGATCCTATGTCACGGACGAATGAAAGTATATCATCAAAATATTATTCGCTTTTTCAGGTCGGATATTGTCCGACTATATAAGTGTCGAATCTGTTGTGAAATCTTATAATTTAAAGAAATAACGAGTCGTATCGAAGCCAATTTACCTATTTACTTTAAGCAAGCAAGGCTTTGTTCCTCCTTCTCCATACATACACAAGAAAATGTGTAATTTCTCAACTATTCATCTTATCTTTTTCTACTGTGTGGAGGATTACATTGAGTGAACAAAAAATTTGGGAACATAACAAAATTAAGCGGCTTCATTGAGCTGTAAGATTTAATGCATTCACTGCAAGACCTCGCACAATGTCCCACAGAGTGTCTGCCTATCCATAGCATCTTCCAGAGCTGTGTCTATATTTTCGGAGGTTACGTGAGGTGCTCCACGGGGAATCAAAGCAAATCTGGTGAAAACGGTCATTTCACAAAAAGTTATAACGTTTGCACGGACGTGGAAACGAGGTTCGACGCGACATGTGCACAGAGGAGCAGGCAAAATGGCGGATTTTTTGCAATATTTATTTCACGGGCGATTGAACTTTGCGATATTTCCAGGGTTGTTCTGCATTAAGCAGCAACACTTTTGTGGATGAAGTCATTTTTTGAATGAATTCATTTGTTTTATTAACTGCTGTGTGTGTGGTGAAGGCGGGCTTTAAAGTTAAAGGTTTCTTTATGGTACGCAGTGACAAACTGGCCAACCTTGCTTATCAACCATTTAATTAGAGTGCTTGCATGAGTGCTTAAGCCACGTCTCTGTGGACGCTTTTGCCAGGGCGTGGCCCTGGCGCTCCCTGGTGTGTGCGACGGGGGACAGTAGCCCTGACGCCCGAGCGAGGGGACATTGGCCCCGGCCGCCTCCGTAGGGTCCGTGGGCCCGTCTCCCCATCGCCTCCGGGCGGTGTTTGTCTCTGGGTGGTATTTATCATATGGTCGGTAGAAAATGGATTTCAGACATTTTGTTTTCATCTTCACTGTTATTCTATTCAGAATCATTTTGATGACACGGTATGAATCGTAGTTAACACTCCACCGCACGTCTGCCTTCCCTTCCTCTCACCTCACACTTCTTCTCCCTCCTCCTCCTCCTTCCCTCCACCTCTTCACTCTCCTTTCCCCTCCACCTCTTCACTCTCCCTCTTCCCCCTCTTTTCTCCTCCCTCCCTCCTTTAGTATTACCGTCAGCGAAGCGAGGGTGGTATTTGCTTGTAGATGAATACAAATAAAAATTAAACGTTTCACTTCAACAAGTTCTTCAAATTTTCGTGCATTGTGTGGTAAAGGTACTTCGTGCGTTCAACTTTCAATTGAATACTGGAGGTAAGAAAGCCAAATAAATTGTATGATCACAATGAGAAAATAAATCCTTTTAGTTCTGAAGTAAAGAATCGTCACATCACGGCAGCAAAGCGGAGAGGTACGCATGCTCATTCTGTGTAGTCTGGATTCGAATCCCAACCTCGTTGAAACTGTCCTTCCGTATTTCACAGGCTGTGATCATCACTGTGTGGTTTCTCTCGGATGGACGATAAGCTGAGCGTCACATCAACCGTGATCCCTACCCCTCTCTCCCACCTCATCCCTCCCTTTCTGTCCTCCCCTCCTCTATCTCTCTCTCCCAACCTCCCTTAGTCCCCACCTTTCTCCCTGTTGAGGGATTGCAGCATGTACGAATCAGAATCAGTCAGAGCCAACTGGTGGGGTGCAAAGGTCACTGCATTATGAGCTGTTGGTTTTGAATGGTGTGTGTGTGGTGTGTGTGTGTGTGTGTGTGTGTGTGTGTACATATGTGGTTTCAGAATGTGGAATGCAGTCCTCCAGGGCAGGCTCAAAGCATCCCCCTTCATTTCAGTAAGGGGTCACAATTCATGGACCAAGCTGTGAAGTTTTCTGTTCTCAGTTTTGTGCCGAGGCCTCTCTTCAGGATCGTCACTGAACCCCGTACAGCTTTCCAGCTGTAGTTCATAATATCCCAGGGATGTTTTTTTGCCCAGCTGTAAAGTCGTTCCAGGGAGCTTGTGGGATGGCGTGTCGTCCGTCCGTCTCTCTGTCCGTCCAAAATACTTCCAACTTCTTCTCAGAAACTACACATACGATTTCAATGAAATTTCACCACAACCTTCATCACTCAAGATGGCATAAAAAATACGGGGTCTGAAGGAGTCTACAGAGGGAGTTTACAAGGGGGGTTGTCCCCCCCCCCAAAGAGTAAAGAGGTATTTGCTCTTCTCAGAAAGATACACACAATTCCGATGAAACTTGACCATACTTTCATCACCCATGATGTACTAATAATATTATTATTATGTTTTTTTTTGGGGTGTGTGCGCATGGTCATTAAGCATAACATATTTTTATAGTTTTCCCGCCGCGCCGGCGTGCGAGCGACCGCTTTAAGTAATCGCAGCCGTGCGCCCACCGGACGTGGCAAACCTAGTCGCAGCTTTCGGATCAAAGCCGAAATCCAGCTACGGGTGTGTCTTTAATCACACCGAAAATCAGCCAACTTTCTGTCCGCGCGCGACAGGGTCCGATCGCCGAATTGTCGATTTACCTAAGTATGCGCGCAGACAGAAAAAGCCGGGATTTACACCTCGACGGGACGTGCTTGGAAACGAGCCGCTTAAGCAGCTCGCTCCATTTGCGATTTGCCGAGCGGTGTATATCGCCAAGCCCCGCCGGATCCGATTACTTTATCGGCTATTTAAAAGCCCGCTAATATCCCGAATGCAATAGGGCAGCTCAATTGAGGGAAAGGACGCAACGAACAGGTGAACATTGAAACAAGGACATTTATTTGTAACACACGTATGCAATCAACACGTATGCAATCATGCACGTATGCAATCAAACGTATGCAATCATGCACGATATAGCAATGCAGACACAAGACAAAGAACTACAACCGTTCTATTATTATGTACAAAATCACTTTACAGTTCACTACTTGACGGACACAGCGCCACAACATTCATTCAAAGAGACCCCAGAAAGGGAAGGGCAGAACTGGACCTCGTGGGTCTTTAATAGTTCACGGAGCTGTGGAGACCGCAAGAGCTCCGAGAGGCCGTGCTGGTTACCTGTCACCCTCGTGTGACTCGCCGGGCCCTGGTCCGGCGACCTCGGTGGCCCTGCCCGCACTCCGCTGGACTCCACCCGTGCCTTCAACGCGATCCGGCTGGCGACTCCTCTCTGGCTCCACCAGCGCCTCCGTCGACCAAAGAGAGAGAGACCAAGCAGAGGGACTCTCTTTCCACACGCTGACAGACTCCGCTGCACTCCCAGACTGCAACTCCCAGACTGCAGACGATTGCAGCTCGACTCCGCTCCCAGACTTCAGGCGAACCCAGACTGACTTCTCGGCGTTTCAGCCCGGCCTTTTATCGCCCCGGCGCTTCTCCCCTCCCTTCGCGGGCGGGGGGGGGGGGGACGCTCCAGGGGGGTTCGGCTCTCTCCTTTTGGCCCGCTCTTTTGGCCCGATCACGGACATTCTTTCTTTCGCCCTTCTGAGGGAAAATTCCAACAGAGCTCGGCTGGGCTCAGTTGTTGTTTTCCAACCGTCATTTCTGTTTACTCGTTCTGATGGATATCGGGGCGGGAGTTGTTGAGAGATTTGTTGTTGCAGTGTGGTTAGCGCTGTGGTGGGGATGGCGTGGTTGTTGAGATGGTGGTTGTGGTTGGTGCTGTGGTGGATGGCGTGGTTGTTGAAAGGCGGTTGCGGTTGTTGAAGTTGTGGTTGTTCCAAAATAAAGAAAACAAAAGAATAATGGCTGACTCAAAGATCACAGCCCGTTACACGAATAATACCCTTTAGACATCGGTGGTGAAATCTAATCTGAACACACACTTATCGACATAACTGATCTCTGGGAAGCCTGAATGGTGTTCTGTGAATTCCCACAACCGTAACAATATCTATCTGTCTCTGTCTCTGTCTCTGTCTCTGTCTCTGTCTCTTGTCTCTGTCTCTGTCTCCTGGCTCTCTGTCTCTGTCTCTCTGTCTCTGTCTCTCTCTCTGTCTCTCTCTCTCTCTCTCTCTCTCTCTCTCTCTCTCTCTCTCTCTCTCTCTCTCTCTCTCTCTCTCTCTCTCTCTCTCTCTCTCCCTTGTATTTGCATATATATTCCCCCCCCCCAATTGAACCCCTTTTCACCTTTTCATTTTCGTTATATACAGAAAAGCTAATTGGTCAGTAATATGGAGAATATTTTACTGAGCAGTTCAACAAAACTGCAAGACTTATCCTTTAAAAATTGTTTACTTTCATGAAATAAAGCGAAAGGGGTTTGTTTGGCTCTTAGATATCAGATCTTCTGAAGTTGATGTTTAATGTTCAAGGTGGTTTGGAATTTTTTTTTTTGTATACCTTGTCGAGGCTCGTGTGAGAGCTAACACACAACACACAGCAAGGGGGGCATGAGACAAGAGGGGCGGAGTGCGAAGGACAAAACAGCGGAACAGAGACATTAGGAGATCTGTGGAAGGGAGAGGATGGACGGGAACATGGGGACATTACAAGATGGACATTACAGGGACTTTCAGGAAAGAAAGCAGGGAATTGAAGGAGGTGGGCTTGGGTGGATTATTGGGGGTAGAAAAGATCGAGGATTTGGATGGGGGTAAATATAAGAGGTGGTGGTAAACAGCTGTTTTGAAGGCCTGGAGGGAAGAATGGGATTGAATAGAGTGAGGGAGTTTATTCCAAAGGCGGGAAAAAGAGGAATGAAGGAGTGAAATGAGCAGTGATTCGTGATTTTGGTAGTTTACCAGAAGGGGGTTACTGGTGGACCTTGAGCGCCCTGCGGAAATGTGGTGGGACAAATCGCAGAGAGAGCAGGGGGTCGAGACTGGAGAGGAGACGGTAGAAGACAGAAAGACCACCGACCAGCCTGCGGTGACAGAGTGAGAGGCCCAAAGACTCAGCCTCATCGTGGTAGATGCCAATGATCCGAAATGCCTTGGTTTCCACAGCGTGAAGCCGAGAAAGGTGAGAGGCAGGAGCACCAGCCAGAGGGGAACAATACTCCATCAGGCTGCGGCAAAAGCTTTGTAAGTGGTCAGGAGCTCAGGTGGGCCGAGGAGGACTTTGCACGACGGAGGATTCCAGTCGGCGACTGGCTTTGGAGCGAGTTTGAAATGTGGCTTTCCCAGGAAAGGTCATGGCAGATAGTGAGACCCAGAAGCTTGAAAGAAAAGACTTTTTCCAGAGGATTGTTGAGAAAGTGGATGGGGGTTTCTAAACGGTCCTTTCGGAGAGACATCGTGAGAGTGTGAGATTTGTCCGGATTGAAAGACATGTTCCACGTGTTGGACCAGTTTGTGATTTTACCCAGATCTGCAGTGAGCGAAGAAGCTGCCGCATGCTGGTCTGAGGGATGACAGATGGTATGGCAGAGGGTGGAGTCATCAGCAAAGGGATAAAGAGGATTTCCAGAAAGTCGGATAGATTATTGATGAAAACCAGAAAAAGAACAGGGTCCAGAAGCTACCTTGAGGAACTCCAGCTGGACAGGAAGAGGGGATGAAAGAACTCCATTTAGGGCCACATGTTGACTGCGACAGGAGAGGAAGTCTGCGAGCCTTGAGTGGAGATGGCCTTGGATACCACAGGAAGAGAGTTTGGTGAGCAGGGCAGGGTGCCAGACCGTGTCAAAAGCACGCGATATGTCGAGGGATATGGCTCTGATTTCATGTCCGGCATTGAGGACCTCCATCCATTGTTGGGAGAGCAGGAAGCAGCATATCCAGCGTAGAGTAAACCTGGTCTGAAACCAAATTGATGATCGGAAATCAGGCCATTGGAGAAGAGGAAGGATTTACTGTCTGAAGCGATGATGGATTCCATAACCTTGCTGATGATTGGCAAAAGGCTGATTGTTCTGTAGTTGCAGGGATCTGTTTTTGTACCTTTTTTATGCAGGGCAGTAATGTTTGCTGATTTCCAAGCAGATGGCAGATGACCTTGAGCAAATAAGAGGGTGAATAGAACAGAGAGAGGGTGAGCAAGAGCAGAAGAGCAGGTTTTTGGAAATGTGGGCTGATGCCGTCTGGACCGGTTGAAGAATCTGAGTCGAGGTTTGACAGCAAACTCTCCACCTTGTCCGGAGAGAAGGACACAGAGTCCAGGGACAGCTGGGTGTGACTGGGTAAGGTGGGTAGAGAAAGCGATGGGTTTTGGACACAAGATTTAGCTGCAAACACCGAGTTTAGGCATTCAGCCTTTTCACGTGTGGTATCAGCAGTGCGGCCATTTGAGGTAAGGGAGGGGATGGAGGGGGAACAAACACCAGAAACAGTTTTGATTAGACGACCACCAGGATTTTGAGGAGGGAGAGAGGTTTGAAAGTTCGGACTTGAGCTTTGAAAGATGTGTTTTCTGGCTCTCCTGAGGTAGATACACACTTGTTCTGAGCTTTATGGAAGGAACTGAGATTAGCCTCAGTTGGGTTTGCTTTCTATGAGGCAAAGGCAAGTTGTTTCAGGACAACTGCCTCGCCACAAGCTTCAGTGAATCAAAGGCGGGAGGAAGGGTATGACAACTGAAGACATGAGGGGATAAATCTGTGCATGAGGAGAGCAAGTTTCTTTGAAAGAATTCCCAGGATGAGTTGATGTTGGAGAAAGTAGCGATAGGAGACCAGTCTATAAGTTTGATAGTTGCTTGGAGACCCTGCTATTCGGCTTGAGTGAAACGCCAGACTCGACGCGTGAGGTGGTTCTCTGATTTCGCCAGAGAGATGTCCACTTTGACAAGGACGTGGTTAGAAGAACCGATTGGAGCAGAGGAAGAACAGCAGATATTGTCAGGGAAATTTGTCAAAATCAGATCCAGAAGAGATGGAGTACCATTGGTTGAGATCTGGTCTGGAAGTTGACCGATTGAGTCAGTCCAAGTGAGTCGCAGAAAGCTTTTGCTGAAGTCCCATGACAGGTGAGAGAGGTACCCACACCTAGCCAACTGGCATGATGACAATTGAAGTCGCCACATATGAGGAAGAGAGAGTTTGGATGAGAAGATAGAAGTTGTCCATGTTTTTGGATAGTGAGGTGAAGATGGAGTCATCACTGTTTGTGGACCGTACAGTACACATATAAACATGAGGTGGGAGTGGAGGGGAACCTTAGCCAGAGGTATTCCTGGGGTCAGTGGGGGAGTGAGGGCAGTGCATGGAGAGTGAGGAATAGAGTCTTTGATGAAGAGAGCAATCCTCCACCAGGAGAGGCTCAGGCTGTCATACCGGAGGATGCAGTAACCGGGAAGAGATACTTGGGAGTCAGACACGTTTTGGGGAGGAAAGTTTCTGTAAGGCAGATTATGTCTGGTTTGTCAGTGGCAACCTGTATTGAAAGTTTTTAGCGAAGGCCCCGATATTTGAGTCTCACATTGTAATGAAGAGGAGGGGAGGAGCTTTGAAGAGGGAGGGGAATAGTTATTTTCATTACAGTGGTGTCCTTTTTCTTTGCAGCACAAACAGGTGTGTTGACATGACGATCACAAACTTGTTGGAGGGCAGAGTTCTTATGAATTTGAAGAAATGTCTTGTGAACAAGTTGCATCATCTGGCTGTTCACAAGAGCTAAGGTACGGCAGATGTATTTGAACCCCGTCCATGTTAACATATGGTTGTCTAAGTAAGTTTCTCTCGGGCATCATGTTGCACTTGGCAAGGATCTTCTGCGTAAGGGTTTGTGACTGAGCAACGTGGGTCTTCTGTGACGATGAGACTGTGCACTCCTTAGTACAGAATTTGTCAGACATACATCCTATCGAGGAATATAGCATGCGCATCGGCGTAGGCCTGTGTGGAGCAGGGCTGTGTGCGTTTGCGACAACTGTGTGGGCATGCATACCAGCACGGATGACCCGTGTGGTGTAGGCACATGCGTGTCAGCAAGGAAGGTGTGTAGTCAGGGATGTTAGGGCATTATAGAGTCTGTTTGGTTCAGATTCTTCCAAACGCACCAAATTTGGCCCATATGTCGCCCATGCCATACTTTTTCGATTTTAGACGGTTTCAAGACGGGCGCCCCCCGGGCCGCCATATTGGCGAAATTCAATTATGGCCGCCATCCGGGTTTAGAGGTCAATCGTAGATAAAAAACCAAAAGGGCTAGAATCATGAATAATACCACGTTTTAGGGTTTTTTGGTTGGGGAATCTGATTCTGATTTTATTTCAACGATTTGAGATCAGGTCACCCCTCAGGTCACCTCAAAGGTCATTTTGTGGGTCAAACCTGGCATTTGGGGCGTCATTTCAAAAATGCCTGCCTACGGCCTCCATGGCCTACCTGGGTTATCAATCAAAGGAACCCGTTAATCATTTGAAAAAAAGACTTGAATGTTTTAATTTTGAATGTTTTTAATTTTGACTCGTAATGTCATAAACTTTTTGTTCATTTTTAAGATAATACCAAGTCTTGGGCGTCGACGTGTCCAGCAGCGGCGGTGGTGCATGATGCAATTCAGAGCTGTGACGTCTACCCTTACTCAAGAGACTATCCTATCCCTGTTCTTGCGGTTTCAGGAGTGGATCCGGAACCTGCGACTCAGCCTGCTATCGTGTCGCCGTGATGCAAGACGAAAGTTCATCGCGACGACGAGCCGACATAATATGAGTGTCGAACTATGTCTACCGAAATTATGAATTGGGGACTCTGTTGTCTTTGTCAATCGGACAAAACTGGAGAAGCCTTGCAAACTCCTAAGGAGGAGGACTTGTATCACTTGAGAGAGATCTTAAAGACATCAATGCTATCAATGCCAATAATTTTCCTTCTGGTATCAGTGTCACGATTAGTCAGTTGAATGATGGCTCAGGTATTGCAGCAACTCTTAAATCGCATAAGGCTAGGTATCAACAACTTTCAGAAGTTATTGTAGTAGTTCTCGTGTCAAACGGGCGAGAGAGAAGCTCGACAAAGAAGCCCGCTCTCAGAATAGTCCCCAAAAAATCAGGTCATCTGGGGAATTTCAGTCTCCAGCCAATGTCAAGTGTTGTTTAATCTGTGAGGGGGCGGGGGGGGGGGGGAACAGGCCAACCTCCACAAGGTAGTAACCGATGTCGTAGATGCCAATCTAAAGAGTTGGGCGAAGACGAACAAAAACTTTCATTTACTTGGCAGACTGGTTGCCGTAGTGTCTGATGCACATGCGGCTGATGCCTATTGTCACCATCAGTGTTATGTACGTTTGCGAGATGTACACTCGCATTATGTAGCTCGCGCTGCCGAGCGACTAGAATTGGTGGGTCCCGCACCTCCGCCCTTCGATCCCATCATCTGCACTCAAATTGTAGCCCTGATCGAACATTCGGACACCACCGTATTTAAGCTCTCAGAGCTACGTGAGATGTATCAAAGCTTATGAGTGATCAAGGTCGCCCATGCCGAGTCAAAAAGAGCCACACTCAACTCGATACAAGGATCACCTTCTCGACCTCCTACCTGAATGGGCTGAGTTTTCCAAGGGGAATGAAGGCAGGAAGGATATTTACATATCTCACAAACTGAAGGTGGTTTTATGAGCTGGCCAAGACATATTGGTCTCAGATTGGTCAAGAGGATGCACTTACGTTCATGCGGGCTGCGGTGATGATGCACAAGTTTTGTCTACAGTCAGGAGCCTTTTGACGGCTCCTTCCCCTTAACTGCCTCACGGCTCCAGTCAACGAGGGATGAGTTTCCAATGTAGTTCTCTGGGGCCGTCAGCTCTTCGTGGACGTGAGAAGATCGGTGCGATGCCAATCTGGATGCGTGGGAGAAGATCGCATGCAACATCTCACAACTGCTCATCTACAATACTAGTAAGGGTAGCACCATGCAGTCAAGACGTCTTCAGTACGGCACAAGGAGCAGAAACCCCTTCCCCCTGTATCATGGCCTCAAGCTGCACGGACACGCATGGGACAAAAAACAGATTGGGATTGACAAGAACAGGGTATCTCGGTATCGTACAATCGCGTCATGGAAGTGAAGCGAGATGTTGCTCGTGTCGGTGTTGCTCGCCATGCTCAGGATGGGGTGGTGGTACCCACCAACAGCCTCTCAAGGTCTTCACCACCACGATGTGGATAATATAGATAGTAAAGCTCAGGGCAACTTCTCACTGGACGAGTTCCACGGATATGTCCTGAGTGTACATAGCGGCGTTTTGTCAGCAGATGTTATTCCCGAAGTATTTTAATAAAAATTGTTCCTGAATAATTTTTTGTTTAATTTTAGTAGTACCGCTTTTGATCTTTGACCTTTGAACCCAAAATGGGGTGACTATGACCTGAAATCATCAAAATGAGATCAAATCAGATTCCCTGACCCCGAAAACCCCTAAAAATGGCATTATTCATGATTCTAGCCCTTTTGATTTTTTTAACTACGATTGACCTCTAACCTGGATGGCGGCCATAATTGGATTTCGCCAATATGGCGGCCCGGGGAGTGCCAGTCTTAAATGGAAAAAGTATGGTATGGGCAACATATTGGCCAAATTTGGTGCTTTTGGAAGAATCTGAACCCAAAAAATCACTAACATCCTTGACTCGTGGGTGTGCACACTGGGACAAATGGCCTGTATGATGTTGGGACGTGCGTGTTAGCGAGGACGGTGTGGGTGTGCAGACCAGCACAGATGGCCTTTGTGTAGCGACGGTGTGGGCGCATTACCGGCATGGATGGCATTCTCGTGTGCATTGGCGGGCCCTGTGTAAATGTTTTCCCCGATTTATTTCGTTTTTATTTTTTGTTTGTTTTGCAAAGGCTTTGGAGGTCATACCAGTTTTTGGCAGCACATCGATCAAAGGCATCAGAGTTTGCAGCAAAGAAAATTAGTGTTGCTTGATTGTGCCTTCAGGTGTGGCTATCCATTATATATGTACTTTCAGACCAAGAAAATATTAAGATGACAATGGTCGATTTGGATTGTATTCTATGTACAGTTTGTCAGGTAATACGAGTTACTGTGTGAATGTGAAACCTTTTATACTTAATTTATTTGTACGTTGTTGAAATTGGAACTCTTGAAGGATGATGGACAATGTGTGGTCCTTTGTATTAAAAATGCCTTTTTTCTTCTTTTTCTTCTCGCTGCAGAAATACCAAGAAAGGCATGGCTCAGAAGCGAGTTGAACTGATAATTATTAGCAGTTCTTAAAACTTTGCATATCGTTCAAATAAAACCATCCACCTGTCACACGTGGTTAGGTATCCTAAAGCCATGTTTGTTTCATTGCACAGGAACTGAGAAGGATGCTTGTTTTTGTTGAGAACACCTGAGAAAGCTGTTATTTTATATGTACTGAAACAAACAATTTGTGTTGGTATTTATTACTTTTTTTCCACCGCAAACCTTACTTCTGTTCATTGCAAAAGTGCTGCAGAATTTCTGTGATTGGAACGAAGGTGCTGACCATCTCATCCTCAGCTTTGGAGGATGTGATTGTGTTGGTTTAAAATGGTTCTGCCAGCACCTCGGTGATGTCACTGTGTCATGGGCCGTGTGCCGCTGTTGGATCCTGATTATTTTGATTTTAATTTTCTGGCCTGGATTGTTTATTGAGTCTATCTACAAGTTTATTGCAAAGATTTTAATTTTTTTTTTCCAGTAAATCTGATGACTTAGTCATTTTATGACTTCCGTTTTGTTTATTTTATTAAGAGATTGTATAATCTAAAGCACGTTTAAAAATAAATGTTTGTGAGTCGAGATTTATGCAAAGTTTTTCTAAATTAAAAAAAAAAAAATTAGCAATTGCATGTGTGACGATGGTGATGGGAACCCTAAAATAGAAAAGCCATGTATTCCAGTTTTATATTTTTACCTCTCCCACCAAAGGTGGATGGAGGTTGTTTTTTTCACCCCTGTTCGTCTGTAAGTAGGATATCTCGGTTATGGACGGATTCAGATGAAACTTGGTAGACAGGTTGGTGTGTGTGACTGAGGACGAATACTTTTTTGCGGAAAGAATACAAGAGCCGGACCCCAAGAATTCCATGCCTCCGCTGAGGAAGTCACTGGAGGCATTATTGTTTTCAGTGTTGTCCATCTGTCCATGTGTCGTTGTGTCTGAAAGTACATATATAATGGATAGCCACACCTGAGAGCACAATCAAGCAACACTAATTTTCTTAGCTGCAAACTCTGATGCCTTTGACTCGATGTGCTGCCAAAAACTGGAATGACCTCCAAAGCCTGTGCAAAACAAACAAAAAAATAAAACGAAATAAATCGGGGAAAACATTTACACAGGGCCCGCCAATGCACACGAGCATGCCATCATGCGGTAAGTGCGCCACACCGTCGCTACACAAAGGCCATCTGTGCTGGTCTGCACACCCACACGTCCTCGCTAACACGCACGTCCCAACATCATACAGGCCATTTGTCCCAGTGTGCACACCCACGAGTCAAGGATGTAGTGTTTTGGGTTCAGATTCTTCCAAAAGCACCAAATTTGGCCATATGTTGCCCATACCATACTTTTTCCATTTAAGACTGGCCTCCCCGGGGCCGCCATATTGGCGAAATCCAATTATGGCCGCCATCCAGGTTAGAGGTCAATCAGTTAAAAAATCAAAAGGGCTAGAATCATAAAATAATGCCACTTTTTAGGGGTTTTCGGGGTCAGGGAATCTGATTGTGATCTCATTTTGATGATTTCAGGTCATAGTCACCCCATTTTGGGTTCAAAGGTAAAGATCAAAGCGGTACTACTAAAATCAACAAAAAATTATTCAGGAACAATTTCCAATTAAAATACTTCGGGAATAACATCTGCTGACAAAACGCCGCTATGTACGCTCAGGACATATCCGGGGAACTCGTCCAGTGAGAAGTTGCGCTGAGCTTTACTATCTATATTATCCACATCGTGGGTGGTGAAGACCTTGAAACGGCTGTTGGTGGGTACC
>CM068952.1:53166154-53176978 GCA_035128595.1 Eptatretus atami
TAGTGTCTTTTTCCTGCTGCTGGTTGTTGTAATATTCCTGAAGCACTGCCCTGGCTGTTGTCCTGAAGGTAACCACATTCAGCTTGCTGTTGATCGCAGTTTGGATTATCCTGTCACCAAAGTGTTCCCACAGCCTCGCCTTCATGTACAAAACACACGAGGTAAAACAAAACACACCGAGGTAAACAAAACACACCGAGGCTTAAACACACACCGAGGTTAATAACACACCGAGGGGAAACAAAAACCGAGGTTAAACAAAACACGCCGATGTAAACAAACACGCGAGGTAAACTAAACACCGCCGAGGGTAACTAAACACCGCCGAGGTAAACAAAACACGCAGACGGTAAACAAACCGCCGAGTTAAACAACCACGCCGATTGTAAATAAACACACCAGGGTAAACAAAACACCAGATGTAACAAGAAACACAGAGTAAACCAAACACACCGAGTTAAACAAACACACCGAGGTAAATAACACACCGAGGTAAAACAAAACACACCGAGGTAAACTAAACACCGATGGTTAAACAAACACACCGATGTAAAACAAAAACACACCAGGTTAACAAACCACGAGGTAAACAAGAACCGCCGAGGTAACAAACCGCCGAGTTAAATCAAACACCGAGGGTAAACCAAAACACGCCGAGGTCAAACAAAACACGCGAGGTAAACAAAAACACGCCGAGGAACAAACACACGAGGTAAGCAAAAACCACACAGAGGTAAACAAACAGCGCCGAGGTAACTAAACACACCGAGTTGAACACACAAACACACCAGAGGTAAACAAACACACCTAGTTACAACAAACAACCGAGGTACAAACTAACACACCGAGGTGAACTAAACACCACCGAGTGGAAACAAAACACACCGAGGTAAACAAAACACACCGAGGTTTAAGCAAAACACACCGAGGTAACTAACAACCGAGGTAAAAACAAACACAACCGACGGGTAAAGCTAAACACACCGAGCTAAACAAAACACCGAGTAAACTAAAACCAACGAGTGACCTAAACACACCGAGGTAAACAAAACACGAGGTAAAAAAAACACACTGAGTTTAAACAAACACATGGTAACTAACACACCAGGTACTAACACACAGAGGTTAAAACACACCGAGGTAAACAAAACACACCGAGGTACCAAAAACCACGAAGGTAAACAAACACCCGAGGTAAACAAACACACCGACGGTAACTTAAACCACCGAGCGTAAACAAAACACCGACCAGGTAAACTAAACGCCGAGGGTAAAAACAAACACGCCGAGGTAACACCAAACACGCAAGGTAAACACAACACGCCGAGGTAACAAAACACGCAGGATTGCTAAACTTAAACACACGAGGGTAAACAAAACACCACAGACTGTAAACAAGACCCAGAGGTAAACAAAACACCGAGTTTAACAAAACACACCAGGGTAAACTAAACACACCGAGGAAACAAAACACACGGCGTAACTAAAAACCGAGAGAAACAAACACAAACCGATGTAAACAAACACGCCCAGGGTAAACAAAACGCCGAGGTAACAAACACGCCGAGGGGTAAACAAAAACACGCCGAGGTAACAAAAACACGCCGAGTTAAACAAAACACGCCGAAGGTAAACAAAGAACAACGCACGAGGTAAACAAAAACCGACGGAAACAAAACACGCCGAGCGTAACAACAACACCGAGGTAGCAAAAACACACCAGGCTAAACAACACGCCGAGGTAAATAAACACACCGAGTTTAGAACAACACACCGACGGTAAAACAAAACACACCTAAGGCTAAACAACACACCGAGGTAACTAAAAGCACACCGAGGTGAACTACAACACACCGAGCGTAAACAAACACACCGAGCGTAACACAAACCACCGAGGTAGCAAAACACACCGATAGGGGGGGAGGGGGTAACTAACACACGAGGTAACAAACACCCCGAGGTAAACTAAACACCGAGCTAAACAAAACACACCGAGGCTAAAACTAAACACAACGATGGTAACGAAACACACCTGGACGGTGAACGAAACACACTGAGTAAACAAACACCGAGGTAAACAACACACCGAGGTAAACAACACACGAGGGTAAACTAAACGACACCGAGCGTAAACTAAACACACCGAGGTAAAACAAACCACCGAGGTAACTAAAACACCGAAGGTTAAACAAACACCGAGGCTAAATCTAAACACACCGAGGTAAACATAACACACCGAGGTAACAAACACACGAGGTAACAACAAATAACCGAGCGTAAACAACACACCGACTGGTAAACTAAACACACGAGTATACAAAAAAAAACCGAGGTAAACCAAACACACCGGTTAAACAAAACCACCGAGGTAAACAACACACGAGGTAAACAAAACACACCGAGGTCAAACAAAACAGCACCGAGGTAAACAAACACCACCGAGGTCAACTAAACACAAGAGGTAAACAAAACACGAACGAGGGTGAACGAAAACACACACGAGGGTAAAAAACACCGAGGTAAACAAAACAACGCGAGGTAAACAAAAACACCGAGGTGAACTAAACACACCGAGGTAACTACACACCGAGTAAACAACACACCTTAGGTAAACTTAACACACGAGGTAAAAAAAACACACAGAGGTAAATACAACACGAGGTTAACACGAACACCACCGGGAGGTACACAGAAACACACGGGTAAACAAACACGAGGTAAACAAACACACCGCCGAGCGGTAAACTAAACACACCGAGTATACAAAAAAACCGAAGTGGTAAACAAAACACACGAGTTAAACAACACCGACGGTGAAACAAAACACACGAGGTACAACAAACACACCGACGGTAAAAAAACACACCGAGATGGAAACAAAACCACGAGGTAAACAAAACACACAGAGGTAAACAAACACACCGAGTTAACCACAACAACGAGGTAAACAAAAACACACCGACGGGTAACTAAACACCGAGGTAAAATAAACACACCGAGGTAAACTAAACACACCGAGGTAACTAAACAACACGAGGTAAACAAAACACACCGAGGTAAACAAAACACACAGAGGTAACAAAAACACACCGAGTTAAACAAACCACGAGGTGTTAACAAAACACACCGCAAGGCTAACTAAACACACCCGAGGATAACTAAACACCACCGAGGTTTAAATAACCAACCGGAGGTAACAAACCACCGATGTAAACAAAAAACCACGAGGTAACAACACACCGAGGAAACTAAACACCGAGGTAAACAAAAACCACGAGGTAAACAAAACACGAGGTAACAAAACACAGCGAGGTAACAAACCACCAGGTTTAAAACAAACACACCCGAGGATAAACAAAACACGCGAGATTAAACAAAACACGCCGAGGAAACAAAACACGCCGGGTAAACCAAAACGCCGAGGTAAACCAAACACGCGAGGTAAACAAAACACGACCGAAGGTAAACTAAACACACCGAGGTAAACAAAACACACGGGTAACTAAGCACACCCGAGGTTACAAAAACACACCGAGGTAAACAAAAACACACCAGAGGTAAATAAACACACCGAGGTAAACAAAACACACCGAGGCGTTAACTAACACACCGAGGAAACTACACACGAGCGTAACAAACACGCGAGTGTCAACCCCAAAAAAAGCCGAGGTAATCATAACCGCCGAAGGTAGAAAAACGCCGAGGGTAAAAAACACACGGCCGAGAGTTAAACAAAAACACGCCGAGGTAAACAAAACACGGCGAGGTAAACAAACCGCCGAGGTAAAACAAAACACGCCGGACTGGTAAACAAACACGCCGAGGAAAACAAAACCGCCGAGCCGGTAAACAAAACAGCCAGGTAAACAAACACGCCGAAGGGTTAAACAAACCCACGCGAGGGTAAACAACCACGCCGAGAGGTAAACAAACACGCGAGGTAAAACAAAACACGCGAGGGTAACCAAAAACGCCGACGGTAACAAAACACGCCGAGGTAAACAACAACACGCCGAGGTAAACAAACACACGAGTTAACAAAACAGGGGTAAAAAAACACACCGAGGTAACAACACACCGAGGTAACAAACCGAGGTAACAAACACACCGAGTAACAAAAACACACCGAGGCGGTAAACAAAACCACCGGGTAAACAAACACACAGAGGTAAAACCAAAACACGCCGAGGTAAACAAAACACGCCGAGGTAACAAAAACGCGCCAGAGTAACAAACACGCGAGGTAACAAAAACGCGGGTAAACAAACACCGAGGTAAACAAAACACACAGAGGTAAACACACACACCGAGGTAAACAAAACACTGAGTTCAACAAAACAAACCGAAGCTAACAAAACCACCGAGGTAAAACTAAAACACACAGGTAACAAAAAAACCGGGTTCAACAAAACACCCCCCACCGAGGGTAACAAACACACCGAAGGTAAACAAACACGAGGCTAAACAAACACACCGACGGAGTAACTAAAACACCGAGGTAAACTAAACACACCGACGGTAAACAAAACACACCGAAGGTTAAACTAAAACACACAGAGGTAAACAAAACACACCGGAGGTAGACAAGAACAACGAGGATAACAAACACACCGAGGTAAATAAACACCCGAGTAAAAAAACACACGAGGTAAAACAAAACCACCGAGGTAACGAAAACACCAAGGTAAACAAACACACCGAGTTAAACAAACACACCGAGTTAAACAAAAACACACCGAGGTAAACAAACACACCGAGGTAAACAAACACACGAAGTGTAAATAACACACCGAGGTAAACAAAAAAACGAGGAATACAAAACACACCGAGGTAAAAAACACGCCGAGGTAAAGCAAACACACCGCGAGGTAAACTAAACACGCGAGGTAACTAACACTCGAGGTAAACACAAACACGCGATGGTAAACAAAACCACGGCCGAGGTAAACATAACACGCCGATGTAACTAAACACACCGAGGTAAACAAACACACAGATGAACAGAAACACAGAGGTAAGCTAACCACACCGAGCTTAACAACACACCGAGGGTAAACTAAACACACCGAGGTAACAAAAACACCGAGGACAACAACCGAGGTAAAACAAAACACACCGATGTAACAAAACACACCGCGGTAACAAACACACGAGGTAACTAACACCGAGGGTAAACCAAAACACACCGAAGTAAACAAACACACCGAATAAACAAAACACACTGACGGTAACTAATACCCCGAGGTAAACAAAACACACACGAGGTAAACTAAACCACACCGACGGTAAACTAAACACGAGGTAAAACAAAAAAAAACCGAGGTAAACGAACATGCGAGGGTAAACGACACGCCGAGGTAAACAACACACGCGAGGTAAACAAAACACGCCGAGTAACAAAACGCAGCGGTTACAACACGGCCGAAGGTAAACAAAACACGCACGGCGTAAACAAAACGCCGAGGTAAACAAAACACGCCGAGTAAACCAAACACGGTTTAACAAACACACCGAGGTAAACTAAACACACGAGGTAAAACAAACCACACCGAGGTACATACACCGAGGGTTTTTTAAACAAAACACACCGGGTAAGACTAACCACACCGAGGTAAACTTAAACACACCGAGGTAAACAAACACATCGGAGGTAAACCAAAACACACCGAAGGTAACAAAACACACGAGGTCAACAAACCACCGAGTTAAACAAAAATACACCGAGTTAACAAAACACAAACGATGGTAAACAACACACACCGGGTACAACACCGAGGGTAAACAAACACACGAAAGGTAAACTAAACAACCGAGGTAAAACAAAAAAAACGAGGTAACAAAACCACCGAGGTTAAACAAGGAACACACGAGGTAAACTAAAACTCGAGGGTAAACAAAACACGGCCGAGGTAAACAAGAACCCGAGTAAACAAAAAACACCGAGGTAAACAAACACACCGAGGTAACAAAACACACCGAGGATAAACTAACACACCGATGTAAATAAACCACGAGGTAAACAACACCCGAGGTAAACAAAACACACAACGAGAGGTAACAAAAACACACCGAGGATAACAACACAACGAGGTAAATTAAACACACCGAGCGGTAACAAAAACCCGAGGATAAACAAAACACGCCGAGGTAAACAAAGCACGCCGAGGTAACTAAAACACGCCGAGGGTAAACTAAAACGCCGAGGTAAATAAAACCGCGAGGGGTAAACAAAACACGGCCGAGGTAAACAAACCCGCCGACGGAAACAAAACCGAGGTAAACGAACACACCGAGTAACAAACACACCGAGGATAAACAAACACACCGAGTAACTAAACACCGATCGTAACAAAACACACCGAAGGTAACAAAAACACACGAGTTAAACAAAACCACGCAGGAACAACACACACCGAGGGTAAACAACCACCGAGGTAACAAACACACGATTGGTAAAACAACACACCGAGGTAAACAAAAAAAACGATCGAGGTAAACAAACACGCCGAAGGTAAACTAACACGCCCAGGTAAACCTAAACACGCCGAGGTAACTAAACCGCGACGTAAACAAAACACGCCGAGGGTAAAACAAACACGCCGAGGTAAACAACACACAGAGGTAAGCCCAAACACACCGAGTTTAACAACACACCGAGGATAAACTAAACACACCGACGGTAAACAAAACACACCGACGGTAACTAACACACGAGGGAAACAACACACCGATGTAAACAAACACGGCCGAGGAAACAAACACGCGACGTTAAACAAAACACACCGAGGTAAACAACACACCGAGGTAAACAAACACCGCGAATTAAACAAAACACGCCGAATTAAACAAAAACCACCGAGTGTAAACCTAAACACGCCGACGGTTAACAAAACGCGCAGGTTAAACTAAAACACAGCCGAGTTAAACAAAATCACACCGAGAGTAAACAAAACACACCGAGGGTAAACAAAACACACGAGGAAACGACAACACACGAGGATAAACCTAAACACACAGAGGTAAGCCAAAACCACGACGGTAAACAAAAACACACCGAGGTAAACAAAACACACCGAGTAAACTAAACACACCCGATGTAAATAAACACACGAGGTAAAACAAAACACCGAGGTAACAACCACCGAGTCTAAACAAACACACGAGGTAAACAACACACCGACGGAGTAACAACAACACACGAGGTAACAAACACACCGAGGTAAACTTAAACACACCGACGGGGTAAACAAAAAACCGAGGTAACAAACACGCCGAGGTTACTAAACACGCCGAGGTAAACTAACACGCCGACGGCTAAACTAAACACGCCCGAGTAACAAAACACACGCCGAGGTAAACAAACACGCCGAGGTAACAAAACACGCCAATGTAAACACACACCGAGGTAAACAAAAACACAGATGTAAAACAAGAAACACAGAGGTAAAGCAAAACCACACCGAGATTAAACCAAAACACCGAGGTACACTTAACACACCGGTAAAAAACACACTGAGGTAAACTAACACACCGATGTAACAAACACACCGAGGTAAATAAACACACCGACGGTAAACACACACACCGAGGTAAACAAACACACGAGGTAAACAAACCACACCGAGTTGTTAAACAAAAACGCGAGGTAACAAACACCGAGGGGGGTTTGGGCGGGGTTGGGGGGAGTTTAAACAAAACACACAGAGTAAACAAACACGACCGAGGTAAACAAACACGGAGTTCACAAAACCGCCGAGGTAAACAAAAACCGCGAGGTAAACAAAACACGCCGAGGCCGGTAAAACAAAAACGCCGAGGTAAAAACAACGAGGTAACAACACACCGAGGTAAACAACACACCGAGGTAAACAAACACGCGAGGTAAACACAACACGCCCGAGGTAAACAAAAACACGCCGAGGTAAACAAACACGCCAGGTAAACAAACACAACACGGTTCACAAAACAACCAAGGTAAACAAACACACGAGTAAACTCAAACACACCGAGTTAAACAAAAAAAACCGAGGTCCACAAACACCACCCGACGGTACCCAAAACACCACCGAGGTAACCCAAAACACCCGATGGTAAACCCAAACACACCGAGCCCTAAACCATAAACCCCGAGGTAAACTAAACCCACGGGTAAACCCCAAAAACAACAGGTAACCCTAAACACAAGGAAAAACAAAAAATTTATTTTTTTTTTTTTATTTTTTTTATTTATTTTAAACATTTTTTCATTATTTAAAGAACATGAACAACCCGAAAAAAAAAGAAAAAACACGCAAAGATAAAACAGATACAGACAAGCAAGTGTGTTTTTTTTTTTTAAAACAGCAAAAAGGAAATTTCTTTTTTTTTTAAAAACAAAAAAAGAACAATATTCAAATTTTCCTTTAAAAAAAAAAACGGGGAGAGTGTGGGGAAAAATTTACATTAATGTATTCTAAATTGTAACAAATGGAGTTTTAGAAATGTAACATTAAGCTGCAAGTTGAATTGGCTGTCATTCTGGCCAAAAGACTTTTGCCCAAATTGTAAGAAATGTGTTGTTCTGGAGTGACGAGCTGAAAACGAAACTTTGCTTAGAAATGTACGAAGTGGATTCTCCCTAAAGACATGTCTACCAGTCTGGGTGTAATAGCCCCCAAACTCTCTCTCATTGAACTGTAATAAAATGCTTGAAATGTAAAATTGTGTCCAGTGCAAGTACCTGAGAAAGTATTAGATCTCAGTGCTTGTGCTCCTTGGACTGACCAAGTACCAAGTTAGAATAAAACTCTCTGATGTAATGTGGAAGTGAATTGAATCGGTGCTAACTGTTAACTACAGTAGAATAAATGAAATAGAACCAAATAATATGCAATCAATGGGGTCTTAAGTTCATTGTACGAAGGGTGAGAAGTGTATGGTGTTAATTAGAAATAAATTGTTCACAAGGAAGGACTTGTGTGGACATCAGTTTATCAGTGTCGATAGGGTTTTGTAGGATTTTATAACCAAATCGGACAAACGTTAACTCTCCTGAAGTCAAATAGGTTCCACAATCGGCCAGTATGAATCCTTCAGGAGGACAACGATCACAACAAGGTGGGTTAAAAAAATCACATCAATATGCATGTGCTGTTCACTCGAGTTCATGTCTATCATGGGCAGAAACATGATAGCCCCTTCAGGGTGGTCACCCTTGTGTATGAATTGCATCATCCTGACCATGCAGGTCTGGGGGACCCAAACAAGATGGATGTCTTCCACAGAACATCAAGATTTTCAGAGCAGTTCTGGGCTTTTAGGTTGACAAGTTTCTGGTACGTCACTGCTGTCATCCCGTGACTTTCTTCCTTGTGGTACCGTATCTGCACCCTTCCAACCATTGTGACATCACGAGACGTCACCTTAGCCCTGGGTATTGGCCGGCCTGATCTGGTTCCAGGGGTGACGGCGGCATCATCCCATGCATGGAATGTGCCATGGCCATCCAGGTGCAATGTTATGGTCCACATTGTCAGCTGCATACTGCACAAACTCTGTTGTCAGGTTAGGGATGTCTGTTCCATGTGACTGAGCAGCATTTCGTTCAAACTGATGCACCTCTTCATATGAACAGCAGAACCGTGATGATGAAGGGAGTCAATGAGAAATCGTGATGCGAAGTGGTGATATAGCTGCACACCCAACCCAACCTGCAGTGGTGCCAGTAAGACTCTGGGTCTAGTTGCCTGCACTATGGCTTGCCCAATTGAAGCCACTTTAACACCATCTTTCTTTCCCACAAACAGTCCTTCAAGCAGTACCAGCAGAGTATCTGGTAAGTATTTAATCCAGCTCTTGCGATTGCAGGTCATCACCACATGGGTAGACTTCATGGGATGTTTCAATGGTTTAATGTCTTCTTTGATGAGTTTGGCAGCGGCCTGTACAAGCTTGATTTTCTCTTCAGTAGTGTCTTTTTCCTGCTGCTGGTTGTTGTAATATTCCTGAAGCACTGCCCTGGCTGTTGTCCTGAAGGTACCACATTCAGCTTGCGTTGATCGCAGTTTGGATTATCCTGTCACCAAAGTGTTCCCACAGCCTCGCCTTCATGTGGGTGTAGCTGTATGCTTCGTGGTTAGTGCCTGCCAGTTTCTGTTCATGAGGTCAATGAGATCATTGATGATCTGCTCATCATCATTTTCCTCAAGATATCTTGCCACTTGCAAGAATGCTGCTGTCTTCTCATCGCCTCGAGGCCGTCCAAGCTTTGTCCTCTTGGATTCTTCGGTGTCCGTCATCTGAGCTATTGGTATCTGTTTATTTGTGAAAGTTAACACTGCATGTCTGGTGGTAAACTGCATCTGCTGCGTGCAAGTCATGCACATGCAGAATCCGTGCCTTCACAGCATCTGACCAAACATCGGCTCGTTCGCGGCAATTGCCAGGAGCGTGTCCTTCAATTCAATTGTCTTTACTTGAAGCACATCCTGCTCTTTCCGCTTCCTCCCAAACTTGGCTGGTCTACCACAGAAAAGGCAATCAGTGTTGAAGAAAACCCCTCCTCAGATGACCTAAGTACATGTCTATCACTGCTTGTACTGGCCTTTGACTCTTCTTTCCTGGTATCCTTGGCTATCTGATGTGGGTTGCAGTATATCGCGCAGTCTTTGTGCACCCTTTCCCCAGGTACAGTGTGAATGCTGTCTTTCCTTGCGCTGCTGGCCTGGTTGATGGCTGAACACCCTTTTCTGTTAGAGTTGAAGCTGATGCCTCCTCCATCCTGTTTGCAGATGGCACACCGTTCAGGTCCCTCCATGCCTGAAATAAACAATCCCAAGGGGGAAA
>CM068952.1:53230100-53253009 GCA_035128595.1 Eptatretus atami
TATGCCTGCAATCAAATTCATTGACTTCACAGCATGGTTTAGTTTACACTGTTTACTTCACACATACAATTTTCTGCAGTATACACCTGCTCTGGTTTTTATACGGTATTTTTCGCACACCTTTCTGGGTGTCTGCAAATGTTTTGAGTTGATGCGGCGCGTTTAACACAAATGACAACGAGCCGATTTCTCGACAGACAACACATTGCAAAACAAAGACTGGTGAGGGATCAAACAGAAGAGCCTCGTCAGGTTTCGACTTCCCCCCGGAAACAGTCTGTCTGTGTCAACAGGGATCTGTATCTGCTCCATGCAAAGACATCACACCAACCTCAAAATTAGAATTTCAAAGAACAGCCCAGAACGTGACTGTAGGTCACCCAGATCAGATATTCATCACACTGTG
The DNA here is from genome assembly GCA_035128595.1 of Eptatretus atami. NCBI lineage: Eukaryota > Metazoa > Chordata > Myxini > Myxiniformes > Myxinidae > Eptatretus > Eptatretus atami. The sequence continues at coordinate 53,230,507 of CM068952.1, forward strand.
AATGAGATCACCTACAGAATTGATGAAAGGATTTTAGGGCAATCACCAAGACAGTTGGCTGTGACTTGGCTGACCCAACTCAGACTATTATCTGTGGCTGCAATTGGCATACGCAAGAAAGAAAAAAAAAATAAAAAACCATGAAACAGTTATGTTTACTGAGCATTGCGTGTATCTACAGTGTACAGATGACAAACATATTTTCTACAAGTACAAGTCATGAATAGTGTTCCATATTTCACAAGATAGCTTTTTACATTAAGTCATGATCAGAAGTCACTCTGAATCAGACCAGATGAAACCAATGACATCATAATTGTCCATCACTGAAGTATTCATTCCACTGGACCTCCTGTTGTGACTCCAGAGAATATGAGGATCATCCGCCTGATCCTGTAGCATACAGTAGGTGGCTGCTGCGCCTGCTCGCCCTGTTGGAGTTATGTGCCTACTGGGGTCTTGTGGTCCTCCAGATGCCTTTGCGTACCCTTGATTAAGAAAAACCAATATTCCACAGCCAATATCCAGTTGACATATTGATTCACTGCACATCCATCCTGATGATAATCTGCCGATTATATCATTCAAAGTATTTCACGTTTTTGGCAAACAGCTTCATGAGCGGTTTTCACCCGGCTTCGTGCAAGACAACCCCCTTTCACAGGAGGCAGTGGCCGGACCGTTCAGGAGTATCTGAACCAGTCACAAACCAGCTACAAAGTGCTCAGAGATTTTCCAATGTTCTTGCCATCAAAGACTGCCATAGCCTCTCGGGCATGTTGGCAACTGGAGATGTCAAATATCTCAAACTAAGACAATTGTTTCTTGTTTAAGTTTGTCAAAATTCATTTGTACAAGGTACATCACTGTATTCTCTATTCCCATCTTCTTGCTCTGCTTCAGCTCTTCTCGTGCCAAAATAGAGGATTGGTAGGTCTTTTCTGCTTCGTGAGTGGCTTCCCTTTTATAGACCAGGCCAAGATCAGTTGGGAGTTCATTTCCAAAAAGATCCTGAAAAGCCATTCTGATATTTTTAATCACAATTGTACCCTTCCAAAGTTATATGACCACTTAATAAAACCATTAACTTGAAAAAAAGTGAGACATGGTATCGCCACGATGTTACCCGGAGAATAGTTCCCGACTTGAAAGATTGGTGTGCCCACGGATGTCGGGCAGGCATTTTGCAGCCCAGAATCGTTTTGCTGATTTCAGCTTATAAAGACGTCAATTTATATGACATCAACACTTTAATGTCTATTCCACTTTGAGCATTTATAAAAGGTGTTTAAAAACCAATCCTGGCGACACCAAAAAAGTGCGATTCCAATATTACAGATCATTAGTGCTCATATTTGTGTGAATAAATAATTGTCAACGTTCCCTCAAAAAATGCCTCTGGTGACCAAAAGCTACAAATGCTCAATTCCACCAACGGCTATTCCACCACTCGAAGTTCTATAATCGCGGAATCAGCATTCCCTCAACACAGATGGCAAGTCGGACTCCTAGTGAGGCAAAAAATAGTTTCAAACACAATCCAGTATCACCTTAACTTTCACCCGACGAGTTACTCTGACTGCCAATCGGTGGATCCATGGACGGTCAAAAATGTTCAGCGAAAAGCCAAATGGTTTCCTGTTAGATTGGTTATGAATCGGTGGTTTGTTCTCGACCTTTTTGCTGCCATGCTTGAACAAAAAGAATGCAACAGCTTTATTGTGGAATTCAACGGAAAAAAGCAACCATGAATGAGGGACAGGGATACAAAAAAGTACTATCCAGCAATGTTGTACAACTGCATCAATATGGATGTCCTGCAGAAAAGGTTCTTCAACAACATTTATATATCACAGCTCAGGAATCAAAATTTTATTTGTTAGCCAAAATCGGATGTCTGCTGGTTCAATCGGAAAACAATTAAAAAAAAAGCATTGATAATTATTCTACGTATTTTAGTGCCAATATACGTATTGTACACTGGCTTAGCATAGCCAGTATATCATTGAGAAGTATCTGATTTGTTGTGTTTGACCTGTATTATACTCCTGACCTAGCTCGACGAATGACGTTGAAAACTGGGTAGTTGTACTCGTGGGGATACACAAGAATGTTTTTAGGGGGAAAAAAAAAAATTAGCCTGGAAACTTCAGAATTGGAGAGAACCCCCAATTCCCTCTATATTAAATGTGTATCATATCGGGGAACACCTGCGTGGAGCACAGTATTACAAGTCAGAATACTTGTTCTGCGAATGATTCTTTGAGTGGTTAATAAAAACTGTTTAGTAGAAACGATTAGTTATTTCTTCGCATGTGTTTGGAGAAGCGAGTGATTGTAGTATTTGTGCAAAGATATGCTTTGCATATGTCCAGTGAGATGTTTGGTTTCCCACCCCACTGTTTTGTACTCCAATATTCAGACCTCTGGCTGCCATTTTGTAATGTCTTTTCCTCTGTTTATATGCTCCTTTTACAAGCACATAAACGGAACTTCTGCAAACTGAAAAGCCATGAAAGTGCAGGATGTGGCGAATCTGCATCGAATAATCTGCATTTAGGTCACCACCAGAGCGTCATACAGCCCAGCCAATGGGGCTTATCAGTTTGAGCTCATGGGCAGTTTCGATTAGGAATGCCTTGCAAAGAGGAAGAGCGATTGGAGGTATGTTAGGCATTGCAGTGACCATTACAGTGCATTGGACAAGAGACGTTAAAAAGCAGAGAGAGAGAGTGAAGAGATGAAGAGAAACAGTGAGAGCGGTGTTGGCAGTAATGGCAGGACGAAAGACAAACGCCTGGGTCTCTGGATGATATCGGAGCTGTGAACATTAATCCCCAGAGTAAAGAGGCTTGAGGACAGCACAATACAGTGCTTGAGGAGTTTTTACGCGGTACACTCGAGAGCTGCCAATAAACTATGCATCCTGACTCCTGTACCAACTTTGCCATCGGCGTTGAAAGCGACCTCTCGGCATCACTATTGTATGGTAATCCCCTTTGGTTTTCGAAGTGCATGAACGGACCCTCAGATAAGACCGTTAAGAAAATCCCTACGTCGCTTGAGATCACGTGGGGAATTTTGGGGAATATGTTTGTTGTTTATTTTGATATTGGTTATTGACGATTTGCTTTCTGATTTTATTTAATAACAATCCATGAAATTACTCCTGCCTGTCCTCCATTCTTGCTGTACGAGTGGTTGAGTTTTCACAATTGACACCTTTTAAGGTGCATAATGGGTAAAAATGAGATCTGCTTCCAGCTGAAGTATCAAATGGTGCATCGATAACCAGCCGGCTCGATTTATACGGTTATGAATCGGAAAGGCTTACGCACTCAAACATTCAGAAGTCCCTATAGAAACAGTTATATAGGAAGTGTTGTCTTATAGTTTAGGGCCCCTACCTGTGTCTAACGCGGAATTACGATGTGATGGCGCTGCGGAGATTCGTTTACAACAACACGCCTTCACCTCGCTTCCTCACACCGACCGCCCATTGTCTACGTGCGTTCACCACGTACGTGGGCGGAGTTTCCTCGGCCACCAGAGCTCCGAACTCCGCCCCAGAGAGATGGAATGTTCCCCGCGACCATGAGAAGGTAGCACGTCTCAGACATCGACTTTCTCACGAATCCGGACCAATGGGAGGCGAAGACGTCTCAGACCGGCGAACTTTCCCACGAGCGCCTCTCGGACCAATGAGAGGTGGAGACGTCTCAGACGGCAATCCTTCCCACGACCACCCAGCCCACAGGAGAAATGCAATATAAAGAAACGCCAGGGCCTTGGAAAGAGCGTTCAGGGCTTTGGGCGATCGGTTCGAGGTGCCGGAAGATCGACTCGTCTGGTACCTGGTCGGGCTTGCAGCTACGGGTTTGCATGGTGCCGCGATATCCGAACTCGTCTGGTCTGGTCGGCTTGGCAGTGCTCGGGTCGTCTTCGTCTCGTTCAACCTGGCGTCCGTACGCTTTTCCTCCGTCCCTGGTGCTGGTGGCATCGTGTGCGGGTTCGAGTCCCGTTCAACGTCAGATCATCGAAGACCACACAGGTGGACAGGTCCAAGCGCAGGCTCTGTCATCCAGCTCCCTTTCCTCGACTGAAGACTTCAATAAAGCCATTGGGTGTCCGTTTCTGTGTGTGGTGTGTGTGTGTGTTCTGGTGTGTGGGCCCGTCTATAAGTAGGCAATGTTAAGTGCCTTTTTGCCCTGTAATTTGACTGCATTTCTTATAGCGATAACTCTCCCCTTAAACGTGTCCCCTCATTCCCTATTGTTAATAAATTCCCCATTGGTGAAATGTATCAGCTCGTTCGTGTCCTTTCTCCATTGCTTAGCGTGCCTGCCGTGTTGCGAAAATTAGCAAAGCGTTGTGCCGCCGTAAGGGGACCTTTGGACCAACGGGATCTCGGTGACCATCCCGCTCGGTCACACTACGTCGAGTACGCTAGCAGCTCGTTCCCGTACACGTGGCCGATCCCGAGGGTGTGGCAGACTCGGTAAAATTGCCACGTGGATTATCTAGGTATTCTGGGGAAAAGAAAATTTTGGGCAAAAAAAATTTTAAAACCCCTGTTTTACCCAACCGTCTAGTTTAAGAAATAGTGACCGCTCACGCGTCCGATAAGGGACCCGTATTCTTCGGAGTTTTCCGAAGAAAACGATCTAAATTCGGGTGATCGGCCGGAGTCGGACTCTTCGGCTCATCAGCGGTCGGTGCCGTCGCCGACACCCGGCCCCGCAAACAATACATCTAAATAGCGCACATGCGACTATGTAAACTTCTCGGTCTCTTATGTGCCGTGGCGACTGGTATCGGGACTTGAGGACCTGTAACCCTGTTTGTGGCGGTCAAAACCAGCTGACGGCTTGGCCTGGTGCGACGGAACCCCCCGCTATTTCCAATTCATTTCCTCGGACCTGTCACATGGCGACATATAATACCATCGACATAGATTGGAGGAATTAACCCATCCGTTTAAAGAAGGTTCTTTGCTTGTAGTTGTAATTACAAATAACACCATTTTTGTAATTTAAACAATTTGCTTGGTCAGACAAAGAGCAATTATTACCCCCCCCCCTTGCCTGCCTGCCTACTACATCTACCTTAATCACAAGAGGAAACAATTGCTGCATGGTGAAAACATTCACAATCTGATGTCTCATATCTTTACCTTAACAACTCCACAGCATTTACCTTATACAGCACCCCCAGAAGCCTGCTTCTCAGCAAGTAACCAGCGCTTGAGACGAGGAACCTTGCTCAAGTAGCACACGTGCACGAGGAGAACACCCAAATACTAGCAGCCCATTCCAGCGATATACTGCAACAAATAACAGTAAAAATAAAGATAAATAAAACCAAAATTTTAGGGCATGAAGTATTAACAATAACAGTTTTCACACCAAAAGGGCCGGCACTGAAATAACGGCGTTGCCTACTGACCGCTTCATCACACTAGTGAAACAATGCCGCAAAAATTGCTAGCAAAATACAAGCACTTTTCGAATGACAATCTGCCCAAGAATGCTATGGAGCACATGTGCACAAACCCCAGGAAGATTTGAGCCGTTGGGAGCGAAATAAAATGTATTATGTGTCCCCCTTGGATAAGGATTGTTGCTCTGGCTCACCAAGCTCGAAAGGTACTTGAAAAGTACCGAACAGAAAGGGCCATGCCTCTACACAAAGTAAATGGACTTGGAGAACTTCTCAGCTCGCCGAACAGGCGACCTGCCTGGACTGCCAAGCTGACGACCCAGTTGGTCAGCACAAGTGGCAGTGGGAGGACGTGTGTTACACAAACTCCCGCGCTGGATCAGCTACCAGGAATGCGACTGTATATTCTGGATTAAGTTCTTCTGACACCAATCGGAAGGCATATTATTATGTGGTTGTGCATGTACATATGTGCCAGGTAAGTTTACAATGATGATATTTTATTATTAATCATGTTGGGGGGGGGGCACGATCCAATGGGAGTTGTGGGGATTGTTACAAATATATGTTTGTTTGGTTCCGGAGCCAACAGACGAAATACTCACATTTTTGCATCTATGCCTAAAACTTTAAGAGTGTGTGGTATGTGTGTGCGTGCCGGCGCACGTGATGTTATACAACAGTAAAATGGTACGAATCAGAACATACTCAATCCAAGGATATTTTCTCAATTATTTCCTATATTCCCGTGAATCCGGTTTGCATTTCAGCGAAACAACAATTATAGTTTACCATCTTGAAATTTGCCACTCTTTTATTGTAAAATGCTGAAAATTTATGTTAAAAGACGATTTGAATTACACATTTCGCACGAGTATTGGCAGGTTAAAAGTTGCCCATGAGCAAAGCCGATCAGTGTAAACACACATACAGCTGCACACGCAAAAGGCCTCATTTGAAAGTCGCGTATTACTGGCATGTCATTCACATCGCACTTTGAGACAATGCTGCAAAATTGCTGTAAACCGGCCATGTGAAGCTTTGGTGTGTGGTGCATTGGTACCCTGGTCTCACACCAAGTTGGAAGAAAACCAGTGGTAATACCGAGTAAACGAGCGCAAAGTAACGGGAAGCAACGAGCAAAATTTAAAGTCCAGATTACTGATGAAAATGTAGCAAAGTTAGAGTGGGTACCGTTGACATGCGGTAAAAGCAGTGTGAAAAACCATTGATAAACAAATAACAAAACCAATAAACCAATGTTCCACCCGTACGGTGATCCGTATCTTGCCAAAAGGTGACCACGATTGGACTTCTTTAAGGTCACACTGAGGTGAACAGAGCTGCTGATCCACCAGGAGCATCCTTGAGGAGATATCTGCCTACGAGAGATTCCGATTGAGAATCGTTCTACAGGTAACATGAAAAAATATGCGTTTGCCTCATAATGTCACCAAATCACGTCATAATGTCTCAAGCTTACTTATCTAAAAGCACTCATCGAGTGTTCAATTTGAGTACTTACACGAATATGTTTCCTAAAACTTGAAAATTTGACCTGGGCGTAATGTTTGACCGTTGCCCCTAGCTTAACATGAAAAGGTCAAGGCCAATCGCACCAAAAATAATCAGCTGGAGTTCCAGACCAATGAACTATTTATCCCATGAGTTTGAAGACGATCCGATTCAAAAATACTCAAAAAATAAGGGTTTCGTCGACTCCCCTGATTTGCCGACAAGTGACTTGCCTTTGACCTTGACCTTTCCAAAATTTTATGCGCTGAAAGGGACCCCTATAGGCCTCTTGATATGCGAAGTTACAAAAAAATTCCAATGATAAACTGTGCTCTGCAGAGTGATTTATACGTGATTACAGATTAAAAAAAAAAAAAAACACAACAAAAAAACATGAGGTCCGGCCCAAATCGCCACCAAAATTAATTCAGCTGAGCCCAGCCATGAACTATATTCCCATGAAGTTTTGAGACGAATCCGATCAAAAAATTACTCAAAAAAAGGGAGGGTTTTGTCGATTACATGATTGCCGAAAAAGTGACCTTGACCTATGACCTTGACCTTCAAAATTTTATGGCCGAAGGGACCTCCATAGGCCTCTGATATGCAAAGTTACAAAAATTTCCAATGAAAACGTGTCTGCCAGAATTTTTTTTCGTGAATTTACAGGACAAAAACAAACAAACAACAAAAAAAAAATAAATAAATAAAAAAAACATAACAGACTGACAACATATCTTGCAAAACTTCGTTTTGGCAAGATAACCAAAACACAAACGGAACTCAAGCAAGTATCATTAAACAATCACGTGACCATGGAAGTGCTCCTCACAGGCCTTGTTGTGGAGCTTCGCGATTGCTAATCTGACTGGAGGCCTGTGATCGCCATGTGTCGAATGGCCAAAAGCGTGCAAAACTGCCACCATTTTATGGCCTACTGGTTCACATCTCCAGAGATCATTTACCCATATTGCGCTGAAATGAAAAAATGCTGGGGAATTGCTGCTAAAATTAGTGTAAACGAAAAATGCCAGCATTGGTTTATCACCATCATATCAAAGCGTGAAAGCAAATCGGTGGAAAAAATGCCGCATTTGGCTGGAGTTGGTGGATGTGAATCAGGCTGTTCAGGGTGAAGGAATGACAATGGATGCAGGTGATTGAGGGAAAGGGGGGGAGGGTGTTGGAAAACAATCTAAGCTTCAAAAAATTGCAACATTGGAATGTGACCCCAATTATGGCAAAGTTGGCCTGTGAATTGTGTGACCCTCTACACATGTGCCATAGTCCCTGAAAAGCTTCAGAGTGCCCAGAACAGTCATCCGATCATTGGGCAGACCAATTTACCTCTGGACAGCATCAGAAAAAGTCACAGAGTACTGTTGAAGCAGTCCTCCAGGTAAGGATAGAACCAGTATGTTTCCTGTTTCCGAAACAAACTAAATTCGGTTGAAAAATGCATTCCGCTGTGTGGTATTATGAAGAAAGAAAGCATTTATCTGTGCACTTAGCTTGGTAAAAATGCAATTTTCCCTCGAGTCTCCACACTTTTAAAACACACTCCACAGTACCACTGGCTGGTGTATCTTCCATCAGGATGAGAGTGAGAATGTGGGAAATAATAAAATCAAGAAAATTAGAAAATGCGCAGCATGGGAAAATGGAAAGCAAATGCATGGGACGTGACACTGTCATTAAGTCACGTTGGTCGGTGTGGCAGCCATATTTGGAAAACGGGAAAAAAATTGGACCTCTGTATCTCTAAAACCCGCACCAAGGAAAAAAAATTGAAACTTGGCACGTCGCAAGTACTTCCTGAGGAAGGAGCTTATTTTTTATAAACGTCACAGCGTGCCTTCGTTTAGACGTCATAATTTGCATATGTAGAATGCTACATCCGATCAGTAGTAAATTGTTTTGACTGTCTCTTGGGAATAAATGGTTCCACCAGAAAAAAGTTTGATGACGTCATCGTCACGTGATTGGCAGCCAGATCGTTTTAAAAAATAAAAAATAAAACCTGTCAAAAATCTTCACTGAATGGCTGAACAGATGAGGCAAAACTGTAACAAGTATGACCACCTATACATGAGGAACAAGAAGGTTTCACACATATGATGTCATAGGTTCACATGGTTTGGCAGCCATATTGCCATTCTACCCTCAAATCTAATAATAAAAAAATCTTCTCCAGAATGGCTAGAGAAGGAACTTCACACAAATGTTCCCAAGTCTGGGTGGACAAGTTTAAGGAATAATTGACAGGTCACACGATTTGGCAAGCCAATTGGATTGAAGGAAAATATTAAATAATGTTTTCTCTTGGAACTGCTCATCAATGCAACATGAAACTTCACAGTTATGATCTAGTATTGAGGGGAAGACATGTTTACATTTCAACTTTATCAAGCACATGGTCTCTTGGGCAGCCATAATTATTATTTTTTTGATCTGGGTATTCTTGATTTTTAATTTTTTTTGACCATGGCCTCATTGGCTGTACCTGGATGGGTCTGGAGGTAGAGGAATAGCAGCTGGAAGCAAATCCTATCAGGTTCGATTCCTGCCTGATGACTCATCTTTGCTTTTTTGCTTGTTCGTGGTCCTTCTGATTACCTCCAATGCGGACGGCCACCTATTTGGTCTTCATTTTATTTGAATCGAATTTTTATTTTAATCCCATTCTAAGTCAATGAATGAAGAATAATAATAAAAAACGTCACGGGTCCGGTTCAGTGTCAATCATCCGGGTTACATCAAAGCCAGGAGTCTTGGTACCCGATCATCACTGCAGCATTAGGTAAAGTGGCAGTCTAGTTATGTTCTCTTATTTAATTACAAAACACACCAGTACACAAACACACACAAAAAACAAGTTCTGGCAAGGGTCTGCAATCTCTGATTGCTCTTTCTAGTTTTTTTTCTGTCTGGCAAACAGGATTACAACAATGGATGGAATCAAGGAGAAAATTGATTAGAAATATTCTAACTGCCATGGGAAACCAGAATAAGTTGAGTTTCAGGGTATCAACCACTTGTCAGAGCCAAAGAGGGCTAACATCTCAACATCAGCTTCTCTTGCTTCCCTCCATATGTTACGTTTGATCAACGGTTGCCAATCTCCATGCAAGGAAGTATGTGTCCAGTTTACTGTCATGCAACTTTAGCTAATGAATCTTTTTGGCTTTTTTATGTGTGTACGAATCCGTCCACAAAGGGTGCAAAATTCTGCTTGAAAATTGCCGATAATAACCGATAATATCCAACTTAAGTGATTTTTCTATTTAATTATCGGGTGTATATTCAACTGTTTTATTGCAATTATCTAAGCCTATCGACAGGATGGCCTCAAAAGTATTCACCACTCATCATGACCTGTTTAGCCAGGGTTCAAATCTTCATCGAGCGTTAAACTGTCAACCTGGTGTTTCACATGCAGAGTGAATCAAATCCATATGTGTCGTTGTCTCTTGGATGAACATTGTGGTGACGTTAAAGATGCCATGGGTCTGTCAACTCCACGGGAGTAGGTGAGCTATCGCCAACACCGTGGCCAAATTCCCAGCCTCTAACATACTTAGTCAAGTGGTCATGCCTGGCGCCATAAGACTGTCGTGGCCAATCCAGGTGAATAATTGAGCAGTTTAAGTTCCACACATATAAAATATATATATATATATAATATATATATATAGATATATTGTTACGGTTGTGGAAATTCACAGAACCACCATTCAGGCCTTCCCAAACGAAAGATCAGTTATGTCGATAAGTGTGTGTGCAGGTTAGATTTCCCCACCATGTATAACGGGAATTATTGTGTGCGGCGGCTGTGAATCTTGGAGTAGTGTTTATTCTTTTCTCTATCTTTATTTTAAAACAATCATCTCGCTCACCACCTTTCCCACAGAACAACGAAGCTTCTTCCTCACCATCATCTCCACAAAAACATCGCTCAACAAACAAACAAACTTCTCCTCACCCAGCATCTCACGGCGCCGCATCTTTTTACAAAACACATCCCCACAAACAAAACATCTCCACAAACAACACTGATGGCATCCTCAACAGCGCTAAAGTGATTTCAAACACGGCCGCGTTTTGACGGCGAGATCGGATCAGAACGGCGAACGGGGCGGGAGCAGCCCGGGTGGTGGAAGGTTCAAAGATGAAGAAGGAGGGCGGCTGATTATTGGGTGATGAAGCCCAGAGCGGACCCATCCCTTGGGCTATAAAAAGGCCGCGTTTCAACGCCGACGTGGTAGTTTGGTCGTTGTTCGTCGTGGTTGGTCGTTGTTGGTCGGTGGAAGGCAGTCGAGTTGGATCGGAGAAGTCGCCAGCCGAGGAAGTCGCCAGCCGGAGAGAAGGTCGCCAGCAGCTAGCATAACGGTCCGAGCGATCGCGGCCCGAGTCGGTCGAAGCGACCCGTGAGGATTGTGAGCGGGCTCTTCAAAGAGCATCAACTCTAAAAGAGCAAGCCCCGTTCGCTCCTCTTGAAGCGTCCCTCGGCAGGCCTGATCGACCAGGCGCGCTGCTAGGCCCTGACCAACAAGCCGCGTTACAACAGCTGCCGCCGTTTGACGACGAGACAGAGATACGCGAGGGTCGCCGACAAAAGACCCATCGAGTCGCTCAAGGGCGACAAAGGTAACCTGCCCGCCTCGTGGAGCTTCCTTCGCGTCATCCCAGCTCCGAGGAAGAATTAAAGGCTTACGAGCCATTACTTTCTTACTTCTGTTTGTTGCATGGAAAGCCTGTGCGCCTTGTCTACGCAAGTAGAAACTGATTAAGTGCATGTACGTAATAAATTAGATATTGGCTGGAGGTTTTTACTGGGTCTGCACGTGTCTCGTGAGCATCTTACACCGAAAATGCAATTCACACGGCAACACTTAATAACAAACAGTTCTACTTCAACCAGACTGGCGCCACACACACACGGTATTACACAGAACCCAAAAGAAATGGAAGTCGCGACTCCCTTAGCACTCGTCCAGCCCTTGGCGACCGCAACTCTGATCCCTCCGCGTGGTCCACTGGGTCGTGCCCCGCCGCGCTGCACGTGTCGTCCGCCCGACAGGAAAGAACGAACAGAAACTCCGACCAGGAACAATCACACAACTCTCGACAAGTCCCCTTTCAGGGAACAAGGAAAAGGCGGACAAGGAACGACGTATATCGTCGACCTTTACGCCCAACGCCTTTTGTAGTGTCGGGCTCCGCCCTTCTCCCCGGCCCCGTTTCTGGCTCCAACCCTCCCTTCTGAAGCTTCCCAAAAATGGGCTGCCCTCTCGTTCCCCCCCTCCCCGCGCCTGTGCGGGGACGAGGAAAGTTCATTTGGCTCGGGGCCAGGAATTATTCCGCCCAAATCAGGCCCCCCACCTTTCTTCACCTTTGACTCTGGCTCCAATCGCACATTCCCCCATGCCAAAGGCGGGAAAGCAGAGGAAAATCGGCGGGTGAGATATTAAGCGGATTTGGCGGCGAGATGCCCCCTTCGCCCACCCGGGGGCTTGCTGCGCTGCCACTCCGCTCCCGTTTCATCCGTCCCCACGGAGATCGTGACCGCACCGTGCTCGTTTGTAATGCGGCTGGCTAAGATGGTGGATAGCGTAGTTGTGGAAGGTGGCGTCGTGGTGTAATGGCGTAGATTGTTGGCGTCGTTGTAGTGAATGGCACTTACGTGATCATTGAGATGTTGGTTGATGCGATTTCTGTTGTTCTTGCACCAAAAAATAACGACAGCAAAAGAAAAACGGCTAACTGAGAATCCAGCCGAATGGATCACATATTTCCCTCACACAACGGGTCTTGGGCCTAACACCACATGAACTTTACCGAATATATCTCACCTGAGCGACCCTTTATGGTCGTATGCCGAATTTCCACAACCGTAACAATATAAAATATATATATTATATTTGTTGTGATTCTCGCCACTCCGGCGTGCGACGACCGCTTAAGCTAAATTGCGGCCGCGGGGCGGTGCCCAGCCGAACGTGGCAATCCAGTCGCAGCTTTTGGGTATCAACGCCGAAACCCAGCTACGGGTGTTGTTAACCAACACCATAAAATCAGGCCAACTCTTCTGTCCACGCGACAGGGTTTGATTGCCGAATTGTCGATTGTACCTAATTATTTCGCCACAGACAGAAATGCAGGATTGTAACACATCAATGGAAGCCTGCACGAAAACGACCGCTTTAAAGCAGCTCGTGTCCGTTTTGCTGATGCGAGCGGTATATATCGCCAAGCCCCCGTCGGACCCGATTATCTTATCGTGTTTAAAAACCAGCTAATATTCCGAAGCGCAATTACGCCCAGTTCAAGTGGAGGAAGGGACTCACGAGCCAGGTGAATATTCAACCCCAAAGGGACATGTTATGTTGTTACACGTATTTCACAGAATGACCAGCTCCAAAGATGCACAGCCGGCACCACGAATAATATCCCTTAGACATTGGTGGGGAAAATCTAACCTGGACACACACTTACCGAAATAACTGAACCCTCCTCCCGGGAACCTAATGGTTGTTCTCTGAATTCCACAACCGTAACAATATAATTGACCCACCCCACATCTCTCACCCTGTGAATGGAGGAATAGCCAATAAGCTCTCACCTAAATCGATACCCACCCACAGGTTGGCAAGGATTATATAAATAATTAACACTTCCCACACTCCTCTTGCTGAAGTACATAAAGCAACCCAAGAAGGCAAACACGAAGGTAAAGCGATTGCTGTGTTTCAAACCCTTCCCAAAGTTCGCTCCACAGCCATAAAGACCGTCACACATAGTACACACACTAGCCAAATACGCCGCCATGGGCGGGTACAGTTATCTGTGAATGCGTTGGTCCCGTCTCGATCGGATGAAATTGAGAAACTTGACGTTATCCGGTGACCTTGACCCCGTGACCTTTGACCTTGACCTTGATCCCCTTATGTCCGTTCCAAGATCACATATGCCCAAGTTTCATTCTCATCTATCCAACGGTTTGGCCGTCTATAAAGGACAAAAACAACATGGAAAAATTTGACGTTTTTAGTCAATTTATGACTCAGAACTCGAAAACCGGAAGTCGGAAGTGACATGTCTAAGAACTGCTGTCCATTAATTTTGATTATTCTGTCGAATCTGCGTTGGTCCCGTCTCAGAGCGATGAAATTGAGAAATTGAAGTTCCGGTGATCTGGACCCCTTGACCCCCGTGACCTTGACTTGAACCCCCCCCATGTCTGTTCTTCACTGTCCCAAGGATCACTCATGCAAGTTTCAATTCATTCCATCCAACGGTCGGCCCGCTCATAAAGGACGAACAACAAACAACACACAGACTAACAAACATATCTATTTTTAGAAGTAGAAGAACCAATGCTGCCAAACCACCCTCAGCTACCGGACCTGATTTCACGCTTATTGCGAATCATCAGCAACAGTGCAGGACAGCAATGCGATACCAGATGAAGGCTCCCAGTCAGTTTACACGTGCAAAATAAAAAGCAGATCAATATATAAATAATACGACCCCCACATATCGCACTGTGATAGAGGATAGCCAATCAATCTCACCTAAATCACTAAACCCAGGTCGCGTATGATATAAGAAATTATTAAACATGAATAAATGGTTGAAAGTACAAAATTTGAAAATGGATGAAAGAGAAAGAGGGAAGGTCAGAAAAAAAGAACACATTGTCAAAGCTTTTATCTTGCAGCTCGTCAGGACACGGCAGAGAATGACCAGAAATGCGACACAAACTATAAAGGCACTCGTGTAGAGCGCACACCTCGCAGTAATCCTGATCATGAGAACATTTCGGACAAAATAACATTTTTGAAATATCATGCTATACAGTACATGATCGTTTTAGGCACTCTCCATGTGAAGATCACTTTAAAAATAAATAATTCTCGATCCAAATCCGGATTCGATCTTCACCAAACTGAATCAATTCTTCCTGGTCATACTACCCAACAGTTTCACAAGTTCGTACCGAATCCGATCCACACTTTTTTGAGATATCTGCTATTTAATTCGTTTTTTGCACATCTCTCAATGGAAAGAATCATGAAAGATACTCCGCAGCGGATCCGGATCCGGATCTGGATCATCACCAAAATATAATCAGTTCGTCCTTGTCACACACGAACCTGTGCACAAAATTTACTCGGTCCGTCACAACTTTTGAGTATTCTGGTAGACAGACAGAAAGGGGTGAAAACAATAACCTCCTTCACCTTCGGGGGCGGAGTAATGAAACAATTATTTTGTTCAGACATTGGTGATTGGTCTTTGGGCTGTTACTGACACGAACAACACACAAATGGCCTTGAAGCACCGAGGACACCGTGATCTCCCATTTTTCTATGGATTCAGATAAAACAGATGTCAGTGTTTGCCCATACTCATTTTGTTGCAACGACAGAGAGCTCATGTGTGTATAATGTCACTTCAAGAACACGTTCAAATCAGGATACAGACCTAAAAATTAAAAATAAATTGAATAGGCTTGTTCGCGTCACCTACCCAACTCATCCAAACTTTTGAATATCGTGCTATATATCGTTTTTGGCCTATCGATCAATCGTGAAGAATCACTTCAAAAAATGAAAAAATGTAAAACAATTTTTAACTATTATTAGTATTCCGGATCTGCATTTTACCAAAATATTAATCATTTCATCCTTGTCTGCCAGCAAATTTTCGTTCAAATCCGTCCATAACTTTATGGGATCGTGTTCATGGAAACAGACAGACGGACAAGAATGAAAACGCAACCTCCGCCCACCTTAGAGGCAGAGGTAACAGACTTCAGCAATAGCAAATGAAAATCTAGATATCCATCACTGACATCTGCAGATGTAAGTGTTGGGGCCCCTGTTTAAATCAGGATTCCAAAACCAGGATCACAATCCAAACTTGAAACTAGAGTAATTCGACTGTCGCGCAGTCGACGGGTATGCCTCCGCCTCTCGCACAAACACTTAGTATTGACATATTTGAACCTTGACCTTTATCATATCTGGCCCAAATCTAATCAGTTAATTGCCCTGTCTAACTTTACTTTGTACCAAGTTTGATGAAATTCTGTCCAATATTTTTGAGTTAGGGCGTAAACAGTAAAATTTCAGAGTTTGACCTTGACCTTTGACCCTTGACCTTTATCCCATCTGGCCCAAAATTTAATCACTTAATTACCCTGTCTTACTTTACCTTTTTACCAAGCTTTATGAAATTCTACAATTTGCTTCTTGAGTATCGCGTAAACGAAAATCCGGACGGACAACTCGGAAACATAATACCTCCGGCACCCTTGGTGCGGAGGCAAAAAACAACACTCAAAACCCGGTTTTTGAGGTGGGGGGGGGGGTTATCACGTCCAGAGTTTTCTTCGACAATTTTTATCATAGTTACCGGTAGCATTTGGTTGCGGAGGCGAGTGAAATGTACAATTGTGGGTCGTGGACAAAAAAAGTTTGGGAACCACTGTTAAATGACAGCTCATGTTGGAAGCATTTTTAGTTTGTTCGTACTAAAGTTAGTGGCATTCAGGTCACGTTGGAGGGTCCTGTGGGCAGGACAGGCAAAGCCAGCTTCGGCAGTCATGGCACACAGGGCCAGTGGTCAAGGCAGTAAAGCAGGCAGGTGATGTAATACAGGACGACGTGGCAGTCACGTGATGCAGGTAGGGGCGGGCAGCAGGTAAGACAGCCGGCTTCGTCCTAATTAATCTTCTCAACTGATCTATCTATCTATTCTCCCACATACTCTGGGCCCCTCTAAGGCTCCATCAACTCTGGTTCTTCTACCTACGAATGCAGAAGTTCAATTCATACTAATGTACAATATTCATTTTCGAAGTTAATCGTGGTGGGAGTGGGGGGGAGGGGGGGGCCCTAATACCTTGCGCTGTGGCCCTGGGCGGGCAGGGGGCCTAATACCTTGCGCTGGCCCTGGGGGCGGGCAGGGGGCCCTAATACCTTGCGCTGGGCCTGAGGGGCGGGGGGGCCCTAATACCTTGCGCTGGCCCTGGGGCGGGCAGGGGCCCATACTTGCGCTGGCCCTGAGGGGGCAGGGGCCCTAATACCTTGCGCTGGCCCTGGGGGCGGGCAGGGGGGCCCTAATACCTTGCGCTGGCCCTGAGGGGGGCAGGGGGGCCCTAATACCTTGCGCTGGCCCTGCTTCAAACTGACGGTGGGAATCGGCCGCAGGATGAGAGGCACATGAAAAATGGACACCTTCAGCTTCTACTACGGGGGTAAGATCAACTAGCAACGTTGTAAACACGACTCTTGTTCCCATCAATCGCACAAGGACAAACTACCAACTGCCCATCAATCTGGTGAAGAACATTTTCCACATTTTTAAAAGTTAAAGAACAAACAGGATTCAGCAAATGTAAAGGCATTCCGGTTGTTTTATCAGGTAATTCGAGAACTCACCGTTTGCCATCTTCGCCGATTCGATACGTCTCCGTCAATTTCCCCCCAAAAGATCTGCCGTTCCCTTCCTTTCCTAGAACACCATATCAATTTTGAGGCCTACAAAGCCAGAAATCATGGAGCACGCAATAATCACCGTCCTCATTGGTCGGTTCAGCGCCGTGTAAAGTGCTCTGTGATTGGTGCGTTTTCGACACCGCGTCGGTGATTGGTCAATTGTCGTTCGACGTGGCACGATTGTGTATTTCCCGTCAATTGTCGAGGCGGATGCTTTATGCGTCATAACAACGTGAGCTGACGAACGACATGCACAATAGGGACTTGGCGTTCGAGCGATGTTGCATTTCATCTTGTCATCATTTTAGCATCAACGCTTCTTGTTTCGAATAGAAAAACAAGCGCATCGAGAATTGTTGCTCACGTTTTGCTTCATTTCACATTACTCATCAATTAGAATGAGATGATTGTAACGACTTTCCTGAAAAGTTGCCCAAAAATAAATAAATAGCAAGCTCGAATGAGCTAAGATCCTCGTCCTCTTAATGATGACGTCATAAAAACGAATATGACGTCATTGTGGTGTATCAGGTTGCGATAAATTATCTCTGCTAGTGCCCTGTTCGATTCCCGCAAACAAAATTCAAAAAGCTTGCCTAGTTTCGGAGATAATTTTTCGGCGATTTCCATTAGCGGAGATATTTTGACGTCATAACTTTTTTTCCGGAGGAATTTTCAAAATCGGAGATGGTTACTGTCTGCGCGGTATTTTTACAAATATATGCCAAGTTTCAGGAAGCTTCGATGAAAACTGTAGGCTGTGAAACAAAAAAGTCCACAAGAAGAAGATGAAGAACAACAACTTGAGTAAGACTTAGAGATCCTCCACGAGGATCTAAAAACACCAAAACATCAGAGCAGGACAACAAAATGGATTATAAATATTTAATTCAATTAAAACTTCAGCGTTAAATTATTCAAAACAATGCCATAATAGTACAGAGATAAAAATTAAATGTACAATATAATAATAATAATATCTATACAATAAAATTGGAAAATATTTCAAACCGATACTCTAAATCAGACCTGAAAACAAAACGCACGTAACTAGTTCACTGTATTGGATTTTCCTCCATTTGAAGAATCATGATGTTGACTGTAGTTGCACCGCATAATCGAGCAACCGGCTCAATGAGCGTGACATTAAAAAAAAAAAGTCAACAATGTGGAAAGATTGGAATTAAAACAACACATACACATACATTGGAAGCATGCGCCATAACGCATCGCTGCGTTCATTCCAGGAGCCTCCGTCTGGCCATCCCATCTCTTTAGGGATAGCACAATCCAGGCACCCACCCGAAGGTCAACTCGAGGAAACTGCCGTCTGGTGGACAGCACCTCAGCACCACCCCGACACACACAACTTAGAGTGTTTTATACGGAGTGAAGTGTTTATGGTGGCCGCAGTACAAATCCCGTCACCAACCTCCTAGGAAAGGTAACCAACTGCAGGAAGATGTCCGCTGGCTCATGAGAGGTACTCACCCTTTGACAGGTTTTGTTTTTCGTCCTGCTGCGTGTCCGTGTACGTACACCGTCCTCACCAGGAGACCTGGTGAGAGGAGATTAGCACTATCCAGTGGATAAATCACCTGTCCGGGTGATAAAATGTATCCTTTGGATAGCTTCCGTCGCTCAAAGCCTGGATAACTCTATCCACTGAATAAATTAGTAATTCTTAAGGAATAAAAACATTTCAAAAAATAAAACAAAAACATTTTCAGTTCCTTATTTGTTTGGTGGTATTAGTCATACTAGATTTATTTGACAAACCAGAATCCGTTCTTGCAAAACCAGGAAAACAAGGCTTCGAGAGAGATTTTTTTTTTTTCAAAGATCACAAAGGTACGCGCAAACGTGCACAGCTCAGCAACATGAGAAAAATTTAAATAATCACAAACAATTACCCTGCACTTACAGGAATTACAAAAATACAACCGATGACACGTGGGAGGAAAATAAATAAATAAATAAATAAATGCACATTTTCTATTCTTAAATCATCGACTTCCTTCCGTTCACATCATCATTGGTGTCCATCAAGTCTGCTCAGAAGTCCAAGGAAATCAATCCCACAAGGTCAAAGTCAGAGGTGGAGGTGACCTCAACCTTTTTTTCCCTCCTTGCTGTTCAGTCTTTCTTCCACTTCTTTCCACAAAATCACCCTTTCCCCGATCTGACATTTTCAGCATCTTTCCTATCCCTGGAAAACTTTGTGGCCGACGATGGCAAAAGGCATCGCACGTGATGGTGTTCTCCGTCCATTCATCCTCCTCGGTAACACGCCTGTCCACTTCTGATGTCTTTGGCGTTTGTCCAGCTTCAGGCAAGACGGACGGCCGACCGAAACAGGGCGCAATCGTCTTTTCGGCCTCAGCAATGCGCTGTTCAAAACGTTTCCGGTCGCGCGCAGCCTGCTCCCAAGGTCCATGTCGGGCAGCCCGGTGGGCAAAGGCCCACACAACAAGGTGATGCACACGTACATGTGAAGAAAAGCACACCTAAATGAAGAGAAGGGTGGTGGGGAGTTGGAATTTCATTTCTCATAATTCAAAATAAATAAATAAAAATTTTAAAAAGACAAACTGTAAAGTACACAATCAGAGTGTAAAGTAAAATTTGGCTACATAAATACTTCAGTTGAAAAAAATACAATGGGATGATTATACGAGAAATGAAGCAACTGGAGAAAGAATTGGACAAATTCCAGTGAATGTGCGAATACATATAATAGATCCAGACTGAAATGGTTTGGACATATCGAAAGAATGGAGGAGGAAAGACGAGTGAAAAGAATATACCAGAGCAGGAAGACCAGGAGGCGGCCAGTGGGTTGAACAAGAACTGATGACATGACCGCAATTGCTATGGAAGAAAAGCAACTAGCCCAATATAGGGAAGTGCTGATCGGTTTCAGGCTTTATGCTGCGTAGCAACGGAAAGACAGAAGATACGCACAAAGTCAGAGGGTATCAAGGTAAATTTTTACAATACATCATTAATCTCTTATACTTTGGGTGTTGGGGCGAGAAGGATGCCTCGGAGGTACGCACACACACATCTGAGCTGTCTCGCCTGGGTTTGAATCCTGACCCCGCTATAAACTGTCATCCCGGTGTTTCACCAGTTTGTGCTGTCCCACGAAAGGATGTGAAACTGGAGGACCCGTCCGCCAGCACTGGTAGTTGGACGGTAACAATCCCACGGTGTCTTGCACGAAGAGGGAAGTTGTCTATGGCACCCTGAACAAATTACGACGCCTCAAGTCAAGTACCTGGATTGGCAACCTGTCCAGGATTGGTTCTAGCCTCGAAACGTTTCTCGACTAGTTGTGCTACACCCTGGAGTTCTGCAGGATCTTTGTCTTCTTGCACGGCCCAAATTATTCCCACGTTCCTGTGGGATTGGCCGGGGGAAGTTATTGGCCCAAGTCTTTCACGAACCGGCTGGCCAGGCCTGACGCTCGACTAAATAGTTAGGGCAGGAATTTGGAATATGGTCATGGCGCCGGCAATAGCTCACCCACTCTTCGAGAAGGACACCGTGGGACTTTCATGTCCACCAACTAATGTGGGCAGATGGGACGCCCAGTTTAACATCCATCCGAGGAGTGGCATAGATATTGATGAATCACCCTGCCTGTCGGTCGTCTTCTTGTGAACGGCAACTTGGCTGCTGGGTAGCTATCATTTTGCTGGGGTGCAGCTGTGCCGCTGATGCTATGCCCCTATATCAGTACACTGGTACTCATTCCGCTGACCTCGGAAGGATGACAGGCTGAGTCAACCCCACCTGGTGTTAATTCAGCAGCCAATGGGGCTCAAACTCAGGAACCTAAGATCCCAAGCCAGCCACCCAAACCGCTAAGCCAACACCAGGCTTTAACCCTGCCTGTGAAATACCGCGATGACAATTTATAGCTGGGTCGGGATTCGAACCCAGGCTAGAAAGCAGAGGCGAGTGTGTGACGGGACGTCCAGTTTCATGTCCATCCGAGGGACGGCACACGCATCGACTAGTCACCTGCTTGTGAAACACTGGGACGACAGTTTATAGCTGGGCTGAGACCCCGGAGTTCTACCGAGTGTGCGCCTCAAATTGTCATTAATTAATCCACTCTGGGTGTTCAAAGTATGTTACGAGGTAAAAGTACAAGTTGTATTGAAGCAGAAATGCTCCCTGAATAAGAACATTTGTTCTTTGAAAGACAGTCTGAGCAACGAAGAACTGTATTGGGGCAAATTGCATGTGACCAGACAAGAAGTGACTCATTAAATGTTTATCACCAACTGGAACGACGTGTTGCCTACAGTTTCATCACTTCATCCTTCTGATGGTTACTCAACAACCCCACAAACACATCTTCCAGCACAGGAGTTAGCGCTTGGATCCTCGAGACGGCGAATAAAATAGGAACTCTGAGCAAACGATGACGCCAAGAAGCATTTTCCAAAAACGTTGGCCTCCACCACGAGATGGTAAATTCTCACACACAGCAAAGCCACTCACTCAAGGCCCGACAGCAGCAACAAACTAAAACTACAGCCACCTTGTGATGGAGTCGGCTGGGGAATGTTTTGGCCAAAGTCTTTCATGAACCGGATGGCCATGCCAGATGTTTGACAGGAAGCAATTTGAGCAGGAATTTGGAAGTTGGTCAGAGTGCTGGTGATAACTCGCCCGATCTTCATGAAGGACGCTGTGGGATCTTTAACCACCATGTACTAATGCTCGCAGACGGTACACACAATCCATCAAAATAAATATCTCCATGTACGGAGCAACAATAAGTCAATTAAAAGTAATTTGGCAATAATTTCAACATAATGAAGCACTTGCCTAGCAAAACATGGCACATGACTTGGCTTTGACTCTTCTTCCTTTCTTTTAAAATAATAATATAAACAACTGGAAGGGCACTTGGTAGAATACCTGATCCAAGAGAACATATCGGGCCCGTTACATTTTTGAAATATCATTCTTTTCAGCACCATATCGTTTTTGGCCCGATCTCTCAATGGTGAAGAATCACTTAGAA
>CM068952.1:53265748-53287463 GCA_035128595.1 Eptatretus atami
ACTAACGACCGTCGATCGTCCGATTGAACAAAAGAAACTCCGATACGTTCGGTATTCCAATTTGAATCACTGGGCTGGAAACAATTATCTTTATTTCTCCTCGTGAACAGCCGCGCCATGTTTCCTGCGCCGAGTCTGCGTTATCCGAGTCAGTTCGTCGTTCCTGCGTTAATGGCGAAGCAGCAAATCGAACACTGAGTGAACGTCGATCCGCGGAGAGTACGAGACGAGCTCATGGCCGGGATACTCGCTGATAGATGGCCCAACATCAACAACCACAACCACAACCACAAGGGTGACTGATACCGAGCTGGGCCGGAGCCCGTGTGGACCGGCCTCGATCCACCAACCCCATAATCCAGTACATTCTTGGCGGGAATGACGACTCGGACGAGGACGAGGATGAGGAGTATTTTGGAGATGTTGAGTCGGAGGATGAAGGTGAGGACATGATGACACAAGTAAAGACGGGCTTGTGCAGGATGGAGATTGTGTGTGGTGAACGTGGCGGGGTGGACGTGCTGAACCCGTGATGGCAACAGTGGGAATGAGAGCAGTGATTGTGACGTCATGAGGGAATTGTTACGCCTTGACGACGCGTACTGTCCACTGAACTTCAGGCATGCGTCCACAGTCTGACCCGAGGACCTTCCGCCACGGAGAAGTGCTCGGGCCGCATTTGGCGGGACGGCGGACGGTCGTGAAAGCGGATGAGGACACCGAACGCACCTCCACCTCGAACGCCTCACACAAAGCGCGGACAAGAGGTAACTAATAGTAACAATTAATTGATGTTCTTCAAATGTGATGATCTCTGAGGAGGTTTGCAGTGAGGTTGAACACGTCGTTCGCTCACCGCAGATTGTGTGCCTTGTTGCGGTCTGCGTGTGGTTGGTGGTTGAGGTATTATGGAGGTTGTTTTTGGTATTCCTTTTCATTAACCCCACTGCTGATGGTTGTTTTCACCCCTGCATGTTTGTGAGCAGGACATCTCAAAAAGCTTGTGGACGGATTCGGACGAACCTTGGTGGACGGTTGGGTGCGTGATGAGGAAGATTTGATTCATTTTGGTGAAGAACCCAATCTGGATCCAGATACTAGAATTTTAAAATTGAATTCCTCACCATTAAGAGATTTGGCCGAAAGGGACGGACGTGCAGCTTGATATTTCTAAAAGTTGTGGACGAGTTCTGACAAAACTAGTTGGACAAGTTGTGACGTGACGAGAACAAACCGATTAGATTTTGTTCAGGTCCGAATCCAGATCGACCGATCGGTGGGATGCAAAACGTGAATTGTTCAGCCTGATGGACGTATGCACCACGAGTACCATTCTAGTTACCTCCACCACCGAAGGTGAAGGAGGTTATGTTTTCACTCCTTGCTGTTCGTTTGTGTGCTGGATATCTCAATAAGTTGTGGACGGATTCGGACGAAACTTGGTGGACACGTTGGTGTGTGACAAGGACAAATTGATTCGATTTTGGTGAAGATCCTTTCTTGGCGCTCAGGCGCTCAAGGTCCGCCAACAACCCCCTCTGATAAAACTACCAAAATCACCGCTCACCTTCAATCTTTTCTTCCTGTTTTTTTTTCCCCACCTTTGAAATAAACTCCCTCACTCTCTTCAATCCCATTTTTCCCTCCAACCTTCAAACAGCCGTTCACACCATCTCTTATTCCCCCATACAAATCCTCGATCTTTTCTACCCCCGTTAATCCACCCCAAACCCACCTCCTTCAAATTCCCTGCTTTCCTTCCTGAAAGTCCCTGTAATATCCATCTTGTACACCCCGTGTTCCCCGCCTCATCCTCTCCCTTCCACAGATCTCCTAATGTCTCTGTCCCCACCGTTTTGTCTTTCCCTCTCCCACTCTTGTCTCATGCCCCCCCTTGCTGTGTGTGTGTGTTCACTCTCATATGAGCCTCGACACGGTATACAAAAAAAAACATCCGAATAAGGATGTGGATACGAGAATTATTTGTATTTCTAAGTGATTCTTCACCATTGAGAGATCGGGCCAAAAACGATATGGTGCTGAAAAGAATGATATTCAAAAATGTAACGGGCCCGATATGTTCTCTTGGATCAGGTATTCTACCAAGTGCCCTTCCAGTTGTTTATATTATTATTTTAAAAGAAGGAAGAAGAGTCAAAGCCAAGTCATGTGCCATGTTTGCTAGGCAAGTGCTTCATTATGTTGAAATTATTGCCAAATTACTTTTAATTGACTTATTGTTGCTCCGTACATGGAGATATTTATTTTGATGGATTGTGTGTACCGTCTGCGAGCATTAGTACATGGTGGTTAAAGATCCACAGCGTCCTTCATGAAGATCGGGCGAGTTATCACCAGCACTCTGACCAACTTCCAAATTCCTGCTCAAATTGCTTCCTGTCAAACATCTGGCATGGCCATCCGGTTCATGAAAGACTTTGGCCAAAACATTCCCAGCCGACTCCATCACAAGGTGGCTGAGTTTTAGTTTGTTGCTGCTGTCGGCCTGATGAGTGGCTTGCTGTGTGTGTGAGAATTTACCATCTCGTGGTGGAGGCCAACGTTTTTGGAAAATGCTTCTTGGCGTCATCGTTTGCTCAGAGTTCCTATTTTATTCGCCGTCTCGAGGATCCAAGGCTAACTCCTGTGCTGGAAGATGTGTTTGTGGGGTTGTTGAGTAACCATCAGAAGGATGAAGTGATGAAACTGTAGCAACACGTCGTTCCAGTTGGTGATAAACATTTAATGAGTCACTTCTTGTCTGGTCACATGCAATTTGCCCCAATACAGTTCTTCGTTGCTCAGACTGTCTTTCAAAGAACAAATGTTCTTATTCAGGAGCATTTCTGCTTCAATACAACTTGTACTTTTACCTCGTAACATACTTTGAACACCCAGAGTGGATAATTAATGACAATTTGGGCCACACTCGGTAGAACTCCGGGTTCAGCCCAGCTATAAACTGTCGTCCCAGTGTTTCACAAGCAGGTGACTAGTCGATGCGTGTGCCGTCCCTCGGATGGACATGAAACTGGACGTCCGTCACACACTCGCCTCTGCTTTCTAGCCTGGGTTTGAATCCCGACTCAGCTATAAATTGTCATCGCGGTATTTCACAGGCAGGGTTAAAGCCTGGTGTTGGCTTAGCGGTTGGGTGGCTGGCTTGGATCTTAGGTTCCTGAGTTTGAGCCACATTGCTGCTGAATTAACACCAGGTGGGGTTGACTCAGCCTGTCGTCCTTCCGAGGTCAGCGGAATGAGTACCAGTGTACTGATATAGGGGCATAGCATCAGCGGCACAGCTGCACCCCAGCAAAATGATAGCTACCCAGCAGCCAAGTTGCCGTTCACAAGAAGACGACCGACAGGCAGGTGATTCATCAATATCTATGCCATCCTCGGATGGATGTTAAACTGGGCGTCCCATCTGCCCACATTAGTTGGTGGACATGAAAGTCCCACGGTGTCCTTCTCGAAGAGTGGGTGAGCTATTGCCGGCGCCATGACCATATTCCAAATTCCTGCCTAACTATTTAGTCGAGCGTCAGGCCTGGCCAGCCGGTTCGTGAAAGACTTGGCCAATAACTTCCCCCGGCCAATCCACAGGAACGTGGAATAATTTGGGCCGTGCAAGAAGACAAAGATCCTGCAGAACTCCAGGGTGTAGCACAACTAGTCGAGAAACGTTTCGAGCTAGAACAATCCTGGACAGGTTGCCAATCCAGGTACTTGACTTGAGGCGTCGTAATTTGTTCAGGGTGCCATAGACAACTTCCCTCTTCGTGCAAGACACCGTGGGATTGTTACCGTCCAACTACCAGTGCTGGCGACGGGTCCTCCAGTTCACATCCTTTCGTGGACAGCACAAACTGGTGAAACACCGGATGACAGTTTATAGCGGGGTCAGGATTCAAACCCAGGCGAGACAGCTCAGATGTGTGTGTGCGTACCTCCGAGGCATCCTTCTCGCCCCAACACCCAAAGTATAAGAGATTAATGATGTATTGTAAAAATTTACCTTGATCCCACCCTGACTTTGTGCGATCTTCTGTCTTTCCGTTGCTACGCAGCATAAGCCTGAAACCGATCAGCACTTCCCTATATTGGGCTAGTTGCTTTCTTCCATAGCAATTGCGGTCATGTCATCAGTTCTTGTTCAACCCACTGGCCGCCTCCTGGTCTTCCTGCTCTGGTATATTCTTTTCACTCGTCTTTCCTCCTCCATTCTTTCGATATGTCCAAACCATTTCAACTGGATCTATTATATGTATTCGCACATTCACTGGAATTTGTCCAATTCTTTCTCCAGTTGCTTCATTTCTCGTATAATCATCCCATTGTATTTTTTTCAACTGAAGTATTTATGTAGCCAAATTTTACTTTACATCTGATTGTGTACTTTACAGTTTGTCTTTTTAAAATTTTTATTTATTTATTTTGAATTATGAGAAATGAAATTCAACTCCCCACCACCCTTCTCTTCATTTAGGTGTGTTTCTTCACATGTACGGTGCATCACCTTGTTGTGTGGGCCTTTGCCCACCGGCTGCCCGACATGGACCTTGGGAGCAGGCTGCGCGCGACCGGAAACGTTTGAAACAGCGCATTGCTGAGCCGAAAGAGCGATTGCGCCCTGTTTCGGTCGGCCGTCGTCTTGCCTGAAGCTGGACAAACGCCAAAGACATCAGAAGTGGACAGGCGTGTTACCGAGGAGGATGAATGGACGGAGAACACCATCACGTGCGATGCCTTTTGCCATCGTCGGCCACAAAGTTTTCCAGGGATAGGAAAGATGCTGAAAATGTCAGATCGGGGAAAGGTGATTTTGTGGAAAGAAGTGGAAGAAAGACTGAACAGCAAGGAGGGAAAAAAGTTGAGGTCACCTCCACCTCTGACTTTGACCTTGTGGGATTGATTTCCTTGGACTTCTGAGCAGACTTGATGGACACCAATGATGATGTGAACGGAAGGAAGTCGATGATTTAAGAATAGAAAATGTGCATTTATTTATTTATTTATTTATTTTCCTCCACGTGTCATCGGTTGTATTTTTGTAATTCCTGTAAGTGCAGGTAATTGTTTGTGATTATTTAAATTTTTCTCATGTTTCTGAGCTGTGCACGTTTGCGCGTACCTTTGTGATCTTTGAAAAAAAAAAATCTCTCTCGAAGCCTTGTTTTCCTGGTTTTGCAAGAACGGATTCTGGTTTGTCAAATAAATCTGTCCATCAGGCTGAACAATTCACGTTTTGCATCCCACCGATCGGTCGATCTGGATTCGGACCTGAACAAAAATCTAATCGGTTTGTTCTCGTCACGTCACCAACTTGTCCAACTAGTTTTGTCAGAACTCGTCCACAACTTTTAGAAATATCAAGCTGCACGTCCGTCCCTTTCGGCCAAATCTCTTAATGGTGAGGAATTCAATTTTAAAATTCTAGTATCTGGATCCAGATTGGGTTCTTCACCAAAATGGAATCAAATCTTCCTCATCACGCACCCAACCCGTCCACCAAGGTTCGTCCGAATCCGTCCACAAGCTTTTTGAGATGTCCTGCTCACAAACATGCAGGGGTGAAAACAACCATCAGCAGTGGGGGGTTAATGAAAAGGAATACCAAAAACAACCTCCATAATACCTCAACCACCAACCACACGCAGCACCGCAACAAGGCACACAATCTGCGGTGAGCGAACGACGTGTTCAACCTCACTCTGCAAACCTCCTCAGAGATCATCACATTTGAAGAACATCAATTAATTGTTACTATTAGTTACCATCTTGTCCCGCGCTTTGTGTGAGGCGTTCGAGGTGGAGGTGCGTTCGGTGTCCTCATCCGCTTTCACGACCGTCCGCCGTCCCGCCAAATGCGGCCCGAGCACCTTCTCCGTGGCGGAAGGTCCTCGGGTCAGACTGTGGACGCATGCCCTGAAGTTCAGTGGACAGTACGCGTCGTCAAGGCGTAACAATTCCCTCATGACGTCACAATCACTGCTCTCATTCCCACTGTTGCCATCACTGGGTTCAGCACGTCCACCGCCACGTTCACCACAACAATCTCCATCCTGCACAAGTCCGTCTTTACTTGTGTCATCATGTCCTCCACCTTCATCCTCCGACTCAACATCTCCAAAATACTCCTCATCCTCGTCCTCGTCCGAGTCGTCATTCCCGCCAAGAATGTACTGGATTATGGGGTTGGTGGATCGAGGCCGGTCCCACACGGGCTCCGGCCCCAGCTCCGGTATCAGGTCACCCTTGTGGTTGTGGTTGTGGTTGTTGATGTTGGGCCATCTATCAGCGAGTATCCCGGCCATGAGCTCGTCTCGTACTCTCCGCGGATCGACGTTCACTCAGTGTTCGATTTGCTGCTTCGCCATTAACGCAGGAACGACGAACTGACTCGGATAACGCAGACTCGGCGCAGGAAACATGGCGCGGGCTGTTCACGAGGAGAAATAAAGATAAATGTTTCCAGCCCAGTGATTCAAATTGGAATACCGAACGTATCGGAGTTTCTTTTGTTCAATCGCACGATCGACGGTCGAGCCCTGACCAACCGACGAGCGACCGAGGACCCGCACACATGCCATGTTTATTACCGCGTCACGTGACCAAGAAGATAAAGACAAAGAAAGAAAGAAAAAAAAGGAGTCACGTGACTTCTGCGAAATGAAGTTCCATTTTTTTTCGTCTTCCTTTCCTGAAGACGGAGCGACGTCTCCGAATACAACACAGGTACGTAAACTATACCTGTTGAGCACGAGGTGCACAAACAATAAGCTCAACTATCTGAATTACAGGCCAAACGATAAATAAGAAAAAAATAATAATAAAAAAAACCTCAGCAATTCTTCTTTCACGACCGACACCGCCATGGACGCAGAAACTGTGTGAACAACCGACTGAAAATGTATTTATCTTGTGAAACGATTAATTAGGTCCGTAAAGGGGAGGTGATGTGAACAGGGCGTGGACTGGTCGAAATACCTGTGTGTGTACATTATAAAAGGTATAAATTTCTGAATTTAGGGTCTGCGCCGATAAGGCCGACAGGTCAGGTTCTCCAAGGAAGGTTTTTTATTCAAGCCATGACGCGTCGTGCCGGATAATCCTCACGCGCAGAGCCGTACATGGTACAACAACAACAACAACATTAATGGCGCTGCATCGAAAACACGCGACTTTTTGGGAGTTTTTGACAAGGATATTAAAGCGGGGAAAGATAAACCGCTCATCCGTGAACCCATAGAAACGTGTGAAGTCCGCACAGGAACGGAACGTCCGCCATTTTAGTCAGAAACTTCTTCACGACGCTCCGTGATTATGACGTCACTGATGTGGCGCTGAACGGTGAAATTGAGGGTTTTCCTGTTTTTGGCGGAAAGGAAGAGGGGATTACTGAATGGAACTTGTGTGAATGAACGGGATGAACTGCATTCCGAGGGAAATGTTTCACTTTGGCGGCGACGATGCTCGAATCACCGGTGATTTTGTAACAAGAAAGGAATTAAAATGAACAAACAAAAGCATTGGATATAAACTGAAACGCGCAAACTCCGCGGTGACTGTTCACGTGTCACGTGGTGATGTTTATTTATTTTTCTATTTAATGACGAATTTTTTTTTTTAATGGTTATTTTTTTTGAGGAGAGGGATGGGAAGGAGGTTAAAATATATGGCATCGGTCCATATCCCCCTTTCGGTTGTATTCCTGTTGAGACTTGTGGTGTTCATAGATCTAACCTCCCCATCCATCCATCCATTGGAGCCAGACTGTGCAGAGTGTTGGTGCTGCCTCAGCAGTCTCCTGGACGAGTGGACACAATCCTGGACGGGTCACCACTCCGACACAGGATACCGGCAAGATGGCGCTCATTTTACTAACCTCGGAAGGATGGCAGGCAGAGTCAACCCCACCTGGTGTTAATTCAACAACCGAGGGGGATTTGAACTCAGGACGCTAGGATCCCAAACCCACCACCCGCCGAACCATTGACCAAACACCAGCATAACCCCTCCCCTGCACTCCAAACACACACACCACAAACACTCCCAACACCACACAATACACACACAACACAAGAAAAAACACACACACACAAACACACACAAACAAAAACACACCACAAACACACACACAAACACTCCCATACACACACACATCACACAACAACAAGAAAAACACACACACACAACACAAGCACACAAACACACACAAACACAAACACACAAAAACACACACAGCACACAACAAAAACCACACCACAAACACTCCCAAACACACACCACACAACACAACCACACACACACAAACACACACACACACACTCCCAACACACAACACTCCCAAACACACACCACACACTCCAAACACCACAACACACAAACACACAAAACACACACACAACTCCCACACACAAACACACACACACACACACTCAAACACACAACACACACACAACACAACACACACACACAAACAAAAACACCACACAAACACACACACACCCCACACACACACACCACACACACACACCACCACAACACACACACACTCCCGACACACAACACACACACACACACACACACACTCCAAACACACACACACACACTCCCGACACACACACACACACACACGCATGGGAACACTAAATAGATTTTAGTTTTTTTCGAAAAAAAAAACAAAAACAAATTTTAAAAAAACTAAACAGTAAATAGAGAGAATAGTCTTGTCGAAACGTAGGTTCGAGACAAAAACTGATCTGACTTTTTCTTCAAGGGATTTTGAATTGTGAGATTAAGTGTGTGTGAGTGTGTGTGTGTGTGTGTGTGTTGTGTGTGTGTGTGTGTGTGTGTGTGTGTTGTGTTTGGGAGTGTGGTGTGTGTCGGGAGTGTGTCGTGTTTCGGAGTGTTTTTTGTTTGTGTGTGTTGTGTTGGTGTGGATGTGCTTTGGATGTGTTGGTTGTGTGTGTGTGTGTGTTGCCGTAGTGCTGGGCTGTGTGGAGTTGGGTTGTTCGAGTGTGTTGTGTGTGTTGTTGTTTTTTTTGAGTGTGTGTTGATGTGTCGGGAGTGTGTTTGATGATCCGGGTTGTGTAGTATGATTGTGTTGTGGGATGTGTTCAGTGTGTTGTGTGTGTGTGTGTGTGGATGTGTGTGTGTGTGTTGTGTTGGTGTTTGTGGTCTGTTTGTTGGGAGTGTGTGTTGTGTTGTTTGAGTGTAGTGGTGGGTGTGTTGTGGGTCGGTTGTTGTGCCTGTGAATGGTTAGATTGTGGTGTTGTGCTGTGTTGGTGTGTGTGTGTGTGGTGTGAGTTTTGTTGGGTTGTTGTGGTGGATGGTTGTGGGATGTTGTGGGTGTGGTGTGTTTGATTTCGGATGTGTGGGTTTTGGGTGGTGTGGTGTGTGTGTGTGTGTTGTGTGGTCGGGAGCTGATGTTGTAGTTGTTTGTGTTGTGTGGTTTTTGTTGATGATGTATGTGTTTTGATGTGTTTTTTGGTGTGGTCGTGTGTGTGTGTGGTGTGTAGTGTGTCTATGATGGTGTGTGTGTTGTGTGTTTGTGTTTGGAGTGTGTGTGTGTGTTGGGAGTTGTGTGTTCGGGAGCTGTGTGGGTGCAGTGTGTGTGTGTGTGTGTGTTCGGAGTGAGTGGGTTTGTGTGTTTTTGTTGTCGTGTGTGGTGATGCTCTGTGATGTTTTGTGTGTGTGTGTGTGTGAGTGTTAAGCTTTTGTGCAGGGCTCCGCTACCTTAAAATTTGGCACTACACCACTGATTACATGTTGCCCACGATATCCCACTCTTAATGATTTCTGGTTTCTCCCACTGTATCCATGTATCCTGCTTGTTGGAAGAGTTGAGTCTCCTTTCTTAACGATTTGTAGCATAAATCATCCAGTTTTTTCTTATTTTTCACTCGTCCACCTGAAGAACCTGGAATAAACAATTTGAAATGCAATCTCCCTGAAAGAACCACTCAAGTGGTGTTGAGTTTGCTCGGCCATTATTCCCTGGAGACATGCTAAATCGTAAGCAGGAAATTGCTGACAAGAAGTGAGTGATGCAATAACCACCAGTGAATCAAGGTGACGGGTTCGGGTTTGACTTGCGAATCAGCCATTTTTGTTATCCAACAACGTCCGTGCCATACGCAGTAAAACATGCTCTGAAACGATAAGAGTGAAGCTCAAGGTGAGTTCTCCTTCGATTTGAATTAAAGGAAGTGGATTTGCCCGAAATATACACGTCAGTTCCACAACACGTCAAGTGATGCTTCTACGAGCTCACGCCCAATTCGAGTGAATATTTTATCATTTCAAATGAGTACGTTTCTCACATGAGATGATGACATTGTTTGCAATCATAATTTATTTTGAGCAGGTGAGGTCTTCAAAGTTCTGTGTCCATGTGCACCAGAAACGCCTCAAGAATGACCCTGAAAGGTGGGGATGGCATCTCAAGAAAAAAAGAGAGCACGATTAAGCCCGGCGGAGATTGAATCAGAACAAACGAAAAGAAGATGCACGTTTTGCCGAGCAGTGCCGGCAAATAGAGACAACGAAAACAGTTACAGCACATTGTAAAGAAAAGGCATGGCGGCGGTGAGACGGCGCAGAAGAAGCAGGGCAATAACACGGAAGAGTACAAGATTACAGCACTTCAAGAAGAAATGGAATGGAAACGACGAGAACTCAAGGCCTGCAGACAAAAACTTAAAGCGACATCATGTTCCACCACTGGGACTTTGAGTCCACTGAAACAAGCAGATCCAGCCCTGATAGTATGGAGAACCCTCTCTCCAGCTGGACAGAAACATATTCATCAGCATCTACAGTTGACGCCTCCAACATCTAGTTCCAACAAAACCGTGGGATTTTCAAACATGTGAAATGATAGGAACCTCACTTATTTTAATCAGGCTCGGTGGCGTAATGATCGGACTGTCTGCTCTGCATCTGGGAGATCGGCGGTTCAAACCTCAGCCGAGTCTTACCAAAGAGTTTAGAAATGGTACGTGCTGCTTACTTGCTTGATGCTCAGCATTTAAAAAGGATAGAGCACAGACAAACAACCATATGTTGGCAACACTAGCGCAGGCTTCGATGGGCCGAATGGCCTCCTCTGGTGTTGAAGTTCCTTGTGATGGACCTTGTATTATCATCATGCTCACCAGCTAATGGTAGTAGACAAACCACCCAGTTTAATGGTCATCCGAGGGATGACACACATGGATGGATGCATCACCCTGCCTCTGTGAGACACCAGGATGACAGTCTCCAGCTGCATTGAGATTATAACTTCGGCGAGACAACGTAGAGGCAAGTGTGCGAACTTCTCGGCTATCCTACCAGCCCAATAACTTCAGTGAAGCAAGTGAAATGGAGAGTACACTGTTACACATTAGGAAGGAGGCAATCACCAGGGGATCTGATGGAGATGTTTATGTTAATGAAGGGTGTGTGCACAAGATAGGTGCACTGGAGTTGTTCAGCAGAATGGACAGTGTGAGGACCAGGGCCCATACCTTGAGGGTAAAGAAGATCAGAGGTAGGGCAATATTAAGGCAGGAGTCTTTCAGTCAGTCGTTGATGCACAGAATGGTCTCCCTGGAAAGGTATTGGCAATAGAGGGTGTTCATAGGTTTACATTGGAATTAGATAGGTAGCGATATGCATTGGAGATAGAGGCAGGACGATTGACAGGATAGGTCTACAGGCAGGACTGGACTATCTACAAGTCATATTGGCAGAAATTGTAGGTAGCTTATGTGTGGATGGGTGATGGTTTCTGGGGCTGGTGCAGCATAGGCATGGTGGGCCGAATGGCCTCTTCCTGCACCAAAGTTCCCTTTGTGTGTGTTCTTGTGGTCATCGCAGATGGCAGGGTATTTGTGTGTAGCGAGGGCTGGAATGAAAGGTCTCATGGATCGATGAGATGACCTACGAGCAAAATTGAGATTATCACCTTTATTTATTTGCTGTAGTCCTTTACACCAGCAAGGTGGTTCACATATCTCATGAAGCATATTTAAATACAATGATGTATTCAGAATGCATGATTATCAATTTATTTTGCACATACCGTAAAGAACACAAATGCAAACACACAAAAGTTCACAATGCATAATTGAAATATAATTAATTAAAGGAAATTCAAGAGAACATTCAAAGGGAGAAGGAAGACAAAGCAAACTGGAAGAGGAGCGAAAGGTGCAAAAATAGGGGAACAACCGAGAAAGGTTCGGGGGACGAGGTCCTTCAAACCTTCTGTTAAGAGCTCTGTTGAACTTGAGGTCGAGTGTTAGTGGGAGGTTTGGGACAGAGTTGTAATACTTTAGGGGAACTGTGAGAGCTGCTCTGTACATAATATACTTATTGCATCTGCATTACTCCATTTTATTTTTGACATTTTAAAGTGGTTACAATAGTAATTAACTGTTTCGGTTTCTACAGTATGAAGGTAATTTAAATTGGACCTGTATTTGTAACTCAAGCTTGTTTGTACAGCTGGCAGACAAAAATGGAAACTGATGTAAAGTCACTTAATAGGGCGTTGGCCCACCAAGTGCGGACAGTAGGGCCTGCATGTGCCGTGGCATAGAGTCCACCAGCGTGTGTAACTCTGCAGGAGTGGTGCGGCACCACTCTTCCACGACAGTCAATCAACTCACACCTGCTTGATGGAGGTGGAAAAACACCGTCTCAGGTGTGGTTCCAGAATATCCTGTAAATACTTGATTGGGTTCACATCTGGTGACTGAGAAGGCCATTACATTTGGATAACATCAGTGTCATGCTCATCAAACCAATGGGTGACCTCATGCGCTCTGTGGATGGGGACATTGGACACGACCAGGCTTGGACAGAATTTTTATACATGACCCCAAGCATGCTGAGATGTTATTTTCTGAATTAACACTTGGGCCACACCTGTGTGGAGGCCATCATTTGCTGTCCCTCATTTACCCAGGTGTTTACATTTTTCTGTACACCACCTGTATGTTGTTACGAGCTTGGGGGTGTGGGTGGAGAATGGAGTCAGATGTTTGACTTGTTCATTTTGTATGTAGCTGTATACATTTTACATATAGAATCTGCTTTATATGTTTACGACATAACATTTTCGATACTATCGCCTTGTCTGTATTGTCTTTTGTCAGAACGTTATTGTGCAGAAACTAAAAAAAACAAGTGAATGTAACAGTCCATCTTCTTTTATGACCAGGCCTTGACCAGGTGCGAACTGAAATGGTCACTGGGATGGAACAACTGGTCATCGTTTCAAAGACATAAATGGAACAGATAAATGTTATTTGCAACTTTAGGGGCACAATACACTGGTCACTCCCTTACCCTCCCCCCCCACCCCATTTTTTATTTTTCCTTCTGACAATTTTGCTGAGGGCATAATATATTTGTGAAAGTTACCCACCATTAGTCAAAGATTTAAATTATGGTAGTGGCACCTGGATAGAGAGGGAAGGAGAAAGAGAGGGACATGATGTTTTGGTGGATGCTGAAGATCGAGCTGCGTGAGGATGGGGAGAGATCGGGGAGGTGAGGCAGGTGCTTGTGGGTGATTTCTGATTGGCTGATTATCCAACAAAAGATAGGCTCCATGAAACATCAGGAAATTGAATGGCAGCAAAGATGACACAGTCATGGGGGGTATGGAGCACGCTTGGTTGAGGCATCATCATAGGGCGACAAGGCTTAAGTTTTTGAAGGAGCCAATGAGTACACAATCTGTGAGCAGGATCTCGGTGCAGTACCACCCGAGGCTGGAGCTGTGCCATATGATAGCGGGATGGCACAAGCCAGAGGCAGAATTTTGAAGCCAAGAATTTGCAATGAGTCATTGCAGAATGCATGTTGGACCAGGGATTCAATAACAACTTTGGCCCTTTAGTTGCATTATTTGTGAGTGAAAATTCGAGTATTTATATTCAGGCCAATAATTAAATCTAACCCAGACTAGACAACTCAAATGTGTGCTACGGTGTTACTTTTCTGTGCCATGCTGTTGGACTCGGACATAATATTTTCTTCTTGAAGAAAGGAAGAAGGTGATTTCCCACCGCAGAGATCCCCTCCCTTCCCTCGGTATCAACCACTGACATCGACATAACAAATGCTGAGGGTTGGGCTGAGTGCCATGAGTAAATAAAGAAAGTGGAGGGAGAGTGCAAGAGTGATTAAACAGGGAGGAAGGTGAAGAAAATATAAAGGAGGTTGAGAAGACATAGGTGCAAGAGAGGAAAGAAATGGAAATGCATGGAAAGGAAAGGGATTTTGGAGGGGGTTGGGGGGGGGGGGTAACATAAACCTTAGGAATGACCTTCATTTGACCTTTTTCTATCATTGTCCTTCACTGCAGATTTTTGCAACCTGGATAGAGTATAAATACTGTATTACTCATACCTCAAATATATGATATTCACTCTTAATCTATCCCTGATATGAACCATATTAAAGCTTTATAGTGTAAAGTTTAGAACAGTATGATATTGCATCATCGATGCAAGGCTAAATTAAAGCTTTTTTTTTTTTCTTTACAAGATCAAGGCTCATGGAAGAGCAAGGTGATGGAGGACATCAACTGACATTGGAGCAGTGGGACAACTCATGGATACTAAGCAAGAAAATGGATAAAATAGGAGGGAAGGAAACACTGCAATCTGCAAGTAAGAAGATTGGTTGAGAACGGATTCATGGGGGTAATAAAGATTGTGGGTAAGGATGGAGGATGACCTGAGATGGTGAGGCACAGCACGTTGAAGTCCTGGAGGGAAGAGTGGAATGGCACAGCCTTCTAAAGGTGGTTCCATATATGGGAGAAGTGAGGAATAAAAGAGGAAAGGTTTGAAGTCAGCCTGGATATTTAGAAGTTTAACCAGGAAGGGTGTACATCCGAGATTTGTTGCGGAGGGTCACAGGGCTGAGAGAGCAGAGGCGGTAAAATAAAACAAAGGCCTCATTGTTGACCTGCTTGCGATGTGAGAGAAGCAGAAGCAGGCCTGCCTGCAAAGACCTGCCTGCGATGTGAGAGAAGCAGAAATTGTGCTTTGGACACATTGTGAGAGATTATAATAATGTTGAGAGCTTTAAATTTGACCGAATCCAGGAAAGAAAGATGTGATGATGAGGCCCCAGCCTATTGGGGAGAGCACAATACTTTCACCCATCCATTGGGACCATATTTTGTGCAGAGCATTGGTGCTGCCTCAGCAGTCTCCTTGACTATTGGGCACAATACTGGACGGGTCGCCACTACGACACAGGATACCAGCAAGCTGGCACTCATTTTGCCAACCTTGAAAGGATGACAGACAGAGTCAACCCCACCTGGTATTAATTCAACAGCTGAATGGAATTTGAACTCAGGATCCTTGGATCCCAAGCCCACCACCCTAAACTTTCACCCAATTTAATTTAATTCCACCCTTTTGTTCTTTAGCTTCCTCTGCTGGCCCATAGCACGATATTTCATGATCGTCGTCATTTGTTTATATGATTCTGTTATTTCGTTCCTGTTCTTGTAATTTTATAATAAATTATTCGCCTATAATCAAAGCGGTGTAACCAGTTCGCTTCTGTGGCGCGTTAGGCTCCAAATCAAACCATTTGGGATGTTACAAGAATGGATATCACTGGACTGTCTGACCATCTGAGTTCTCAATTCCAAGAGCTCTGCCCCCCTCTGGGCATTGCAAACTGCCACCTTTAGGTTCATAATAATATCGAAGCAGGGAATTTAGATCTGAATTTTATTACTTTGCAGATGTTTGTATTTTGTGACAAACCTGAAGGATAACGTCCTTTAATTTTCAATGTATGCCGTGTGCTGGTTCCGAAACATATTTACAGGTGTGCCGGGTAAAATACCTACTTTTAAAGGTGCTGATTACAAAACTTGCTTAGAGCTGCATTGGTTACTAAATCTACTTATGTAATATATAAAGATCTTTCCAACTGACTGAATCACTGACCTTTTGGGTGACGTAGAAAATCACTGATATTAAAGATCGGTACATTTTGGGTGACGTAGAAAGTTGAAATTTTGCATGCCGATGGAAATCAAAGCTGGTACACCAGGAAAAATCACAGAATCATTGGACAGCATCCATAAATGAAAATATAAATAAATGAATTTAAAAAAAAAAATGCAACACATGCTATACGTGCCTTTCACCGCATTGAGAAAATGTTCAGCATGTGCCACAAATCCCTGAGCTTCCCCCCTTCAAGTAGTCACCGCAGCCTTTCTTCCACAAAACTAGACGTTCACAGTGATTGGTAAGGTCAGCTAAGGACAGTAAACACCCATGACATCAACTCACTAGCTGGGTATCATCCTGGTGCAGTTGCTCAAAGTAACCGGCATCGGGCCTTCATTCAGACTCCTCTATCAAGCCACCACTCTCGCTCTAACTCCAGTCACCGATGACGGGCTTGAGGAACGCAATGAAAGATCCTTGCAAGCAGACGATAATCACCTGACCACAGTATGCTCTACCCCCTCACAGATTTCCTTACACATAGACCTCCTTGTCCCCCTCAGCGCACGTACAGTTTTATGCCTCAAGTCCCTTAAACAGCTCACCCACCATAAGCCTGGCCCTGCAACTCTGTCAATGTATCATTTCTGAGAGACAAATTTCTTCACCTCGGTGTTTCCAAGACATCCATGGCACTCATATGTTACTAAGCACCACAAATTCTTCAGGATTCCCTAGCACCACCCCCCCCAAAAAAATCCTCTCATCCTTGGCCTGCCAACATCCAGCCTCGGCTCGCTGGTACCATTCTTCCCAGATTTAAGCTGCAATTCAGATGCTAACAGCCTGCAGTTGCTTTGAGGAATGAGCACTCGTAGACCTCAGTTCTGAATCATCCTCCAACGAACCTCAGACGTAGCACAATGGTCAGTTCTTTGCAATCACCAGTGATTTGAATACCAAGCCCCTTTAGTAATGATCCTGTGGTCTAACCATGAACCGAGCCACCCTAAATCCGACATGCTGCCATATAAAGTATCAAATGATCTAGTCGATCTGTCATCTTCAGCTGAAACACAGCAAGAATAGCTGAGTGGGAAATTGGGGATGAAACAGAAATGAACAAACCAACTGATGAGAAACTGATACAAAATCAAAAATTGGGAGAGAGTGGGAAAACAAGATCAAATAACCTGAAAAGTGGAAGGTTACTTCGAACGGTCATTTGGGGGAGAATCATTCTACGGATGGCGGGATGGCTGAAGTAATGGTTAATAGGCTCTTGTATTCGAATCTGGAGGGAAGAATGGGATGGAATAGATTGAGAAGTTGGTTCTTCAGGTAGAAAGAGAAGAACTAAATGAATGAGTGAGATGAGCCGATATTAAGTTTAATAAAAGATGTTACTGGCAGGACCATGTCACCCGCAGAATCCTGATTCAGTGATAACGGTGTGTTGAAGACCAAAGGTGGCTGAAGACTACAGATGAGGCAACAACCTGTCTCGATGGAAACGATTTAAAGCCTGCACTCAGCTTCATCTGGAGATCCGATGATTTGTTGCGGCTTGCGTGGCCTTGCTTTCCAATTGACTCAAGTCGGGCAAATGTTGATGTCGTAGGTGCCAGTCCAGTGGAGCAGGTCCCTCAAGCGGCGAATGAAGGCCGTTGTAGTTATGCGCCAAGTTCAGATTGTCCAAGGACAAGCTTTAACCATGGCAGTGATGATGCATTGGCGCCTGCCTGTGGAGCCTCTTGGAAACGGGCTATCCAAACGATCATGGCTTAATGGTGAAGGCCAAAATTTGCAGTGAGTTCTTCTAAATCTTCAAGATGCTATTTAGAAGTTATGAATGGGTTATGCAGGCCCTTCGGAACGCATGTGATTATGGGGATTGTTCTTAGATGAAAACAATTCAAGGTTGGCCCAGCTCCTGATTCCTCAAGTTCTGCAGAGAGGAAGAGCTGTTCATTGCCCTGCTGAAGATGAGAGTATGATGATACAGGCAGAGGTGCAATCATGAGCAAAAGGATATATGCAGATTTTCAGAAATCAGAAAATAATTGATAAAGACGAGGAGAAAGACTGGGCCAAAAACACGCCTTTTGTCGATCAGCTTTGATAGGAAGAAGATGAGAGGATCCCTTAAGACACACCGACTTGAGTGAGGAAGTCGTTGATACCATGAGAGTCGTTCCTTAAAGCCATAAACAGAAGTTTGAACAAAGTGTGGGGATTAGCACGATATAAAGCTTCAATACATGTCGATAGACGGTCGTGAGCTCAACTCATAGTATGCTCAAAGATTCTTGGATGCTCGACCCAGAGGAGATTGTTTGTCGTGTTGTGTGAATCGTTGACGTGGTTCATCCATCCTTTTTTTTTTTTAATGTGTGTTTTGAGATTCATCCACCTCTAAATTTTTACATTTTTCTTTAAAAAATTTTTTTGTGTCTTGTAATCTGTTTGCTTGTTTTCAACAATAGTTTCAGATGGACATCATGGCAATCATATCCGGAAACGTACAATTGTTACACCTCGGTATAACTCGAGCTAGAGAAGTCCAAATCTTATAATCGCCTGCAACAATAGCTTGGTGCTTTAAATGCTTTGCTTGTCGTTTGTGTTTGCAGAAAGCGCAAGTCAATTCTCAGTTGTTTTTCAACTAGAGAAAATGTTGCGCCTCTTTTGTGCCCCACAAAATAGACGTCACCGCGCGTCTAGTCCTATATTTCATGAGACGCAAAATACATTGCTTTCCGTCAGAAGTACGTGAGCGTAATCATTTATAAAACTGGTCTCAGAGATTTACTCCACGAACAAAACTACAATCTTACATGAATTATTCATCACACTCTGTATAATTTGAGACTAGTGTTTCTGTTTGTTTGTTTATTGTCTTCTGTCTCATCTCCAAACCGTGGACGTAATGTAGTTGAAAACTGTGGTTGTGCGTTCTATGGAAGTTGACATCCCCTTCCAAATTTTTCACCTGTTGTTGCCTGATAGTCCTGGAAGAAATCACCATTAAATCAGACTCCACCTATTAACACCGTAACCCACAACCTCAAGTGAAAAATTTTCCCCCATTTCCCACACTTATTGTGCGTTTGTTTAATGCTAGGAGACGGTTAAACCAACTCAGTAAGTTTAACAATGCACCTTATCCCAAAGGAGTGATTTTCGGTGAAACATGCATCCAAAGATGTGTTACGTAGGGCCAAGAAGAAAATTAAACATACACCTGCCCCAGGGACGTCAGTACAAATGGGGTGAACTCAACAACTCCCCAAATCTGGGAGGAGAAAACCGAAAAGACCCTCCAAAGAACCTATATTGATCAATTTCCCGTTTGGATGATGAATGTTTTTTATAACCTCTTAAACATCCAAGCCAGAATATCACCTGAGAGACTTTTTGCTGCTGTGTCTGTTTTCCTTGTCCTTCGTGCTGTTTTTATGCGTCAGTGGTTGTATGTGTGTACTGTGTTGTTTGTGGTGTGTTATAATATGTTGTTGTGCTCTTCTGTGTGGATCCAAATCCTTTGTGTTATGTTCTGATTCTGTGTGTTGAACTCTATTTGTTATGTATGCTGGCGGTGTTTTGCGGTCGTCTGATACTTGGCCTGTGTTTATATGTCTATGTACTTGCTGATGTTGGTGTTCTGATGCCCCTATGATGCTGGCTGATGTTCTGTGGATGGTAGTGGTTCTGTGCCTTGATGTGCAGTGCATTATCACTGATGTTCCTGAATTCTGGTCGTGTATCTGCCTACTGGACCGTTGGTGACTGTGTGGAGTTTCTGGTGGTGGTTGGTTCTCTGACTCACATCCTGTTTTTGCTGTGTGCTGTAATTGTGTGTCTTCTGGTTCATGGTAGTTGTGAGGTTGTGTTGCTTTTCTGGTGTCTGTGGTGTAACAACCGCTCAAAGTAAGCGCCCAGCGGGCCTTCACTTCAGACTCCCTCTTCAAGAGCCTTACCACTCTCTGCTCTAACTGCAGTGCTCCGAGGGATGGGCTTGGATGAACGCATGCGCGAATTCCCCTGTAAGCGGGACGAGAATCACGTCCACAGGTGATGCTCTACCCCCTCGCACATAGGGCCTCCTTGTCCACCCTCAGTGCACGTACAGTTTTACGCCTCAGCTCCCTGAACAGCTCAGCTCTGCCATTCAGCCTGGCCCTGCGACTCTGGTCAAGGTATCAGTGTCCCTTGAGAGACAAATTCTTCTTTGCCCTGCGGTGAGTTTCCAAGACATCCACGGCAAACATCAAGGACGGTGGTCTTGAAGCACTCCACAACTCTTCAGGACCCCCAAAGCACCCAGACCCCCAAGTGTTCCACTCAGCCTGTTCGCAAACTCCTTACTAACTCTCTTCATCCCTGAGCTTGCCAACATCCAGCCTAGGTGGGATGGTACCATTCTCCAGGATTTAAGGTGCAGCTTTAGGGTTGCTACAACAAGCCTGTGGTCAGTATTGAGGAACTGAGCACTCCGGTAGACCCTGCAGTCTGGATCATCCTTTTTCCATTAGCGGTGATATTTTGACGTCAACTTTTTTTCTAGGAAGAATTTCCAAAATCGGAGATGGTTACTGCCTGCGTGTGGGCTTTCTGCATATACATGGCAAGTTTCACGAAGATCCGATGAAAACTCTGGGTTGTGAAACAAAAAGTCAAAAAATAGGAATGGTCATAAAAATTGACAAGTCTGAAGACGACGATGGTTCACGAGCGGTATTTGACGATGTAGGTTGTTTCAGAAGTCAAGGATGAGACAATGTGATAATGTTGACCAAGTATAAAAATGATCAACATGATGTGGTACGAGTGACAGGTTATTAGCTGCAAAATGTCGAAAACCCGGTTTCGTTCAACAACTTAAAAAATTTGACCTTTGCATAACCTTTAAAGGTCACAAAACAATGTTGTGGACATTAAAATAAGGAAACAGGATACGTGCTATAGCTTATTGGAGTTAGTTCGTCGAAGAAGGTTGAAAACCCGGTTCGATTCCCACAACTCTGAAAATTTGACCTTTGTGAACTTTAAAGGTCAAAGGTCAAGGATTATGACCTTTGGTGCAAAACTTCCTCTGGAACATTCCAGGAACAATATAACGTCATATAGGCTATATGGCATTTCACACTCCTCGGATTATCCATACTTTGATGAAATCAGCGTAAAAACAAACTTGAAAGGGCGCCACGGGCAAGGTGTTCGAGATAGAACAAAATGGTCAAGACTTTAGGTGGGGAATGACCTCAAGATTATGCATAAAAAATATTGTCATTCTGCTCTCAAAATTTGGGTGGTCGTATGATTTTTATGTCAAAATTTGCAATTTTCTAAGTTTGTGACCTTGTGACCTTGACCTTGGGACAAAATGAAAAATCGAGCTCCGTGGGCTATGCAGGTGCCATTGGGCTAACCAAATACCGAAACCCTGCCAGATTCTACAAACCCCTAGGAGAAGATGCAAATTGAAATCGGCTTCCCCTAAAAACACAATTCGCAATTTTCTAAGTTCATGACCTTGTGACCTTGACCTTGGGACGAAAATGAAAAATCGAGCTCCGTGGGGCTATGCAGGTGCCATTGGGCTAACCAAATACCGAAAACCCAGCCAGATCGACAAACCCTCGGAGAAGATAATTTTTTAACGTCAAAATTCGCAATTTTCTAAGTTCGTGACCTTGTGACCTTGACCTTGGGACGAAAATGAA
>CM068952.1:53287768-53315330 GCA_035128595.1 Eptatretus atami
GGTCACTTATTTTTTTCGTGAAAATATTTTTTTCGTGAACCAATATGACATAGTGATGTATCATATGTGCGGTAATTCATCTCTGCCAATGCCCTGTTCGATTCCCGCAAACAGAATTTTCAAAAAGCTTGCCTAGTTTCGGAGATAATTTTTGAGGCGATTTCCATTAGCGGAGATATTTTGACGTCATAACTTTTTTTCTAGGAGGAATTTTCAAAATCGGAGATGGTTACTGTCTGCGCAGGTATTTTTACATATATTTGCCAAGTTTCAGGAAGTTTCGATGAAAACTGTAGGCTGTGAAACAAAAAAGTCCACAAGACAACAATGTGAGTAAGACTTGGAGATCCTCCACGAGGATCTAAAAAATGCAGGTGAGTGACCTGAGACAATGGGGAAGCATGGTAATTGTGTGTGCCGATGCATATCAAAGCCGATACACCAGGAAAAATCATAGAACCGTCGGAAAGCATCCGTAAACGAAAATATAAGTAAATGAATAAATAAATGAAAAATTAAATGCAGTTGAGCGACCCGAGACAATGGGAAAGCACGGTTTGTATGCTTACACAATGTGTAAGCACACCCCGCTAGTATAGTGTATGCATTGGTTACTATATTTAGTTAAAAGAGCACCAGCGACTATACTCTACTGAGAAGTACAATTATTACTTGGTGTGTCTAATCACTGGAAGGCAACAAAAGACATTTTAAAAACAGTTTGTGGCCACGTTGATATG
This sequence comes from Eptatretus atami, assembly GCA_035128595.1. Taxonomy (NCBI): domain Eukaryota; kingdom Metazoa; phylum Chordata; class Myxini; order Myxiniformes; family Myxinidae; genus Eptatretus; species Eptatretus atami. The sequence continues at coordinate 53,288,509 of CM068952.1, forward strand.
GCCTTTTAGTCTTTGGTGCCTTTTAGTGATTAGTTCTCCCGTACATCTGGTGATTCCACTTGGGGACATTAAGCTCCTCATAACCACCATACTACTTTTCCATCCTCATGACTCATCATCCTCTTAATCTCCCTCGTTTGGTTCATCTTCACCCTCCTCATCTTCTAATTCAGCCCTTGAGATCGCCTTCCGTCCAAATTCCTCCAGCACGATGTTTTTAGACTCCCTGAGAAACAAAATATATACATCATGGTACCATGCACATGATTGGTATTCCATGAAGGCATCAAGATCATTTCAAAATCTCAACATTGAAATCAATTGGTAAATATATATATATATATATATATATCATATAAATAAAACATAAGATTTTAATGGTATTACAAAAGTGAAAAGTGGAACTAAACCCCAAGTTTTAGCCGCACTTTTGGTATACCATTAAAACTCTGTGTATTCCGATATTCACATCCCAAAACCATAGTGTACAGTATTCCTATATTCCCATGTTGGATGTGTTTCCCAAATACCTTCAAACAAGCCTTTTTCTTATAATCATGCATTTTTGATGAAAATTCCATTTTTAGGACTTTCAATAATTTTCAGGAGGTTACAATTCTCATGTTTCAAGATTATAGACATCTTAAAGCACATCGACCAGCAGGCGGTGTTCTCATCTGAGCCCCTGGCTCAAATCCCATCCAACATGTCTTCGTGTACACATTATAAATGTACACATTATCTATTATTATAGTATAGATGTGTCCACAGCAGTTTCTCATTTTCAGTCCTTACAATAATTGACGGAACGGTGTTTGTGCGTTTGCTGCGCTACTCCGACAGTTCTGGGCTGATTACATCCAGACTTGCTACAGAGGGATCAACATGACCCCAATTAATGTAGAGGTGTGTTTTTATATTTGCCAGTGGTCTTGTGGTGAGGGGGGATGCAAATTCTCTATGTAAATGTGTATTGTGTAGCGCCGCCTCCAGGTGAGAGAAGGTATTACAAGTCTCCACCATTTAAAGTACAGTATTCCTGTCCCCACGGTTTCCAGTATAGTGAGGTGTTTTGAATTATAAGCAGTAGGTATGTTTTTGCTTCATGAACATAACCTGGTTGTTTTTTTTTTTTTTGCGTATACAGAGGTGTCAGCTGCCTAAACACCGCCAAAATAAAGGTATGCATCAGAATAACGTGTTGCATGCTTGGAACAAGATCGCCCGTCGGGCGGGTACTCTGCTGGTTTGCTAATTTATTAAATGTCGTCTTTCTGAGATTACACCAATCCAGAAAAAATATTTTGTTTTGCCAAATATTTTCAGAACAATGGGGTTTAGGTTTCAGGACAAACATTTTGAGCAACAATAAATTCAGCTGTGCTGCCTGTCCTCTCTTGTGATCATTAAAAAAAATCCTTGATATCTTTCTTAGATTTAGTGATTGTCTGGGTCATGAGAAAAATAACACAAATACTTACAGAGTCGTCAGACTTGGTGCTGTCGCATCAAAAAAAAAAAAATTTCAGATGCATCGTTAGTTACAACATCATGTGTGAACTGAACATGACCAACAAATAAATAAATAAATAAATCATGGAATACCATTCCATATTAATTAAAATATGTCACAAGATTAAAATGAATAGAGTATGTGCTGCATAACGAATGTTACATTGTCACAAGAGGTTATGGAAGGCTTTGGTAACATGTTTTGTTAATGCATGACAGTGGAGAGGTATGCACACTCACCTTTGAGCTGTCAAGCCTGGATTTGAATCTCAACCCAATTATAAACTGTCACCGTGGTGCTTCACATGGAGGGTAAGGTATTGATGTGTGCAACATTCCTCAAATGGATGTTAAACTGGGTTTCCCACCTGTTAGTTCAATGGCAACAACCGATTGATCCAAAGTGGATTAGTAACACTACATTTGGGCCATTTTGTCCAAGACAGTGAATTTGGTAGATTAAGGTGGATAAAGATGCCCCCTCCGACCCTCACTGATGCCACCATATAACTCAGTGCTGGTTATATGTCCAGTATCCTGAATGTCTGCACCAGGGGCTCACTGGCTACCATTTAGTTGCTGTTGTATGTCTGCAATAACTTATTTTGTTTACAATCAGGGTGGTGTTACAAGTTCACTTCCATGGTGCAATTTGGCTCCAATTTAAACCATTTGGGAGGTTTAATAGGAGAATGAGTGTCCACTCAACTCACGAGGCCCTCCAAGCTCGCAGGTAAAAAAAAAAGAGTTGTGACGTCCATCCTCGTGACATTTCATACTGCCACTGGGAGGTGTGTGACAGTATAATCTCTCAATACACCCGTTTTGCTTTGTAAATTGTGAATAGTTTCATCCGAATCCAAGAAAATGGAGGCCTCGCAAAATTTGAAAACCTGTACAAATTGTACCTGCTATCACAGAATTGCCCCTCTCTCTCTCTGCCAAATGCTTTGAATGATCCTGTGCACATCGGAATATGTTAATGAAAAATGTTGTTTATATTTGGCTAGAGCAATTTATTTTCATGTAACGGGTTAGCCAGGTCGTGTTCTCATCTGAACCCCTGGCTCAAATCCCATCTGTCATGTGATTATCCATTATCTCCTAATATCCTTGTGATTCACATAAAACTACAATGATGTCTACCAATGTCTTTATCAGGCACATAATATATGCACGTACAAGCTCATCCACAAACTTTAATTTTTTTTAATATATATATTTTTTAAATCGCTCCATCGTGCTTATAAAAGCCTTTGTTGCTATGTGAAAGGCAATAATAAATGATCCCCAACCCCATTCCTTCGTGGGTGGAGGGAAGCATTTTAGGCCCCCACAAAAAATATACCAGGCAAGGCAAGGTACCTACCCCCTGCTAGTATATTTTAAACTCATCATACATCTGCTTTCTCCATTTCACACTCACCCTCCTGCTCTTTGGGTGCTGGATGCATCAACAGGAAAGGAAGCATCACCGCAAGATCACTGAAAAAGCCAGGAAGGCAAAATGGTTGTAAATAATGAGCTGTGTCTTCACATGGGATGCAAATAATTATTAAGGTGGAGAAACATGACGTATTATAATAATTGGACAAATTGTTATTACTGTGATTATTAGTAGTATAATAATAATGGTATTACTGAATTTGTATTTTTTCAAATAACTTATCAAAGATGCAAATTAACAAAAATGAATCTATAATACTGTCGTGGCCATGGCCAGTAAGGTTAACCCCCCCCCCCCCCGGCCCAATTGTCGTGGACAGGTGGTTAACACCAATCGCCAAGTGGTTTTCCTTTGAGCTGAACACGTGATCCTCAGAGATTATGGCGTGCGCAGGAGGGGAAGGGCGGCAAAGACGGAGCAGATGAATGCACAGCACAGGGGGTTTATACTCAAACCCATGATGGATACAGACACCAGCAATTTAAAATAAACACGGGGATTTAATGAAAATAGATCAAATATTTACAATGGTAATAAGTCACAATGTAATAAGAAAACGTGAGGTTAATTAAAGCCGATAGTTGAGGCGCCTCTACACACGGACTTTAATACAGACAAGGGGAAAACAAAATAAAAGAAAATCCTCTCTTTATTCTGGCACTTAGCTTGGTCCAGAGATGGTCTCTATTGAACTTTCAGGTCCAGCCGCTTCGTCCTGCACTGGAAGATGTGCCAAAAATGGTGCCAAGCCACTCTCTGGGCGGGAAACATGCATGAGGTAAATCGTGAGGTGGTATTCAACACCACGGCTCACCAACCGCCGTGCGGCTTCTTCTCATGAACGAATATACCGAATGTTCCTCTCTTACATGAGGTCTGCTCACAACGATCACCCACCTTCCTCTGTGAATAAACGACGAGACAATCCCTGATGCCGCGTGATAAGGCCACGAGACACGCTCTTCATCCCTCCTCAGAAACGTACACACCTCACGGCTCAGCCGAAAAGGAATGGCTAGCATCTTGCCCAGCAAGCTACAAATTCACCAGCATGAACACGAGAATTGTGCACCCATTTCGTTGTGCTGAGAGGAGAGCAAAAACGAGATCCTCTTTCTCAGCCACGTTCCTCCACCAACTCTGCCCTCTCAACTACTGTTTCCTCTCACAACTGTTCGCTCTTCGACCCTGCCCCCCCCTCTTTCACGTCAAACGGACCAATCATAAGCCTTGGGGGCATGACTTGCTGGTATGAAGCCGGGAAGGCGGGGCTTCTCGCCTGCTTGGACGTGCAGCTCTGTTATTATTGTTGTTGTTGGTGTTGTTGTTATAATAACAGAATTTTATTGCTGGTTTGTAAATGCAAAGACGTAGGAAAAGGTCACAGGGGGCAATTACATACTGGGGGAAATTGGCCTTAATCCCTGTCTAATTCACACAGCACCATCCCCCATGTGGTGACAAGTCACACTTAAGCTCACAGTTTCCCGACTTAGTTTACATCGAGATGTCTCCTACACGTCCACGGACCAAGCAACCCTGTACAATCCTAACTTTCCTATGAAATTCCTCCATCTACCCCCACAACCGGAACAATACGAACACGTTATCAAGAGTTGCATAGTGACTCTCACCAAGTTATTCTTAGACGGTTGGTAAAGCATTCTTCCAAGATGACAAGTAATAAAGAATAAAGGCTTAACTCTTTGACTCTATAAATAAATACAAGAATTACCCAGAGGGAAAAATTGGGTACTGCCCTGGATTTTGTAGTTGTCGTTCAATTATCATAGACCGAGATGCTCTCATGTAATATGAGAAGAAAGGTTTACAAAAGCAAAAAGTTGCAGAACGAAACAGCCAATAAGTGGAGAGTTCTAATTCTCTTCCTCATTCTCCTCATTCTTCCTCATTCCCCCTTTTACTGGGGAGGTTGTAGTGCAGCATTTTGGATCACTCCTTTCTTGAGAAGGGCATCAACATATCTGTCCCATCTACATTTACAAGTGGAGGTCAAATAAGTCCTTTTATCTTTGTGTATAATGTGCAATGAGGTCGATCAAATCCCAGTAAGCAAGAGGAAGCAGATAATGGAGTGAGATGTGTTTTGAGAAAAAAAAATTGAGAAAAAGAGGAGAAGGAAGGAGAATGGAGAATAAATGATAGAATATCAGAATTAAAGAGGAGGGGAGAGGGGAGGTAGGCAAAGAAGGGAAAGGAGGATGGAAGAGTTAAAAGTATGAGGAAGGAAGGGAGATATTTGGGACATAGGGAAAGGGAAATGAGTGGCGGTATCCAAAATCCCATCATTTTCAAACATAATATGGAGATGGCACCATTCTGGTGGCTCTGACTCATCACACAAATGTTATAAATGAATTTATAGTGCAATAATAACAAGTTCTTTCAATCCAAAAATGTTAAGCACCGTGCAGAATGCCATAAAGAAAACCTTGGTGGCCTATTTCATAAATATTCAAATGTACCACCATTTGTTGTGACAAAAACAACAATATAAGGCTGTAAGGTGTGGTCTTCACAAAGCCTGTTAACACGCCCTTGGGAATTGCCCTGACCACGAGTGCATCAATTTTGCCATTCAAAGTCATCCTGTTACACCACCTGTATTAGTTTTTGCACTGTATTTTTGGGTTTGTTTGTTCTTCCCTTAAGCCTTGATGAAAGATGATTAATGTAACTAGTAACTCGTAATTCTTATTCACGTAATCATGTAAGGTATCAAATTCAAGGATAACAAGGAGTATCTCCGAACATATATCTTTTTACATACGAATCAGTACACCAGAAACAATGAAGGCATTGATTGTAGGTTTAGAGCACTTAGAATTCCATCTCGACATAATGACTACCTGATGCAATGGCTACTCGGATCATCAGCTGGGAAGAGTCCATCATCGAGGTTTCAACCCTTCAATCGCAGAACTTCTGAATGAACAGCAGGTGCAGAGAGAGAGAGACAGAGACAGAGAGAGAGACAGAAACAGAAACAGAGACAGAGACAGAGACAGAGACAGAGACAGAGACAGAGAAAGAAATAGATAGAGAGCTGCCCAAAGCCAGAGAGGGGGTGTACGGTTGATGCCTGAGGACAGCTTGGGTGAAGCTATTCCTGCATACAGTTTCACCTCCCTCATGACTCTTTGGAGACGGCGATTCCTTGTCTCACTCTTGCTGGTGGTACAGCTTTGCCAGAAATGAGCAACTTGTTACGATTCATTGTATGAAATGTGAGCCCAGGTCATACCTTCCCTTTTGCCCACTCAGCCTGCTCATGCTACCTCAAAGCCTTAGAGATAGTTTGGCATGATTTTAACGAGAAAGCCAACAGAAAGGAGTCTGTCATTCTCTGTTATGTATTTGTCTATATTTCTCTACAAAGAGAAAGAGTAAAGCCAAGTTATCTTTGGGATTACTTACAGTGCAGTGAAGAGCGTAACCGTGTATTCCTGTGTAACCAGATAATCCATGCTTGTTTGTGGAAGGTAACATTTATATGTTATGTTTTGGATGAATGCTTGGCTGTTATTACATGGTAATTTAAAATGTATATGTGTGTACATTTTGATAAAATTAACTTGTTTTCACCCCACGCACGCATCGCACAAAGCGGGTTTAAACAATTAGTTCACTATGTCTGTCAGACACACATCAGTCCATGATTGAGGAACTACTCAATTTCAATTTCATTTAAAATGTATAACACTGGAGAACACGAATCGGAACATGAATCTTCAGTTTCGTAGTACTTTGGCTCTGAATTTGGCGAATTTACGGAGTCTCGATCGTCCCGAGCGCGCACTCAAGGTAGAGTAATCCCTTTAATCTGTCTGTGGGCTGAAAGGATGGCCGAGAGGTATGTGCACTCGCCTCTAAGCCGTCGAGCCTGGGTTTCAATCCTGACCCAGCTATAAAATGTCATCCCGGTGTTTCACAGGCAGGGTGATTCATCAATGTGTGTGCCGTCCCTCAGATGGATGGTAAATGGGCATCCCGTCAGCCAGCATCCATTGATTGACGTTAAAGATCTCATAACGTCCTTCATAAAGAGTAGATGAGCCATCGCTGGCACCATGAACAAATTCCAAATTCCTGCCCTAACCAGCAGAGGGAAATGCATCAGAAGCACAGCCATGCATTCAGCCAATGATGCTACCCTGCAGCCTTGTGCTGCATTCAACCAAAGAAGAAGTTTGTCTCTATCTCTTTCTCTCTTTCTCTCAGCCTGGCAGTCAAACAAAATTGAAAATTATTCCAAACAGGAAACACTGTTTTTAGGAATGTCAAAGGACACAAACAACAGATACGAATAACTAATTGAACGTGTTAAATAAGGTGGTGTAAACTGTAAAAGGCAGTGCATCAACGACTGTAAACTTCCGATTCAGTAGTTTTTTTTCTAAACAGCCTTTTAAAACCTTTATTTTATTTCAATTGAATTATATATTTGAACACGAGAACACAAATGGCTTTGCTTGCACTTCCAAAAACTTTCAGTTTTAGGAGTACTTTGGCAAAATTTTTATGCCGGCTCAACCAATTAAATTTTCTGTGCGCTCTAACGATGGAGTAACAAGCGACGACATTCAGACAAAAATGGTGGCATCTAGTGATGCAACAACAGAGCTAACGTAGTCCTAAAGATGCTTGTTTGGTGCATCTTTTTCTCAAAGATCGCTCCAATATCGTCAGTTTCTCCGAGAAGAATTGGCAGAAGGTTCAGCTTTGGACTGTTCTGTTTAACACATCGGCTTTGCATGGTTGCCATCGCATCTGTTGTTCAAAGTTCACAAACAAAGCTAATATATATATATATACATATATATATATATGTATATATTGTGCTCAGAAATGTAAAGCATGAAGAGTTGAAAAGTGTTTGCCAGATTCGATTTTGAGTTTTTAACCCTTTAATGGCCAACTCAAATTAACTGCCCTTTTTCTTTTTTTCGCACATTCACTTGACTGATGCACTGGAGTTTTGATATTGTCAATAAAAATCGACCGCAAAACATTGTTTAGTCATGATAATTGGATATTCTGTACAGCATTGACCATAAATACATGGTAAAATATCTATTAGGAGTTAAAACATAGAGTGGGTTTTCAGATGTGCTGAAATTCTGACGATTTGACAATCGAGCTGCAACGCAACCAAACTATTTCATGGTTTTGTGAATTTGTTTGCCGATATGAGCCAGTCAAACGTGTGTGTGATGTTATATAGCGAGTTATAGCTGGCAAAGGATACGCTCGTGCTACGAGGATCCACAAACTCTCACTCCAGGCTTTATGGAGGCTGCCGCTTCCATGACTCTACGATTACTTGGATGGTGTTGATCCTGATCTGAGAGCAGAGGTTACTTCAGTCAAGCCATAAATATGGATTGGTAGAATTGGATTGGTAGAAAAGCTGTCAAGGAAGGAATTTAACCAACACATAAAATATTTCAGCGACAGGATAAAACATGAAGACCCAAACACAGAAATTCTGGTGGCAATATATGCAAATGGCTAGCATCTTACTGATTTTCACTTGAGCACAGTCCCATGGAATTTGGGACATCTATATGCGTTTGGGCGTATGCTACCATACTTCTTCCGACATGATCATGTCAATTATACAAGGTGGGGTGCAGTCTACCTGTCGAGAGGAATAGGCTGCCTACAGAGGTTAGTCTGGCGTTCGAAAGAGGAAACTGTTGTCAAAGAGTCTGGTTGTCGCTTCAATCATGTAGACCCAGACCATAGCACTGAGTGGCTAAATGCACAGGAAAGAGGAGCGGGGGGTGGTTGGCATCACCAGAATCAGATTAGTGCTGAGCAGCTGGACACTATCGTATAATCTACGGACAATAATAGCTTCTCAGACCAAGGCTATGCTGATGATGAGTGACAAAGAGAATGACCACTCATGCAATGAGTGTACCAGAAGAAAGGATGGCCAAATATGCCGCAGACAAAGACAAACTGGTAAAGGCATTGCAGCAGTGCAACATGTTCGCCAGAGAAGCTGCTGCATTCACACTGGAAAATATTGTCAACAAGGATCTGGCTACCTCTGACATTCAAGAATCATTGCTTGATGCTTGTCAGTTGGGCCAAATTCAACTCGAAAGCTTTGTTGAAAAACGTCTATGTAAAGCACGTGAGGATGAAGAGCGTGTAAACTTCAAAGCACTCATACAGAAGAATAAGGCTCCAACATTTGCCTTGTTTTATATCGTAGTAGACCAAACAAAAAGGCAAGCAGAACTCTGTTAAAGTGGACAGAAATATCTTACAAAGATTAAATGCTTACAGAGCAGGTCGCAGTCCACGTCGACAAAAATCTTACAGCACGAGCTGATGCCAGTGCCACTGTCGCTAGCAAAAACAGATGGAAGCCTTCACACTGCCAATAAATCACTGCAAGCCAAAGTGTGAACCAATGATGTCACTATCCTGACAACTGTGACTTTAAGTGGGACAACCTGCTTAGTCATTGTTGGCCAAGCATTGATGATGGCTCTGGGAAAGCCAACAGACAAAACGACATTTGGTGAATATGCAGAAACATTTGCCAGAACGGTATACCACATGGGAGAAGCCTATGACACAGGATTGATGTAGCATTTGATAGATATTGGAAAGACTCCATCGAAGCGGCACAAGAATGAAATGCGAACATTGCTTACAACCTGTGAGACGTCATGAAGAAAGTTGCGTAGTACCGATACCAGCAAACTGGTCAAACTTGATGGCACTGGAAGAAAACAAAGAAGATCTTGCCTTGTTTCTATCTGACCACCTTATTGAATACAGCCCTACAAACAAAACTGTCGTCTCTAGAGGATTTACAGAACCTACAATGGTGAAGATTTCAGACCTTGATGTGACAGCACTTGAAGCGGATCATGAGGAGGCTGATACCCGTCTTGTACTCCACTGCCTTCATGTCAATGTGGACTTGACAGTCATGTCAGTGCTCGACACTGATGTACTGGTGCTATTGCTGGCCTATTATGACATAATGCCATGTTCATATTTGTGGATGAAATCTGGCATCGCCAAGACCCTCAAAGTTTATTCCAGTGCACGATGTTCGAAAGCACTTGACAGACCCTCAAGTTGACGTGCTACTTGGGTTTCATTCTTTAACTGGGTGTGGCAGTCTGTCTCAATTGTTTGGTCAAAACAAGTGGACTGCATGCCCCAGGCAAAAATAACATTCCTTTCCTGCAGTAATTCTCTGCAGACTACTGTAGTTTATGAGGGTACATTCTTATACACTATAGTTGTAACTGAAGCATTTTTGCCTGGGTCGTCCAGTGTTCAAGGAACACCATGATCTGTTGGACAGTCGAGGCAAAGATGAAATTACCGATGACATCATCATATCATCTGTGGTTTTCATCTGCAAAGTGTATGGAGTACCAGATGTAAACAGTTGCGATGAGGCACGAGTCACGCTATTCTGCATGGGGCAGTCTCAAGAAACTCGACCTCCAACATCTGATGCAGCACGATTTCTCATTATGCGTGTGCACCACCAAGCAAGTATCTGGAGGCAATCCCACTCTCTCCATCCCTGTCTCCCTTGTGTTACATCCATGGGCTGGATCCACAAAGATGAGAAGCTGGTGCCATGCTTACTCTCCCTCCCTCCAATTCCTTAAGCATTTTCGGAGAGCGTGTCGTATTGGTGCACCAATGACTACCTCAATTTGTGAGCCTGGTGTTGGCTCAGTGGTTAGGGTGGTGGCTTGAGATCCTAGGGTCTTGAGTTCAAGCCCCGTCGGCCGCTGAATTAATACACCAGGGGGTTGACTCAGCCTGTCATCCTTCCGAGGTCGGCAAAATGAGTACCAGTTCCAGTGTGTGTACTGGTAGAGGGGCACTGCATCAGCGACACAGTCGCGCTTCAATAAATGATAGCTATCCCGGCAGCTAAGCTGCCATATGACCACCACCACCACCTCAGTTTGTGTTGCAGCTCCAGACGACTGAGATTACCATTTACCGCAAGACAGCGTATATCAGAACATTTTGGAGGACTGAAATTATACGTAATTTATCTGAAATTTAACACCAGTCTTCACGTGACTTGTGTCATATATATATATATATATATATTTACGGATTTTAGAATCCACACATCCAGGGCCTCATGCATGTTCAGATTAGCCCCATCCCAATGTCTAATGGGATCTTAAATGTGATGCGTTGAGAAGGGTAAAGGATAGATCCCCTCTCTTATGGGAAGCTTTTTTTTTTCTTTACGACAGACACGTTCACACACATTTCTTTCACGAGCTCTGAAGCCCACCCTCATTTTTCCTCAGCAACATTATTTCGCGAGCTCCGATGCCCACCTTTTTTGAGAGCGCACGGGTCGTCATGGTAACCGTGCCCCAGTGGGGCAGGGTGAGCTTGGGGCAGACGGCACCCCACGGAGACGGCCCGGGGATATAAAAATGAGCGAGAGAAAGCGTGAGGTTCGTTCTGTGAGGAGAGACGTTCTGAGATATAAAAAAAGTGAGGAAAAAGCGGAAGAGGGACGTTCTGAGAGGAGAGAGACGTTCTGAGGAGAAAAAGTCTGAAAAGAAAAAGTCTGAAGAGAAAAAGTGAAGAGAAAAAGTGAAGAGAAAAAGTGAAGAGAAAAAGTCCAGAGAGGAAAAAGCAAAGGGCGAGAGAAGCGACTAAGAAGCGGGTGTCTAACCAGCGCTGACGAGACAATTCACCCTTCTAGTGCTTCGGCAGGCGAGCGTGTGGTGCGCGTGTGGGTGTGGGCAGCGCCGCCAAGTGAGGCACAGGTCGATCACCAACAACACCAGGGTCTAAACCCGCGACGGACGATCTCGGTGCCCTCCAGGACTTCGACTGGCATTCAAGGTTGCCCACGAGAGAGTGCACGGCAAAGCTGGTGCTGGCGATGGACGTGACACGCACGCACACATTTTCAGGACGCTTTTGCTTCATGGATGACTTTCTGGTGAGTGAGACGATTCTCCCCCTCCCCTCCCCCCAATGATCTGCTGGGTACCTTGTTTATGTTTAGCTGTAAGTCAACCCCCGATAAGCATCTGCTCTTTGTCTCTTCCTGACATTTTGATTGATTTTGCTTTGAAATTCATTCTTTATTTACCTCAGCAAATAAAAGGTTCTTTTTATGTATTTATTTTATTATTAGTAAATATTGTCGATTTCCAACCTGTCCGTGTTTGTCCTTTCCTTCTATTGGTCGAGCATTGTTCGAACCGAGATAGACTGGGAGGTAATTACCACAGATTTGACCAAAAAAACGTCGGCACGCAGCAGCGGTTAAAACGCTCGGCCGCCCTAATTAAAATCTAATCAGATAACATTGGTGCTTTGCCGAGGGCGCGCTCCCCACTCAGGTAACCACGTGATCTCCAGTTAAACGGAATCATTAGACGGTGGACACTGGAACTCGTGGTTGACTGGATGGCGTTCGTGGTTCTAAAACAACCCACCGTACCACAACGTTAATTGTGAGCGGTGGCCCAGGTCCGGCTCTACCGAGGACAACCGGGGATTAATCCCCCGAGTGACAAACTGGTGTCTCGGTACCCGTGGCCGCAACAATATATATATATATATATATATATATATATATATATATATATATATACATATATACATGTACATACACTGCAATTCATTTTTGTGTTTGGGGTGGGGGGGGGTATTCTGTGCATCTGGGAGGGGTAAATTTCCTTATTATTGGGGGGAATGTAGGAGGCTCATGTGTAAAATGTAGAACTTTATGCTGACTGACCTTATTGTTTTCTACTCAGAAATTAGCAATACACATTTTGACCTTCGGGTTTGTTTGCTAATTATTATTTTTCTTTCTTTTGATACAAAGAAACAATTTAGTGCAAAATAATAGTGTTGAAGTTTGAGAGTTGTGCACATATGTACTAGTTGTGAGCTAGTTGTTGAATGGCAAATGTTTTAGGCCTTATTTTCAAAGCCTGCTTCAATCAGCAACCTGAAGGAAAGAAGCAAACACAAATATTTCAACAAGAAATGAAAGAGGAACAAAAACTAAAATGAAAGAAATGAAAGAGCATGACTTAATGACACTCATACAGAAGAATGCATGACAGTACAAGTAAAGTAAACAAGACAACATAATCCAAAATGAAAGTTAATATTTGCTCTCACCTTGAAATCAGACTTCCCAGGAGACTAAATAAACAAAGTTGAATACATCATCAGATTTTGTTTTGTCATCACTGTCTTTAAGTTTGTTTTGTAAACATGCTGATGCTGTTGTGTTTTGTGTTGATGCATGCAAAATGTTTAATAATATTCTGGAAACACTTTCAATGCTTTGAAAGTGTCAGAAGGCCCATTGATGAGGATGCTCCATTGGACGATTCCTGTCTATATTCTGGCTTTAGTTTAATGATACAAAATTTATGGCCAATCCTAAAGTAGAACTGCATATTTCAAATCCTTATATATATATATTTCCTCAATATGGGTCCCAATACCTGTCACGACAATTTTACAAAGAAGTAAAAAAAGACTCCAGTACCTATACTTACTCCAGACTTGGTGGTGTATCTGATAGAACACGGACAAACAACCATGGGTTGGCAACACTAGCATAGGTTTTGATGGGCCTAATGGCCTCTCCTTCTGCATTCAAGTTCCTTGTAAGGGAACTCATATTAACAAGACTCGGTAGCGGAATGGTTTGTGGCTACTTTGTCCAGGAGGTATTTCGAACCCCGGTCGAGTCATACCAAAGACTTTTAAAATGGTATGTGCTGCTTCCTTGCTTGCTACTCTGCATTTAAAGAGGATAGAGCTCAGACAAATACCCAGTCTGCAGCTGGCTTTGAACATCAGCTTTATTATATGGTCAGCCCAAGAGAGGTTATAACTGATGGCACCGCATAGATGTTCAAGAAACTGAACCTAATCCAGTGGATGACTGTGGAAATAGATGCGTGGGTTCATTTAACGATCCTTCCAGAGCATCGAGAGTTGAGACTGTGAGAACTGCCAGTTTTGAAAGACGCGTTCCACTAATCAGACCAACATCCAATCAATTCTAGATCAGCAAAGAGTGATGCAGCTGTTGTCCGAGATGGAATTTGTACAAACGACTTTGTTGATGCAAAAAAGCCAAATATGTAGAAGCCCAAGTTACTGTGTCATTGAATGAGTGAAAGCTTTTTGCTCACGTGATAAATTCAATTAAACATTCAAGCAAGTGTATGTTACTTGCATGTTGTGCGATTACGCAGGGAGGCTTGAAATCCATAGCAGGCTTGAGGTCCTCTCTAATGGGCCATTATGACTACATTCACGAGCAAGACTAGTTCTTCGTTCTACCCATTTTGCCTCACCCAACTTATTTGGTTTAGCAGAAGGTATGAGAACTTTCCAAAGTTGATAGTTTAAAGGCAGGCAAGATAATTGTAAATATTTCAATACTTTTTTGAAATAAAAGCATGCAAGAAAAACCCAAAAACAACATTTCCCACAACTCCAAGGTCTTACCCTGATCGTGGAGCAGATGCTTTCACCTTGAGCTGATAAGACACCAGTATGCCAAGGGTTTCCTTTTTTCCTGGGTCTTTGATGCTGCAGAGAGTTCCAAATTTTAGGTCTCGTTGAGTGAAATGAACATGGTATACAAATACTAGCACATAGTGTTGTAGTGTTTTAATTACTGATTGTAAATAAAGGAAAAGTACAAAACAAAATAACAAGATAAACAGAACTATGATTTAACAATTGTGAAAGTGCATTGCATTTTCAAATATTCATGTTACCAGCATGAAATGAGTAAATAAAACTTGAATTGTATAATAATGTATCCTTTCAGATTCACCACTCATTGGATGAGGACAGGTGGAAGAGAGATTTTGAGAGAAAACAACCATTGATTTCCAGAGGTAAGGAAACAGTCACAAGTATGAGTTTGATCCAATCTTATGAGGTGGAGAAAGTACCATAATAATTAGTGGCCTGATTGTCTGAAGGCTTAATTGACAATACCTATGACTATTCACATTTGTCCGCAGCAGAGAAAAATTTCCACTTACATTGCTACGACCTTGCGTGATTTTTATTGGTGGAAGTGCTGCACCACTGTGTTTGTTTATCAGCAAGGAATGTGGCCCTTAAAATAAACAATACATAACAATACATAATAACCAGTTTTGAAAGACATGTTCCACTAATCACACCAACATCTAATCAATTATACATCAGTAAAAAGTGATGCAGCTGTTGTCCGAGATTGGATTTGCACAAATTAGTTTGTTGATACTCATTTTCCTGTTGATGCAAGTAGCCAAATATGTAGAAGCCTAACTTACTATATCATTGAATGAGTGAAAGGATAAGATAAGCCTGAGAGATAAGCCATCTTGGGTTAGGTATCCTGAGAGTCAGCCATCTTGGGTTCGGTATTCTGAAAGATGAGCCTTCTTGGGTTAGGTATCCTGAGAGATAAGCCATTTTGGGTTAGGTATCCTGAGAGTAAGCCTTCTTGGGTAGGCATCCTGAGAGATAAGCCATTTTGGGTTAGGTATCCTGAGAGATGAGCCTTCTTGGGTAAGGTATCTTAAGAGATGAGCCTTCTTGGGTAAGGTATCCTGAGAGATAAGCCATCTTGGGTTAGGTATCCTGAGAGATGAGCCATCTTGCGTGAGGTATCCTGAGAGATGAACCATCTTGCGTGAGGTATCCTGAGATAAGCCATCTTGCGTGAGGTATCCTGAGAGATAAGCCATTTTGGGTTAGGTATCCTGAGAGTAAGCCTTCTTGGGTAAGGTATCTTAAGAGATGAGCCTTCTTGGGTAAGGTATCCTGAGAGAAAAGCCACTGGGTTAGGTTCCTGAGAGATGAGCCATCTTGCATGAGGTATCCTGAGAGATGAGCCATCTTGCGTGAGGTATCCTGAGAGATAAGCCATTTTGGGTTAGGACACCTGAGAGTAAGCCTTCTTGGGTAAGGTATCTTAAGAGATGAGCCTTCTTGGGTAAGGTATCCTGAGAGATAAGCCATCTTGGGTTAGGTATCCTGAGAGATGAGCCATCTTGCATGAGGTATCCTGAGAGATGAGCCATCTTGCGTGAGGTATCCTGAGAGATAAGCCATTTTGGGTTAGGACACCTGAGAGTCAGCCTTCTTGGCTTCGGTATCCTGAGAGATAAGCCATCTTGGGTAGGTATCCTGATAGATGAGCCATCTTGCATGAGGTATCCTGAGTCAGCCATCTTGGGTAAGATATCCTGAAAGATAATCCTTCTTGGGTTAGGTGTCCTGAGAGATAAGCCTTCTTGGGTTAAGTATCCTGCAAGATAATCCTTCTTGGGTTAGGTATCCTGAGGGGTAAGCCATTTTGGGTGAGGTATCCTGAGAGATAAGCCTTCTTGGGTTAGGCATCATGAGAGATAAGCTATATTTTTCTTAATGTAAATGCATTGGTCCATCCTTTCCAATCATTCCTCACCTGTGCTCTCTCTTCTGCTCTTACCCACAGCAACACACCTTGGATGACCCAGCCCCGACCTCCATGGTCTATGCCCTCAACATAAACCCCCCACCACCTCTTCTGCACATCTAGCAATGCCATAATTAGCTCTTCTCATCTGGTGCACTAACATCAGAAGCTAATATTCTGATATTATCTATCTATAATTCCAGCAATGTGTGTGTGTGTGTGTGTGTGTGTGTGTGTGTGTGTCTGTGTGTGTCTGTGACCGCTGTTTCTCAACAACCACTGGTCCGATCTAATTGAAACTTGCCAGGTATATTGCTGGGGACCTGAGTATGTGCCTTTTCAAGGCTTGATATTAATAGACAAGTGGTTCCCAAGTTATGGCCATTTATTTACCAAACCAATGACAGGACACGTTGCTGCGTAGGCGTGGCCGATGGGGAAAGGGCGCCTTAGTCACCAATGACAGGACACGTTGCTTGGCGTTTTGCCCCCACAGTATCTATCTTCTATCTATTCTATCTATAATCCCAGCAATCTCTGTTTGTTTGCCTTTCAAAAGGTTTGAAATTAATCGGACAAGTGGTTCCCAAGTTATGGCCAAGTTAGAGCGCGTTCCCCATTACGGGTTACAACGTACGGACTTCCGGATAGTGATGACTTACTGTATTCTAATAATTTCTCGATTTCTTATGCGCATTTATAGATAAACACAATGCCCCAATCCAGTCGTCGTTTACGAGAGCGAAGGAACGGACTGTGTGGTTGTTTGAAAGTTTTTTGTCGTTTTTTTTGCACGTATGGCCACGCATATACAGCCACGCAAGAGTGAAGGAACTGCCTGTGTGGTTGTTGTTTCTGGCACGCGGTTTGAAAGTTTTTTTTTTGCACGTACGGCCACGCACGTACGGGCACGCACTAGTACATACAATTGCCTGATTAGTCCCCTACCGGTTTCACAAGAGGGGGCTATAGGTTTGCTTTCCATCTGTCCGTCCGTCCATCTGTCCCACCAGTGGTTTTTCAGACTTTTTCCCCATACCCTTCAACATATTCAACTGAAACTTGGTACATGGCTTTATTATGATAAGTTACAGAACAAGTTCGAGTTTAAAGGCATTTAAAATTTTCACAGAGGTATTCCCTTTTTGGACTTAAAATATATCACATCGGTAGGGGACATGCATTGCAAAGCAATTCTTGCTCTTCGTTAATATAGTTGGATGGTCTATCGGCCTCACAACTGTGATACTCCAGATAGGAGGCTCTCTCAACCAATTTGACTCCCTTCCATTCTCCCACCCCAAGTCTCCCTTCCCAATCTGTTGTGACTTCATCCATTACAGCTGGATGTAATTCAGTGCTCACACCACTGTCCATGGTATTGCAAGCAAGACTTTTTGTGACACTTCTGGTCACACCTAATCTGTTGGGTTCCCAACCCATACTTTATCAATCGGCTGCCACTCTCTGCTTGATTTCATCTTATCCAGCTTTCCCACCAACCTTTTCTTTTCTTACTCTGTTCTTGGCTCCACAGATCATGTGCTCTTGAGAGTTTGTTTCCCTGGTGTTCTTCAGGGATCCAACAAATTGCTGCCATATCTGGAAGTTTAATGAGGCAGTTTGGTCTGGTCTACAGCCCACTATTTCTTCGACTGCCTCATCCACTATCTTTTCATCATCAGATATAGACATTTCTCAACAAATGTCTTTCTCCCCTCTCTTTCTCTTCCTTAGGTCATACCTTGTCACCAGCTATCCTGCTGGATATCTTATCCCGAGTTCAACAATTCATGTGGTGAGGTTGCCAGATTTCAGCATTGCCTTTTTACCTCCGCCAGGCCCACTGAAGGTTGGTGAAGGTTATGTTTTCACCTGTCTGTCTGTCTGTCTGTCTGTGAACAGGATATCGCAAAACGTTGTGGCTGGATTCGGACAAAATTTGGTGGACAGGTCGGGAATGTGACAAGGATGAATTGATTCGATTTTGGTAAAGATCCAGATCCTGATCCAGATACGAGTATTTTTTTTAATTTTTCAAGTGATTCTTCACCATTGAAAGAAACAGCCAAAATTATATACAGTACAGTATAGTGTGATATTTCAAACAGTTGTGGATGAGTTGGTTAGGTGACAAGAACAAGCCGATTAGATTTTGGTTCAGGTCCGAAACCGGCACATCATTGGGATCCAAAACATAAAAAGTTCAGCCTGGTGGAGGTATGCGCTTTACCGAGGGATGTTGTAGTTCCTCCTGGAATGCCAACCCCACAGATAATTAACTGTCTTCTCTCCACAAAGAACACAATTATTGTGTTTCTGTCCTTAGGTAACCCAGAATTCAGCATTAGATCCATCTGAGGTTTGAACTTACAGGTGTTTCACCATTGACAAAAGGTTTGTTGCAGTTTCTTGTCAATCTCTGGAACATGCTCCTCATATGTTCCTTCTGAAGAATGGGGCCGTGATGTACACTGTTCATGCCAAGGCTGACTGCCTTAGCTCTGTATTTGTATGAGAGGGAAAGTTCCATAATTACCCCAGTCTTGTACCACATTCTGCACCACCTCACTGTAAATGTCCTCCATCATGTAGATATCTCTTCTGTTAAGGTGGAGAAATTCCAAGCCTCTCTTGACTCCTCCAACACTGTTGGTTCTCATGGCACCAGCACCATCATACTTGAAAACTGTTCATCTATCTACCTTGTCTAATCATGCTTTTCCGCTCTTCCGATTCATTAAGAATGGTGCTAAGACCGACAACAGGACATTTAGCCTCGTTCCCATCATGAACAACGTAAAGTGATTGATCATTGTATCAGATTTCAAGAAAACCTTCATTTAACTCTGATCTCTGATGATCAGGTTGCCTTTTGCCCAGTTCATTCCACCTTGGACACACTGACTCTGTCAGCAAGAGATGGATGCTGTCAATCTCAAACAATGGGTTAGAGCTATCCCTATCCGTGGGAAACTTCCATGCATTTGACTCTGCCTGGCACCCTACCTTGATTTTCAAACTGCGTGCCAATGGCATGCAGGGTTCCTTTCTAATCTAGTTATCAGATTATCCTTTGTGTGAGCAAACAGTGCAGATTGCTTTGGATGGAATATTCTTGCATGCAGTACCTTTACAGGATGGTGTCCCTCAAGGTTGTCTCGGAACAATCCTGTTCTTGATGTACATCAATTGCATGACTTCATGTCTTCACCACTGGAAAATCAATGAGCACTTTGCAGATAATATCCTCAGTCTGCTGATGTGGAGAAAATAAGCAACTGGTAATTTACATGGGATATATATATATATATATATATATATATATATATATATATATATATTGTTGCGGATCCAGGTGGCGGGAATCTGACCCGGTCCCTGGTGCCACCCTCGCCACCACCGTCTCCGGGAGTCTATAACGCCGGCCGGCTCGGCACAGGCCTCGGGTCACGCGTCTTTAATCGCGATACCAACGTAATCCTGTACCTTACCAGTTTGGGAGATAGAACCCTAGTTACAGACTGGTTTGTCAGTGACCGAGCGGAGTCTACCAGTCTGTAACCATTTTGGTCTTGTATGCCAATCGAACGGATCGTTCCTCGACGCGACACGCATTAATCCATAGCGGCAACTTCATCAGAATTAACCAGATTTATTGGGGACATCAGGGATCACAACACAAGCAATAACACGACAGTGGTTTTATTAACAATCAACCCGTTCTTAACTGGGGAACCACGGCTAAAAGGTTTCGAGGGGATTTCTACGAAATATGCCTTATACAACACGTGCAAACAAACATGCATGCAGGACAAGACAGAGTACTTGGTGATGGCTCATGGACGAGAGGACCGTGTCCAAAAAGACGAATGTCGCTCGTAACAAGCGGTGGTGTCCACGGGTTCAAACCCCGCTCCAACGTGCCGCGCAGCAGGAGATGGCGCAGCAACTCCTGTTGCCTCTTGTTCGTCACCGCGTGCACGCTTTCTCCTCAGCGCGTTCTGGCTCCGAGCAGCGTCGACGATGCGAGACTGCCGATCTCTCTCCAGGGTGCAGCACACGAATCCCGGCCTGGCCTGTTCTCCATACAAGGTCCCAGTCGAGGTCCGAGTTCCACAGGCGGATCACAACGTGTCGAGCCGTGAGGTGAGCAAGGACCGTCAGACCTCCGGCGTATCCTCTCCGGCCTTCCCGCCTCGAAGCCCGACTCCCGCTTCGTCCCCTCAGTTCCTCTCTCGGTCGAATCACCGACGTGCAGGTCGGTTCAGCGTCTCTCCCGGCAGACCCAACACGGTGCCTCCTTCGTTCGCCCGCCTCGAAGCGACTCCGAGCACGCCTCGAGAAACCGGCCGTTCCTCACACACAGCACTCCTTTCGTCCCCTTTTCTTTTCTCCTTCGAGTCGTGAGGTGAATCGATGTGCAGGTTCCGCTTTCTCTGCCGGCCGATTCACCACTGCCTTTTTCTTTTCTCTCTCGCCTCGACACGCGAGCTCCTTCGACACACGTCTGTCTCGGCGACTCCCTGACCAAAGGCTCCTCCCCTTCACGTCACTTCCTGTCCAGGCCACACCCCTCGCTCTAGGCCACTCCTCTCAGCCGACTGGGAGGGGCCTATTCCGGAATGAGGAAGGAATAATAGCGATCTCTCGTTTCACTCGTTTCACACCATAGCACGAACACGAAAACAGTCTGTTACACCTCCCACACACACATATCGTCCCTTATACCACACAACCTATCTATACATGAATTTAATGGGGAACTGAGCTAATTCTATATTTTAGTATTCCCGTAAGGCCATTTCCGTAACACTTCCCCCACCTTTCTCCCGAGGCTCTCCGAGCCCCATCTGGGGCAGCCCACGGCAATGGCCCTGTCTAACGTACAGCACAGATCTCCCATTTACTCTAACCCACAACATGGAAGCACTTAACTACAAAAATCAAAGTGTCACAGTAAGATTGGCATGTCCCTATCCTAGTGTGTCGGGTCACCAATCTAACAAACAAATTTACACTTTATGCACAGTACTTAACATTCTAATTATGGGTTTGAACGGGAGGGCATTCAATTTTAATTTTAACACCACATTTGCATAGGAGCAGAACATTCAAAGGTTCAAAGTTCTTTCACGGTTCGCTCCTTCATGCCCCCTCCCGGCAATGTTGTCCATTCACCCCTGAGGGTTTCCTCACTTCGTGGCCTTATTGGCTCTTCACCAGGTGAGTTCAGTTGGCCCAGTGGCCTAATCTCACAAGAGTCCTTCGGCTCACTGAGCCCACAAAATGGCATAAATCTTCGGCCGCAACGGCCCACAAAAGCACTTTGGCCTCAATGGCCCACAAAAATGCTTCGGCCCATATGGCCTACTCACAAGCAGTAGCAGGCAACAAGTCCTGCATTGGACAGCGATGACACAGCAGTGGTGGCATGGTGATATCGATGGTAAACAAATGCAGTTCGGAAGCGTTCTTGAGGACGCAAATGGGTGTGATGACCTTAGACTAGGGGAGATGGAGTGTACTTCTTGCTGATCCTTAACCTTCCTTGCCTGACTTGTTTGGTTAGGTTCTCCCTTTTTTCTTTCTCTTTTTTTCTTCTTTTACAGACAGGACGGTGTGTTTCTTACTCAACTGTTATCTTCGTGGATGCGTGCTCATGACGTACTGGTGGCCTCTCTGGCACTTGGAGAGGGTGACCGAGCCTGGCCCTTGCCAACAATTTCTCCCATCAACACTACTCGTACCAGGTGTCACACATGAATGGTGCGGAGGAGAGTCCATCGAACCTAACCATTTACTTTTAGTTCTAGACAATGCACAAAAACCCGTCTATGGCGAGAATGATCCTAATGACCCATTTTCCTGACCTGGCACACTGTTCCATTCTAATAAACCTGGGCAAGGCCTTCTTTGTCTTTTTCCATTTGGTGGTGCCAGGCATAACTCGCTGGCTGGGGATGTGACTACTACTAGGCCTCTTTGCCTGCTTCCAATCGGGGATGGAGGACACCCAGCGACCTCGGGGTTCACCTGAGCGTGCTTCTGGCGCTCCTAACGAAGGGGTGGCTCTCTCTAGTCCCCATACTGTGCCCTCATAGCACCCATACCAAGTGCTCTCATAGCACTGAACCCTACGGTGCTCCCCTGGCACCTCTGACAGCCTTCACCTGCCAGGAACCCCAAAGCCCTGCTGCCCTGCTCCCGACTCACCAACTTCCCATACCATGTCACACTACCAACCAGTATCCCATACCTTGGCCTGCACCTACCCCTCGCAGTCCGCCTGCACAATGGAACAGCAGCCAGAATCCATGACGAATCCTCTAAGTCCCCCTAACCTACACCAACCTGGTTAAGAGACTCCTACCGACAGGGTACGTTGTTGGCACTCACTCTCCTCATCTGCACAATCACGCCATTCACCCAAACTCTTTAGTCATTCATTCCACAGTGCCGCACACCCAGTCCACAACACCATCCAACACCTTTCACTTTTATGTGAAAGCAAAAACACACCTGTCCCTCAGATACCACTTGGTCATCAAATTTAACTGGTATACTTTTTCATCAAACCCAATTAATTTGTCACTACGTCCATCGTCCGTTGGCCTCCTCCATACTGCCCTAATTGTTTATTTCCAAAAGTTTAAACCAGACATCAAAATCTCTTCACAAGTCCCATGAACCTCTGCATGGTTCTAACCAGGCATTTCAATCCTTCCTCAAACAAGCCACTCCTTGTCATCCACCTGTTTCAGGTGTGTTTAACGCTCTGCCTGTAATGTCTCCACCATTTTATTTTTTTATAATCACCCAAATCCACCTGTGCCACTCTTATGCTTCCTGTCATCTCTCAATATGCAATCACTTTCGGTACAATTTCCAATCAAATTTTCACATCCCCATATGGCCTGCTTCTTTGGCTCATCGGAAGGGGAGTGAGGGAACGAATCCCTCATTTCCCATTACATGACCCCGCCGCCTTTCCGCCACGGCTCAAAGGGTCACGCCTCAATGGGGCCGTGATCTACCCCCTCCTTTTCTCCAGGGTTCGCGGAAGTCAGGCAAACCCCAATCGGTGGAATGACCTCCCCCTCTTCTCCAGGGTTCACGGAAGTCAGGTAAACCCCAATCGGTGGAATGACCTCCCCCTCTTCTCCAGGGTTCGCGGAAGTCAGGCAAACCCCAATCGGTGGAATGACCTCCCCCTCTTCTCCAGGGTTCACGGAAGTCAGGTAAACCCCAATCGGTGGAATGACCTCCCCCTCTTCTGCAGGGTTCGCGGAAGTCAGGCAAACCCCAATCGGTGAATGACTCCCCCTCTTCTCCAGGGTTCACGGAAGTCAGGTAAACCCCAATCGGTGAATGACCTCCCCCTTCTCTCCATAACTCCCTGAAGACAGATAAACCCCACTCAGCTAGCCAAACCACTCGTGTGCTCAGAAAGGTCTGAAGACCAAGTGACACACGCCAGTGCCGCCTGGCACTCATCTGCACTCCACTCCAAAGTTCCTGTGAGGCTGATAGAAAAATTAAAATACAATTTCTAAATTGGATTTCTAAAATCCAATCTAAAACTGCTCCGGATGCAGCACCTCCAACTCTGTAAGAACCCATGCGGAGCTGTCCATTATGGTTTCTGTCCCTGGCTCAAATTCTGTCCTGGTGGCATTTCTATTTCCTCTTGCACTTCAAACCTATTTCCCATGGCTCCACTATTCCATGCTCAGGACTCCCACACACAGCAGGCTGCACACATCCCAAGGTTATGTGTTGACCTTCCACACCTTCAACCTTGCCTGTGTACTGACCAACTGCCTCGCATTCCAGGGTTACATTCTCGCCGCCAGGTGAGTACCCACACACACTTCGCCTCGGCAGCACATACCGGTGATGTAGTCTGGACTGTGGGCTCCAGCATTCATTCACAGGCACTCACACACACCTTCAGGGGCACGCATACGTGCACCCCATCGGACAGAGTCTCTTCGTTAACATAAAATTCAATTTCTACCCTAAGCTCATCGTCTGCACCATGTATGCATGTACCACGTACCTGCTTCGTTCCAGAGTCACCTCTGTCCGGTCGCTTCTCTCCAGCAGGTTACTCATCATTGGTTCACCACTCTCCTCTGGGGCTGTCAGCTCCACATGCTGACCTGCTCAAAATGTATCTCACTCGTCAACAACCCGCATGCTCCCTCAATGTCTCAATCACCAGGGTTTGCTCTAAGTGTGGTGTCATCCGACGAGTGATGTCAATCAAGGTCCGCACCACTAACATTACTCCCTGTGGTGATGTCACACATCCATATTATTGTGCTGTTCACTTCCTGGCTCCATTTCTTTTTCCATTTGAGTCGTTCTTCTCTCCGAGCCTTTTGAGTGTTCGTTATCTTTCGGAGTTTTTCCATCTCCGTGGACTCCAACTTTGCTCTCTCCTTGAGTTGGTTAATTTCAAACTCGAATTGTTTTTGTTTTCTACCCACCGTCTCTCATGTTTTTCATTCTCCAATCTCATTATTTCTTTCAATTGGCTTATTTCCTTTTCCTGTTTCATTCGTCGTTCTTTCACGATCTCCGCATACTTCAACCTTGCTTTCTCCTTTAGTTGTTCCTTGTCCCTATTTTTGTTTCCTCCTCCACTGTCTCTCCTGTTCCTCATTCTCCAATCTCATAGTTTCCTTCAATTGGCCGAGCTCCTTTTCCCGTTTCATTCGTCGTTCTTTCATTATCT
Organism: Eptatretus atami; assembly: GCA_035128595.1. Classification (NCBI taxonomy): domain Eukaryota; kingdom Metazoa; phylum Chordata; class Myxini; order Myxiniformes; family Myxinidae; genus Eptatretus; species Eptatretus atami. The sequence continues at coordinate 53,313,706 of CM068952.1, forward strand.
CCGCGTACTTCAACCTTGCTTTCTCCTTCAGTTGTTCTTGTCTTTCTTTTTTTTCATTCCTTGTTCTTTTTTTTTCTTATCCCACTGTCTCTCTTGTTCTTCCTTCTCCAATCTCGTCGTTTCCTTCAATTGGTTGATCTCTCCTTCCTGCTTCATTCGTGTTCTTTTTTGTTTCTATCCCACTGTCTCTCATGTTCTTCCTTCTCCAATCTCATCGCTTCCTTCAATTTGTTGATCTCCCTTTCCTGCTTCATTCCTTGTTCTTTTGTTTTCTTTCCACTGTCTCTCATGTTCTTCCTTCTCCAATCTCATTGATTCCTTCAATTGGCTGATTTCCCTTTCCTGCTTCATTCCTTGTTCTTTCACTATCTCCTCGTACTCCATCCTTGCTTTTTCTTTCAATTGGTCAACCTCCAATTCATTACTTCTTTTTGTTTTATTCCACTGTCTCTCTTGTTCCTCATTCTGCAATCTCGTTGTTTCCTTCAGTTGGCTGATTTCCTTCTCCTGCTTTATTCCTTGTTCTTTCAGTACTCTTTCTTGCATCCCATTCTTTAGTCTTGCTTTGGCTTCTAGCTGTTCGATCTGTACAGTGTGGTTTCTTAACGTTTCATTCTCTGCTGTCGTTCTTTCTTCCTCCAACATTCTCATCTCGTTTTGTAATTCCGTCTCTTGTTTTTTGGTATTTCTGTAACTCAGAAGCTTTCTTTTCTAATTCCTTTCTCATCTCCGCACACTCCAACCTTGCTTTGGCTTCCATACTGTTTTATTTGCTCAGTTGTGGTCCTTAACGTTTCATTCTCCGTTCTCGCTCTTTGCTCTCTCAAGATCCTCAGCTCGTCTTGTAATTCCCGTCTCTTTGTCTGATGTTCCTGTAACTCAGAAGCTTTTTTCCATAATTCCTCTCTCACTTTGCATGCTTCCTCACTCATTTCACCCATTCTCTTGCTCATCTCCGCCTCCCTTTCCAATGCTTCCATCCTCAATTCGTCCCTTTTCTTACTGTATTCCTTTAGTTTTTTCTGCCATTCCTTTCCCATTCTTATCTCCCCTTCCAGGGTTTCTCTTTTAAACTGGCCTGCCCTTACCTCTCGCTTCAGTAGTTCCAATTCCCCATCTTGTTTGCGTTTTCCTTTTCAAGCTTTGTTTCCTTTCTCCTTCCTCCCTCATTTCTTCCTGTAGTTCTTCGAACTGTTTTGACTTTTCCAACCATTCTTCCTTCCCTTGCTCCAGATGTTCCTCTCCTTTTTTTATCTTCTGTTCTAGGCTTTCTCTTTTCCGAATGCCTTCTTCTACCTCTCGCTTCAGTAGTTTCAATTCCACATCGTGCTCCCGTTTTTCAGTTTCCAGCTTCGTTTTCCATTCTCCTTTTAAGTTCTCTCTATCCCGGGAATTACTAATTTGCTCTTCCTCTATTCTTTCATTCAGTTTGCTCTTCGCATATTCCAACTGATGGGTATAAAACACTACCAAATTCTTTTTTCCACATAGTTTGTCGACTCTGTTGGCCAAGTTATGTTTTTGCCACCGAATTCATTCCAGTAAATCGTCCAAACGCTGTGTCCCCCCGTACATGTAATTTTGCTGAAGCTCGTCTGCGTGCCGTTGTGACTCGTCCACTCCAC
>CM068952.1:53315505-53342572 GCA_035128595.1 Eptatretus atami
GCGCCTTGTGGCTCGTTGCGCTATAATTAGCCCACTCCCGCTCCGTGTCGCGCCGAGATGGAGCCACGCCACCATTTTGCGACTCCATTTTCTTTATAATTTGCAAATTTTTCCTCCGATCCGTTTTTCAGCCATTAAAAAAAGAAAAAAAAAAAAAAGAAATCCACTAAACAGTTGGTAACAACAATCGGTGTTCTGCAAATTTACGGAGATGGAAGCGGAGAGTTCATCATCCACTCCTGACACCAGTTGTTGCGGATCGGGGTGGCGGGAATCTGACCTGGTCCCTGGTGCCACCCTCGCCACCACCGTCTCCGGGAGTCTATAACGCCGGCCGGCTCGGCACAGGCCTCGGTCACGCGTCTTTAATCGCGATACCAACGTAATCCTGTACTTACCAGTTGGGAGGATAGAACCCTTAGTTAAGACTGGCTTTGTCAGTGACCGAGCGGAGTCTACCAGTCTGTAACCATTTTGGTCTTGTATGCCAATCGAACGGATCGTTCCTCGACACGACACGCATTAATCCATAGCGGCAACTTCATCAGAATTAACCAGATTTATTGGGGACATCAGGGATCACAACACAAGCAATAACACGACAGTGGTTTTTTAACAATCAACCCGTTCTAAACTAGGCAACCACGGCTAAAAGGTTTCGAGGGGATTTCTACGAAATATGCCTTATACAACACGTGCAGACAAACATGCATGCAGGACAAGACAGAGAGAGTACTTGGTGATGGCTCATGGACGAGAGGACCGTGTCCAAAAACACGAATGTCGCTCGTAACAAGCGGTGGTGTCCACGGGTTCAAACCCCGCTCCAACGTGCCGCGCAGCAAGAGATGGCGCAGCAACTCCCGTTGCCTCTTGTTCGTCACGCGTGCGCACTTTCTCCTCAGCGCATTCTGGCTCCGAGCAGCGTCGACGATGCGAGACTGCCGATCTCTCTCCAGGGTGCAGCACACGAATCCCGGCCTGGCCTGTTCTCCATACAAGGTCCCAGTCGAGGTCCGAGTTCCACAGGCGGATCACAACGCGTCGAGCCGTGAGGTGAGCAAGGACCGTCAGACGCTCCGGCGTATCCTCTCCGGCCTTCCCCGTCGAAGCCCGACTCCCGCTTCGTCCCCTCAGTTCCTCTCTCGGTCGAATCACCGACGTGCAGGTCGGTTCAGCGTCTCTCCCGGCAGACCCAACACGGTGCCTCCTTCGTTCGCTCGCCTCGAAGCGACTCGAGCACGCCTCGAGAACCCGGCCGTTCCTCACACACAGCACTCCTTTCGTCCCCTTTCTTTTTCTCTTCGAGTCGTGAGGTGAATCGATGTGCAGGTTCCGCTTTCTCTGCCGGCCGATTCACCACTGCCTTTTTCTTTTCTCTCTCGCCTCGACACGCGAGCTCCTTCGACACACGTCTGTCTCGGCGACTCCCTGACCAAAGGCTCCTCCCCTTCACGTCACTTCCTGTCCAGGCCACACCCCTCGCTCTCGCCACTCCTCTCAGCCGACTGGGAGGGGCCTATTCCGGAATGAGGGAGGAATAATAGCGATCTCTCGTTTCACTCGTTTCACCACCATAGCACGAACACAAAAACAGTCTGTTACACCTCCCGACACACGTCTGTCTCGGCGACTCCTGACCAAAGGCTCCTCCCCTTCACGTCACTTCCTGTCCAGGCCACACCCCTCGCTCTAGGCCACTCCTCTCAGCCGACTGGGAGGGGCCTATTCCGGAATGAGGAAGGAATAATAGCGATCTCTCGTTTCTCTCGTTTCACCACCATAGCACGAACACAAAACAGTCTGTTACACCTCCCGACACACACATATCGTCCCTTATACCACAAACCTATCTATACATGAATTTAATGGGGGAACTGAGCTAATTCTATATTTAGTATTCCCGTGAGGGCCATTTCCGTAACAATATATATATATTAGTGCAAGAAAGACCTGTATTCTCACTTTGTCCCTCCATAATGACTGGCAGGCAAATCACCCAATTTATTTCTGTGATCAGCCTCTTGGAGAAGTACAGTCTCAAAATCTCCTGGGCCTCATTATGAGCTATAACTTGTTTTGTTAAGATCACATCTTCAAGTTGGCAGAAAAGTGGGTCACCACCTCAGAACTTACCATTGGGCCAAGTCCTACTGCTGCCCTCAGCTTATCATGGTGAATGAACACTTCATATGGAGGGTCATGGAATGTCGCTCCCCACTGTGGACTGGTGTTGCTGCTTCCCATCTTGTTCCCCTTGAGGCCCTGGAATCTGTGTCATTGGAATCTCATGAAAGGAAGCTAAGTCTCAGTGTCTATCTCTTTCTCACCATGTCAGCAATTTGGTGGTCTTGTAGTTTTCTATTTAGTTTGTACTGGCTCTATTCTTGTCTTGCTCCTTCCATCCTACCACCTCTCTCCCCAGTCCCTGCCCTCCAGGTTGCACGCGTTCTACCAAACTGAATGTTCACCTCTGTTCTTTGATAACTCTCTTTTCTCACCTATGGAACTGTGTTCCTTGTCGTGAGCTTTTCTCTACAGGAATTTAAGTCTACAACCGACAATCACTTAAAGGTCTCCGCCATTTCCACATCTGATCTCTGTATTTGTCTCCTGCAATTTCCTTCATTGTGCTATGGTGCATCTGCTTGTTGTTATACAACTGTTTCCCTTTCACTTCTTTCACCTGTTGATCTGTTGTGCTTTCTTATGAGCCTCAATACCTAAATAAAAATAATTAAGTACACTGCAGGAATGGATTTAATAAAATGGCCAGACTGAGTTAATCAAAAACGTGAAGGTTTTGCAAAGTTGAAACAGAAAGCGCCAAAAAAATTATTTCGTAAAGTAGAAACTAACGGAACAATTGGACACACAAAGATATAACGGCATGTGTAGAGTACTCGAATGACAGCCCAGGCACATATCAGCAAAATCTACATCTCAGCTGCCAAAACGTTGTGGAATGTGGAAGCATATCCTAAAAAGAATGACCAATAATGACAACATAACATTCACATGACTTGACCGTTCCTTCAGCACGAGCAATGAAAACACGATAGCGATACCAGATGTAGTACGATGAAAAAGAAAGAAAGAATATCATTGCTTATCTGAGTATCGCTACCCATTAACTTTTGTCCAAATCATTCAAAAATAACAAAATGGTCAAGTTTGAGGAACTAAAATATGACCTGAAGAGAACTTAATATGACCAGTAACAATGTTTAAAAGAGTGCTTGGAGTGGAGATGCTACAATGTGGAACAGCTGGAAGGGTCGCTTGCTTAAAGTCTGAAAACAACACAACTCGGCCTTTTAAGCTCAATCCAGTCATAAAAATAGAAAATGGATGCCCTTGAAGAATGTCGTTCTGCCTTTAATATCCACTTAATGAGTTGCAACAAATGCAAAACTCAACAAATCCAAGGTGGCCACCCATGTCAGCTAAACTCTCCCCAAAAAACATCAGCTTTCCTTTGCTTCCCACAGCAGTTAGCATATCCTTGTTAACTTACAGTTGATAAAACCTATCATATATATTAACACCACTCCCGCACAGCACTATTTATACCTGAAGTCTTCACCACCAAAAATAAAAGCTCGTTGAATCAAAGCTTAGGCAATAAGTCCATTTTCATCCTTTAAGAGTTTAAGGTATGGAGACCGCACCTTTCAAAGGCAAGGATGCTAATATTAGAAGAAAAAAAACCTTTGGCAAATATTTAAAGAAGCAAATGAAGAAATAGAAGATTAGAAAATAGAAAAATACTAAGGCAGAAAGAAGAAAGGGCAGCATCATGAATGTATTTGGAGCCCTTGCGATGCCTATGAGGTTAAGGAAGAAAATGAAGACTGACATGGTACTGGAAGCCAAGTTGGTGTCTTCGTGCTTGATACGTCCATCAAGCACAATGCCGCGATGTGAATGGTTGTTTGCTAGGAGTGGAGTGACGTTGAATGTTCTGGAAAGTTTGGAATTGGGTTCAACTGTATCCCTGCTCCAACAAACGAGAAACATAAACAAACAAACAAACAAAATCAGTGTATCATTTGAGAATGGATGCTCACTACTTCAGCAAAAGGCTTTGATAGGTACCCGAGTCAAAATGACTTGATTTATAACATACACATCTACAAAATACTTACATTATTAAACACTCTAATGGGTTCAAAGTTTGGCATCGTTAGTAAGGTTGCAACGATTAACATTGTTTTATTGTCAAGACACCTGCAAAAAAGGCAGGCAAACTGGAAATTGACTTTGGTTTGAGAAATCTATTCTTGCTAGCAATCAACAGCACACGTAATAATATATTATTCGAACAAATGATGGCAACAAGGGAAAGTCACAAACATGAGAGTGGCAATTGATACATTTCAGCACTGTTGTGAGCATTGCTCTTCGAAAAATGCAAGTCACTTCTCGAGGATTCATCTTTTTTTTCTGGTTAACCATCCGCAGTTAATGAATCAGATGAAAACAAAAGATGACAAAGTGACATCGTGATCATATATATATATATATATATATATATATATATATATATATATATACTGTCACACCCTGATATTCGCAATTCGCAGACCCCGTGTATTCGCGGGTCATAAAGTGTGACCTGCTTCGACATTCGCACTTCGCGTTTTTTTTTTGTTTTTTTTCACTTCAGCACTGGTCTCCAATATCCACCTGGGGAATTGGAAATCGTCCAACATTAAAAACAGCATTACATTTAAAAAGGTGCAAAAACAGATCCATTTAACTACAGCCCAATTAGCTTGCTGGACTTCCAATCGTCAGCAAGGTCATGGAATCCACCATCACAGTTGACATAAAATCATTCCTTTTGTCTAACAACCTCATCTCAGATCATCAATTCGGATTCAGACCTGGTCACTCCACCTTGGACAGGCTACTTCTACTCTCCCAACAATGGTGGAGGCCCTCAATATCAGACATGAGATTCGGGCCGTCTCTGGACATATCTCAAGCATTTGACACAGTCTGTCATCCTGGCTTGCTCTTCAAACTGTCTGCATATGAAATCAAAGGCCGACTCTACTCTTGGATTACTGACTACCTCCATTCTCATGGACAACATATGGGTCTCAACAGAACTCTCTCTCTCTCTCTCTCTCTCTTCTCCTCTCCCTGTCAAGGCTGGAGTACCCCAAAACAATGCTATAGGCCCCATCCTATTCCTAATCTTCATCAATGATCACTGAATCTCTCAAAAATTCTCTTTATCTCTTTTCTGATGACTCCACTCTCTGCCATGACAACCCTTATCCTTCTGATAGACAAGCAGCAGCCTCTTCCCTCTCGTCAGACCTTCACAAAATCACAAACTGGTCAAACACAATTTTGCTGATTTATCCATATTGTCCACACTTTGCGTTCTCCCTTACCCCTCATCGTGACCTGCATCCCTTGTTTGTCCGTCTCTGTCTACTTTCTCCCTTCGCCCTTCTGTCGGTGTTTCCCCTTTCTCCTGCTGTTCTCTTTGTTGTGTCCTGATTTGTTCTGTGTAATTGCTCTTCCACGAGCCTTGACCATGAGAAACAAATATAAATATATACATATATATATATATAAAACAATGCCCCGATATTTGCGGGATTTTTAGGAACATATCCCCTGCGAATAGCGGGGTCTAATAGTATTGCGAACCATGGTGTCTGTCTGTGCATTAGTCCGTTTCCTGTTTAAGGCGGCCACTTCCCGCGCTGCATTTGAAAAGCTGCTGATCGGTTATTTTGCATTTTAATTTCACTTTTCTTGATGCAACATCGTCAGTTACTTTATTGTCCCTTCCAGTAATCTTTTCAATCAACATGACCATCTTGTTTAAAGTAGATTTCATACAGATCTTCATGGAGTAACACCCAATACAAAATAGCTATATTTTGCCCTCTTTTTAAACATAACCAACCTCCGCCGCCCGATGTTGCACCACCATTTCACGGTGCACGGTGCAAAGAGTGCAACACAAATTTTAACCTTTTTAAAGTCCATCAAATAATTTAAATTGATAGATTAACTAAAACTTTTCCCGTCACTGGGGACAGGTATTTTGCTTGGAGAAGCCAACTGCAGACAAATTCAATAAATCACAGAAGTTGGTGTGAGTTCTTATCTCGATGGCTTCCCTTGTAGGAATGTTTCATGCCTGTCTGAAGCCATAATGTCACAATGGACAGATCATTTGTGGTTATTTCTTTGTATCAGCATGTTTTTTTATTTATTTAAATAATAAATGTATTATGACAAATACCAAATAACTGTTTTGTTAACAAAAGCTCAGGAATAATAAAATGGACAATGGGCTGTTGAACATTGTCATTTTATCGTCCTGGGGGGAAAAAACTTTCATCATCAAAACAAGTGTTTTTGTATATAGTGTTGAGACTCTTGGATGAGCTATAAGTTAAAATAAGTAGAGAAGATATACGTACATAGTGTATGTTTTGTAATTTTTTTATTGCTTCACATGTGGTTATTAAATTATATACTGATTGGTATGAAAATATGTATTTGGAATAAATAAGTCCATAATAGTTGTTGTTTTGCATGCAGCCTGTGGCTGCTGGTTGCATCATTTACTGGAAATGTGGCTGTGCTGCTGATGCAGTGCCCCCGTTACCAATAAGCTGGTACTCATTTTGCTGACCTCAGAAGGATGACAGGCTGTCAACCCACCTGTGTTATTTCAATGATCGAGAGAGGGGCTCAAACTCAAGATCCTAAGATCTTAAGTCGGCCACCTTAACCATTAAGTCAACACCAGGTTAAAGACCAGAGTGAATTGCATCAAATACTTCAAAAAGTGTTGGGGGGAAAAAAACCCATACTAAATTATCAGTTTTCCATTATTTATAACATCTCTGTGTACACCACTATTTACTTCCTGGTGACCAGGGCAGAACCATCACTTTGCTTCTTTAATCATTTATATCACAATTCTAGCTCATCAATGAGCCTTTTATTTGCATGTTTATTAAAATTAGCACAAGCACTTTTTTTTTTCTTTCTTCCATGTCAATAGCACAGGTTTTTGACAGGTGGTTTGGGTTCAACAGTGAACTAAATAATGAGTCAAAACACTTCCTGGTTAAAATCCCAAAACCCAAGCCTACTGCACACTTCAACTCTTTTGTTCCTTTTTTCTAACATCGCGGTGGCACTACCTTTCTAAGGATGTTCAATCCAACTATTCCCCTCCCAGGACTTCAAGCAGACAGGTGCATGACAGTCTCATGCCATCCCCCATCCCAACCCATAATCTTTTCTACCCCCATTAATCCTACCTCATGCAACCCTCTCACTCACAGGTTGGTTTCCTCCCCTCTTCTCTATCTTGTCTTGTGTATTCATTCCTTTGCTTGTTGTAGCCAACTGCAGCCCTTCTACCCACTGTCAGCTTGTTGCCTTTTTACCATCACGTTACCTCTTTCTGCCATGACCCCCTCGCTCTTGTATAGGAAAAAAAAATGACATCAAATTGTATTTTCCAGAAGAGCTTCTTATTACAGTGCACTTAAGAAGAGGACAGAGGTCTGGAATCCAAGGAAAAGTTATTTTAAAAGAGGAATGAAGTTTTTTTTCCCCCCTTTAGATAGAGGAATGGGGAGAGGTAAAACTCACGTAACCGACCCCATATGGTGGGATTAATTGAGGCCATGAAAGTAGTTATAATGTTGTTAGTAGTCGTAGTAGTAGTAGTGGTAGTGGTACTCTATGGGATGTGGGCAGAGCTGCTTGAAAGGTAGTATGAAATCTTGTGCATGGATAACTATAAATGTCGATATGTCTGCTGTGTGTTACATATACACTCCTACAGCTCTGCACAGATTTTAACCAAATTTGTCACAGAGGTAAAAGGTTGTACCGGCCAGGTTAGAGTGGGGCGAGCGGCTTCTTCAGCCGCCGGTAAACCTCTGGGAAAATGTTGGGGTATACGTCCCTGCTGTTGCAGTTGGTTTGAATAGAGCCACATTTGGGGAAGTTGAGCATGACAGGATGGATTGAATTTCCCAGACAACTGCCTGACTGTCACCTTCTGTCATTATTCTCGTCACTACCATCACTAGCTTTTCCCATCAATGGGGATGGGTACTTTTGTGAGTTATCAATAAAATATTATGTGTCCCATGACTTTTTGTCAGATAGTGCACAGGGTGTTTCAAAAGTCCAGAATAATAGGAAAAAATGTTTTATTTTGTCTTCAGGTTTTTTTTGCGAGAGGATGCTTTTCAGATGGATAGGACGTCGTGGACCGACGGAGTGGCTCCCGTGCGGTCATGGACCGATGGAGTGGCTCTCGTGCGGTCGTGGACCGACGGAGTGCCCCCCGTGTGGTCGTAGACTGATAGAATGGCCCCCATGTAGTCCAGATTTAATGCCACTTGACTCTTTTCTTTGGAGACACCTGAAACCAGTGGTTGAGACCACATACATGCATTGAAACATGAAAGAATGAAATCATAAACCAATGTGCTAAAATGGATGTGTCATTGTTAAGAATCGTTCAAAGAAACCTGCACACAATAATTGATCTGTGTGTGGATGTCAGTGGCTCACAATTTGAGCAATCCTTACTATGATTCAGGCATGTGTGTGTGTGTGTGTGTGTGTGTGTGTGTGTGTGTGTGTGTGTGTGTGTGTGTCATGCTACTCCTAAAGTTCTGGGCCAACTACATCCAGACTTTCTACATAGGATCAGCATGACCCTAATTAATGTATAGGGGTGTTTTTATCTTTGCCAGTGGTTTTGGGAGGGAGAGGGGATGGACGTCAATTCTCCATGTAAATGTGTATCGTGTAGCGCCGCCTCCAGGTGGGGGAGGGTACTACAAGTCTCCATTGTTGACAGCACAGTATTCCTGTCCCCAAGTTTTCCAGTGCAGTGAGGTGTTTTGAATTATAAGCAGTAGGCATGTTTTTGCTTCATGCACGTAGCCCAGGTTAACTGTCAGTTGCCTATACACCGCTCAAATAAAAGTATGCATCAGAAGAACATGTTGCATGCTTGGAACAAGATCGCCTGTAGGGAAAATCTCTGTGACTGGAAAATCCTCTTTATATATTTGCTGATTACTCCACCCTATGGCATGACATCCCTCATCCTTCAGAAAGGGTAGGCTGCAGCTTCGTCCCTCTCTTCAGACCTAAAAATCACAAGCTGGTCAAACACTTGGAATATGCTTTTCAATCCTAACAAATCTCACAATCTCACGATCTCTCTCTCTCTCTCTCCGAAAGGACCATCTGGCAAACCCTCCTATCTACTTTCTTAACAATCCTCTTGAGGAGGTTCAGTCATTCAAACTCCTGGGTCTCACTATCAGTCATGATCTTTCTTGGGCAAACAACATTTCAAAGTTGGCCTCCAAAGCCAGTCATGGACTGGGCATCCTCTATCGTACAAAGTCCTTCCTTGGAACACCTGAACTCGTATCCACCGACAAGGTCTTCATCCACAGCTTGATGGAGTACTGCTGTCCCCTCTAGGCTGGCTCCCCTGCATCACATCTTGCGAAGCTTGATGCCATGGAAACCAAGGCCTTGCAGATCATTGGAATCTCCCACGATGAAGCTGAGTGCATGGGCCTATCACTTCACCATCACAGACAGGTTCGTGGTCGCTCTGTCTTCTTCCACCTCCTTTCTGGTCTTGCACCCTACGCTCTTTCCGTGCTTTGTCCCCCTCACATGTTTCTACAGGGCACATGCGTTCCACAATCAACCCACTTCTGGTAAAACTACCTAAATCCGGAACCACTGCTCACCTCCACTCATTTGTTCCTCTTTTTTTCCCACCTGCGGAATAAACTTCCACATCCTCTTCAATGTCATTCTTCCCTCCAGGTCTTCAAGACAGCTGTTCACCATCATCTCAGATCATCCCTAATCCAAAACCATGATCTTTCCTCCCCTCGTTAACTCCACCCAAATTCCTCCGATTTTGCCAGTTCTTCCTCCTTGGAGTTTCCTTCTCCATGCATGGAAGTTTTGTGTCCTGTTTTTGTCTGTTACTCCTGATCTGTTCAGTGTGCTCGCAACTTCCATGAGCCTCGACAATGTGTACAATTTTTTTTTTTTTTAACCAGAATGGTTATTCATGTTTTTTTTGTTTTTGGTGTTACAGGCTGTTTGTTGAAACTAATATTACCACTTAGCATTGTACCTAATACTTACGGAAAGATCTCAGAAAGGACAGTCTTCACATACTTGTCATGGGAGTACAGCACCACGTTTGCAATCTGCTCAACTAATGGGGTAAAGGTCGGAAGGGAGGAAGAAATGCTTCTTGTAATGTTTCACTTACTTCTGCCTTTTATAAAATCAAGACGAAGCAAAAAGCTGATATACCATACGTACGAGTACATCTCGATGATGGAAAATGTGTTTGTTACTTGGAGCCCATGGATGTTTGTTGCTGAAGATTGTGCTGATGGTTGGATGTTTGTTGTTGAAGGTTGTGCTGTGGGTTGGATGTTTTGTGCTGAAGGTTGTGCCAAGGGTTGGATGTTTGGTGCTGAATGTTGTGCCAAGGGTTGGATGTTTGGTGCTGAAGGTTGTGCTGTGGGTTGGATATTTGGTGCTGAAGGTTGTGCCAAGGGTTGGATGTTTTGGTGCTGAAGGTTGTGCCGAGGGTTGGATGTTTGGTGTTGTGTGTGAAGGTTGTGCTGTGGGTTGGATATTTGGTGCTGAAGGTTGTGCCAAGGGTTGGATGTTTGGTGCTGAAGTTGTGCAGGTTGGATGTTTGGTGCTGAATGTTGTGCCAAGGGTTGGATGTTTAGTGCTGAAGGTTGTGCTGTGGGTTGGATATTTGGTGCTGAAGGTTGTGCCAAGGGTTGGATGTTTGGTGCTGAAGGTTGTGCCGAGGGTTGGATGTTTGGTGCTGAAGGTTGTGCCGAGGGTTGGATGTTTGTGCTGAAGGTTGTGCCGAGGGTTGGATGTTTTGGTGCTGAAGGTTGTGCTGTGGGTTGGATATTTGGTGCTGAAGGTTGTGCCAGGGTTGGATGTTTGGTGCTGAAGGTTGTGCCAAGGGTTGGATGTTTGGTGCTGAAGGTTTGTGCCGAGGGTTGGATGTTTGGTGCTGAAGGTTGTGCCGAGGGTTGGATGTTTGGTGCGAAGGTTGTGCTGAGGATGAGACGTTTGTTGCTGAAGGTTGTGTTGTGGGTTGGATGTTTGGTGCTGAAGGTTGTGCCGAGGGTTGGATGTTTGGTGCTGAAGGTTGTGTTGTGGGTTGGCTATTTGGTGCTGAATGTTGTGCTGAGGATGAGACATTTGTTGCTGAAGGTTGTGCTTAGGGATGCATGTTGTGGCAAGCACTTTGTGATCGAGAGTTACCTGTGATGGTGATGTTTTTCACAATCTTTTTTGTTTGGTTATCAATGTGAACATTCACAGGAATGGATTCACCATGGTAGAAAGTCTGAACAGTGAAGGAATGCAAACAACCGTGAAGACAAGATGAGTTTTCAAATTATCAAAATAACACTGAATAGGTGGAAGGGAACACAAGTCATAGGGCAGCAAGAAAAAAAAAGGGGGGGGGGGAATCCAAACAAAGAATAAGACAAACATGACCAAACTAAAACAATGAAGTATTGATGAAGAAAGGAAAAGGATTAATTTTATTCGCTCAGGTATTTCTTCCTGTTAATTGTCCTGAAATTTCCCAGGTAGATTGATGCCTTCACTGCTTTGTTAATCTTCAAATAGATAATATCGTTGAAACAGTAAGAGAATTTGGGGTTGGCCTGTTGATCTTCCTATCTGAATACATAGTTGATGTACCCAACGGACCCTCCGTCACGCGAAGCAAGCATCTCAGAATGGCAGTTGTATTGGAAGGCGAATACACAAGTCGGCACAGCAGCACCAATCCATGAATTGAATCGACAGGCAATTGCCAGACAAGGTTTTGGTTTTCGTCAATGTGGAATTTAAAATTCCAGAGTTGGGAATGGAGGAAAATTTCTTTTCAATATCAATTACTGACCTGCCAAACTCAGTTTAACCCGCTGTGACCAGCCGCCCCACATTTTATGGCATCGTCCCGTTTCGTACCTTCCCGGGATGCTATTTGTCCCGTATTCTAAATAATTTATCTCGTTTTGGTCTTGATGTCAATTACCGTGACACAGCTTTCCTGGACACACACAGTGTGTCCATAACATGCTTTGTCAGTCATCTCAGGAATATCTAGTGACTTAGAAACGCAGAGCTTATTTAAATACTTAAAACCTCATAGCCTTAGGGGACCTTGCCTCCTCCACAAGGGGAGATGCTCTTTCCATCCCATAATGGGGCCAAAGGCAGCACCCTTGATCCCTGCCTGAGTGTCCCTTATTTAAAAAAGGTATTTCAAGAGAGCTAGTCACACTACTTTAGCCATACATTTTAGGCAGACCTGTGAGGGAAGAGTGACATTCATCGAAAGGCTTTTATCCACCATGGTGAAGTTAGCAGCAGGTGGAGGACCAGGTGCAATTGGTGCAAACTGCACCTTCCTCACCAGTAGACACACTGAGCTCCTGCAGATTTACACAAATGGTCTATTGGTTAGTGTATCATGTCAATAAAGATATTCATTTTTTTGTGCTCATGAATGGTACTATATTATGCACTTCTATCAAAACTGAAATCACCACCCATGAAGATAGTTGCCCAGCAGGCGATGCTCAGGTCCGACATTTCGACTACCGAGTAATCTTCATCAGGTTACTCAAGGGTTGAAGAGTCAGACCTCAGCCTCGACTACTGGACAGCTACAATAGTTGGTGGCACCTTGAGTTTTGGAATTAGGATCTTCCCAATTGCAAACATTTTTTTTTTTTTGCAAACTTGTATATCTATACAATAAGAAAGCCGTTTGTCTGTCTGTGCGTGCGTGCGTGCGTCGCCATTTTTCTCAGAGATGGCTGAACGGATCTTCATTAAACTTTCAGATGTTCATCTGGGAGTATTTTAAGCAAAAAAAGTTTTTTTTTAATTTTGAAAAAAAAAGTGTTTTTTGGGGATTTTTTTGAAAAAAAATCGCTCTATAGTGCCAAAGAAGCCTGGTATTGGCTTGGCGGTTGAGGTAGCTGGCTGGAGATCTTAGAGACCCGAGATTGAGGCCCTTCCAACCATTGAATTAACACCAGGTGGGGTTTGCTCTGCCTGTCATTCTTCCGAGGTCGGCAAAATGAGTGCCAGCTTGCTGGTATCCCGTGTCGGAGTGGCGACCCGTCCAGGATTGTGCCCAATAGCCAAGGAGACTGCTTAGGCAGCACCAATGCTCTGCACAGAGTATGGTCCCAATGGATGGATGGAATTCTGCCCGTGATGTTGGTTTCCTGGACTTTTTTCCCACACAGCTTGATCCAATATGGCCCAGAGGTGTTCAATGGGATTCATCTCAAGAGACCGACTTGGCCATGGAAGTCACTTGATCCCATTTCTGCCCTGCCATTCTTTAGTCTTTTTTGCAGTGTGGCACGGAACTCCATCTTCCATGAAGAGAGTGTTGCTTTTGACCATCTGACCAGTGGAGAAAACAGAGAGAAGTCCATCCTCAAGGATAGAGATGTGTCTCGTCGTGGTGATGTTGCCAACACACTTCACAAGCTCTGACCGACAAGTGTTCCAGATTGCTCCCCAAACCAGCATTGAAAAACCACCGTGTTTGACAGTTGGCTGCAATCAGATCAAAGAAAACTCTTGACTGGGAAGTCTCCAGACCCATACGCACCCACTGTCAGAAAATTGAGCAAATTGGAACTCATCTGAAATAATGACAGTTTGCCAAAATTCCAAGGGTCTGTTGGCCATCTCGTCAGCCCACTTCTTTCTCCTTTGAATGTTGGCTGGTCTAAGAAAGGTTTTCTCTTGACTGCTCTCCCATAATAGCCCAGTTGATGAAGGTCCCACACGGCAGTTCTTGAGCTAGCTTGGACCTCCTCTGCAACATCTGCTGCCTTGCAACAGGGAGTTTTCTCAATGGACCGCTTGACAGCTCGAAGACACCTTTCTGAGGGCCCAGATCGACCAGAATTGGAAGCTGTGGATTCCTTGCCTTCGCTGGTGAATTGCACAATCACCTGATTGCCTGTAGAAAGCGGAATGCCAAGGTTCTGAGCAATCTGACGCTGGCTGACTCCACCTTCCAAATGGCCAACAATTCGTCCTCTTTGGAAATCGGAAAGTTTGTGTACTCCCTGGGTTTGAGACATAGTTAATTGTCATTCAAGATCCAGGAACTCGCTTCTGCAAAGAAATATTCGAATATTAGTACAAATCACCGAGTAAAACTGCATTATACAGATGAAACGAAGAAATTTAAGGTGTCTATTTACTTCTGTCATGTCTCTGTGTACGTTCGCGCACACACACACACTATATATATATAAAACCCTGAGCACACAAAAGGTAGCACATCAACTCCCCCAGAGTTCTATATTGTCAGTTTTTATTGCAAATTTAAATTGTTGATAAATTTCAATGCAATCTTTTATATAACTGGTTCTTCATTTCATTTTATTTCTTAATGTACTGTCCACGTGAAAAAAAATGGAAATTTTACATCCACTTGCAATTCAAAATCAAGGCTTCAGATTTATGCTGATGCAAAGGGAGTGTTTGCATTCCATTGAACATGTGAATTGCATTCGGTATAAATAAAAATCTAAAACGTCAGCAGAAAGCAAGTGGAACACGCAAAACGATCACAAAAGGACACCAAATGCAAGTGGTAGTCACCACATTGTGCAGCACTTTGTTTTTCTTCTTGTGAATTATTTGCATGTTTTATTCAAACGCAAATTGTTGAGTTCATGAATATGTTTGCCACATTGTACTTAACTGTGTTAAACATTCAGGTCAGGTCAGGTATGGGAGCATGCTGGGGGCGCTGTTGCTCAAGCAGATGGTGGCGAACCCTGTCAATAATTATCCGAGCAAAGACCTTGCCCGGCACTGAAAGCAGCGTCACCCCTCAGTAGTTGTTGTGGTGCCGGCAATCACCCTTCCCTTTCCAGAGAGGGACAACAAGGCCCTTCATCCAGTCAGTTGGGATGATGCCTGTATTCCAGGCAGAGCACAGAACTGCATGCAATGACATGAGTACAGCATTTCCACCAGCCTTGAGAAGTTCAACATGGATGCCGCAGATCCCTGGAACTTTACCCCATTTCAAGCAGTTCACCACAGCCTGTTTCAACAAACAAAGGTGGATCACTGTTAATTGGAGAGTCAGCAATAGGGATAGTAACACCCCTGACAGCCAACTCAGGAGCTGGTGGATCAGCCGCTCAAAGTAACCGGCACAGCGGGCCTTCACTTTGGACTCCTCTGTCAAGAGCCTACCACCCTCTGCTCTAACTGTAGTACACTGAGGGCATGGGCTTGGAGTAACGCAATACGTGAATTCCCTTGCAGCAAGACGAGAATCACTTGACCACAAGTGATGCTCTACCCCCTCACAGATTCCTCGCACATAGAACTCCTTGTTCACCCTCAGCGTACGTACAGTTTTACACCTCAACTCCCTGAACAGCTCAGCTCTGCCATTTAGCCTGGTCCTGCGACTCTGGTCAGTGGTATCCAGTGTCCCTTGAGACAAAATTCTTCTTCGCCCAATGGTGAGTTCCAAGACATCCACCGGCAACATCAAGGATGGTGGTCTTGAAGGCACTCCAC
This sequence comes from Eptatretus atami, assembly GCA_035128595.1. NCBI lineage: Eukaryota > Metazoa > Chordata > Myxini > Myxiniformes > Myxinidae > Eptatretus > Eptatretus atami. The sequence goes on from CM068952.1 coordinate 53,331,196, forward strand.
AACTCTTCAGGATTCCCCAAAACACCCAGACCCCCCCCAAATCCCCACTTAGCCTGTTCATAAACTCCACAGCTACCCTCTCATCCTTGAGCTTGCCAACATCCAGCTGAGGCTGGGATGGTACCATTCTCCCGGATTTGCACTTCAGTTGCTACAACAAGCCGGTGGTCAGTATTGAGGAACTGAGCACTCCGGTGGACCTGCAGTTCTGGATCATCCTCCAGCCACCATCAATGAGCATATGGTCAATCTCCTTTGTCAAACCACCAACATTGGAATACCAAGTGCAGCGATGATCCTGTGGGCGCTGAAACCATGAATCAGCCACCCTAAGTCCATGACTGATTGCAGTGTCAAGGAACTTCATGCTCTTCTGCTTCACAGTTCGAGACCCATGGGGACTAACACACGTCTCATCACCATCGCCATCAGTTCCAGTCGATGCATTGAAATCCCCCAAGATGAGAACAGCATCTCGCCCGGGGTACTGATCAACCACAGACTCGAGCGTGGCATAGAATGCGTCTTTCACAGTGAGATCACTCGCCTCAGTCGGAGCATCTACAGAGACCAGGGAAACAACACCCAAGGAGTGATGAATCCTTTGTCTTATAATACGCTCCTTGACCGGTGTTACCTCAATTACCATTGGAATCAGCTTATTGGTCACAGCTACAGAAACTCCTTGGGCACGGTAACCATCAGAACAACCTGACCAACAGGTGGTGTAACCACACGCCACGATCTTTCCGCAATCCGGTCTCCGAACCTCAGAGAGTGCTATAATACCGATGTCCAAACGCTTGAGCTCAGATGATAACAGAGACAGGTGATCATCCTCTCTTAGGGATAGGACATTTTCAGGCACCACAACCGAACACAGTTGGGCACTAGATATGGATGGCCGTTGGCTCACAAGGAGCTCCTCCACATTTGACAGGTTTTGGTTTTAATCCTGCTGGGTGTCCATGTCATACACCCTCCTCACCATGAAACCTGGTAGGGGAAACGATTTAGTCGCCAAACAACCCGACCATGAAACAGGTTAGTACAGGTTTACATGGACTGTAGCAAGCCACAGATCTAATTATTCATACAAAGGTGTGACAGTGAGCCTGGACTGTAAGAGGTGGTGTGTGACAGCACACGTGTGTAAAAGGCAATGTGTGCGGCTGGTCAGTGTGAAAGGAGTGCACTTTCAATGATTCCATCACAATAACTTTCCAGGCACAATAATGTCATGGCCTATCTGCAGAATATGATTGATCAATAGACACAACAGTGTCATTGCGGTGAAGTTATTTATCGCGGCATCGCTATGGCGAAGATTTTATCAAAGTGAACTGAAACATGGACCAAATTTTTTGCCTTTGTTTTCACTGAATTTTGAGAGCTCAGTCTCATCTTCAAAGCATTATGCGATAGGGGGGTTAGATATTGTGAGCGATCCGATGAATCCATATTGGATGTACTACGTTGAAAAATAAATTTTACTTTTAAAGAATTGGTTTCAGGTATTTGTTGTACGAGATAGGAACACACTTTTGTCTTGTCTGGATTCTTTTCTCTGAATCCAAATGTGGAGAAACTAGCCGGGAATTAAAACCATTTTTGAAGCAACAGCTTGGACTGGTTATTTATCAGTTGTTACGAGGAATGGTAACTCAAATTTAATGCCTGCAGCGTTCGCCAATGTTTCGCTCATTTGCAACTTTGGGAGTGAGATGCTGTTGACTCACCAGCACTGGTGATTGTCCTGAGAGCAGCATAATAAATAATTGACATTCCCAGTGATGATTACTGATTGGCTGATTTTTCTACAAAAGAGAGGTTCCACGAGCCAAATGGAAGATGTCGAGTGACAACGAAGAAGACAGAGCCACAGCAGGCTACAGAATGGAGTCAGTATGTTCAGGGCAGGAGGCTTGATCAGGGTGATTTTGGCAGAGTGAACAAGTTGTCATCAGATCTGGGTGCTGGGCCCATGAGATACAAAAGGATGACACTCAGGTTAAAGAAGGTGTCATGGAGTTTAACTTTGGCTGTGTCGCAGCTCAAGAGGACACCGCAGACAGCCGTCCATGTGCCATGGCAAGGAGTGGGGTCTTGACTGAATTTCATTCATAACACTTCATGTCCCTCATGTCGGTGCCATGAGGATGTTGGAAATGAAGCAACATTCTGCCAGCTTCGCCAAAGTTTAATAAATAATCAATATTTGAATGGAGTGGCAAATGTTCATTTTTGTGTCTGGTTATCAACGTCTCATGGTCTACATTTATGTCTCTGCACAGAGGTGCTGAGAAATGGTAAATACTTTTATGATTCTTTATCCATTGAAGTGAAGGATTAAAGATATATTTGTGGTTAACAATTGTCAAACTATTGTAAATGTACTTCACTTGTTTGGGGTACCAAGCTCTTTCCACGTGCCTCGACTCTACACAAATAGTATATATATGTATATATATATATATATATACACACACATCCATGGTTATTGGTTGAACTTAGTTCAAGTACATTTTTGGTGACAATTGGAAGAACATCGTTCCGTTTTTCCTTGCGATTTGAGTCACAGCGATGTCATTTGGACCATCAGGCGGATGGCGGATCAAAATCTTTCAGGATAGTCAATAGGACATGTTTTTTTTTTTTTATTTTTTAATACAATGTCGAGCCTCGTATGGGAGCGAACATACAGAAGGTACAACAAGGGAGCAGGGGCCAAGAGGGGCGGGAGAGGGAGGACATAACAGTGGGAAACAGAGACATGAGAGACTGTGGAAGGGAGGGTGGAGCGGTACACAGGGAAGACAAATGGACACACATGGACTTTCAGGTCCTTACTCAACAGAGACTTTCAGGAAGGAAAGCAAGAAATTTGAAGGAGGTGGGTTTGGGTTGGATTAAGGGGTAGAAAAGATTGTGGTTTGGATAGGGGAAGATAAGAATGGTGGTGAACAGCTGTTTTGAAGCCTGGAGAAAGAGTGGATTGAAGAGATGTGGTAGTTTTTCAAAGGTGGGGAAAAAGAGGAATGAAAGAATGAGGTGAGCAGTAATTCTTGATTTCGTAGTTTTACCAGAAGGGGGTTGCTGGTGGACCTTGAGTGCCTGCGGAAATAGGGGGGGGGGCATATGCAGACACAGTGGGGTGGAGGGGGAGGCCAGAGAGGAGATGGTAGAAGACAGAAAGACACCTACCTGGCTGCGGTGAGAGAGTGAGAGACCCAAAGACTCAGCCTCATCGCGGGAGATACCAGTACCTCAATGCCTTGGTTTCCACAGGTGAAGCCGAGAAAGGTGAGAGGCGGGAGCACCAGCCCAGAGGGGAGAGCAGTACTCCATCAGGCTGCGGACGAAAGCTTTGTATGTGGTCAGGAGCTCAAGTTTGCCAAGGAAGGACTTGCACGATGGAGGATGCCCAGTCGGCGACTGGCTATCGAGGCCAGCTTGAAATGTGGCTTTCCCAGGAAAGATCATGGCAGATAGTGTGACCCAGAAGCTTGAATGAAAGGACTTCTTCCAGAGGATTGTTGGGAAAGTATATGGGGAGGTTTTCCAGACATTCCTTTCAGAGATATAGGAGTGTGAGATTTGTCCGGATTGAAAGACATGTTCAGTGTTGGACCAGCTTGTGATTTATCAAGATCAGCAGAAAGTGAAGAAGCTGCTGCTTGCTGATCTGTGGGATGACAGATGACGGCAAAGGGTGGATTCATCAGCAAAGAGATAGAGGATTTTCCAGAGTCGGAGAGATCATTGATGAAAACCAGAAAAAGAACAGGGCCCAGAACGCTACCTTGAGGAACTCCAGCCTGGACAGGAAGGGGGATGAGAGAACTCCATTTAGGGCCACACGTGGCTGTGACAGGAGAGGAAGTCTGGAGCCAGAGTGGAGATTGCCTTGCATAGCATAGGAAGAGAGTTTGGTGAGCAGGGCAGGGTGCCAGACCACATCGAAGGCACACAAAAATGACTTGGATATGCGCTCTGATTTCATGTCTGGCATTGAGTACTCCATCCATTGTTGGGAAAACAGAAGCAGCATATCCAGGATAGAGTGACCTGGTCTGAATCCAAATTGATGATCGGAAATCAGGCCATTAGAGAAAGAGGAAGGATTTAATGTCTGAAGCGATGATGGATTCCATAACCTTGCTGATGATTGGGAGAAGGCTGATTGGTCTGAGTTGCAGGATCTGTTTACTGCCCTGAAAGCATAAAAAGGTGCAAAATGTTTTCTGATTTCCAAGCAGATGGCAGATGACCTTGAGCAAATAAGAGGGTGAATAGAACAGAGAGAGGGTGAACAAGAGCAGCAGAGCAGGTTTTTAGGACACGTGGGCTGATACTGTCTGGACTAGTTGTAGAATCTGAGTCGAGGTTTGGCAGCAAAGTTCTCCACCTTGTCAGGAGAAAAGGACACAGAGTCCATGCTGAGACCATGCTGAGACCCAGCTTGAGACGGTATTGCATACTTGATCAATACTTCACCTGAATCTCCCTCTCTCCCTCTCTCCACATCATTGATAATGGAGAGTCTCATTGATTTACTTTTGAAACCTCATAGCCATGTTGAAATTCTGTCGAATTTTCTTTTTATGGATATCCTACTCTATAAAATAAGGCAATTGTGTGTCGGTGCGTGTGAATGTGTGTACGTGTGTGCGTGTGTGTGTATGTGTGTATGTGTGTATGTGTGTGTGTATATATATGTTTAATATTTATGGAATAAAAAACGGTTCAGCCAATGTCCACCAAATCTGATAAACCAGAGTCTGGTCATGGGCACAAAATAATGGTCATGGGCACAAACAACCAAGCAAGCAGCACAAGTCGACAAATATTGGAAACAGAAGGAATGTGGAATATTCATTCCAATGGGAATCTAGAAATTCATTCAAAAGATATGAAGACGTGTAACAACTCAAACAATATCAAGAACAGTAGGCAGAAGAGGTCAACGAGTAAAGATTTAAGACTGCAGTGAATTGGAGGTTCACACCATTATTACACGACAGGAAATGATCGATGTGGAATGCTTGATCCTCTTACTTTTTACGCATGTCATCTTGCAAACTTTTTGCACAGAAAGCCGTCACTTGAAAATCCACGCAGCACATCTGGGAGATGGGAATTGCATCATGCATTTTTGAAATCCAAAGAGGGCATAACTCTGTGAAAAATTGATGAAATGCCCTGAAACTCGAACTTGTTCTGTAAGTTGTCGTAATAAAGACATGCGCCAAGTTTCAGTTGAATATGTTAAAAGGTATGGGGAAAAGGTCTGAAAAACCACAGGTGGGACGGACAGACGCAGAGCAAACCTCTGGTCCCCTCCAGTGAAACTGCGAGGGGACTAATAACACATCATATTAATAACAATGATAATTCATTGTCGTCATAATGGTGATCAATGTTTTTTGCAATTAACTGCTTGCTCAATTGTATTAGCATTGTGAGACTCAAATCATTTAGAGATTATTTGTGTCTCACCTTGTCCTCGTCATTGGGTCCAGGCTGAAGCATCACAGAGCATGGCAGGTTTGGTGGCATCTGGTTAGTAAGAAGTGAACGGGATGGGTGAAAGATTTTGGTGAAGTTAAGGGGTTCATCAAACATTTGGATCATACCAAAGTTGGTTTGGGAAAGAGTTTCAAAAGTAAAAGTCGTTGAGAGTGAGAGTAGCAGAAGTATATATTTTAATGCAGATTTAAAGCTCAAAGGGGGAAAAAATATATGCTCCATGTTGACCGTGGGCCGAGCTCCCATTTTGTTTAGTTTCATGACCCACCTCTTGTATCTACCTGAATTTATAATATGTTGTGTGAAAATATAGAAATCATATCTGAAACTCATCAAGCACAAAACTTGCACATTTTTTCAAAATATGGAAGAAACACCCGAAATTGTGACAATTTTCTTATAAACATCGTCCAATCACAGCGCTTTTGACATTCAGCACCACGCTCATCAACCAATCACCTGCTTCGTTTCAGGCAAGCTGTAAACTCACTAGCTGTCATGGCGGAATACATGTCATCTGATGCTAGTGCTGCCGAAGATTCTGAAGGCAGTTCTTCAGGGTTCTGTTTGATGCATGTCATCAACACCCACAGCAAAGTAATTCCATTTCGTGAGAAAAGCATGAAGAAATTTCAAGAATGTGCTGCTAAGTGGATTGATGTGGAAGGAAGCCCCGAACGTAAGGTCGCTGTCAAGGCGCTACAAGTACATCACAGCCAGCACAGGCTCGGTGTGGGGATTGCAGCTGCTGGAGCCGCCGATGCCGCGCCCGGTGATGATCATGATGAATGTGACGGATCTGGAAGGTAGGATCTCCTCTCTCCCGTTAACTAATTTTTGACAGAATGTTCAAAATCAATACCCAGTGATTACTATACTATAGAATCTAACTGTCATGAATCTGACTAGATGTTCTGCTCTAAATTCTGCTATCACTTATATTTATCCTCTTCCTAGTAATCTACACTCTTGCTGCATTTTCCATCCTAATACTTAATAAAATATAGTGATAGTGTATTATTGCTTGAATGTGTGTTTTTCAATGTATGGAAAGAAGTAACTATTCCTTTACAAATTCTTTCTGCTCTCTTATCAGGAGGCAGCATTGTACTCCAGGGTATAATGCCGAGTGCTGTTCGCCAACTTTTGTAACATTACCACAATCAATCGAGCAATAGCCAGATGCAGAAGTTAGTTCACATCGCTTCTGGTGCTGTGGCATACCAAGGAGGTATCTGCAGATTACATCAATGTGTGGGAGAAGGGAGATGCGGTATTCATCTCATACTACAAGGAATGTCTCAGGGCAGTGAAGATATGTTCAAACCACTGAAGAAAGAGAAGACCAAGACCTTCCAGTCAATGAACAAGTCAACTCAATCTAAAGTGAAAGTCAAGCAAGTGACATTAATGGCTGATAGAAATCTGTTCCAGCGACTTGTGATTATTGGTAATGTCCGAAAGCTGGATATTGGTCACATGCTAACATACAACTTAGGCCCACTACCGCTCTCCTTGCACATCCAGATGGGTCAGTAAACAAAACAGCAAAGTCTTCCTTGCTTCACGTCATTGAATCGCAAGTACAGCCATTTCCAGAAGTCAGCATTCAACCTGGAAGCATCTGGATTATCGGTGGAATGGCTATGGTGCAAGAACTATCCCAAGAAGTATCCCTTCAACATTTGGCAAGCTTGCGATTACCTTCTGAAGCAACTTGTTGAGTTGGCCCTCAGTGTTCCGAGTAATTGTTGTCCACTTTGTAGTTGATACTTACAGGAAAGACAGCATCAAGACGCTGAGAGGGGAAGACGTTCAGTGGGTGGAAGCTTGCGAACAAAAATCTACAGTGCAGTCAGCAGGTACCTCACCAATGGAAGAAGTTTCTGGCATGTGGCGAGAACAAAGCAGAGCTGATCAGGTTTTTTTCCAGACTTGGAGGAAGAAACCAGCTGAATGTCTGAAGAAGTCAAGGTGTTCGTTGCTCATGATGGGGAAGTGCCATGAGTTTACCAGACGAGAATGAGCAAATGATTGTTCGCTCTGTGCCAGATTGAGTGTAACCACGAGAAGCAGATACTCGTCTTTTCCTTCACTGCCAGTATGCTGCGAGACATCAGCCATCAAGTTCAAGATAGGGCTCCATACCCGGTCCGAATCAAAAGTCTTGACTACGACATCTTTGTGATTGGAATCACCATGGCTGAGCATATTGGAGCAGAGGTATTGTCCACACTGGAAGAGGTAACTATCGGAGGACCCTGAGTCTATCAAAGATAAGCTCAAATCTGGGACCAGATGTCAGCAAAGCCTTGATATCAACACTGTTTCACAGGTTGTGATTCGTCAGCTCTTTTCATGGAAAGTCGAAACCAAAGCCTTCAAGTTGTTTGCCAAGTGAAACTGCCTTGCCATGCTGTCTTTCAAGGGTTGGGGAGTTCATTTACAGTCAGTGATGAATTGGTGAAAGGTGCAGAGAAATTTGTTTGTAAAATGTATGGGCAGGACTATAAGAAAGTCAATGAAGCCAGATACAATGTGTTCCTTATGTTGACCAAATCAGAGGCACGTCTTCCACCCAATGCTGTATTGAAACACTCTCTGAGGTTCAGAGACCGGATAGTGGTGAGATCATGGCAGGTAACATCCAATGATAATTGAGGTAACGCCGGTCAACGAGCGTATTATGAGACGAAGGATTCGTCACTCCTTGGGTGTCATTTCCCTGGTCTCTGTTTATGCTCCAACTGAGGCGAGTGACCTCACCGTGAAGGAGGCATTCGATGTCACACTCGAGCCTGTGGTTGATCAGTGCCCCGGGCGAGATACTGATCTCGACTTGGGGGATTTCATTACATCGACTGGAACTGATAGGGATGGTTATGACACATGTGTTGGTCCCCATGGGTCTGGAACTATGAATCAGAACAGCACTAATTTCCTTGACTTTGAAAGAAGTCATGGACGTAGGGTGGCTGGTCCATGGTTTCAGCACCTGCAGGCCCATTGCTGGACTTGGCATTCCAACGCTGGTGGTGTGGCAAAGGAGATTGACCACGTGCTCATTGCTGGTCGCTGGAAGATGATCCAGAATTGCAGGGTCTACCGGAGTGCTGATTTCCTCAATACCGACCACAGGCTTGTGGTAGCAACTCTGAAGTTGCAGCTTAAATCCGGGCGAATGGTACCATCCCAGCCCAGGCTGGATGTTGGTATTCTCAAGGATGAGACGGTAGCTGAGAAGTTTGCGAACAAGCTGAGTGGGGATGGGTGCTTTGGGGAATCCGGAAGAGTTGTGGAGTGCCATGGGCATCGATTGCTTTTGAAAAGTGGGGGGGAGGACATTGCATGTCCAGACCACGAAGCCCACTTCGTGCCGGCGTGGACACAGCAAGTCTAACCCTTGCAAATTCTGATTTTGTACGCTCGTTGACATGCTGCCTTCTTATCACACAAATCCCTTAAATTAATCTGACCATCTATCGACCATCTTTTTATCAAATGTAAGCAGACGGAGCGAATTAATTAAACATTAATCATACACATTTCAAAGTTTCAAGTGTCATCAAAGAATACAATATATATATATATATATATATATATATATATATATATATATATATATATATATAATAAGAATTGTTTATCAAGCCTCCTTCTCACGACCCTTGAACTGATTCACTAAACATAAACTGAAAACTAGACTACATACAAATTGATATTACACGAGTACGGTCAACTTACCTTAAAATTGCCAAAATATGAACCCTCTAGTCTGGCGATCCAGTTAAAAACTTTGTAGCAATGTCTTGGGGGTCAAGTGCAGTCAGACGATCTCGGTGAACATGACAGATCATGAGATGGTTGAGGCGTTGTGGGGATTGTGGAACGTAACCAGTCTTCTACGTCTGAGTGCGCTGATGACCGTTCAGCTTCGCATGAACTTTCTGGGGAAACCAATAGAAGCCGAAGCAAACGTTCTACCTGTGGGAACATTCGACGACTTCCGGCACCATGTCTACAAATATCTTTAGTAATCCTCAACAGATGAACCACTGAACTGGTTACGAAAGAAGCCAAGTTCTTGCTCTAGGGGAATCCGACAGTTCGGGATATTTGCGGACTATTTGTGTTTGAATGACCCAGACAGGAGCATTTCACCCAATCCCTATACGCCATGAGGTCGTTGATGTGAAGTACTCGTTCAAGTTCTCGGATGCGCTGTCGATGACTTTGAAAAATTCAACTCTGTATACCTCTCTGCAGAATTGGCAGTGTTTCCTGCGTGCCTCCATCAAGTCTCTTCGGAAGCTTGCGCTTACGAGGGGGGTCACTGGATCTAGTTGGCACTGCTGGGAGCTTCTGTTGTGCTGCTTCGAAAACCTCCTTAAACGTCTGGTCGGTACGGAGAGATTGGAGATTCTGTGCCGTTACCTTTGCAGCAGTAAGCATACCAGAGACGGTAACTTGTGAACCCTGAAGTGCCTTATTGAGGTGTTCAAGGATTGGAGAACGGGCAATGATGCAAACAGACCGAGAACACACTTTCCTGATGAAAGACAGCTTCGAATACCGTTGGCTCGCGATGCGTGTTCGTACCAAAGTCATCACTTGCTTGTTGAAGTGACATCAGTACCGCTTCATAGTTATCAATATCGATTTCACGGCAGGAGAAGAGTAACCAACGCGTCGGGCAAATTGGCCTAGGCGTGTAGGCAAGGAGTGTCAGCATCGTCAGCGTGGATATTCAAGTACAGATGCTTGAATTTTCCAGAGTTGTTGTAGATGTTGCTGAGTACCTGACATAATCAAGGGCGTCTCTTATGAACTGGTGCAGTTGGTATGGATTTGGATGTAATGAGTTGGGTGACTGAGCTCCACAGTGAACATAATTGGCCAGCGGTTGGAGTTTTTTAGCTGTGCTTGACAGCCCTTGTACTTTCCGGACATGTTGCTTGCCCCATCGTAAGTCTGCACTCTAAGGTGTTCAATAGGGAGTTGACACCGAATTAGGACATCCTGAAGCATCTTACAAAGTGATACTCTGTGTTGACGATACTTGGTAGAGGCCGATGAGATCTTCTTGAACATCAAAGGAATCCGTACATAGCGCACACACACGACTCCTGCTCATTACCCTGAATATCTTGCGTTCCATCAGTTACGAGTCCGAACTGAGTGGACATTTCATTCACGTTACTGCAGATATTTCTGAGGATGGCATGACTCATCAACTGTAGATTTCGTTCTGAATTTCTCCACTTGTGAACGTCGTCTTCCTTGCAGCCACGTCTTGAGGTTACATCTATCCTCGGCCACAACTGTAAGAGCATTTTGAAATTCCCTTCAGAGGCATCCTTCCACGAATTGCAAAACCTTGTCGGGCTAATATTGCAGTGAGGTGATAATCTTCAGAAGTGCTGACCGTGCAGATCTTTGCTCTTCTAGCAGTTTGCTGCTCAGCTGCACATGGACACCAGGTTGACTTCTGCGACATTTCAGATTTTCAGAGGCAAGCTATGTGTGTTTGATCGTTCGTGTTGTTTAAATTTTTCTGTAGCCTTTTTTCCAGTTCGAAAGCCCTTTGAGACAATGCGTCTTCTGCACAGCGGGCAAGTTCGGTAAGTTTTCACGAGAAGCGTCCGTACAGGTGTGACAGAGTACACCGCCGATGCTCTGATCAAAATGAAGCCACGGAAAATCTTTGAACCACTGTTGTTGAAACTTCAACTTTCGGTTTGGCAGTATTTGGACTGGGATACAACTGACACCATGAGGTTGAAAAGGCTGATCTGGGAAATTATTCCGAGTACTCGCACATGCACCCTTTTCTGCTATCTTCTCCTTT
>CM068952.1:53352442-53385241 GCA_035128595.1 Eptatretus atami
AAGAGAGAGATAAAACGAGAAGGGAATTACAGACTTTCCAGTTGAAATAAATTTTTGACATGTTGGAATTATAAGGGTTATTTTTGCGTAACAGGGCATTTTTATTCGGTCCTATCTTTATCTTTTCGTCGTCTATCCTTCGTCTTTTGTCCTCGTGCAAACGAAAATTATTCGGATGATGGCGGAAGAGAAATTCCTTCCGGAACGTTAATTTTCCTGAGTAAAAAATTGCAATTCCATGCAAAAACATTAATACCCTATAGATACTGTATAATCCGAGAACAGAATTCAAAAATAATTTTCCGATTCGTTGTCGAACCGTTGGGTGATATTGCATATTTTTTGAAGAGCTTCCTTTTAAATCTATAATTAATCCTCATAAGTTCCGACGACCGAATGATACGTCTCGGTTTGTAGGTCTAATACCTCCCTAAGTCCAAGTACCGATGAAAAATTTTTCATTACGCGCAAAAGCGAGTGAAATCAGCGCATTTTTACATTTCTGTTTCCCAAGTATTCAAGCTAATTTAGTCGGCCAAATCCCACTTCCTCCGATTTTCACGCACCGGTTTTCAACGTTGGAATTTAGGCCACTGTTATCGACTGCGAAATATGAAAACAGAATTACAAAATATCTTCCGTTCGTTCGTTGCGAGCCGGTAGAAGTGAACGCGTCATCCTGCACAAGCTCAACCATCTCATCAGCATCCAGACCGCGAATCTTTTATGGCTTATAACCTCGACGGTGCTAAAGTCCACAAAATTAAACCACCACATATTCGTGCAGGTAATAACATCAGGCATCCGCGATACTAAGTTAGAAAAGGTGAATAAACTATTTTGGTCGCTAAAGGGGGCCCCGAGGCCGTTGCGGCTAACACTCGAGGCCGTGGCGCTCCGGGTCATGAAGCCGCGATTCCTTTAAACAATCATAAAATGACGATACCAAAGTCCGAAAACGTCCAAATACCCTAATGTCCAGGTCAACGTTCACTTGTAGTGGGTGAACAATCCAACGCTTGGTCGAATTCTGCTTCGGCATGATAGGAAGAGCCGAACATCGAAGGATCAAAAAGCAACGTCGCTATGGACGCTTGGCCGGTGGGAGAACCATGCTTGGGAGCCGGATTCTCTGTTGATTGTTAACCTATCATCTTCAATAACTATAATAGACCAATAAAACTTTAATAGAGATTAAAAAATTTCTTCTTGTATTTGAGGAGCATCTTGGCATGGTTGTACTAGAACAGCTCGTTTTGTGTTAACTGTAACTTACGTTCAATGAAAAAAGTGGGGGGGAACAATCGATATGTTGTCCCGCCTTGAATAAAAAGTGGGGGGGGGGGACATGTCCCCCCCCGCGTCCCCACCAATCGCGCCCATATGGAGTGCCTTCAAGACCACCACCTTGATGTTGCCGGTGGTGTCTTGGACTCACCGCAGGGTGAAGAAGAATTTTGTCTTTTCAGGACACTGGGATACCACTGATCAGAGTCACAGGGCCAGGCTTAAATGGCAGAGCTGAGCTGTTCATGGGAGTTGAGCATAAAACAGCACGTGCGCTGTGGGTGGACAAGGAAGTTCTATGTGTGAAGGAATCTGTGAGGAGGAAGAAGCATCACCTGTGGTCAAAGTGCTTCTCCTTCTGCTTTTAGGGGAAATTCATGCATTGCGTTCCCTCCAAGCCGTCCCCTCAGTGTACTGCAAGTTAGAGCGGAGGTGGTGGGCTCTTGACAGAGGAATCGAAGTGAAAAGCCGTGGGGCCGGTTACTTTGAGCGGCTGTACAAGCAGATCAGTCAGCTGTGAGTTGGATGTCAGGGGTGAGGGGTTTACTATCCCTATTGCTGACCCTCCAATCAATGGGTGATCCATCTTCGTGTGTGGAGAAAACATTCTGTGTGAAACGGTTTAAAATGGGTAACAGCTCCTGGGATCTGTGGCATCCATGTTGAACTTCTCAAGGCTGGTGAAATGCCGTATTCGTGTCATTGCAATGCAGTTTCGTGCTCTGCCTGGAACACAGGCATTATCACCAACTGATGGAAGAGGGGCCCTTGTTGTCCCTCTGTGGAAAGGAAAAGGGTGTTCGCCAGGAATGCCAAACAACTTCCCGAGGAGTGACGCTGCTCCTCAGGCCGGGCAAGGTCTTTGCTTGGATAATTCTTGAATCGGTTCGCCACCATCTGCTTGAGCACCAGCGTCCAAGAGCAGACAGGCTTTAACATCAAAGAGGTCAACGATTGAACCATATCCTTGCCTTCGGGTCCTCGCCGACACGCAGAACGTGAGTTTTCATCACAGGCTTGCTTGCAGCCGATGTTGATCTCTGCAAAGTATTCGATTCAGTGATCGGGAATCCCTCCTGGGAGGATTCTTTGTCTTCGTGGGGTGCCACCAAACTGATATCTGTTGTATGAACTATACTCTGGTACTGTGGTGATCCTATCTCCAACTTATTTCCAAGTTGATACTGGAGTTCCCGGTGGGAGGTGTGTAATTGCCCCACAACCTCTCAGCACTTGTATGGACTGGATTCTGGTGAGGATGTCAAAGAGATCAAGCTGCATTGCATTCGTTTTGGGAATTGTCACGAATCTCTGACCTTGATTTCCAAAAATTTCACGGGGGTGGGAATGCAGTTAATCTTTGCGAGACTCTGGATATCATTTTTGGGCCATTGATGTGCTGAATGAGAAAGACGGAGCCACTGGGATTACGGGTTCCTGGGTCAACTAAGATCAGGCTTTCAAATGACATCTTGGATGCCTGCTGTTCTTGCCTGTACCTATGTTTGTGGGTGAGGATGTTGATGTCACAGAGGATTCACATTACCTTGGGATGATATTCGTGTCCCCCTGGCTGTGAGCCCAGAGATCACAGACGTTTCTGCGTCAGACTGGAGAGTCATGGATTCACTGGATCATGAGGGTGTGGCGCTGTTGGTACTTGTGCAGGAGGACGTAAATCCGAGTCTTCAGGTCCTTGGTGCTTACACACTTGCTCCTAACTGATGTGAGACTTGGACTCCTGCCAGCTGTCTAGATGGAGACGCAATTCTTTTCTAGTTCCAGTCTCTTCGAGAATCCATTGGCTGTCGCTGTCAGAATGTGTCCAACGACGGATTTAATGAGAGAGATTCAAATGAGATTTGTTACCTGCACAGTCCGTGAGCGGTCAGCTGAGGCTGTATGGCACATGCGGTCCCGTTTTCCTGATGCTGATCCTGCTCACCAGATTCTCATCGAGGGAGAGAGCCTCTCTCAACCAGATTCTCATCGAGGGAGAGAGCCTCTCTCACAGAGCCTCCGTGAGTTGGTGGAGGCAATGTGCATGAACCACAATGCCTTGTGGTTGCATCAGGTTGATCAGCATCTCAAGGAGATGGGGATTGGCCAGGTCATCTGCTTGGGGGAATGCCAGACAGAGGAGTGCCCTGGAGTGCCGGCGGAAAGTGGACGCAGCGACACACTGCTCTGGTGCATGTTCCCACACCTGACCTGACCTGATTTTAAATGGCTGCTTGAAATATGCCGAGAGCAGAGAAATTGAACCAGTCAGATTTTTGGATCCATAAACCATGTATTGTGTGTGAGCACATGGTATTTATATGACATATAGAATCTATCACCACCTTGGCTGTCCGGCTGGTCTAAACTTGACAAATTCATACATATCTTTTCCTCTCCAAGTTCCCTCTTGTAGAATCCCTCACTCTCATATCTGGATCTTTTTTTTCTCTCTCATTTACCATTGTTTTATTATCTCTGCGCACCATGAGTGGATGGAGGTTATAATTTTCACTTCTGTTTGTCCTGTCTGGAGCAGGATAATCAAAAAGTTAAGGACGGATTTGGATGAACTCGGTGGACAAGTTTGAGTGTGTGAACAAGGATGAATTGATTCATTGAAGATCCGGATCTGGATACTAGAATTTTTGAGGTGATTCTTCACCATTGAGAGAGAGGGCCAAAAAAGATATACTGTAGCATCACAATATCTCAAAAAGTTGTTGGACAGATTTGGACAAAACTTTGGTGGACAGGTTGGCGTGCGACTAAGACCAAATTGATTCGATTATGGTGAAGATCCGAATCTCCGGAATCCGGATAAGAGGATAATTTTTAATTTTTTAAGTGACTGACGCCATGGTGCTCCCAGCACATGGCAAATTCACACAGCACGAACACGAAAAACAAATCGTGCAGCCTTCCTCATCGTGTCGAGGAAAAGGCGAGAGCAAAAAAGGAGACCTCCTGTTCTCAAACGCGTACCTCACCCAACTCTCCTGCTCTCTGATCATGCCTCATTGTCTCCCTTGGCACTTCTCACGTCACCCTGACCAATCATTCAGCCTCGGGGGAGTGACTTGCCAGTCCGAAGCCGAGAAGGCGAGGTTTCCTGCTTGCTCAGAAATGTTTGGGGTTGTTGTTGTGCAACAATGTAATTCTTCTATTGCTGGCTTGTAAATGCAAAACAGATAGGAAAAGGTCACAGGCTAATCACATACTGGCCAGCAATTAGCCTTACCCTATCTCGTTAACACAGCACCACCCTCATGTGGTGACACTTAACAACACTGAAGCTGGCACACAGTTTTTTCCCAACTTAATTTACAATCGAGAAGTTTCCTGCTTCGTCCACGGACACGCTATCACTTATGGTAATCCTATTCTTAACTATGAAATTCCTCCATCTACCCCACAAACATAAAAATAGTTTCTTTTTTTTTCCCCGATAATACAAGTGATCCATCCCATCCATTGGGACCTATAACTCCTTTTTTGCTTTCAGCCCAGCACAAACAAGCTTTGCACAGTCTCCTTGGCTATTGGCACAATCCTGGCGGGTCGCCACTCCGACACAGGAATACCAGCAAGCTGGCACTCAATTTTGCCGACCTCGGAAGGATGACAGGCCAGGGTCAACCCCACCCGTCGTATTAATTCAGACAGAAAAGTGGGATTTGGAAATCAGGATCCGAGATCCCAAGGCCCACGCAGGCCACCACCCTAACCATAAGCCAACACAGCATAAAAGTGATACATTAAACCAAGATGGCAAGACACCAGTCCATTTAACAGAGGAAGAGGCTGTAGCAGTGGTGTGGTACCACGAAATGAAGAAACAAATGAGATGAATTAACAGGTGCAAGTTAGACTTTGAAGAGAGTTTTGGAAAGACAGCACCATCAAAATCAAATCTTCATCTTTGGGGAAAAAGGCATTTCAGACTGGAAAGTGTGTCACAGCAAGCGCAGCGGATGACCAAAAATTCATTATAAAAAAAATATAATATTTATAATCAGCTATTTTATAATCGTACAAAATTTTATAATCAGCTAAAAGCGTGTCCTAGACTTATGACTCACCCTGGTAAAGTTGTGTTTGTCGATGGTTTGGTCATCTCCATGCCATCATATTTATTAAAGGAAGTCCTTAAGGCTCTTCATATTGATATTTATTTCACCAAAAACGTTACTCCCTACTTCATGAGATTGATTCCTTAATTGCACTGGCTAATAATGAAGAGTCCTTACGAACAATGCTGGCGCTCTATTGATGAAGATCTTTTTGTATATATATAAGTCAGGCTGCATGGAAGATCTAGAACACGAATGGATCAAGGATTCAATAGAACAAGGAAACAGTAAGAAAGATGAGGAACCACCAACAGCAGGGTTGGAGATAAATAGAGAGAGATTGGACAAATTAAGGGAGTGGGGGGAAAGAGGATCGGTGCAAAATAATAAATTCAAGAAAAGGGAATAAATAAGGAGGACTACAGTTTAAATGAAAATAAGTCATGTGTCTAGTTTGAAAGATGTTAGCCAATTATTTTGGCTTTTCACTCATGTGAAGGTCGTCAAAAAGATCAAAATTTTACGCAACAACAATGTACTTGTGGTGAAACATAATCACGTAATAGCTGCAGATATCTCGTGAAACAGAGACAGGCTTTACATTACGGTGAAAGTAAGGAATCGTTTGGGTCCAAGTTTATTGAGGCAGAAGTTGCTGGAGATGAGTCAGCTGCGAAAAGGATGGTCGGACATCTGCGGATAAAGCTGCACATGGGCAATGTTAGATTCTCTTCGGAGGGCATGCCAATCACGTCCCATATCTTGCCGTACATAGCGAAATACACGGTGATGGACCACATAAGCACTAGGAAAAGATGCAACAAAGCAGGGGATTGCACAATGAAAGCAATGAAAGGAAACAACACAGAATACAGAAAATCAATGTTTGGTTTAATTGAATAGATATGGGGTTCATGAAAGACTTATCGTTGTTGTTCCTTGAATAAATATTGTCGCGGACCCAGCGTCGCAGGGGAACCACGAGGGAGGGGCTGTCTCAGGTTCACTCTCTGGGGACTCACTGGGAATCGCAGGCCGTCGCACATGAATAACGTTTCGAGTTGCGGCCGGGTTGCTAAAAATCGACCGTGAACACCAATAACTGGACAACGTGCTTCGGGTCCTCCGTCTAACAACCGCGTTTACCGAAGGACGGTGACCTCCTTACCGGGATGCGGCCCTCGGTACGTAACTTGCGTTAATTCAGATTACCTACCGGATAAGGTGCAGCTGAGCGGAGCTGCCAAGAGGACTGGCCAATGTAACAGATTCGTGGGGGAATAACGTCCCGGCTAAGCGAGGTCGGGCCATGCTGGACCAATGAAGGAAAAGACAAACAACCATCTGGGAACATTTCTAATAACACATTTATTAAAAACTAGAATGAGGAAAGTGATGGGGCAGAGTAAATAGCTTTTATTGCAATGTACAGCAAGGGAAAAGCAAGCATTTGGTGGGGTGCGGCAAAAGGAAACAATGTATACAAAGGAGACACGGTCAGTTATCCCATGAGTTCTTACACATCTAATTTACACCATGACAGGCGCATGCAATACAAACCACACACAACAAAACACCAACACATACACACACACACACAGAAATTTGAGATTGGCCCAGAAGAGAAGCAGATTCAGGAATTAACGACCTCTCAATACCTGGCATGGCCGGCAGCCAGCACAGCCCAGAACACTAAGAAAGGGAGGAGGGAGATACTGAAGGTGTCTAGGTGTGGGATGTGAGGTGCGAGCGTAATGCAACATGGGGGGGGGGGGTGGCGGTGGAGTGGAAGAGGAAAAATGTGAGTGCGGTCAGTTTGGTTTTGTCTTTAAGTTCGCTCTTGGGTCCTGCCCTGAAAAGAACAGTTGGTCAGGCTTTGCTCGCGTTGATTGTTCTTTTAGCATCCACAGTCGACGAGAGATCGATGGTAGAAGAAGGATGTGTGAGAAGAGAGACCCTCTCCTATTAGTGTAAAATCTATATGTGTGAGTGCAATATAATCTAATGAGCATCGATTGGAAAGGAGCAGCCCTGGCTCGTAGCAAAAATGCGTGACCCACGCTTGGTCATGTGGCGCCCTTGCTCTGCACGACGTTTGTTCTCCTTGCGCTGCCCGTCTCCCCAGCGACGTCCGATGTCTGACAAGTGCCGCTCGGCTCGTCCTCTCCCTGTTCCTGATGATGTGACAACTCAGAACTGCCTCTGATCTCCAACTGCTCTCCCATCTGCCCCGAACTGCCTTTTATGAGCCCCGGACGAGAGGAGGAGCCAAAATCGGATCAAATGGGCTGTTAGCAAAATCACACTTCTCCATTGGTGCACACAGTCATAGCCATGCCCCCGCCAGGCCCCCGGAGGTGAAAAATGCTCAGTCGCTCACCAACCTGGTCATGCGTCGGAGCTCCGAGTTTAACTGGGGCCATGGTTTTTTGGAAGCGCTCTCCGGCCTGGAAATGTCGCTGGCCTCCATTCAAACGTGCAATTTTAGGGAATCCCTGTACGACCCGTAGTCCTTAAACGAGCTCCAGGGCACTTCGCGCTTTGAGTTATGCCCCAAAATAAGCTGATACAATCTCCTCCATGTGTCTTTCGAGCTTATGGTGAGAATTCGATGACCATGTGGCAGTTGCGTGCAGTTGTAGAGTAGCAAAAATGTTGTTGGGCATTTGGTAGTAAGAGGATAATAACGTGGCATTGTGGGGAAGACGAAGTTCCTTGTAATAGGATGGTGAATAAAGGTTGCGTTTGTAAGCACAAGTTGTTGTGGGGATTTTTCGAAGTTGTATGAAGTGGCTGTGGTAGCGTGGTATAGTTTGGTGAGGCAGTATGAAGGTCTGAGGTGAAATGGCGTTAGAATTGGCGTGCAATTTTAATGGGCAGTTTGGCGAGCTAAGGCAAAGGATCCATGTTGCTCTTTGCATTCCTTTCATCGTTATTGGGCCGAGTGCGTGCTTTCTTGCTTGTTTCATGTGACAGAAAGGGGTGTAGAAGAAAGTGAAAGAACTGTGAGGGTTAAAGTTTAAAGAGGTATAAGAGGTCTAACTGAATGAGTCCCACGCAACGCATTTTTCCCCTTTACCCACTAGACATATGGAGGGACTAACAAATACACATACTATTGAAATATCTGCTTTGGGATCATGTATGTTGTGTGCCATTGCCTTGGAGGCATGTGGTCTTGCAGAACCGCAACATATCTTGAAAGGAAGATTTCAATTTATTGGTGCCCTTTTGTTTGCTCGATTGGCCTGCTACCCGCCCCCCCCCCCAAAAAAATAATGTTTGGCCCCGCCTCTCCCATGGCGCCATCTTCGACTCTAAGTCATACATGTACGGTCTGACAGCACCTTCTACATAATGATTTGACTGTCATCATAATCTGGGGATCTCTTGATCAAAAATTATTTGTCAAATTCACTTTCTGACAAGTCTGAAGCAGTTGTGCGGCATATGCATTGTTGCTCCAATCTTTCCCTGATTACACATGGCAGTTTATCTGGAATGTTTTGGGCAATACCAACAAGGTTTGCTTTTTCAACTGTACACCTCAAAAATTTATTAGAATTAAAAACCACGTTCAGTTCTTTGTTTATTACTTAAAATCAATATAATCGCGTCAAAATTTTTTTTATTTTTCTGATTCTGTGGACCCGTAACATGGCAAATGGCACACTTTAATTTACTCTCACAATATCTCAAGTGGACCTTAAAACCATAAAGTAATTTTTGCCAATTTTTTCAGCAGATAGAAAGTTCAATGACATCACATGGTTGAAGTTTTCCACCAGGTGATAGTGTTACGAATCTGGCAGCCATTTTGCACGCAAACAGACAGCAGTCCCTAAGCTTAGTTATTTCGATAAGTATGTGTTTATAGTTAGAATCCCTCCTTCTGTCTCATGGGAATTCCGTGTGTGCGCTAGTTATTTTTTAGTTAGGTTTTTATCATCAACAACAACAATGGCACCGTCCCTCACTCAACCAGTCGCCATTTCGCCCCATGTGTTTTGGCTGAAGGCGTGGGCGGAGCCTCCATCGCCTCAGAACGAGGCTCCGCTCCAAGGAAGGGCATGGGATATTCCTCCAGCCAATGAGCGAAGGGCGAGCATCTACGCGCGCCCCAGCCAATGGAGCCAGCGTGCCGAAAGCTACGACAGAGCCTCTTCGGAGGCGGGCTCCGAGACGCCTCGACACCCCTCGAGACGACATACCAATGAGGAGGCGAGTGGGAGGAAAGAAATCGCTTCCACTCAGAGAAGGGAGGGTTGGTCGTTGTTAGAGCATCTGCAAGTATTGGTGGCGATTGGCTTCGTCTGCAGTCTTGGTGGCGATTGGCTTTCGTCTGTGGTCGTGGTGCGATTGGCTTCGTCTGCGGTCGTGGTGGCTTGGTCTCGGTCATCTGCGGCGGCTTCTCGTGGTGTGGCGGCCGAGCGGCCGGGAACGTGGACTTCAGGTTGTGGGTTCGAGTCCCACCGTGGTGGTTTGGGGTCG
The DNA here is from genome assembly GCA_035128595.1 of Eptatretus atami. Classification (NCBI taxonomy): domain Eukaryota; kingdom Metazoa; phylum Chordata; class Myxini; order Myxiniformes; family Myxinidae; genus Eptatretus; species Eptatretus atami. Next base: position 53,362,294 of record CM068952.1, read on the forward strand.
GTGTGACCGCACGAGGCGGGAAGTACCCCGGCCCGGCTCTACCGAATAAAGACCCACGGGGTCCATTTTCTTTGTGTGTGTGTGTGTGCGTGTGGTGCGTGTGTGCGTGTGTGCGTGGTGCTGTGTGTGCGTGTTGCGTGTGTGTGGCGCAGTCCTGTAAGTAAACTGTTAAGTGCTTTTTGTTCCTTGTAAATTGTATTTCTTTTATTCGTGATAACTCTGCTCTTTGTGTGCTCCCCTCCCGATTATTGGTTATAAATAACCCCCCCTCCCCCGTGTTAATGTACAGCTCGTTTCTGTGCTTGTCTCCCATTGGTCCAGCCGGTGCGTATTGAGAGTTAGTGAGGCCGTTTGGTCGGTAGTTGTCATTGGGACCGGCGCGGCTCTGGTAACTCGCTCGGTTACGCCAGATTCCGAGTCGTTACTGCGACTCGGATCGAGCAGAGTTGGCGGGTTGGTTCCCCGGTAGTAGACTGTGCGGTAATTAGGTATATTGGAGATCGAGACAATTAACCCTACGCCACACGGTCAAAATATTGGTGTCCACGGTCCGCTAAGGACCCGTGACCTTTGGGTTGTCCGAAGAGTCAAGACCTAAAATTCCGGGTGTTCGGTGGGAGATGACTCTATCTGCTCCACCTCGGTCGTTTATCACCACCGAACCCCGGTCCACAACAATAGCACAATCATTTGATCAGGTTTGCTGTAAAAATAAAACACAGGAGATATTTTTGGACTTCTTTGGACAAATTATTCTTCTTTAAAGCTGCAAATGCTCACAAACATGGATTTACATACAATTTATTGATACAGTAGTCAGTTTTCAACTTTACAACACTTGTAATTTTGAATTTTTGACCAAAAGTTGATTTTGTCTTCTTTGTGTCTATCTGAACCAGTGAAATTTTCTAGAAATAGTACACACAGTCACTGTCAGCAAAAACAAGTATTGTGCAAACAAAGGAAATGAGAAAATAGGATTAAACCTCTCTGGTCTTTCACGTGGTCAGGATCCACCAAGACAACTCCATCTGAGAAAAATTGACAACACAGGACTTTATTTACAAGGAACAAATAGCAAAGTTTAAGGGAAATTCAGCTGACAATTTGCTTACGTGGAACATTTCACGATAATCCACCATGCCAAGGATGGACATCAAACTGGGCATTCCATCTGGCAGCATTTGTTGGTGGACGTTAAAGATGGCAATGTGTGCTTTGCGAAGAGTAGGCGAGCTATCTCCGGCCCCCTAAACAAATTACACATTCCTGCTCTAACCTACAGAGCGGCACAGCCGTGCCACAGCAAACGATGTTACCTGCTGCCATGGGTGGGGCGTTTGAGAAAAAAGAAGAGCAAGACTATGCTGAGCAGCTTATATCAAGGGAAATAGAGACTAAAACAGTGGATTTCAATATGTTGTCCAAACTCACCAACTGGTTCCACCGAGTCCACAAAGTCCACAAAGTCTCGCTTGCCAAGATGTACAATGAGCTGTGGGAATGATTGATGAAAATGCTGGTTAGGATTTGCTGAATAGGAACAGGAAAAGTTGAGGTGTGGTGAAAAACAACCAGCGACTGTGTGCGTGTGTGTGTGTGTGTGTGTGTGTGTGTGTGTGTGTGTGTGTGTGTGTGTGTGTGTGTGTGTGATTTGAATGACAGAACAGCACAGTGGCAACATACTTGCCTTTGCAGCAAGGTCCAGGCCAGTCAACTTAAACTGTCACACTGGAGCTTCTCAGGCAAGGCATTTTTGCAATAAGCCGGCTTTCCTGCATGCCAGCACTCGCATGTGCACTTTGAGCATGTAACGATGCCTTTGGAAAAAGAGTGTGCCCGTTGTGTGCCATCGCATTGGCAAAATGACGAATTTCTGCCCTAACCTATTTTTTATTTATTTATTTTGTATGCAGCCTGTGGTTGTTGGTTGCATCATTGCTGAGAGCGCGGTTGTCCTGCTGATACAGTGCCAGAGAACACTATTGTACGGTCAATTGTGTCAAGCGCTTTCAACAGATATCTATAAGAACACGAGAGCGGGAGACATTTTGTTTCAAACCTTGATGGTGAGTTTATCAACTAGTTGTACAAGTGCCATGTGAGTAGAACGATGAGATCTAAAGTCGAACTGTTGGTCATAAAGAAGATTTAATTGAGAGATAAACTTGGAAAGGGGGATATTAACAAGTCGAAGATCTTAGAAAGTCAACGAAGAATAGAAATAGGTCTATAATTGTGAAACTCCAGGTTATCACCAGATTTGAAGATGGCGATAACTTTTGTGACCTAAATTAGGACAGTCTCCCACGAGAATTGAAGATTGAGACAAAGGCAATTAAATTAAGAAATTAAGGAAATCACAGGTTTAACCACAATGGGTGGTTCATCAAACTCACAACTAGTGTATTGTTAGCGCTTTTTTGGTAATTGGGAAATTTAGAAACGTTCGTGTATGAAAAAATGAAGGCCTGGGTTATGCAGATAATTCAGTAATAGGACCTGTTGAGCTCAATTCTGTATCAGAGCAATCACGTCAACCACTCCACAACCACAACCCCCCTTAGACCCTATATATTTTTTTAATGCCATGAAGAAACTTTGTGGTAGTCATCATGTGTGCATGAAGGTTGTGGTCAGTTTCATCAAAATCGTGTGTGTTAGTTTTGGAGAAGAGCAAATACTGTTTGTGGGTCAAACCCCCCCCCACCCCCTAGGGCCCTTATCCATCATTGGACCATCTCTGCGAGCTGGCGGTGCCTAGCAGTCTTCTTAGCTATGGGCACAATCTGGATGGGTCGCCACTCTGACACAGCCCCATTAATGAGCGCAGATTTTAATGTGGTGCGTGCATGGTCGTTCGGAGTGATAGTTTGTGATTCAACGTTTAATCAGATTGTGTGTTTGGTTTTGAAGAAGGAGCACAATCCTTTTTTTTGGGGGGGGGGGGGGGGGGAGGTGGTGAAAAACCCCCCAGAGACCTCTTAAATGAGCGCAAATTTTGATGCGGTTAATACACTTTCGTTAAGCATCCGATATGAAGCTTGTGGCCAAGTTTCATCAAAAATTGTGTGCTTGGTTCAAATGAAAATGACCGAAGTGTTTGCGGACTCACTGACTGACTGACAAACTCACCTAGGGACACTGCTTGATCCCATAAGCTCACTTCACTAAAGTCCAGGTGAGCTAAAAATTGTGTTCGTATGTGGAATTCTGTTGACCAGAGAAGAGCCAGTGTGAGCAAACTAAGAATTTGAAGAACCATAAATATCTGCAGAATTCGAGATAACCTGCTCTCTCCATCCAGAAGTCCATTGAGATAATCATTCATGTTCGTCTTACCAAAGATAATATCGACTTCACGCGATGGATTTTAATACTAGTTTTATAAACATCTAGGTTGTTGGTGAAACAGCTCGGTTTGTTTAAAGAACAGTAAGTGCAACGTGCGCCGATTGTGAAAACTCCTGTGTATTTTTTCGATCATGCCGAATGCTTTTGTGATGCTGAAGACTGATGTTGGCTGATGCTGCATGCTCGCTCGATGCCTGATTTGCTCGCGTGATCCTGACTTGATGATTGCCCCTTGTATTTTGCATGCTGATGCCTGAATGTTGGTGATGCTGATGTTGGTGATGTGCTGATGCTGGTGATGCTGATGCTCGGTGATGCTGTGATGCTCGTGACGCTGGCTGTTGCGGTGAGCTGATGGTGCTGCATGCTGACTGATGCGGTGATCTTGATGTTTGCTGATGCTGAATGCTTGTATGACCTGATGTTGGTGATGCGGCTGATTGGTGATGCTGGATGCTGGTTATGCTGATGCTCGTGTGACGCTGATTGTTGGTGACGCCTGATTTGCGCTGACGGCTGACGCTGATGCTCGGTGGTTATGCTTGATGTGTCGCCGTGATGCTGATTGGTTGGTCGATGCTGATGATGGCTGATGCATGATTGTTCGGTGATGGCTGATGTGGTGATGCTCGATGCCGGTGATGCCCGATGCTCGCTGACGCTGATGTTGGTGACGCTCATGTGGTGCCATGCCCTGATTGCCGCACGGGTGATCTTGATGTTGCCTGATGATGCCTGATGTTCGCGTTGATGCTCGATGCTCGATGCTGTGATGCTGACATCGGCTGCTGATGTATGCTGATGTGTATGCGATGCATGATGCTGATGCTCGGACGCTGTTAGTGGCTGATCGCTGTCGGTGACGCTGATGATGGTGCACGCTCGATGTTGTCGTGAGTTGGTCTGACTGCCTGCGTGAGTTAGTGTATGCTGCATGCCTCGGTCGTCAAGCTGAATCTGATGATCCGCGATTGTGGTTCAGCTGTGGTTGTCCCTTGATTCTGGTGTTGCTATCTAGTCGCCCTGATCCTGCGTGATGCGGGGTTCGGATTCGATGACTAGTGACCGCTGCATGCATGTTGTGATGCTGATGCGACCTTTCTTTTGTAATTTCACGAATTTATTCTTCATTTCAATATCCAGGGTTCTTTTATTTTCGGGATTGCTAAGTGTTTTAACCATAAGATAAGAGAGAAACGAAAGTTATAGATTATTTTAAAACACAGGGAAAAACACTTTATAAGCAGAGTGAGTGAGCAAGTTCACATTGATAAACGTCACTTCAATCAGATGATTCAATCTCTGAAATAAAATAATTCAGTGTTTTACTGTTGATATTTCTGATGACGTGTTACAATATGATAATAGACAGGTAGGACAAGAAAAAAAATTTTTGTCTATGTACTAGTTCATTGAAAAACAGATGGATGGAGTGATGTGAAAAAGAGTTAGATGGTCAGTAATGTCAATGCACTCTATGCTGGAAGTAATATTTTGATCATTAATGGAAAATAAATCAACTGGCAGGGGCTACCTGGCACTGCCCGGGAGGGGGGGGGGAGGGGGGTTTGGGTTCCGGCGATGCTGGCTGGGTGGGCTTTTCATGGCAATTGTTTCGGGATGTGTTGTACATTGAAAAGCTATGGAGTAATATTGGCCGAACAGTGGTTACCTTTTGCCTGCATGCAAAAGGGAAGAAGAGGAATGCAGGTCATTAACATTCCCGGTGGCAGCACTGCCCGACCCTACACCCCAATACACACTTATAGTGTTCTTTGGTGGCCTCAAAACGGATGCCAAGGCCATACTTGTAGGACCTTAAAACCATGTCCAAATTTTGAAACACCTACACACAAAATTTGGGGCCTGTAGGTGCTACGGTTCGGCCATGAAAGAAAAACGTATAAACAAACGCACAAACAAATGCACAAACACTTGAAAATATGTACATAGATTGTTGTAGCGGTTAATGCGGTGATGCGATTCAGTTTGTCTTTGAGGGGATGATAGCCATAAGCAAAGAAAGTGTTAACTGGAAGGGCACTTGGTAGAGCGCATACCTCCACCACGCAATACCTGATCCACGGCAACATATCGGGCCCATTACATTTTTGAACTATCATACTACACAGTAAGATATCGTTTTTAGCCCTATCTCTCTCTCTCTCAATGGTGAAGAATCACTTTAAAAATTAAATAACTCTCATATCCAGATCCGGATTCGGATCTTCACCAAAATCGAATCAAGTCGTCCTTGCGACACACCAACCCGTCCACCAAGTTTCATCCAGATCCGTCCACAACTTTTTGAGATATCCTGTACACAAACAACCAACCAACTACCAATCAGACAAACAAAGACAACCAGACAGAGAAGGGTGACGGACGTAATAAAAGACAAACATCCATCAGCTGATCAGAACAATTGAGTAAATTCAGGTTAAAATCACTCATTGTGTCGCATCGTTTATTCTCATTAGAGATCACGTGCCGCAGTCAAGTGACGTCAGGAAATTCTGCAGAAAACCAAGAGTTCTGTACATGTTACCTACAATTACATTACAAGCTGCTTGATCCCGGCGAATTTCAATAAAAACGTGATCGCAGTCAAAAGATTGGAATGACAGGTTGACCGAGAGGTACGCACACTCCAATCCAAGCTGTCTAGCCTGGGTTCGAATCCCAAACCAGCTATAAACTGTCATCCTGGTGTTTCACAGGCATGGTGATTCATCATTGTGTGCACCATCCCTCAGATGAACGTTAAAGTTGGTGGACGTTAAAGACCCCCACGGTGTCCTTCATGAAGAATAGGCGAGCTATCGCCGGCACGAAGGCCAGGTTCTAAATTACTGCCTTAACTATTGTTGAAAAGGCAATGGGAAAACTACCCAATGTAACCCTTTGTCAGGAAGCTGATTTGGTGGCACCGACACTCTGTGAAGAGTATGGTATATGTGTGTGTGTCTCTCTCAGAGAGAGAGAGAGAGAGACAGACAGACAGACAGACAGACAGACAGACAGACAGACAGACAGACACAGAGACATACAGACAGACAGACAGAGAAAGACAGACAGAGTCATCTCTGATGTTACACCTTAAATAATTATTCATAAACACAGCAACTTATCGACCGAGTTTGTTGGATCAAGAGGAGTGAACTACATCGTAGTTGCTCATGTAAACAAATGAGGGAGGGGATCCTTTAACCCATATCTCAGTAAAACCATAAACAGAAAGATAGTAGTTTGGGGTCGATAGGTAATCCTGAATATCATGAAAACATCAATGGAGGCTTCTGGAGTTCATTTAATAGATAGGGAAGTTACCTGAATGAGGAAGATTCAGATTATTACGATTAAGATCATTAGATTCAAAGTAGTTACATGTGTGATATCCTTTCCACAAGCTGGGTGAGCTGGACTTACAAGGTACCCGTACCCGTGCCCGCACAGAATTCTAAACTGGGTAAGGATGTCGGAGGCAAAAATGCAAGCGGCGTCTTCCGTCAGAGGCAGCATCAACTAGCAATAAAAATACTCCTGATTCCTCACCTGCCCTCTCATTCTTTTGATCACGTTTTGAAACTACTAAGAATTCCGATTATACTGTAACATTTGTAGAAAAAAATTATCAATTTTTGTTCCTCTAATATTCTTAGCATCCTCAAACCCTTCTTATGTATAATCATGACAGAAATATACAAGCCTACAATGTAAAGGAGATAATACACATTATCAATCCCTAATTAAAAGGATAACTAGAAAGCATCTGACAATGAAAAGCCCGTCCATTTTGTATCCAGGCTTCTTCTTCCGTATGCTGAACAATACATTTGACCTTTTGACCTAATTATTCATTTGTCTTCTCCATAATCTCATAATGAAGCTTTGTTGAAAATTTGATAACAAAAGCTCAAATGGAAACAGGTCACAGCCCGGACAGACACACACACACACAAAGTGATTGCAAAACCCCGTTTTATTTCAGTTTTATTATTTCACTTTCAGTTTTATTTATATTTCCTTTTATTATTTCAGCTTCCACTGTACTCCAACTCCACAAATCCGTTGCTCTGGGTGCTAGTCTTTTTCTTTATGATCATGTAGAGTCGCAAGTACAGATACAAACGAGTTCACAGAACATGACACCCCACGCATTTACTTCAATTTTAACCAAATAATAATGATGATTTTAACTATCATTAAAAAATAAAATCAGAAAGTTTAGTGCTATTGAAGTAGTCCAGAAGCAGTCCTGAACAGCACCCTCATTGGACCTTTATTTAAATCAAAGAACGTTCTGCAAAACTAGAGGTTTTGGGAAGTATTCCGACAAGCAATTTGTGTTTTACAGTCTTCAAGTACTGTATATAATTCAATTTAAATAAAATAAAGATTGTAAAAGTTATAGAAATAAATTAATTCCAGATTTACCGCCATTTTACCCAGTGTCTATTACATCACCCGATCCAACACTTTACATTAGGTATTTGTGCCTGTTTGTTAGCCTGGTGTTGGCTTAGTGGTTAGGGTGGTGGCTTGGGATCCTCGGGGTCCTGAGTTTGAGCCCTGCTTTCTACTGAATTAACATCAGGGGGGTTGACTCAGCCTGTCATCCTTCCGAAGGTCGGTGAAATGAGCACCAGTATCCTGGTAATTATCCCTGCGCGTCAAAGGCGATGAAAGGGTTGGCGTCAGGAAGGGCATCCGGCCGTAAAAACATTGCCACAAGAAAAGCTACCATGATTGGAGCCCGCAAAAAGCTGACCCCTGCTCAGGGAAAAAGGCTTTAAAATGGTGTGATGATTCATGCCTGTTGTTTGTGTCCATTATAACGTCCTTAAAAACAGGAAGTTTTCTGTTTGGAATGATTTTAAATTTTGTTTGACTGCCAGGCAGGCAGACAGAGTGAAAAAAATATATTATCTCACTCCTCTCTAAGCATGTACGGTCAACATGAATTCTGAGTCAAGATATAGCAAAATGAAAGACATCTTCCTATTCATGTTCATGTGTTCAAAATATAACATTCAATTTAAACAAGTTGTTCCTCGATCATAAACTGAGAAGACAGACAAACGGATGGACGGACGTGAACCAATTGCTTAACCCCGCTTTTCGCTTCACATGCATGGGGTAACGACACATCCAGCTGTCAGAATTCTACCGATGCACTTTCATTACTTAGACCAACAACATTTCAATGACTCAAACTGTTTCTAATCACTCTCCAACCAAAGTGTCATCCATTCCACCGCTCGCCTCTTACTCACCGATCCATCCTCTGTGCGCTTCTTGAACACAGAAACCGAAGACATTGTACCCGGGTCACTCTTCTCCTTTTCTTATTCTTCCTTCGTTCTTTCTTCTTCACGTGATTATTGGCAGTTGTTCTTTACTCCAGCACTAAAATTGCTTTTCTCTTCCAATTATTCTATAATTAATTTAATCTCGCTGCTATGCGTTTTATTATTCTTTTGCAACAATTTTAGCATATTCTGTTGCCTCCTTGTGTAGATAAATAACTTTTATTTTTTCAATACCCCACGATCCCTTCTTCAATTGATATATTCTTCACTTATATTTTTCGATCACACTGCTTGTTTGCATTTCCTACTTATATTCACAGGATCCAGTGAACACCAGCCTCTCAGGCTCACCACAAGATTACTGAACTTATCGAGGTCCCGAATATTGGATCAGAGATACCAAAAGCTCATTGCCCGGGATAACTTGCCAGAGCTTTAACAGCCTCAAGGGTATTTGGGTCACATTGGGAGGGAGGGAGTGGGGTTGGGTTCGGGAAGAGGCAAATTATAGTGTACGTTTTACTGCATTGCTGGAATCTTATGCACGAGTTATTATTGGATTAATCCATGAGCCAGTGGGGTTGGTCGATACCATCTGGGGGGAATAATTCTCATTGTGATTTTTGGCAAGGTATACAACACTAGAGTTAGAAAATATGTGATAGGATTGCATCGGTGGTAGGTTTTTGTTTATATGCCTCCCCTTAAATAAGCTTTTGTGTAAAATGGCCAGTACAAGGTTTAGATATCCTACTTAACATTTTTTTTATCAGTCAAACATTAACATTGAAATTTGTCTCACCTTTTGCTAGGATCATTTGCTTCTCAACAAAAAGTGCCAAACATGCCTAGGTCGAAAGGTATGTCATTGGGGACACTTATATATCAGTGTCTATTTCCTGTGTGATAAATCATACCCGGCCTTCGAAAAGTATTTGTCTATCATTTACTGTGAAAATAAATAAAAGTTCTGGAACAATATAATTGCATGGTGTTTAGCAAATTTATTAAGAAATTCAAAAATAAATTCTTTTTTGTATGTTTGTATATTAAGATCAGTACAGCAGACAATGTTCCCCACACCCCCAAATGAAAAAAATACCTAATTTGGACAGATTTATGTAGTTTGGGTCAATGTCATGATATTTCCCCTGTTGTTATTGAAGGATACTTTCCAAGAATCAAACAAAGGTGAATGATAGCATGTTCATGAACAAGTTAATGTTTTTTCCCTGTAATTTCTAAAAAAAATACAGAATTTCAGGGATTTAGATTATCAATAATGCACATATGAAGGTATCAAACACCCGCATTACACAAATTAAACCAATAAGACAGTAGCAAAATGGTTAATCATGTGCAATCTGATGAATGAGTCAAGGTTGAAAATGAAAACACAATCTTCTGTTGTGGGCGCATAAAATTACAGAATAGAAACACAAATGTGGTGTTTCCACACTAACAAGGCCATTACCTTAGGCCAATGTGTGCTGATAAACATATTGTCTTATGAACAAAAGACGGGTCCTTTATAGTTTCTAAGACATCTCTGATCATATGCACTGATTGTAAGTGATATAAATGTTCAAGATGAACTTAAAAATCATAAATCATTATCAGTTCTTCAATATCCCATCTAAACCTCCCCATCGTCTGACTCAAAGATGGATGCCTGGTTCTCACAGTCTGGCAGTCTGCACATATCAGTGTATTTCAGTCCGTTTTTTTCCAACAACACACATTTTGGTAGTGAACATTACTTACAATTGCAGGCAAATAACGAGCTACATGCCTAACAATTTTCAAGAAGATGTAGCCTTAATAAGAGAGAACATTAGTTTAAATAGAATGTCTTCTGTCTTACGCCGGTTTCAGAAAAGTTTATTTTAGATGGGGTTACTAAACGCTAATAACACACAAAAGGCTACCACCAATGCAATGCTATCACATGTTTCTGACTGTAGAGATGCATACCCTGCCAAAAATATGATGAGCATTATTCCCCTCGGATGGTACCAGTGGCCAAAAATTACCGGGTCTGGTTCATGGCCTTGATGATTGATTATTATGGCTGAGGATAAAGGCTTCCGATGAATCAGAATCCCATACAATGCAATGACATCTCGGATTTTGTTGGATATTGGGTCGAGTTCAAGTATCTCATTCCATTTGACAAACATTAAAAAGCGAGTTCTGCCTTGGTGTAACAAAGCCAATTGCAACGATTGCATCCAATGCTAAATAAATCCAATTTTATCATTTTAGATGGTGAAAGTGGTGAAGCTGAAGATAGACGATAAACCAAGCAGAAGCTAAACCACTTATTGGTGCTGTTCTGTGATTAGAGTGATGGCTTGTACAGCCTTATCCTCTTAGCAAAAGCTCATCTCTTACAAGGACAGTTGAAAAAGTTGCATTTAAAATACACAAGCTTTATGATGCTCACAATCATTGTTGAAATAACGGAAAATGTGTGCATGAATTGTATATTTATGTCAACTATATTTAATTGGGTACGACGTCCTGCTTTGATCGGACACCTGACCCATGACATTTATTATTCAATTGAATTTAGAATGGGATTCAAATAAATTCAAATCAAATGGAAGACCAAATAGGTACAGTCCTGCATTGGAGTAATCAGGAGCCCAAACAGCAAAAAGCAAAGATGGAGTAATCAGGAGGAACCTGGATAGGATTCATGTTTCAGCTGCTACTCTCAAACCCATCCACAGCCAAGTGAGCCTTATTTAAATAAAACAAAACAAAACAAATAAACTCAGCTTCAAAACAATTAAATAATTCTGGCTGCCACACCATGTGTCCGATCAGGTTGAAATTTTAAACATATATTCCCCATCACCACGAGATCATAATTGTGAACTTTCATGTCGATTGATTAAGAGGTTCAAGAAAAATATATTAAGATTTTTGCTTAATGAAATATTGCTGCCAGACCATGTAAAGTAACATCAATTATTTGTGAATACCCTGGTATCCCCAAGGCTTGGGGAACATTTGTGTGAAGTTTCCCCTCGATCTGTCCAGCCATTCTGGAGAAGATTTTTTTAATAGGTTTTCTGGTAAATCTAATATGGCTGCCAAACCATGTGACCCATGACGTCATATGTGTGAACCGTTTGTTCCTCATGGATAAGCGGTCATACATATAAAGTTTCGTCTCGATCTGTTGAGCCATTTCAGAGAAGATTTTTGAAGGTTTAAAGAAAGAAACAACCAAACAAACAAAAAATATGGCTGCCGAATCACCTGATTGATGACAATTTTTTTTTCTGTGGACCACTTTATCACTAGATGACCCTCAAAAATTTTCATACTGATCAGATGTAGTATTGTACACATGCAATTATGACGTCATAACAAAGGCACCTATGTCATAAAAAAAAATCACATTCCCCATGGAGTACTTGCCATGTACTAAGTTTAAATTTTTTTTCCTTGGAGATAATAGAAGTCCAAAGTTTTTGCATTTTTTCAACATGGCTGTCACACCACGTGACCTATGACATAATTATTGAAGCATTTTTTCAACATGGCTGCCACACCACGTGACCTATGACATAATTATTGAAACATTCTGCATGAGTAAGTCACTCTTGTGGTGAAAATTTCCTCTCAATCCGACAATCAGTGGGAGAAAAACACGAAAGTTCTGTGCGGACAAACAACCAAAGACAAATGCAATACCCTCTTCCTCTGGCGAGGGAAACCAGATGAACAATTTTGCCAATATTATATATAACTTCAGCCCCAATGAGCATTTAAACGGCGTTTTCAATTTGCTGTTGCATTGACTGACATTATTCTCGTTTAAAAATTTAGAAGTAAAAGAAGTCCTGAAGATTTTAATTTTTATTATTATTATTGTTTTTTAAACTTGGCTCACTTGAAAGGAAAGTACAAAAATGTTGTACTTTAAACAGCACTGACTGGCAGTATTTCGTTGCCTGCCTAAAAATGGTACACTCATGTCCATACTTGATAAAGGTCACCACAAAATGGGGATCAAACTGAGAGCTCGAGTGGAAAAAAAAAAAAAAGTTGCCAGATTGAGGATTTTTTTTTTCCATCTCGGAGCACGTTTGAGAATGAGGACAGCACTCGGTTGAGTGCGTACCTCCGCCGGGCTAAACAGTTTATGTTTTGTATCCCACTGATGGGTCGGATCTGGATCAGGATCTTAACCCAAATCAAATTGGCCCATTCTTGTCACCGACCAATATCATCCAGAACTTTTTGAAATCTATCATCATATACATCGCTTTTGGCCCTAGATCTCTCAATGGTGAAGAATCACCCAACGTAACACCCAACAACAAAAAAAATTCTCGTATCTGGATCCAGATCTAGATTTTCACCAAAATCAACTCAATTCGTCCTTGTCACACACCCAACCTGTCCAGCAAGTTCCATCCGAATCTGTCCATAACCTTTTGAGATATCCTGCTCACAGACAGACAAGGGTGAAAACAACCGCTAATTATTAGAACACAGACTGTTTCTTCATTCTATTTTTAAAACCATGAAAGGTGATAGGCTACCAACTCAGTTTTAAAAGTAAGGTACAATTCAATAAGTTATGGAGATAGCTCAAAGGCAGAGGTTAGTTTCACTTCCTCAAATCTTAATGTTTTAATGTAGAAACTCGTACATATTCAGAAGGATTGCATCGAAATTTGAGGGCCTGAGCGAGCGGTTCATGCTTCGTCACCCTGAGCGAGTGGTTCGTGCTCAGTCACCCTGAGCGAGTGGTTCGTGCTCCGTCATTCTGAGCGAGTGGTTCGTGCTCCGTTGCCCTGAGCGAGCGGTTCGTGCTCCGTCACCCTGAGCGAGCGGTTCGTGCTCAGTCACCCTGAGCGAACGGTTCGTTCTCCATCACCCTGAGCGAGCGTTGTGCTGCCCATCACCCTGAGCGAGCGGTTTGTGCTCCGTAATTCTGAGCGAGCGGTTCGTGTTCCGTCGCCCTGAGCGAGCTGTTCATACTCCGTCACCCTGAGCGAGCGGTTCGTGCTCCGTAATTCTGAGGCGAGCGGTTCGTGCTCAGTCACCCTGAGCGAGCGGTTCATACTCCGTCACTCTGAGCGAGCAGTTCGTGCTCCGTAATTCTGAGCGAGCGGTTCGCGCTCATATTCCTGAGCGAGCGGTTCGTGCTCCGTATTCTGAGCGAGCGGTTCGTGCTCAGTCGCCTGAGCGAGCGTTCGTGCTCAGTCGCCCTGAGCGAGCGTTCGTGCTCAGTCGCCCTGAGCGAGCGGTTCGTGCTCCGTCGCCTGAGCGAGCGTTCGTGCTCCGTCGCCCCTGAGCGAGCGGTTCGTGCTCCGCGCCCTGAGCGAGCGGTTCGTGCTCCGTCGCCTGAGCGAGCGTTCGTGCTCCGTCGCCCTGAGCGAGCGGTTCGTGCTCCTCGCCCTGAGCGAGCGGTTCGTGCTCCGTCACGCCGCTGAGCGAGCGGTTTCGTGCTCCGTCGCCCTGAGCGAGCGGTTCGTGCTCCGTCGCCCTGAGCGAGCGTTCGTGCTCCGTCGCCCTGAGCGAGCGGTTCGTGCTCCGTCGCCTGAGCGAGCGGTTCGTGCTCCGTCGCCTCTGAGCGAGCGGTTCGTGCTCCGTCGCCCTGAGCGAGCGGTTCGTGCTCCGTCGCCCTGAGCGAGCGGTTCGTGCTCCGTCGCCCTGAGCGAGCGGTTCGTGCTCCGTCGCCCTGAGCGAGCGGTTCGTGCTCCGTCGCCCTGAGCGAGCGGTTCGTGCTCCGTCGCCCTGAGCGAGCGGTTCGTGCTCCGTCGCCCTGAGCGAGCGGTTCGTGCTCCGTCGCCTGAGCGAGCGGTTCGTGCTCCGTCGCCCTGAGCGAGCGGTTCGTGCTCCGTCGCCCTGAGCGAGCGGTTCGTGCTCCGTCGCCCTGAGCGAGCGGTTCGTGCTCCGTCGCCCTGACGAGCGGTTCGTGCTCCGTCGCCCTGAGCGAGCGGTTCGTGCTCCGTCGCCCTGAGCGAGCGTTGTGCTCCGTCGCCCTGAGCGAGCGGTTCGTGCTCCGTCGCCCTGAGCGAGCGGTTCGTGCTCCGTCGCCTGAGCGAGCGGTTCGTGCTCGCGCGCCTGAGCGAGCGGTTCGTGCTCGTCGCCTGAGCGAGCGGTTCGTGCTCCGTCGCCCTGAGCGAGCGGTTCGTGCTCCGTCGCCCTGAGCGAGCGGTTCGTGCTCCGTCGCCCTGAGCGAGCGGTTCGTGCTCCGTCGCCTGCTGAGCGAGCGTTCGTGCTCCGTCGCCCTGAGCGAGCGGTTCGTGCTCCGTCACCCTGAGCGAGCGGTCATGCTCAGTCCCCTGAGCGAGCGGTTCGTGCTCCGTCACCCTGAGCGAGTGGTTTGTGCTCCGTCATTCTGAGCGAGTGTTCGTGCTCCATCGCCTGAGCGAGTTGTTGTGAAATAACACCCGATTTCAGAGCCTTTTGCCATATTGACGTGTTTTCTAAATTACCGAGCCAATTTTTTTTTCCCACCCGTCACACAGAGCTGTTTATAAAGAATAATGTTTGTGAACATATCCCTGAAACATCTCCATCAATCTAACGTGGTTTTTCGATGAAAGCTACTCAAGGCTTCTGGGTTGTATATGATAAGTACTGGAGTTGGTAATCACACTGACTTCAACCTGCGCGATTCCTGAAAAATTGCCGATATCGGCCAAGTGCGTGTGCGTGTGTGTGAATCATAAGGCGAAACATATTCTCTCTCTCTCTCTCTCTCTCTCTCTGGAAGCGTCCGGACAGTGTTCATCCCAGACACGGCCAGGCAGTGCTCATAACATGACCGGTAGAAAATGGATTTCTGACATTTTGTTTCCATCTTTAGTATTCTTCTATGCAGAATCATTTTGATGAAACACTATGAATCTGAATTATTGCTCCACCACACGTCTGCCTTCACTTCCTCTCACCCCCTCCCCCACCCTCCTCTCTCCTTTCCCTCCACCTTTCATTCTCCTAGCTCTCTCCCCCACCCCTCTCTCATCCCCCCCCCCCCGCCGTTTAGTATTCCCTTCAGTGAAGCGATGGGTGGTATTTGCGAGTGACCAATATAATAAGATGATAAACCACAAGATCATGAGCTAGCACCAACGGTAAAGCCACAGCAGAAGTTTAGGGTGGTTGGGAAAATCTTTCTAGGAAAGAGAGAAGGTGCCTCCATCCCCCCCAAAAATAAAAAATTATATTAAAAAAAAAGTATTTTGGTGTGAGAAAGTCCGTTGGGTTCGCAGATGCAACATCACCTGAGAATGGGTCTTCTCTCGCTGGATTTTTACTAAATTGGCAGGGTGAAGGTTATAATCCATCTTTTTTGGTCAGACACACCTTTTTTTTTAACATGTTCACCACCCTGGCAAGAGTAAACTGGGACATTTGCTTCAAAAGAAATTAATAAAAATGATCCTTAGCCAATTCGACTTTGGTCACACAGACCACTTTCCTTTCCATAAAAGCAGCTGGATGGAAGTCAGACCACGGTAAAGAAAGTTCTGTGTGATTGAGGCTTTCCTTATATGCATCCATCGTTGATCCATAAATCACACATTCCCACATCTTCAAAGAAATAAAAACAGGAACCCGACGGTCCTTGGGAATGCATGTACATTGCTCACATCTTACAAAATAACATCAAGATCAAACATTGGTAGAGAAATGAAAACTACAGAATCTTGACTATTTCAATCTCCCCTCCCCACCCCTCACCCCTCCCCTTTGGGTAGAGAAAAAAAACAACAATCTCAAACTCATAACCAAATTTTATTATTTCTGCAAACAGAACTTCCCAGTTGAACTATCTCCCTAACCAATATGACGTGCAGCAGTGTTGGAAGACAGCTGGAGAGTTGTACCATTTAACTATGGTACTTCTTAAAATTCCCAAAAGATAGCAAAAGGCAAGGGAGACAACCGCATGCCTCTGGGTGCTTTGACCACACCGCCCACAGCTGGCTGGAGTGTACGTCCAAGGAGCTTGTAACCAATATCGGTGACCATGGCCCCCAAAGGATTCAGAGTGACAAGGCCATGATTTGTGAATACCTTCTGGAGCTGGTTTTCAGAAAGACAGGCATTTGTGCAGCCCCTTGAGGTGAGTATTGCCACTGTCGAGTGCCTCAATTGGCACACTTCTTGTCGCTGCCTGCAGAACGTCTGCCACCTCCGGTAAATGTTTTTCAGAAGCTCTGAATACCATACAACATCGCTTCGTCCACCATCTTTTGAGCCCTCATTCTCATGTCTCCATGTCTGCCAACATTCTCTCAAAGCGGTCCTTTTCCTCCAGTAAGGCTTTCTCCGCTGCTTCGGGTTTGAGCTCGAGTTCAGGGCCCGCAGATGGGGCGGCATTTTCGACACTCGAATCAGAGTTACCAAGTTTGTTGCTGCACGTTTGGGTTGCTGTTCCCAACATTCGGGTGAAACTACCAAAGTAAATGAGGCGTTCGAACAAGAGCATTGCAATGAGCCCGAAACATGCACACAGATGTGGCAGCCATTTTTCCGAACGGCATTATATATTATATGTATATAACCCATATATATGTATATAGATAGATAGATATATATATGTATATATATATATATGTATATAGATAGATATATATGATATGTTATATATATATATATATATATATATATATATATATATATATATATATATATAATTATATATATACTGTTATGGTTGTGGGGGTAGATGATGAGGGAATTTAATAGGACAGTTAGGATTGAATTGAGTTGCTTGGTCCGTGGATGTGTAGGGGGGACATCTTGATGTAAATCAAGTTAGGGAAACTGTGAGCTTAAGTATTATATTATGTCACACCACACTGGGCGGGGGGGGGGGGGTGTGCTGTGTTAATTAGATCGGGATTAAGACCTATTTTCCCCAGTATGTAATTTCCCCCTGTGACTTTCTCCTACATCTTTGCATTTACAAGCCAGCCATGAACGGTGTGTTTTATAACAAGACAGCTGCATATCCAAGCAGGCAAGAAGCCCTGCCTTCCTGGTTTTCTGCCAGAAAGCCACACCCGGAGGTGGAAGGAAGGAAGGAGGTTTTGGTGTGGTTTTTTGATGCGGGGTGTGAGGGACACGGTCGAGAGACGAGGGACCTAGGAGATGGCTGTAAGATCAGGGCATTACGGCTGGCTTTCCTTCGACGCATGAAGAAGACGGCACGATTCTCGTATTTGTGCTGAGGCGAATTGGCTCGCGTACTGAGCAAGACACTGGCAATCGACTCTTGGCTGGTCATGAGAGTGGACCTCGAAGCCTCGTGTATATCACTGAAAGAGACTGCACCATTTTGCAAAGCCGCGGCATCAGTGAGGACGATTGACGCAAGAAGCTGCACGGCCGTCTCTGAGCCTTGGCGTTGAATACCGCTTCACGAATTGCCTCACGTACATTTCCCACCCAGAGAGCAGCTCGGCACCATTTTCGGGTGCATCTTCCCACGCGGGACGAAGCACCTCGAGCCTGAAGTTCAATAAAGACCATCTCTGGACCAAGATAAGTGCCAGAATGAAGGATCTTCTTTCATTTTGTTTTCTCCTTGTCTGTATTAAAGTCTGTGTTGAGGCGCCTCGACTTTAGGCTTTAATTTATCTCACGTTTATTACCTTTTGAATTATACCCTTGTAAATATTTGTCAATTTTCATTAAATCTCCATGCATTTGCCATGGGGTTTGAGTATAAACCCCTTGTTCTGTGCTTCCATCTGTTCCACCACTCCGCCCCACCCCTCCTGCGGCGACATAATCTGAGGATCACGTGTCCGCCAAAGGGGGAAAAAAAAAATAATAATAAAAATAAAAATAAAAATAAAAATCGCTTGGCGACCCGGGCCTGGTCGGTGTTAACCGCCCGCCCACCACAATTGGGTCGGAGGGATTAACGTAACCGCAACACCCATGGCAATATATGTAAAACCTGTACATACCTACTGTCTCATGGTAGAGCAAAATGGATAAGTGAGTCAGTCAAAACAAGACTTTCATTGGAAAATCCTTTAGTGAAATTAAAAATGTTTTTTAAGCTTACAAGTCAGTTGAAAAGGGCATCAATAACTTGAGAGTTAAGCAAGGGCTTGCTTGAGTCTTGCTTTCTTTGCAAGACAAGGGTATGCTATGGATTTTGCTTCCTTGATAAGGGACATAAGGAACATCCCATGCGAGGAAAACTTGGTGTACAAATTCTTGAAAAATGGAGATTTAGGTTTCATTTTTGACAAAATAACGAGGCGTCATGATAGACGACAATATAAGTCGAATTACAAATTTCATAATTAATGACACTTTTGTGGAGAATCTCATTTTAATGAACAAATTTCAACTGTATACAATTAACAGTGAAAGTTTGTTTTGTTTTTAAATAATCAAAAAGAAATATCAAAATTAATTGCAGAGAAATAACGTTAACTCTCTTTTGTGTTAAGGGTTAATCAAGTATTCAAGGTCAAATGAGAACTACAGGTCAAACCATACAATGTGAAATGTTTAATAAAAAATTAAAAATAAATTAAAAAAAAAAGTCTCCTGGGTACTGTTGTGTCTCAACACATCGTGCTCACGTACCCTAAAGACAAGGAGGTACTTTTTTGTTGAGGGAGTGGGGCCCAGTAAAGCATATTTTCACTAGTCACGACAAAAAAAAACTCCGTTTACACGTTAAATAATTATTAGAACGTATTTCGATGAATATTACGGAGAGTGGACATGCAGAATATCAGATAAGTCAGCATGAATATCGAGATGTCAATTAACATAGATGAATTATTTATTGTGAAATAAGATTCACAGGCAGTCACACAGTTCATGCTTCTGAGCACAAGAACACGCAAAGCTAGCTACAGCATGACAATCATGGGCCACCATCGTCACAATTTTCCACAAGCACCTCCTTGGGTGTGGTGGCTTCACAACTCCACAACCTCAACTTGACGAATGCAGAAAATAAATGCTAAAAGTCCAAGTATGCTGGCTTGAGATATCACCTTCAAAACAACTGTCCACAACTAAGTCAATGATATCCAAGTTATGGTTGATCAACTATTCGATGTAGACTGAACTAGAAAAAAAATTTAAGTAGCTGTGAACACATTTGAAATGAGGATCCCCTACTCAGGCAGCAATTCAATGCACAGGGCTCATTTGCATGTACGATAGACGCGAAGACAGCTCGGTAGCCCACACATTACTGTACAAGATTTAAATGCGTTGCTAAATTCAAGGCTCAACCCCATCCACATCTCATTCGCAAATGGTGGGGCAAGGAGGGGGTGATGGGGAGGAAAGCATATTTTGTGACATTAATGGAATCAGGATTCTGGGCCACACAAACAATCAAGGAAAGCCACACAGGCCGAACTTGCAAACATCAAAATGCTTTAACAAGTAACGGTCCTCACAACCAGACTCCATTTCTGGCTTCCTTGACCACAAATTTTAGGCACAACATTCTCTCCTAAATGTGGCATTAGACTAATGGTGTTCCAGCTGTGCCAAACCTGAAACAATTATCCATTAGTTCAAGGCTCATTTATTACTCACACTCCCTATCCAATTTTCATGACCACAAACTATGTTTAAAATAAAAAAATAAAAAAAAATCTACTGGTCACCAATTGCGTCAAATCGATGAAGGTCAAAAATATTCATTAAACACAGTTGGCTTTTCATGGAGTGTTTTAAGCACCAACAAGCCAAATTGACTAAACCTAAAGGATTCTTCCATCCAAAATCATGGCCAAATTGCTCTTCGGCTCTTTGGCTTTGAAGCTCCCTTTAAATGCACTACTTGCGGCCATACATGCGCTGTATGTCAGAGTAATAGTACCGCTGGAGCTCTTTGCGCTTGAGCTTAAAGGCATCGGTGACAAGGCCAGTCTCCGGCGTCCAGTCACTTGAGCTGAGTCTCACCTTGAGGGGCGTCTCAAAACGTTCAAGTTTGGCTTGGGAAACAAAATAGGGGTGGGAGAGGATACTATGAACATGAAAGCAAACAAACTAAACAGCAAATAATGCAAGAGGGCAGAAGACAAAATCCTGAAATGCACCTTTGTTCGAAGAATTTTCAATCTCCCTCAGGACCTTCATTTCCAGTGCTGGGTGACAGCAAATCTGTTCCCAGGAGCCAGTCACACCCAACTGCACGGCTATCTCGTTAAGGAGCTTCTGGTTGGGAACGACGAAGCATATGACGTACGACTGATCACTGCCAGAAAATGAAAAAAGTGGCACAACACAATACATTGATTGAGGTTATTGTATTTGACAGACGTGGTTCTTCCGGCAAAGTGATCTACCATCATGTTTTTCTGTCTTTAACATGTCCGATCCACAATCTATCAAGACCTAAAGGTTTAACTCAAATCAAGTCACTTTTAGCTCACATGGACCATAATTCAGGTGAGGTACCACATTAGCATCACACAGTGTCAGTAAACATTCAGAACTTCTTCTCCGAAACCACACACCATTTCGATGAAACTTGACCACAACCTTAATCACCCATGATGTACCAAAGCTTCCTCATTTATGGCATTAAAAATAATAATAATAATAATAATAATAATGATCTGGGGTTCTCCCCCATTCCCCAAAATAGGTATTCACTTTCTTCTCCGTTACAAATTTTGTTGGTCATACACGCTTGCCAGTGGTTCCTTGCCTCTACCAGGTGGGCGCAGGAGTATTGCCCATATTTTTACTATTTGAAATTGCACTGTCAGTCAATATTTTTCAATGAATGCAAGCTGTTCACAATATCAATGACCATATAATTATAAACAACAGTGAACAGTATTCGTGCTCCAATTTCGACCATTCATGGTAACACAAGCAGTACCTGCTGGCATAGGCACATATGTTGTCAATCAGGGGGCAGTTCTTCAGTGCAGACTCCACTTTACCCAAAGAAACGTACTCGCCAGCCTGAAGCTTCACAAGATCCTTCTTGCGATCTGGAACACCCATGTCACAGTGATATCAGAAATTTTATCAAATGGTCATCTGGTTGGATATTACTACATGCATATGAATGTACGAGACAATTGGGGGGAAAAAAAAGAAAAGAAAAAAGGGGGGGAAAGCAAAGGAAAGGTATGGGGGATTAGGGAGGAAATGAAAAGGAAGGGGGAGATAAAGACATTTTGGGGGGAGGGGGGGTTAGATTTATGTTATTGTTGCATCTGTAATAAACAAAGGACCTCTTTAAAAACATTACAGTTCAGCAAGGGTATTACCAATACAGGGAATAAAACTGATCCCAAAAACAAATAAAAACAAGTAAAAGAGCAAAGATTGCAGAAGTCATCAGAAGGAACCTGGATAGGATTCACATTTCAGCTGCTTCCCCTCTACCCTCAAACCCCGTTTTTCATTGCACGGCCCACGAGCCACTGGCGGCCCCTGGTGGCCTAAAGTTTGGCCCCCGACGTGTGGCCGACAATACACAAATGTGAAAACACCCCATCATAATCTGGAATAAATGCTATCAAATTGACCCAATGGTTTCAAATGAATGTTCCAATGCGAAACATAAAAGAAACATAAAAGTAACTACTCAGGATACAGTTGCAGTATTCAAACAATTCTGCTTAGCCAAGTTAACGACAACAAAGAAGAGTATGTGAAAGCGGGGGTCTAATAGCAACCATTATGAAATCCTGCAGACGGTGTGGCGGCTCTTACACTGATGTCTTATCAGAAAAAGTGGCCCCCTTCTAAAAATAGTGAAGATGACTGCTCAAACCAATCCAGGCACAGTCAAGTGAGTCTTATTCAAAAAATAAAATAAAATAAATCAAAAATAACCCAGATAAAAAATTTAATAATTCTGGTTGCCAGACCATGTGTCCAATCAGGTTGAAATTTAAAACAAATATGCCCCATCATGACGAGATCATAATTGTGAAGTTTCACTTTGATTGATTAAGCGGTTCTCGAGAAAACATTATTTAATATTTTCTTCAATCCAATATGACTGTCAGACCACGTGGCCTTATCAATTATTCGTGACTACCCTGGTGGCCCGAAGGCTTGGGGAACATTTGTGTGACATTTCCCCTTTATCTGTCCAGCCATTTGAGTTTTTTTATTTATTTTAATTTTACAGATTTTAGGGTAAATTCAACATGGCTGCCGAATCATGTGACCGATGACATCAATTTTTTTTTCTGTGGACCATCTGTTCCCGAGATGACCCTCAAATTTTCATACTGATCAGATGTAGCGTCCTACATATGCAATTATGATGTCACAAC